>JAOQGH010000069.1:33712984-33751096 GCA_025769975.1 Gallinago jamesoni
GCAGTCTGTCCTGGCTGAGCACTGGGCTCTCCTCCCTGCTGGGACCTGCCCTCTTCACGTCTCTACAGAGACCTGCAGGGCTTTAAAAATGTAAATGAAATGGTTAATAGGTTGGAAAATCAATTATAATAAACATTCCTGTTATATAAACTGTGTGTAAGTATGTTTTAAATGAAGTGCATTAAAGGCAGTACTTTTTTCCATTTCTCCTGGCTAGGTCAGCAGGGTCTCAGTGCAGCGCTATTTGATTTGATTAAAATGCATGATACCCTGCACATTAGCTCATGTCCTGGGTCACCAGGAGACTATGTTCATACAAGGTACTTGGGAGAAGAGCCACCAGCTTCACTGAGCGCTTGTAAGGGCTGGAGATGTGTTTTGCCCAGCAGGGGTTGAACGTCCACTGAAGTGGGAATTGAAGACATGAATCAATGCTTCACGGCGATGGGGACATGCCTGCTCCTTTGCTGAGGGATGGGTGTTTTGGGTGCCTCGATGGCTGTGGGACTGAGCTGCAGACGTGCAGATCTTGTGGTGAAAGATGTGTAACTATGTGCTGCCCTGGGAGATGTAAAACCTTGTGTGAGTTCATGAAGGAGACTTTGTGAACTTGTGGATGTGTATCCTTGGTCTCTCTGGAGGTGGAAGAGACACAGGAACAACATGTGTCAGAAGACCCCAGCCAAATAACAGAGGAGATTCTCCCTTAACTCTAAAAGGCCCCTTGTGCTCACATAGTGACTGTTCTCAGAGACCCCAGAGCTGAGCAATGTCCTTGGTTGTCCTTCTCCACCCCACCGTCCTTTCTCATGCTCTTTCTGCCCGCAGGAGACTAGAGAGGAACCTTTTTAACTGCAGCTGCGACATCCGCTGGATCCAGCTCTGGCAGGAGAAGGGTGAGGCAAACCTGCAGTACCAAGAACTCTACTGCATGAACATGGACGCAGCCATCATCCCTTTGCAGGAGATGAACATCACCCAGTGCGGTAAGGACTCCCAGGGTCAGCGATGAGGGAGACGGGGAGGGAGCCCTGCCCTGTACAGCACCTTGGGTTCACCCATCTGCTTGGGGAACCTGGTGCTGCAGAATCCTGTCCCATGGTCAAGAACAAGATGATTGAAGCTGATTGGGGGTAGTTTGTGGGTTAAAAATAGAGTATCTGGGTAAATGTGGGGCTACCTACACATGAAGGTATTGGGTGATTTGGAGCATTTCTTTCACTGTAATGCTGTTGCTTGACAAAGTGTCTGTGATGTCTTGAAAAGGGCCATGTTTCATGTTCCTCTTCCTCTGTCTAACAAATCCTAGAAACAACATATTGTTAAAAGTCACTGCCACCATATCTTTCGTAATTACTCTTAGGAAATGCATGTCTCTATTCATTTTCTTTTGTTTCGTTTTTTCAATTGAAAGTCTGTATCTGTAGGGAAGAGTCAGGAAAGACTCTTCTATTTCCTGCTGATGTTTAAAAGAGACCAGTGGCCCTAGGAGCAACATAAGGCATGTTCAATAGTTATCTCTTTATCCTTCACCTTGTTCACACGTCAGCTGCCTGTTTGGTGTCAGGTTTTGCTCTGTTCTTGCCATTACTGGAAAGCATCACTTGCAGAGTAAAGGGATATAGGTGTACGTTCAACATAACAATTAAACTGCCTATACACAAGCAGCTGCCAAACTCACGGGTTGAAAACAAGAGGAAACACAGAGGTTTTTCTTTTTCTGATGATCATCCTCTGTTCTACGAATTTAGGTTTATTTCTTGTAGTGGTAGTATACAAAGAGCATGCACATTTGGATTTGCATTGTTTTTATTATTATTATTTTTTCAAGTTCATGATGTCCCTTTATTAAGCTCTGGAATAAGGCCAAAGTGCCTGCATGTGGATGAACTAAAAAGATTTGAGAGACCTCTGTAATTTCCTCCCCCAATTGGAAGAATAATCTGCAAGGATTAGAGGACAAAAAAAATATCCTCTGTGATCAGGGAGAGGAGGAGAATTTGACTCCATCAGTGGCGGTATTAGTCATGATGGGACAGCAGGGTGCTGATCTGGGAATACAAATGTGCTGGCATGCAGGGTGAGCACCTCCTCTGACCTTGCAGTCTCCTGGAAGGGAAAGGATCTGCCACAATGATCCGCTTAAGACTCCTCAAAGGATCTTGTACCAACGCCCCATTTGTCTTTGTCCTTTGGTGATAAAGGGCTGGTGTGGCTTGGTGTGGCCACATTTGATACCAGTTGAACCTGGTGAGATGGTATGTATCCCTCCCATCTCCCTCTCTGCTGATTCCTGATACCCCAGCAGGGCCACCTATGCAACTTTACCAGGCCTTAACTGCTGCCTCTTTTCTTCTGGCACCCCTCCAAATCAGTGCAAGGTTGCTTTCATCCTGATGTCACTCCCTGATAGCAACAAAAGGATGTGCATCACCATCAGTGGCTTTGGGGCAGTGTGATGGATGCTGCTGCCCTACAATGGGAGGTGACCACGGGTCAGATCCCCCCCCTACACTCCCTACCCAATTTGCCTCTACAATGAGCTCAGAAAGCCTTCCTCTTGCAAGAAGGCTGTTTGCCCTTCTTGCAACCAGCACTATTTGGTTTTGTGTTGCAAGGATATTTGGCTCCTGTGGCAGCAAGTAAGGAAGTGGTGTAAATCAGACCCATCATAAATCAGCGAATCTCTCTGCCACCTCTGAGGAAGAACAAGGGCACCTTTTATTAGGAGACCTGCAGTTAATATGAGAACATATCCTTGGTCATTGTCTCTTGATTGTTATAAATTAGAGGGGCACTCATTGCCGGGAGTGCTGGGCACTCTGTGCCTTGTCCCTGGATGTAGGAATGCTTTGGATTCTCTCCCAGCACATGCAGCTTTCTCATCCCAGGTGACTGCCCTCGAGAGCAACTTCTATGGGAGTAGAACAGACGGGGAAGGATTTGGTTTTGGTTTGTTGGGTTTTTTTGGTTTTTTTTGAAGGGAAGGGTAGTCAGATCCAGACACCAACTTTTGGATTTGAGTGTGATGGGAGGTTCTGTTCAGCTGGCACATCTCTAGTGTCCATACTTCCCCTTGTCTCCAGGCCTCATCCTTCCCTCAGTAGCACAAGGCTGTGCTGTTGTCTCTTGCTACTTATCCTGGCGTGCTGGAGGTTGATTTTGAGAAACAGCTTGGCAAGGTCTGTGTCCACATGTGTGGACCCTGCAGCTGGCTGTAGCAAACACTGCTCTGTACCTGAGCTCCTTGATCTCTGGTTCTGCTAGACCTCCCCGAGATCAGCGTGAGCCACGTGAACCTGACGGTGCGGGAAGGAGAGAACGCTGTCATCACCTGCAACGGCTCAGGCTCACCACTGCCTGATGTCGACTGGACAGTGGCCGATCTCCACTCCATCAACACACACCAGGTAGGAGCCATGGGTCCTCAGTGCTGGCTGTGCCTGAAGCGGCACGGGCAAGACAGCTGCAATGGGTTCCCTCGGTCTGTGCATGCAGGGCAGAGGGCTGGGTAGATGGTGGAGACTGCTGTGAGAAATGGGAAAGGGCTGTATCCAAAGAAGAAAAGGATGCCATACCGTATCCACATGGGGACTACCTGAAAGCAGCAAAACCTTCACTCTGTATGGCTGAAAAGTCAAGATGAGATAGCTTCATATCTTACTGCTCCCTAATTGAATTAACTTGTGTCTCTTTTAATGAAACTACCTGTTTACAGAGGTGTCTGCAAAAGCTGCAGCTGAAATACGCAGCTAAGCAAGTTTTTCCAAGCCATGTTTATCAGTGCTACAATGCTGTGGCTCTCCCCCTCCCAGTAGTTTGTCTCATAGGATATGGTGTGCTGAATCAGACAAGGAAACACTTCTCCTCACCCAGATTCTAGTTGTCCTAGGATTTTGGAGACCTTCTTGCATCTTATAAGGAAACTGGGATCCTCATCTTCTGGGCGCAGGAGTGTGGAGGAGAGAAGCCAACAGATGCTGATTTCTGTCTGTCTTTTTATCTGCCATTTTTAGACCAACCTCAATTGGACCAATGTTCATGCCATCAATTTGACCTTGGTGAATGTCACCAGTGAGGACAATGGGTTCCTGCTTACCTGCATTGCCGAGAACGTGGTGGGGATGAGCAATGCCAGTGTGCTGCTCACCGTCTACTGTAAGTAGCAGTGAAGAGACCTTGACCATTATGAAGGCTGGAGGGCTGCCCTGGGACAATGTAAATGTATGTCCACTTGCTACCTGTAACATACTGGTTTTGTGGATGAGGGTTAGGAGCTGAGCACAATGAAGAGGAGGTGGATCCTCACACAGCTCTCTAAGTGCCAGTGTTTTCACTTTCCTGATGCTTCCATTAATACAGAAATGAGCACTAGAGCAGGGGAGGAGCAGCAGTGCTACACTGGTGGTGGACATCTCTCCACCCATTTCTTGGAAGATCCAGCAGAGTAAGGAAAAGCCCCTGTAGCAGGGGTAAAACTCTGCTTACTAACATAGAGTTTCTCGCTCTGATGCTGTGTGAGAGGTTAAATGTCACGCTTGCTAAAGCCAGTGTAAATCTTGGCTCTGAATTCAGGGATGCTAGTGCTTTCTCCCAGATCTGTTCCTACAAAGTTAAACTGCAAATGCCGTGTAAACACGCACATGTCAAATTTCAACTGTTCACTTTTAGCCGCAAGTAGCTAAACTTTCTTTGTGCTTTCTAATGTAATTTAACACAAACCTGACCTTAAGAGGAAGTTTACACAGCTTTGTGCTCTCAAGCAGCTGAGATTTACTATATTTTGCTGTGTCTGTAATATTTGCCCTTACTCTGTAGTTTGAAAATCCATCCCCTGCCCCCAACCCTGCCAGGCAGAGCACAGACCCACGTGGGATTCTGTCTGGTCGTGGTGAACCCACGCGTGTTGTGTGTCCAGTGGGGTGCAGGAACCACCGTAAAAACAGGGGACTGGAAAGAGGAGAGCAGTTACTTTACTACTTTCATCTTCCTCTCAATAAATACTATTGGTGGATTGAAGAGGGGAGGTAATTAAAGTTCACGTCAGCTCAGAGGTGATTGGTCAGCAAGCAGCTGTGTTTTTAGCATCTTTTCCCCCACACCTTAAACAGCACCACGCCAATGCCTATTTTCACCTGTGTAATCCTCTAAGCTGCTGACAGTTTCTGCTACCCCTGCTCGTGTTGCCCAGACCCATCACTCAGGCTGTAATTTCACGCCGAAACGATCTGGGTTTGTGCGTGTAGGTGGCTGCCTGTTTTGAATCCTCCTTGCCGGGAAGATGTGAACAAACCACAAGCAAAGCAGATCTAGGCTTGCAAGTGAAACGAGGTGGCTGGGGCACGGCTGTGTGTGGTTCAGGGTAAATGGGTGCTGGTGGGAGAATTTTGCTCAGCTCTGACCAGCTTTGCACCACCTTCTCTTCTACCACCTTCGCCAGCTGAAAAATTCATTCTCTTTTTTCAAAAAGATTGGTTGAAGTTGATGCATTGTATTTGTTCCCTATGGATTGTCTTTGCAGTTGGATGGTGCCAGGAAATGGAGCTTTAGGGAAGACCTACATCTTTTTGTGTCCTTTGTTTTTGCACAAAACTTTGTTCTTCTAGTTCAGAACTTGCCAGCCGTGGGGTTTGGGACCTTACATGTAGGCGTTGTAAATGGGGTTTCAGAAGCGATGGCAGAGCAGCATTTGAATTCTTGGGGTGTCCCGAGGGGGAAGGCAATGCATATGCAACAAATTGCAGGTGGAGTTTCGGCTTATCTTTTTCCCTCTCCCACTCTACTCCCTTTAATTAAAACACCCCTGGAGGGTGTTCGGCGGGTGAGAAGTCCTTTGGGATGTTCAGGCAGTCAAAACCCCCAAGGACAGGCAGTCGCTGAGGGATGTTTGCTTCCACAGCTATGCAATCCAAAATTGCTCCGTGCGACTGGAGAGCCCCCAAGGGATACCTCGCACACGTGTAATGTAACAGCGCTACGTCGCAGTGTCCTCCTTAACAGGGACAAGCAGCCTCCCTGTGATCCCTTGAGGGAATGAGAGCAGCAGTAAGTGTGCAACTGGGCAACTTCAAGCTTAATCGTTTCTGGGCTGGTGAAAGGACCATCCCTGTTGTTAACTTATACCCCTTGTTCACAAGCCCAAGAGAACTGCCTATGGTTCATATCCACTTCTGGGGAGCATGGAATGGTTCCTGTGACTTAGCACTGCTTCTTTGCAGACATCCATGGTAAGAGTAGAAGGACCAAGGGATTTTGGAGGTTGTATTTTCAATAATCCTAATTTCCATGGTGCACGAAGACATGATGTGGGTGGAGGTGTGCTGTGAGCCTGCCATGTTTCTCTCTGCTAGATCCCCCTCGCATCCTAACCTTGGAGGAACCAGTGCTACACCTGGAGCACTGCATTGCATTTGCAGTGCATGGCAACCCAGCTCCCACCCTTCACTGGCTTCACAACGGCCAGGTTCTCCGGGAGACAGAGATCATCCATATGGAGTTTTACCAACAAGGGGAAGTGTCTGAGGGTTGCTTGCTCTTCAACAAACCCACTCACTACAACAATGGCAACTACACAATTGTGGCCACCAACCAGCTGGGCTCAGCCAACCAAACCATCAAAGGACACTTCCTTGAAAAGCCCTTTCCAGGTAGGATGTTCAGTTTATCTTCTTAGGATTACTTGCAATCCAAAGGTCTTACTATGGTCCTACCATTAATCCTTGCACTCAGACAAGGCCTTGACAACCCAAGCTGGCTTTTATCTGAGCAGTGGGTTGGAAGAGGAGACCTCTAGAGGCCTCATCTAACCAGTATGATTCTCCAACTCAAGTGTGTTTTGGAGTCATAAAAACTCTTTAATGCAGAGAGAGACTAATTGGTTTAGATATTTTTGTTGTGTAATATATTCTGCAGTGTTATTTGTTGTTTTGTTTTGTTTCCTACTTTAAGATCTTTAGGGATTTCAGTGGGAAGAGGATGCAAGTTTAGTCAATTATTTTGGATCTCCTCTGGGGTACCCCAATGAGCCCTGTTTTTTGAAAATATTCTTCAATGTGATTGCTAGATATAAACTAAAGAAAGGAAAGCCCTTTAGAGTGATGCAGCTCTTCCCTTGTATAATTTTTTTCCTTCTAGCTTGCATTTGTGAAACTATTACAGCTGGATGCAACGGTGTCAGGATTGTTTTCTTTCTAAATATGACATGTGCAATTCCAGGATGACAGGTCTACAAAAGATGCGATGGCTCAATTAGTTGCTTTGCATCACTTTGCTGGGATTTCTTGACTGATTGTTTGGAATTCCCTGTTGTACTCCCTAGTGATTCAGGGCTTAACTGCAAAAACAAAAAGCATTTGAGGACATGAATATCCAGCTCTGGAGGGTGCAGTAGACACTTTTGTGGTGGCTTGTCTGCTCTGTAGGAGCATGGAGGCTCTTGGTATGCTTTATGCCATTGTGATACCACGCTGGCCATCATAGAGTTAAGATCTCTGCATACAGCTGCCTTCAGGAATGATGCCATGAGAAAGTGTCAGCTCTAAATTGGCCCCTGCAGCCCAAGAAAATCCAGCAAAATAGGGCGTTTGCTAAATATAGAAAAATACCATGGTACTCTCATTTATTATTTATATCACACCATATATGTACACAGAGTTTTCCTGCAGGTCAAATATCGTAAATGCAATCCCAGATCTCTGCCTTGAAGATCTGACAATTGAACAAATGAGCTGATATGGATGGGAATGGAAAATTCATATTGAGGCTTCAAGGATGATGCCCTCCTTGGCCATCTGACCTCTTTACATTTCCTGCTCTGTCTGGGCAGAAGAGAAGCTTATCAAATGTAGGTGGGTGCAGAGAGGCACAGGTTTGCAGTCTCAGCTGTGTCAGGTCCCACCTTTGTGACATCTGTGAAATGGGGACAGCTCTGAAGTAGGTGCTGGACCTCCAGAAAAGGGGGCAGATCTGCTGTTCTGGAGAGCTGATTTTGGAAATGGATCTGAGCTGTGCTGTGGGAAGGCACATTGGTGTTTGAAGAGCTTCTTGTGTCAAAGACTCTCGGAGAATCTGTTTGTGCAAAATATATGTAAAATATTGCCCTTGTGGGTGCACCTTCACCCATGCCTTGTACGTGTTGTTGATGTGAAGTACTTACAGACCCTGAACCATCTCTCAACAGGAACTGACCCGTTTCTTTTATTTCTTCTGATCCGAAATCCCAAACAGTTCCTCACCTTGGCAGACCCTGTCAGCCCAATGCAGGATGTAATTTACTTTCCTTGAAGTTTGTTGCTCTGTCTGCTGCCACAGCTGACGTTAACACTCAATGCAGCTGACATTTATAATTTTCCATTTGAAGGTAGATTCCTCCAAAAAATGCTACAAATTGAAGGTTCCCAAGCGTGGTACATTCAAGAAGCTTATTGCCTATAGCTATTTGCATGTGCAAAGGTTTTGCTGTCACTACCCAGGATGAGGTTGTTAGTCTTAAGTAACTAATGAAAGTGTAATACCTGGAAAACTTCCTGGCAGCATAGAAAAGGACTTGTGACCGTAGTTTTTTTAGAAACCCCTGGTCTGAAATCTCTTGTTAGTACTGTGCCAGATTGTGCTTCCCAGTTTGAGAAGAAAAAGGTGCTATTAGAAGCTGGATGGGAGCTGGGAGATAACCCCCATGCCATATCCTGCTTCTCTGTGATGATGTGGCTCTAGAAGCCAGAGCAGTGGCTCCCCAGAAAGATTTGTGTCATCACCTGATCAAAATCTCATTGCATGCTGTCATTGGCATCTCTACCATAGGCTACCATCTCCTTATTTGACCCTCAAAGGTTAATTCACCTACATCCCCTCTTCATGAGTGTTCAGTTCTTTGGAAACTCCTCATAGAACTCAAGCTGGCTGAAATTTCTTGGCTGTTTTATGCTTTGAAAAATAAAGTTTAGTGGGAAAAACTTTTTGTGGGTTTCTGTTGAATTTGCTTAGTCCAGCAGACGAAAATGGAAAGGGGAAAATGTAGAAGCAGCAAGAGTTTTACAACTAGACTCTGTCTGCTTTAATAGGGGAAAAAAAAAAGCCTCCAAATATTTCTTCCTTCCCCCCCCCCCCTTGCTAGTAAAGCCAGAGAAAGTTACTCTTCTGCTTGAATTGAAACAAAAATATTTTTTCAGGTTTTTTCCCCTGGTTTGGAAAGCTGTGTTTGTCACCTGGGGGTTGTTTTACACTTCCCTTCCAAACCTCACCCGTACTTCAGCGTGAACGTTTCGGTGTCCTTCCAGGAGCCCTCTGCCAGCAAAGCTGTGTAAACTCCAGTTAATATCGGGCTCAGTTTCTTACACGGGCGAGTGAATTGAAAGCTGACGCTGTTCTCATGCTATGTAAACCGAGTGTCACCGAGAGCTTTAGACCTCATTGTCTGGGGCCTCGGCGCCTTCGGAGCTGAAGGAGCTTTACTGAATAGAGTGGAGAAGTCAAGTGGCTGACAGCAGGGGCTGGTGCAGCCATCTCTTGGGCAAGAGGCAGCTCTAGGACAGCTACAGCCTCCACGTCCAGTTGAGGTGCTGTTAGCTTCTTATGAGTGGCTCAGTAGGCTACTGAGGGAGCCCAGAGGAGGTCTCTAACCTCCTGCCCCAAGGTGGGCTGTCCTTCCCGGGAAATAGTCCTTATCAACAGAGGACTTCTCCCTGGGCAAAATGTCCTCTTCCCTCCACCTCCATCTTGCTGAGTCCGTGTGTCTGTTGACCTTTTCTTGCCTGTTGAAAGCAGGGCCATCTAATGACCATTCAAAAGCCTCAGTACAGGGTGCTGCTGATTGTTCTCTGGATGGGCAGTAGCATCCCTTCCCTCCTGTTTCAGCCCTGTGCTCTTCATCCTGACCTGCGTGTCCTGCTGGCACATGAGCAGCAGTTCCCAGTGGCACTTGCCCATACAGGACAAAATATGAAACGTTTTGATTTTCTGGGCTCTTTGGGGTGGTGGAGTATGTCTGAGGGGGGTTGGGAATGAGACCATTCTCTCTTTGCTATGCTGCTAACTGTGTTGCTTCTCTCTTTGTCCTTTCCACAGAGAGTACGGATAACTTTGTCTCAAGTAAGTGTCTCCCTTTGCATACTGCGGGTGTTTCATTTTTGTGCTTCTCTCTGCCCCTCTGGGACCTGTCTGATCCTGGAGGAAAAATCAGGAAGCAAGTTGGCAGAGGCTGCACAAAACCCTTGTGTCCCCATGCATAAGCAAGATGGTTGAGGAGCTCTTGATCAGCCAGGCAATCTCTAGATCCCAGGAGCTGCTCATTTCCCTCTAGTGACATCCTGAATAAGATCCTATAGAGGATGTTACAGTCCTTGAGGTCTTAAATGGCAGAGCTGGAGACAAATATCACTGAAAGGGTAGCTGGTTAGTTGTGGTGTAGAAGAAAGGAGTCTTAACAAGATGCAGGCTGGGCAATCCCCAAGAATTTGTGTGTCATGGCCCATTTACAGCATGCAGTCTAGTGTGGACTGGGATGAGACACAGGACTTGACTACTGTAGTGTTTTCTCAACAGATTCTTTCTCCCTCACCCCTCCTGAAAAACCACTGACTTGAATTCTTTTTTTTTTTTTTTTTGCCAAGTTCCGCTGTAGTCAGTCTTGTGTTTTAACCCTACTTAACCCAGTAGATTTCTGAAAACTCTAGGAGATGGCTCAGGGATGGAGGCCACCCACACTAGGACACCAGGCACCCAAAAGTTTCTCATTTGTAAGGCTGGAGTCACATCATTGTCTGGTCTGTGTTTTCTTTGCTGATATGCATAGGGAGCTCTGTAATGATTGATTTGGATGGTATTTGAAATAGAAAGCTGCAGCCTCTGTTAGGGATGAACTGGATCTCGTTAGGTCAGGCACTGCCATTGGGAAGTGCTGGTGCCTTAGGAGTCCCCTGGGAGCCAGAGCCACGATCAATCTTCTGTCTTTGGTGTTTTGGTTTCAGTCGGTGATTATGAAGTGAGTCCCACCCCACCAATCACTGTGACCCACAAACCGGAGGAGGACACTTTTGGGGTGAGTCCTGGCCTCTTCTCTACAAAACTATTTTGCATGCATTTCTTGTTGTTGATGACTTGGCATTTACATTCCTGTGCTGTTTTGAGATGTTTGCAAGGAAAACCTCTTCCTTTATGATTCAAGACAACAATCAGAAGGATTTTGTGGCTTGTGTCAGGCAAGTAAAATACTGACACAAGCTATCTGATCCTCTTGGGTCTGCGATGTGGAACTAGGGAGCCCTTTGAAAATAAGGCATCCTGTGAAGTCGCTGCTGGCAGGGTCAGAAATTCTCAATCTAAAAAAGTAGCACCCAGAGAACAAACAATCAGGCAATTGTGTGTTTCAGACTATTATTGAGCTGTTAAATTTAGCCCTGTGAGGGACTCAGATTTAGCTTGGTTCAATTCTGTCAATGCCAGTTTGCCCTCTCTCCTGCCCTGCAGGGCATGCCAGAAATGAAAAAAGAAAGAAATCCTATGGCTTATCAGATCTCAACATTGTCTTTCTTCTGCAGAATCCAGGTAGAAAAAGAAAAAAAAAAAGTGTATAAGTACTGGAGGGAAAAAATTAACATGTTACACAATTGCTCTAATTCTGTGAAAGGTTTTTAAGAGCTTGAAACACACCAGATGTTAAGAGAGTGAGCAAAATTCAGTCCACCTTGGTTTCAGTTCTCATCCAGCTGAAAATCTCCTATAACTGAAGTGAAAGCTTTGAACAGTGAGATAGGAGTAATAATGTGCACTGATTATTAAATATAAGGCACAGAAAACAAACTGGGGGATGAAAATAAAACATGGTAAAATAAAAAAATTTAAAAATATTGTAGCTAATGTATCAAGGTCAGGGAATGAGGTTGCAAAATGAAATTACTTTTTCTTGGCTAAATGATGTATTTTCTATTGTAGCAGAATAGAGTTTTGTAAAAGGGAGAGAAGACTAAATGCATCACAAGACCCAGTACAGGAGAACAATTGGACAAATGCCAAAGAAATTGTTGTTTACATCAATGCAATAAAAGTATCTTGAGCAAAGACTTGAAGGAATAAATATTCATAAATATTAAAATAAGCTGGGGACTGTAAAGCCTTTAGGGCAAGGAGGTTTTCTTTCCTTGTATACTGACACAGTGGAAGTACAGTTCCAATGATGGACTTTGGACACTGCTGTAGTATAAATGTTTACTACTAAAAATTACAATAAATAGGGAACCATTAGAGGCTTTAGAAAAAAACAGATGTTATTTGGGAAAAAAACCCACCAGATCTACTTAATTTCTTTTGTGTTGTTTTTTTTTTTTTTTTTTTTTTGTGGTATGTTATTTTCCCTCATTCTTTGTCACGAGGGATGTTTGGATGGAGACAGACTTGCTCTTTCTAAGGAATTTTCTGCTGCTCCTGTGTGTTTCCAGCTGAGGTTAGTATAGCCAGTGTTGTGATGTCACGGCACAGTGGTGATGTTACAAATGGAAGCTCATGATGTCCTGCAGTGAAGGGAGAGCCCAGACATTGGACCAGAGGTCCTCCTTCTGTGCAGAGGTATGGAGTGAGAGGCTGGGGAGAACTGGTGCCAGAACAACATCACTGACAAGGGAGATCCCAAACCTCCCAGTCCTGCAAACAGCCTGTGATGCTTCCAAGCTGTGTCAGCTTTGCTTTAGCTTGTATTTTTCCTCCACAGCTGATATCCACAGGGTTGCAGCAGATCATATGAGCCTACAGAAAGGTTAAATGGGCAAGAAGGTGTTGCATTTCCAATCTAAATTCCTAAAATTCTCCACCTTGACTCAGGTTTTTTCCTTTCAGGTTTCCATAGCAGTTGGGCTGGCAGCTTTTGCTTGTGTCCTCTTGGTTGTCCTCTTTATCATGATCAACAAGTATGGCCGGCGGTCCAAGTTTGGGATGAAAGGTACGTGCAGTTGCTCTTCTCTATCAGGAGGCACCTTCCAGGATTGCCCGGCTCTTATAGCACACATGGAAAGGTGTTGTGGTTTTATTCCTACATTGTCAATATTGGTGCAAAGCTTTCCAAAGAGAATGTTGTCCAACCTTCTTTTGTTTGTTGAGAAAGTAATGGAGATGTATGTGCTGGTGGTTCATACTTGCATGGTCTTCTGCTGGGCAGAAGCATCTAAGTGTTTTCCTTGTCAGTATATAACAGCATCAACAGGTTGCCCACAAGAGCTTTGAGTCATGCATTGAGGGAGTTGCACTCAGGAGAGCATGTTCTTTGATGAAATCTTTTTTGCAGACCTGATGATGCCTGGGTTTCCCCTTGTGTTGCACTGGGTGCAGAGCACAGGGGGGGAAGGGGAACAGAAGCGTGAAAAACTGGTTTGGGTTCTATTGGAAAGGCAGGTGCAGCTGCTCTGTGCCTATCTGGACTGAGATGCTGCTGTAAGTTTGGGAGGTCCATGCTGGGAAAGCAGTTGCTGACCTGTCTTTCAGTGATGTGGACAGTCTCTTTCTGCTGCCTCTCTGTTGGAAGGTTTCCTCCTCTGCATCATGAATAACCAGAAGCTATTTCAAGTGTCCTTAGTAGTGATTGGAAAGCGAGAAAGCGTCTGATGTTTGCCAGGCAGAACTGGTCTCTCTGTCCTACCAACACCGGCACTGTGATGTGATAGAGCTAATGCCAGGAGAAAGTAGATGACTCTGTGCCATCTGCTTTTTGTGACTCTGCTGGTATCTCCAGTTGGGCAGCGTTGGTGGTGCCCAGTGAAGGCTGGAGGAAGAGCCTTCACATGACAAAGTAGTTCCCAGCCTAATTGGTGGCTCATACATCATTTGAAGCCAGACTTTGACAAACATGAGCTTCTTCCAAGGCTCCCGAGTTTCAGCCTATCCCTGACCTTGCTGGGCTCTGTGTTGCAGGGCAGGTTGATAGGTTTGTGAACATTTTTTGTGCTTGCCTAGGGCTTGCTTTGCTTTATAGAGGCATTTTCTGAGTTGGTCCGGATGGGATTCTGTCTGGAGTGTCCCCTATGCATCCTATGGAGATGGAAGACAGGACACTTAATTAAATAGCAAATCTTCTACACCAACTTAGCAATATTTAGTCCATATGTCCAATGATAAGAACCATCTGGTAGGGTGTACTGACTCGTGGGTGGAGTAGAGGAATGGCTCCTGGGATCAATTCCCAGCTTTTCTACTGACTCAGTGTCCTTAGGCAATTAGTTGTCTTAACCTCTGTCTCTGCTTTAATTTCCCCATCTGTAAAATTGGGATGATGTTACGTGCCTGCTGGAGGGATGTGTCAGAACACTTTGGAAGTGGTTGGGCATTTGCCGCTGATGGGGTCTAGAGATAGAAATATAAAAAGGAAAAGTAACTTCTGACCCCAATGGAAGAATCAAAGAGGAGTGAACCTTCTGTGAGTAAGCAGCCTTGGTGAACAGACGTGTGTATGTGTTCAGAGGTGTTTGGGTAAGTGTGTTAGCGGATATTGTGCACTCCCAGAAGCCAGAGGAGTGTTGTGGTAGGCCCTTGTGTGTGCAGTTTTTGGAAGGCAAAAATGTTGAGCCGGAAAAACCTGCTTTCCTCCTCATCATGCTGTATTTCTTCCAGCTCTGATATGGAACCACAGCCCTGTAGAGTTTCTAAAAGTTTTATTGATGACATTGCTCGGAGAGTTGGATTTGACAAAATTTAAATATATCTTTAAAACCAGGGAGATAGCTCTTTAAGTCACAAATGTCATAGGCATGACCATGGGCGGCCTACTCATACTGCCTCAGCTGTGCTCCACACTGGAAGCTGCAGATTTTTCTGTCCTGTGGACAGTCTCCCGAGCACATGGTGTTACCTGCTCTAGGCTTCCTGTTTCTCCAGTGTCTCTTCTGCCTGGGCTTTTTTCTTTAGCCCTAGCACCATTGTCAATGGCCATGCCATGAGGCTTTGCATCTTTAGCCTCTATCTCCCTTCTTTGCACTAGCCTTGCTACCAAACCTCACCACTTAAATCCACAACAGAGAGGCAACTCTTCCATTCACCTGCAGTGGCTTGGATGGTGGTACCCTGGCTATGACCTGCCTTGGCATCTCTAGCTGATGTATTTCTTACCCCCTCAAGAAATGTCACAGTTCCCTGCATGCTTTACAAAATGCAGTTTCTAAAATCTTCCATGCTGCTCTGCAGGTCCACGGGTCCAGAGCATTACTCTCCCCTTTGATTACTTTAGTGTCTCATCTGAGATGTTGCAGTTGGTCCCAATCTGGCAACGATACTTTGAAGCTTGTGTTTGTGCTTGGTGTCTCTTCCCTCAGTGTCTCCTCCTTCACTCCACTAACAGGCTGCTCTTCCTTTCCTCGTCCCTCAAGGTTTTCTGCTCATGAGGTGATGCCCTTGTCCAGATCATCAAATCACTTTAGTAGTTGGTCTTGAGCTGCTTTTCTAGGGGCTCACAAACAGGCCCCACCTTATTCTGGCACCCTGTATGGGACAGTGCAGCTGGTGACCACCTCCAAATCTCCTTAGATTTATCATTTATCCTTAGATTATCAGTTAATTCTTGGGCAGTCGTCCTGTACAGCACCCATCATGTTATCATTTACTAAGGAAAAAATTAAATATCCAAACGCTGAGCCTTTATGGGAAAGCGCATCATTCTGTGAATCAGGAGAGCTGTTTGTCGCCAGCTGATATGTTGCCACTTGTTGTTGAGATCCCAGCTTGGCAGGCCTGCAGGAGCAGGTTTTTCCTGTTTTTGTCACAGATGCAGAACGCTGTGTGCTCATGTTGGACATGCTACCCAGAGCGCCTCATGAATCTCCCTGAGCACATCTTTTTCCTTCTGTGTCTCCTAATGTTAAGCGGATGGTTTATCGCCTAGAAAGAGAGAGGTGGACTTGGACTGACAAGGTTGGGTGTCAAGTTGGGCTGGAAAGTCCTCCTGGGCCAGCCTGCTGGGTTGCCCACCAGTCTCAAAAGTGAACTAATGGACTGCAAAGTGTCCAACATCCCAGCTGAAAGAAAGTCACTGTGTCTCGGGGCACGTGGCTGGGGGAGGACTACAAGAGGACGGTGTGTCCACATTTGTCCTCTGCTGGCTGGTAGCACACTCTCGGAGCATTGCATGGGAGTCCTGGCAGAGCCACCGCTCTGGCTACCACCTGGCTACTGATAGGGCCAAAAGGTGGAAAAGCCTGTGCTGATGATGGGCTGGAGACGTGGCATCAACAAAAGCTTCTTGCGAAGAGGGGCTCTGATGCGCTGTGGTCCCGGCTTCTTGGCGTCCCTCAGCTGAGCTTGCAGAGGCTGGTTCCCTGCCATCCCCCTCACCTTCCCCTGCCCCCTCCAGGGATTTGCAGGGGTCAGATCTCCAGTCTGGCTGCCTCTTGACTTTGGGGAGGGGGGATAGGGGTGGGCTGAAGCAGCAGGGGGGGGTTTGCTGGGGGATCACCGGAGCTGGGGTGGTGGAGGCGGCAGGAAAATGGCAAACAAAGTGCCTTTTTGTGAAATGTGCAACACGGAGGCAGCGGAGGGGAAACCACTGGGAAAAGGAAATGCAAAAGCTGAGAAGCATTGAAGTCGCAGACATGGGCTGCAACTGTTTGCTGAAGGGCGATATATGCAGAGGTGGAGCGGAGATGCTTTCTAAGCCTTGTGTTAGCGTGGGAAGAAGAACAGGATCTTACAAAGCAAGAAATTGGGAGTCGGGGCCCTTTGGTTTACTGCTGTGTCCCAGGGGAATGGGTTTTACAGGTGGGATAGGCAGCATGTGAGTAAGGAGGCCAGCATCCCACGCTCAGTCATCGCCTGCTTCATCTCTGGGGTTGGTGTCTGCATTCCCTGCCCGCCTGCCGGAGGTGGAGGGTTTTACACCTCACCTTCTGGGGTCAGGTTTGTCAGCACAAGCCTTGTTAAACCCTTGTCTTCCCATCAAAGTTTAATCCCAGCAGATGACAGGAAATGAAATTTTATAATATAATAAAAAAGCCACATGTAAGTCCTGGGACTAACAAAAATGAAATTTCATAAAACAATAGTAATGGCACAGTAAAATCCTGGGACTAACAAAACTGTTCGGATGGCACAGCGATGGGGGCCTTGTAAATGCTCAGGTTGATGGACTGAAATATATGCTCCTTTTGCTTATTTTCTGTTACATTTGCAAGTACCTAGGGATAAAGAATGTGTGCTCATGCATATTTTTTGATACATTCCTGGTACTGCACAACTTTAAAAAAAATAATAATTTAAAAATAATGAGCTTGCAGAGATACAGGCGGAAAGATGCTAGAGAAAATCCAGAGACAAGAGCACTTGTTGTTTTGCTGAGAACTATCTTCCAGGCTCTGCAATTAAAAACTACTTGCATTCTCCAAATGAAGTTTTCTTTCCCGGGTGGAGACAGTGTCAGCTAATGCTTCAGACTTGGTTACAGTTGGCAAAGAGTTGATTGCTTTTTAATCTGATTTCCTAAAGATATAAGGTGTGTGATGGTGATGCCTCTCTGCATTCGTGCAAACCTGTGTGTGTGTGTGCAGCTCTGTCTGCCTGGTTTGCCCTCTCCCTGCAACAGCTTTTGTATCTGCTGGCCAGAGGAGAGGAGGGAAGGACTTTAGAGATACCTTCACAGGCATCGTGGAAATAGCGGGGCTAAATAGGGGATGACAACTTGGGTGATGCCCCCCTGGTGGAAATGCCTTGAGCCTTCCTGGGCATCGGAGAATCCATACAGAAGCTCAGGTTTGGACAGAAAAACAAAACACAGAGGACTAGGCTTTCATGGGGTCTGTGATGGTGGGTGGTGTGTATGTCTGTACACAGCCATATACATATTTTTTTTCTGAATAGGCAGAAGCAACAAGGAGGTGGGGGAGAAATGAAAAAACCAGTAAACAAATACAGCCCACGCTTTCTGTAATGTTTGAGGAATCACACTGCTATCAGTTCATTTGGTGTTTGCTCTAATAGCCCTGATCAAAGTGCTGGCACTGCCGATGTGCATGTGGATGTCAGAAGTACTTGCAGAGCTGTTCCATTGTAATTTAGCATTAGTTAATAGGTACTTAAAGTAAAGTGGTTCCCTATTTGATTATGATTGGGGGTTATTAACATTTTTTTCCATAAACAGATGGTAACTGTCCGCTGAGTCGATTGCAGAACAATTCCAGGGTTCTGATTCAAGAGAGCCAGCTCCTGCAAAGATATCTTGGGTGCCTGGCTTTTTTGTTTTGTTGATTTTGGTTTTTGTTTGGTGGTTTGTGGTGGTTTTTTTTGTTTGCTTTCCTCCTCCATCATGCAATTATTGCTGCAGCTTTAAAGAGAACAAAAAAAAAAGGAAAAAAAAAAAAGCCATGACCTGCCTTTCAGATGAGGTTTAATTCTGACCCAAGTTGCCTTGGCCAAGTCTGGCTATAATCATGCACTGGTTGTTTTTTCCCTGATTATTTGTTTGCAGCTGTATAGGAATGAAAAACCACTCTGCAGCTTGGAGAGGCTGTACCTTAAGGGTTAGTCGCTCGGGAGAAATCTGTGATCAGGCCCCTTTCATTTCATCCTCCTGGGAGCCCGCCATGTAGCAGGAGCAGGAAGAAAGAGAGAGCAGAGTAATATCAGGCAGCCTGGCGCGGCGACGGGAGAGAAGCAGCCATACATTAAAAGCCACGGCTACCCACGGTGGCTCGGGGACGTATGGCAAGCCATACTAACCAAGTAGAAATGGGAATTGATTGCTGTTGCTTTCCTTGAGCCTGGGTGTGCGACGTGCAGGGAACAGCAGTGCCGAGGAGTCATTTTGTGGGTCTTTCAGTGGTTGAGGCTTTTCCTTGTTGGTATGCTTCTGTTTGTTTGAAAAACCCCTTGATATACTTCTCGTGCTCAATATTCCTTGGTTTTATTTGCCTGGGAAGTGAATTGAAAGGGTATGTGGTTTCACTGGGGCTTCTTTCTGTAAATGCCTGTTTATACTCCGCTGAAGTGCAAGCTGTGCTATTTATATATTTATTTAGTTCCTTCAAGGTGATAGCGCTCTTAGAACTGATAAGTGCTTCACCTTCTGCTATGCATGGAGTCCATACCTGGTGCAGTGGCAGCAAGGGGAAGCTGCTGTGCAGCCCTGGGCTCCTTGGCAAACCTTTGAGAGACCCCACCTCTCCCCTGGGGTGCTGTGACAAGGCACCCACTTCTGTGTCTCCTCTCTCTGAAGGTAGATCCACACTTCCACCAGCAATTAATGTTCACACCCTTCATCTTTCAGCCTGTTAGTCTTGTGAAGGCTTTGAAAGATGGAGTGGTGCTGTCACTTGTTGCTGTCTGAAGGAGCAAAGAGCTACCCTTGGCTTTGAGAGAAGCTTCCAGGGGGGCTGGAGAGATGCATCAAATGACCCTGCAGGAGAAACAGTTAGCAGAAGATAAGGATTTATTTAGATATTAAAAAAAAAAAACCACTAAAAAACCCCAAACATTTTCTCACTCCCAGAAGTATTAATAGGCTATTTATAAAGGAAATGTAAAGTGCACTGACCAGTTATTATCTATTGCTTTTACAAAACCAAGGTGTCCATTTTAGGCAGCTACTAAAAGCAGTTAAAAAAAAAAACAACACAACTCGGATCAGTAGTTTTCAGGCGACCTGAGAAGCCCAAGCCTCCTTCACGCCACCTTTCCTGCAGGGTCTTCCTCCCCGTGCGTGACCTCCCTCGCTGTGGGTGCATGCATTTGCCAGGTGCTGGAGCCCAGGAGCAGAGTTTGCCCCAGAGGAACCCCTGGGCACGGTCAGCATTGGTCCAGGTCAGTTCTGTGTTAGCAGGTGTCTCACTGCTGATTTTCGCAAGGGGTTCTCACCTTGTGGTGTCAAAAGCTGTGTGAGTGACCCTCATCTTACTCGTGATTTGGTGTGATACGAGGTGGTGGAAAGGTGGTGGAAAAATGGTGAGATTTAATTTTTTTTAAATGTGGTGTTTTGTTGTGTGGTTTTTTTTTTTTTTAAAGCCATTCCCATTCCAAGCTCAGTGCCTTGGCTTTTCCCCCAGCAAAGCATTCACAAGTGGCAGCACTGGGGACTCCGCTTCTGGCACCGTGCTGGCTTCTGCTTTTGCATATGTGTTGGGCACAACCCTCAGAAGGGAGAGGATGAGAATGAGCCATGATTGCTTCCCCTGCACCACAGGGTCCGGGAAGATGTCGTTAATCCACCCACCATTCAGGAGAAACTGAGTTGCCCCAATTCCTCATCTAGCTGCTTGCATGCATCTCTTCCAGGGCTGTGAAATTGTCCAGGCTCAGTCACCTGAGCAGCCTCCCCCAAGGAGGTTGCAGAGGGGACTAATCCTCAGGGGACTTTTCTCTCCACAGCTGTGATTTTTCTGTCTGCCCCCTTCTTGCCTCTGTGACTCCAGCCTGTGTCTGCTGTTTGGTCTGATGGTGTCTGTCCTCACATCGCTTTGCTTTAGTGAAAGATGCTGGATTGACAACACAGAGCCAGAATAATTCTGTTTATGTCCATAACAGGTGTCACATAGAGCAGCAGGACTGGCATTTTATTATTTTTTTTAAACCAATGTAATTAATCCGATGAAGAGATGTCATCTCCATAAGCCTTGTGTCCTGTGCCTCTCTGAGGGCAACCAACAACCAGAAAACTAAGTGTCAACTTTGATGTGGCTTTAATAAGGTGCAGGGCAGTGTAGAAAGAAGCAAAGGCTTTAATTAATGTTTTAATCGTAGTTTGTCTATACCACAGTTGTCCAATTATTTTTTGAAAGAGATTTTGCTACTGTTAATGCTGATAAATGGTCCTCTGGGAGGATGTCCCTGGTGAGTTCATCACCTCTTCCTCCTCGTGATTGCTGTAGGATTCTTGTTTGTGCGGTGTTTAGCCAGGGATGCTGAGATCTGGCATTCTGTCCTTAAACCCTGGAGCAGGAGAGTTTCACTTTTGGTGAAGGGATGGGGTAACTGTGATTTAAACAGCAGGATTGGCAAGAGAAGCATTTGGGAACCATGATGGCAAATGTAGAAAAGGAAGACAATGGTGCTGCTTGGTTTTTAACGTGGGCTTGAACATGCTTGAAGGAGCTTCCAGAAATTTGGAGGCAGCAGAATAAGGGAACGGATAGTGACAGTCACTTGGGCTGCTCAACGTTTGACTGGTAAATGCACTGAGGAAGCAATTGTAGAGAACGCTGGAGCACCTGATGGTTTAATGACCTTGTTCCATCTTCATTTTCTATTTCTTGTGGTGCAATAACAAGCCTGCCTGTGTCCTGGACAGCCCCAAGAAACTCCATCATCAGCACCAGTGTTTTGTGTCTGTTGATGAAGGTGGGATCAGTGCAGACCCCCATGTGATGCTCAGGCATCTCATGTCTGTCTACAAATATGCTACTAAAAATCAGTGGGCCAGAAGGTAATATGTGCACACGAGGCAGTTGGGTAGTATTTTGTGTACTGTAGGAATAAATCACATTTGGACTTTTGTGTCTGAGGGGCAGGGTTATAATTCAGTTTCTATTTGGGTCAGTGATCTTCAGTTGGTTCCGTAGCCCTGGCTGGTGAAGGAGGATAGGAGATGGGATGCTCTGTTACCCTGAACCTGGCCTGTGGCTCAGGACAGGCGCCCAGGAGATTTTATTGCCTGTGGCGACATAAACTGGCCGCAGGTCTCCCTTTGGGCTCTGTATATGAGATACTGCTGTCATCAGGGTGCACTAAGGGGTACCAAGTGGACCAGGTACGTGTCGGGAGTGATGCTCGGTGTGCCCATGAAAACTCATGCCAGCCCAGTCATCAGCCTTCAACATGCTCTGCTCCACTCTCCTTGTGGTGTGAGAAGAGCATGGGGATGGTGCTCACGGCCATCTTCTGCGTCTCAAAACCGCTTTGCTCCCTGTATCTGCCAGAACCTACTAGCTGCAGAGAAGTTTTTCTTCGTTAATTTACTTCACCTCAGCTTGACATCTGCAGGAGTTACCAGCCTCTTCTGGAAGGGACAGTTTCACATCAGGACCCTGAAGCTGCAGCACAGCATCCTATGCAACCTGGTGTTGGAATGGTTTTCTGGCTCTGCTGGAAGGCTGCTGATCTTGCTGGAAGACCTCGCTTTGTGACCAGTGAGGGGTTTTCCCTGCAGAAAAGGGAAAAGCCATTTTGATCAGAACCGTGTTGAGAACCATGGCCTCTGGTTTTGCCGTGTCTGCCTTTGATGCCACCCAAGACAATGCAGTGTAGCAGCTTCAAAAGTTGCAGGGAGTGAAAGAACATACAATTATGGCAGAAAAAATGGATGGATCTTCTTGGATTTTGGATTAAAACCTCTTTGACTCACTTCTTGTTCCACCTGAACCCAGCTACAAGAGGAGCTGGTGCCAAGGAACCATTTTTTCTCTATCCCAGGGTGTGCTTCGTCCTCCGCAGCAAACTGCAAGTTCTTCCCAGCCTAACACAGTCAAGAGTCAGACAAGAGGCTGTGAATTAGTGTGAAGGGAAAAATACTATTTTCCTTCACCCAGCTTTTCCTTTAGAGTAAGATTTGAGGCCTGAGATGCAGTAGCTCCAGGGAGGGCAGCATGTTGGTGAGGCTCCCCGGTGCTGGCAGCATTGGTGTCGTTGGACGTTCACACAGAAGCCTGTGGCACCGAGACACAGCTGCTGGGCTCGGGGCAGGGGAGAACTGGCCCTTTTGTTGCTGACAAGACGATTTCGTCTTGATGCTCTAAAAGCTTTTGTGACATCCACAATTTTCCAGATGGATAATGAAAACCTGTGAGCAGGGGCATCTCGGTGGCTTTGGAAGCGCTCGCCCGTGGAGCTGCGTGCACTGGTTTCATATCTGCTGACAGGGCTTAATAAGCATTACGCTAAGTGGAGCCAGCACTCAGGGAGGCAGGTAAAGCCACTGATAAGACGTGTTTCTCACCACGCACCCCAGTCCTGACGGGCTGATTTCTGCCTCTCCTCCCCCCAGGCTGCGGGGCTCTGCGGGAGCTGCCGGCTGAGCCTGCTCCCCTCTTGCTCAGGAGCCTCTTGGGCATCCTCTCGTGGCATCCAGAGATGTTCTGGAGTCTGGAGCAGGGGCTGTGGTTCTTCTACTGGGCTCCAGTTTTGGGAAGAAGAAAACAGATGGAATTTCCCACAATCAGCAGCTGCATGGTCTGTGCGAATAAGTAAAGCATGTCGTCCTCCAAAGTGCTCCTAGCAACTGTGTGCTCTTTTTCTGATTGATGTTGGGGGTAATTACTAGCATGGTCTTACCTATTAAGCTATGACATATTTTTTTCTGAAGGAGAGATGTCTGATATTGTTAAAAGGAAAGAAAAAAAAAAAACAACCACCATAATTTTGAGGTAACAATGGTCTAGAATCAATGTTTATTCTTATAGATTTCTTAATTGATTTCTCTGACTGTTTTTTTTCATTTGGGTTTTTGGGTACTTTCCCACGCTCATCCCTGTGCACGGAGCAGTGGGGTGCTGCAGCAGGGCTGAGCAGCTGGTGAGGGGCTCTGCTGCAGAGGGGCAGGGCAGGCACCCCTTCCTTCCACCGGTGGGGAGCGACCCCTTCCACCGGTGGGGAGCCGGTTGCTGAGAGCTGTAAGGAGGAGGTGTGACGTGCAGGGTCTCTGTGCTGGGCACCAACAGTGCGCTGGGGCTGGACCCAGGGGCAGGGAAGTTTGTTGCCAGAGAACTGCTTGGTCTGTTTGTTTAAGTTAATTCCTTACATACTTTTACACGCCACCCCCCTGGCTTCAGCATTGCTGGTGTCCCCAGGGTCGTTGCAGCTGGCTTTTCCTGCAGGCTGGTGTCCCCGGGGTCGTTGCAGCTGGCTCTTCCTGCAGGGCTAAGCAGGGGCACGGGTGCAAATCCTCTTTCATCCCAGCTCAGTCCTTCCAGCATCATCATTTTTGTTGCTGTCTTTGAGTTTCTCAGCATGTGGGAGGCTCCTTGGGGGTTACCCCAGGTTTGGTCCCCTGGCACTCGCTGGGGACATCTCCATGTGCAGGGCACGGGCTGCTCCCTCACGGGCTCACAGCCTGCTGTCCTCACCAGCCCATTTGGACATTAACTGCTTTTCAGGTTTCTGCCTCCCACTAAACTAGTGATTTATCTCCAAACCATTTTTTCTTTCAACGTTTTTGAAGTTTGCATCCTTCTTTTCTTACTCCTGCCTGTGCTTGCTGGCTAAGGGACACACTGCCCAGGTGACGTTGTGCCTTTGGTGCCACTTGACTTACCAGAGGACAGCAGAACTGGCGAGAAGGAACCAGCTCTGCTCAGTCATCGAGGCACCCTATCAGTGGTGGTGTTCAGAATTACTACAGTCCTAGCTGGCCCCCTGAGCAGATACATATCAACAGCTTTGCTAATTCACTGGGTTTCTTTGACTTCCCCGTAATTAATAACGATGTTAGATAAACTCAGCCTTAACGCTGGTCCCCGTGGTGAGCCTCTCTGGCTTAGGGCTTTGCCGTATTTGTGCCACCGAGACCGGCATTAGCAGGGAAGAGCCATGTAAATCAAATTTACTGTTATTATTAATACCGTTGTATGACAGTGCTCATATCCAAGCCAGTTTGAATTAATTTTTCAAGGAAGTTTTTTCTGAGACACTATCAAATATTTCACTAAGCCCAAATATATTACAACCTTCATTGACTAATTTTGTAATTCAATCAGGGGAAAATAAGGCATTGAAGGTAGTTCAGCGTGATTTGTTTTTATAGACCAACTGCTTTATCCCCTTGATCCTACTATCATCTAGGCTCTTAAATATCTTTTTCTAAATATTTCATCTGATTTTTTTACTATAAATTTAAAGTTAAGCTTATTAATTTCTTCTGCACATCATCTGGGAGAACAAATGCAAGTTGTGTGTGTATATGTGTATATAAAGGAAAATGCCTTTACAGATTTACAGTATGTCTGTTGTCTTGACAAATTTTGTTGCTCAGAATTAAATTGGTAGCAGCATCTGGTAATGAGACTTCATTCATTTTGGGCTGCTGAGTGCTTTTACTGAGTATCCTGCTTGTAGACTGCTGCAGCTCTGTCCCATTGGTGTGTGGGACTGAGTGAGAAAATATCGCTGAATTTTCCAGTATAACTTTGCTTAGCTGTTTTGACCACTATTTCATTTTCTTTCTCTCTATTTTACTATTATTTTATTTTTTTTTAATTTAAAGAGTATTAATTCTTCTATCTGATTTGCTCTCAGTTTCTCTTGTTCTAAAGTATCATGATAGAAACTGAAATCAGATACACCTGATTTCACTTCTGGTGTTTCCAGAAATCCCTTTCCACTCTGGTGCTGCAAGACAGCTGGATTTTAGACTTTTCTCCCCTTCTTTATGTTGTTATTAAGTTCTTAATAACAAAACATATGGTCTTCACTATGTTTCTCTTCTAAGTTTATTATGCTACTGGTGTATTTAGGAGTGATTTGGGCTTATTCTCTCTGCTTAAAGATTTCAAGTAATGCTTCTTGGCTGCTGCTGTCTTTTAACATGATATCGGAGTTAATAGGATGTCAGCATGTGCCAAAACCCGTCATCAGCAAAGTACAGGTATCCTACCCTGGCATATTAAAACTGAAGCTGTAAGGGTAAAGCAGGGCACCTTCCTACCTTTTGATATGTATGGGTAAAGGCATTGATTTCAGTTCTGCTGAACTCACTGTGATCAGGTCACACCAGAAAAAAAAAAGTTGCTTCCTTTTAAGCGCGTTCCACCAGACAAGCTAAAATATGTACTAGTTTAGGGATGCTTCAACAAAGGGTGTCTCACTTGGGTTTGCTCCTGGCAGAGTTTTGCTGAGGTTTCAGCTGGTGGTTTCGGGGCCAGTCATATGGGCAGGCTTTTTGTTAATCTGCCGGAAAGGAATGAGGTTCTGTTTTTTTGTTAAAAGAGGAGAGGTGCTATTAAATTTTGTTGATTGAGGTTTTTTTACTAACACATGCTACTGGGCTTTTGAATGCCTGCCAGATGCCTGCCTCTCTTTTTTGTTGGTTGTTGTGGGTTTTTTTTTCACATTTTATTATTTGGATGAGACAAAAGTTGGTTGGTTTTTTTTTCCTTCCTACTACACGGTTTGCAGAAAGCTGTGTAAGCTCTCTTTTTGCAAAAGGTACCTTAGTTCAAGTTCCTGGTTGCTCTGATGACCTACAGGGCAGCAACCTGCCTTTCAGAACCCTCCTGGGCGCAGGCAGGGAGGCAGTGTGCTCCTGAAACTGCCTTGAGGACAAATCCTGATTTCCAACCAGTGACAAAAATCTATACAGTTTCCCTGGATCAGGCTTTACCTTTTAGATTATTCTTTTTATCCATACGTGGTTCTCAAAACCATCAGGCTTTTGTGTAAATTCATGACAACTTACAGGTTCTTTAACATTCTCCCTTCTTGGCGACGAACCTTCAATCTTGAATCCAGCACTTGAGAGCTTTTCCAAGCAGCCATCTCCAAGTATTTTACTTTCAGATGTCGGTGCTAAGCTGGCGTGTATGTACAGAGCCCCCTGTGTGCTTCAGGGCCTCTGAACTCTTGTGTCTTCTGAAAACTTTATAGCCCTTGCTCTAGCACTCTCTCCAGCATGTTTTGGACAGTGTGACACTTTACGACATGCAAAGGCATCGTGCGGTTTGCAGTCAGAAGATGAGAAGAAATGACAATGTGGAAGGATGAGGGAGAGGCGAGGTGACAGCCCAGGTGCTTATTTGACAGCCTGATGCTTCATGTCACCCTTGCTAAAGAAGGTAGGGAAGGAGGAAATTCCTCTCTCCAAGTGCTTTGTGTGTACGGAGCACAAACGTTCGTGTGGGCATCGTGGGGGAATAAAGTCAGGGAGATGCTTTATGAAGTTGTTAGTAGCTGTTGGTAGGTGCCTATTTATCTGCACCGAGCTGTGGAGCCCAGGAGCGGCTGGAGGGAGATTTGCTGCCGGGCAGGCTCTTTAAGGATAAATAATCCTGGCTGGATTTTGTACTAATGATTTCCGAAGTGTGCTGGTGTTGCTTGAGCGGTGGAGAAGGAGGGAAGGCAGTGCTTGCGTCTTTTTTGGGGGTGTGAATGGGGAAGGCAGGAGGAGGCTGGAGGGGGAGCAGCAAGCATTTCCCATTTTGGTTAGCAGTGTGGGAGACGGAAAGTTGGGTGGTAGAATCTTGATTCCTTTTGTTGGTCTAGTAAGCACAGTAGCTATGGGAGATGCGTGACCCATGTCTTGAGACTCCTACTGAAGGATTTTGCCTTGATAAAGAGGATTGTTTGAAACAGAATCCGGCACAGCTCTGTCAGTTTAAATTATTGAGAAGGTACATAGAGCTGGCTCGATCAAGTAGCAATAAAACCAAAGCAAAATACATAAACCCATCTCTCCGGAGCCAAAGGCCGTCGTATGCTAGTGCAGAGCAGGGGGAACTGCGTGGCAGCCTGCAGTTATTAAACTCATGTCTCCATCATGCTCAGACCATGTTCAACAACATTATCTCAGCACCTTCCTGACTTATTACAGGAGTGAAGATTTGAATTTTAACTCCTCAGCCCAGAGCCTGGAAATAGGTGTGCACGCTCCCGAGTGTGTTTTGAATCGGCAGGAGCACTGCAGGCAGGGTTGCCTGTGGTCATACCTTGTGCTGCAGCTCTTGAGGCTCTGGGGGTCAAACACATTGTGGTGCCAAAGAAACTCTTCAGGGTATCAAGATATAATCTCCTAGAAGTCATATGCTGAGTGAAATGTTTCCGGTAAATATTGGCTCTGAGAGGATAAAGGAATGAGCATCCTCATCTGTTTGAGATAGTTTATCCCTGTTTCTGGGCCGTATCACAAAGGCACAGATTAGGCTTTTGCTGAGCTTTTGCCTTTCCGTGTGGTGTAGACTCTGGAAATGTGGGCAGGGAGGCGGGGAGATGCTGTGTGGGCGCTTCTGGAGGAGTGAGGACCCAGTGGTTCACCTCTGCTCCAGCCTTCTCCAGCTGTGACAGCAGCTCCACGCCCCACCATCTTGGCAGTACATTTTTAGGGGCTCTTCTCCTACCAGATCAGCTGAGCTTTACTGAAAAAGCAGCTGGTGGATAATTTCATTAGTGACTACCTGTTGAGAAGGACACGTGTGCCAGCATTTTTCTAAGCATGGGAGTTTAAAAAGAAGCGAAGGGAATTAATAGACAAATCCTACTGAAATTCCTCTAACATCCGTCGCCAATCCTGGGTTTAATGTTTAACAAGTGCTGAGGTATGTACGATGGGAGCAGGGGATGGTACTTAAAATGTTTCATTAACTAGAGAAAAAGGGCTTTACCCACAGTAACTCAGAGCAGGTAAGTTTGTATGGTCATGATGAGAAGACCGGGAGAGAGACGGGCTCCCTGCTGTGACCGGTCACCGAATGAGCCACCCAGAGTGTGGAAGGGTTAAGGGCCATCCACAGAGCAGAAATGACGCCTTGTAGGCTGTTAAAATACCAAGGCTGGATTTTCATTTATCCTCTGCTAACAAGTCTGCCTTGGATAGCTCATCAGTTTGATGTTGGAGTAGCTTTTGCAGAGGCATAATGAGACTAATCACTGCAGACTCCCTCCACAGCCGTCCAGGAGGGGTGGGTTCCTCATTAGGCAGATGCAGAAGCATTTGGAACTGTGTCTCTCTCACTGCTGAGTGAGCCTTGGAGACATCCATCAGACTTGGTTAAGGGCTGGAAGACTCAAAGACGAAAGCATGCTTTGGGTAAAAGCATCCTGAAATGTTGTCCTGAGCATCTTCCTCGAACAGAAGGGTGTGCATGTTGACCACCCTCGTGGCCTTCATTCAGCATGGGCTTGCCACAAAGTGGCGTGTGTAGGTTTTGGAAGAAGTCTAAGTGGATGCTCAGTGTCTTTTGAGGTGCATGTTCCTGGCAGATCTCTCTGGTCTCTGTCAATGAGAAGTGCTTCCTGAGCATTGTGCTTTTTGTTGGAGATTGTTATTATTGAACTTTTTGTTATCGTTTCAACTAGAAGAGATGAGGTGAGAAGGAAGATACATTATCACAGCCTTCTGCAGGCAGCAAAAAGAAAAAAAAAAAGGGAGAGTAGAGTCTCAGAGTAGAGGCCTGAACTTCAGAAGATTTGTAGAGGAGTTAAGAAAGTTCTTTGAGAACGGAAGAGGATGAAGTCCAGCACGGGGAGGATCTAGGGCTTGGACCAGAGAACTGGAGCCAGATTTCCAAAAGGCTTTATGTGCTGCGACTCTGGGGGCCCAACTTCCTAAAGATTTCTCTGCTCCGAAGGATGAATTCCCTTAAAAAGCTGTCAGAGGGCTTGTGTGGAACATGGGGCAGAGTGGCCATGGTGGCCTCTGCCTGTGCTGTCCTCCGTCCTCTTTCTCTTGGGACCTTGCTTTGCTGACAGCTTCGCCATCCCTGCCCGCTTCCCCCCTGGTGTTAGGCACTCGGTCCAGCTTTCCTCTTAATGACCTTGTCCCTCATCTGGGGAATGAGCAGATACCCTTTAGCACAAGCACTGAGCTGCATCCCCCGTCACCAGGGAGGCTCACACGGTGTGCTGTTGGCAGCCGAGTTCTGTGCCACTTGGATATTTTTCTCCTGACAAGAGCAGCGTGTATGGATTTTCCAGTTGCCTCCCTGCCTGCTCCGGTTGTTCCCTGAGCCCAAGTTAGTTATGGCAGCTTTCAGCACACCCTGTGTCGATCATTCCCCTGGTGGATGTGTGTATTTCATGTGGGAAAAGCCTTTTTTTTTTTTTTTTTTTTTTTATGCTGGAGAATGAGTGAATTAAGATATGTGTTTACTGCCACTTGAGCAAAGCGGTCCCAGGCTGGGCCACAAGACACACGGCTGGTGTTTAAAATTAAGAGAGCGAGCATCAACATAGAAACTAAGAGCGGGAGAAGGAGTCTGGGTAATGGGATTACATTACTGCCACGCTAATATGACCTTGGAGATGGTCCACTGCTCTGCGGGGATTTGGGGAGTAATGCATTTGATAGCATCATCTGAGATGGTGTGCATTTATCTGTGCATATTTATACCCGAGCATTCATATTTGTGCGGCTGTGCACTGTGTTTATTCTTTCAGTTTATCCTGGTGTGTTTTATCTATTCAGCTCCAGCTCTGCGTGACCCAGGGATGTGTTGAAGGTGCTGCTGGGGGATCCTCCTGCAGTGGGTACAGATGCTGTACCAAGGGGTTAATGCCTTCTCCTTTTAACTGCCACCTGAAAAGCCCAAATCAAAAGCATGGCACCCCGAAAAGTCAGTACACAGTGGAACCCCTCCCGCCCCAGGGACTAGATCTTTAGTCTCTGTTCGAGCCAGGAGGGGAGAGAGATTTCAAAAGAAAGGAGCTGCTGTCTGCTAATGTGCCCTCTTTGTGGCATTATTAGCATGGAGAAGAGCAGCAGCATCTCTTTTATCTCGGCTCTTGGGGTACCACATTGAGATGCATCGACTGCTGAGGTATCCAAGGCCCCATCTCTGAATGGAAAGATTTCCAGAACAGAACCAGCATTTTGGATACCTGCTGGTGGGTCAGGGTGCTGTGGTGCTGGGCAGGCTATAAATTATTAAAATCAATTGTTTATATTTAGCAGTCACAGTAGAAGTAAGTTATAATGAAATGGATCCAGCAGTTTGGACAGACAGTGTAGGGGGAGTGGGAGAAGAGCAGGGTTTTCCCTGTACAAGAGCATCCATGGGGAGCTGTTTCTCTGGGTCAGGATATTCAGAAAAATGTGTGTGTCAGGAAGGCTCACTATACCCTTTGGACTCTCAAGAGCTTAGCTTTGTTTTAGGCAACAGCAGTAGGATTTTGCCTTTTCCCCATTTTTTTTTTTTTAAGGGTACTTCTTTTTCTAGAGGATGTGTGAAAATAGCCTTTACGTATCAAAAGGAAAAAGAGACAAGTTCGTGGTTTAGGTGGAGGGACAGCCTTAGGTGACACTGTAGCTTTCTGTGCAAGGGTGGCATTTGCTCAAAGAGAGAAGGCAGCTCTTCCCAGTCCTCCTTGGAAATAATACTGGTGTGAAGGGAATGGGATCACACCAAGAATGAATGCTTTAATGGCTCGCTTGGCTGTTGAAGCTGTGGAGTGGATGTGGTTTCCTTTGAGGCTGCTGTAGCTATTTTATGGGGCCTTCTGCTGATGGAGAAGGTTGCTTGAGAGCAGCCTGCTACCCCCACTCAGCTTTCCTCGCTGCAGCTGGTTTCTCTCCAGTGGTTCATCAGTTCTCCATACCACAACCCCACCAGGCAGCTCTCAACCCCACGGGTCCTTTCTTGTGAAATGCAGCTTTTTTCCTTTTATATTGACATAGTTTGGAAGGGAGAAAGTTGTGTCTCATATGATGTTTAATGCTGATGGTCTATTGCAACTTATGGCTCTGTCATGTCCCAAATCCCCTGGCAATGGTACAAGCTGCACCAGGAGGGTCATTTTACTTGTGCTGCCCAGATGTGGCAGATGGAGATGTCTTCCTAGCCCTTAACCACAGAGGTGGCCCTGGTTCCGTGAGATGAACTTTGGTTTGTCTGCTGTTTCCCTTATCACCGTGGCATCCCCTTGGGCTGCTGATGCTGGGGGAAGACACCATTCATTGTTCTGTGAGATAAGGCAACCTGCCTGAGATGAGCTGGCCTGGGTTTGAGCTATCATCTCACAGAAGGCAGCAGCCCTGGTAAGCACCTCTCAATGATCATGGGATGGCCCCGTGGAGGGATGGGCCCAGCTGCTCTCTGAAGAAGGGGCTGGTTTGGGGCTGCTGGATGACACCTTGCACCCTGGGCTCAGTGCTGGACCAGCTGCACCTCCCTGGAGGTAGATCGAAGGTAGCACTTAAAAATGAATCTTTGCTTGCAGTCTATAAAACATACAATAGAAGCTGCTCTCCACATCCAGGCAATTAAAATGCCTACCCTGTGCATAAAAAGAGTCTAATAATAATAATGGTGAAATTAATGAGATTTCAGATGCCTCTGCAAACCAGCCCAGGTTTTGTAAGTTCAAAGATGCATCGTGTTGCAGACCCTGTGAATTGGGGAGTTTTCTTCCTCCAAGTGTTTCAGGCTGTACTGAAGGTTGAGCATCCCCAACCAGGCAGCCTGTGCTGGGGTATGTCTCACCCCGAGGGAAACAGGCATTAGCGGAAATGTGGTCCAGAAGGGATGAGAGCAAATTTGCAAAACATTCTGTCTGATGCTTTTTGGAAGGAATTCAGAGAAGAGCAACTAAAATGATTAAAGTTCCGCAGGGAATGTATTGTAAGAAAAGATTAAGAAAAAGAAAAGCTAAATATATAAAATGCAGCTAGACCAGAGTGAAGGGGGAAGTGATCCCCAGTGGTGCATATTTAGAAGAGTTGAACAATGGAGAAGTAAAAAGACTATTTAGGAAGCTGGAAGGAGATCATGGGGTGTATAGAGTCAATTAAGCAATCAAAAAACTGTGGGCTGCACATCTAGATCTCTTTTCCAAAGGAAAGAGGCATGAGGAGCATGGAAGAGTCTTTGAAATAGATGTCTTGGCCTTTGGAAACTTTTGAGGTGGGAAGATGAGTGCTCGCTCTGTGGCACTTGGTTGGAGAGGTCCTCACTGCATGATAGGATGGGGGTATGAAAACCTCCTGGTCTTGTTGGGCTTCTTTCTCCTTAGAAAGAAGCAGAGCCTTCTCCCTTCCCCACTGCCGTGCTGGTGTGTGAAATAGCAACCTGGAAAGTGTGATAGGGACGACTTGGCTGCCATCTCCCTGCCTTGGCTGATTAATTAACTCTTCAGATTAATTTCCTTTCTGATTACCGCTTGATTAATTCCTCCTAACTCTGTGAGACCTCCTCACCACTTAATCCTCTTTATAAGCCCTCAGAGTGTGATGCTTGAAGTAAACATCAGGCAAGAAAAAAAAAGCAAACACTCTGAAATGCAAACACAACACCACCACAGGCGGGACCCCCTCCTGTGCTGGGACCTGGCCCTTGGGGGGCTGCCCCACGGCACCCTGGCCCCAAGGGCTGCTCCTCGCTCTCCTTGTGCTGAGCCCCACTTTTCGCATCAGTTAGCCAGCGTGTCTGTAGCAAATTGCACAATTTCACTTGTTGAGCCTGATAATTAGTGACAATATCCTGGTAATTTGCAAAGGGGGCAGGAGGAGGGAGCTGTGTTCAGCAGCATGAGAGAAGCTGGGTGGTGTTTTTTTCTCATCACTTTGTCAAGGGGAGTGTCTGAAGTCATAAAGCAGTTTTTGATGTATGCAAGAGCACAAGATGCTGCTGCCATGATAGGTTGAGCCAGGCATGAGGGCTGGTGCTGTCTCACTGCTCAGACCTATATGTGGGGGCAGGTCCGAGTGGTGCGGGGACAGCAGAAGCCACCAGCCCTGGGGGAGAGGGACAGAAGGTGAGTGGGGACACCAATTTGTGGGTGGCCAGTGGTGCAGGTAAAGGTGATGGGGTCAGAGTGAGCAGGGTGATCAGGCTGAGCATTGTCTTGAGTCTGGGCGAAATCCTCATGCAGAAGGCAGCAATCCCAATCTTGTTGGGGTTTTTTAATTTAATTTTAATATTTTTTTCATATTCCTGGGCATCCACTCCCCAAGGTCTCTAGATGCTTTAATAAAATATAAGTGAAAACATAACTTCTGGTGAGAAGAGAAATGCAGCCAAATGAATCCCCAAACAGGAATGAAAGCCTCCCCCCATCTTCCCTGTACTCAATAACCCCATGTGTACCCCTGGGAAACGTAACGTTTAAACAGCACTTTCTTGGCCATTGTTTTTGAGGAACGTTTTGTGGTTGGAAACAAGGCTGTAGTATGCACCAGCTAAGTCTTAGCGCGTTTGTTTTTCTCGTGACCTCAGCTGCAATGGACACAGCAAGAATATTTGGCACCCAAGAGCCAAGCTTGCCTTTTGTTTCGTGGCTGTACAAGCGTGTGTCATCCATAAACGTGACCTAAACTAATGAATTTGGCTGCGTTTGAACTACCAAGTGGAGGAAAATAAGGAAGATGGTGTGTGGATAGAGGCACAGGCAATGATTTATTTCTGGGCTGACGGACAGCACAAGCAGCTCTTGGAGGTTGTTGGAGCCAGTGCTGTTCCCAGCCTGCAGCCTTTGCTGGGATAGCCTTACGCAGCCCTGCCCTGCGCTGCCCTGCTGTAATGCCACGGTTGTGATATTTGAATCGGTCTTTAGATCTGCTGGAACCAAATGACTCTGATAAAGGAGATTGAACCGCACGCAGAGAATACGCTGTTCTCTTGTACACAGTATTAAGTGCATCCCTCCAAGGTTACCAAGGCACAGCTCACAGGCTGGGGCAGGCTGCAGCTGGTGATCTTTGGCCATGAAGCCACTTGGGCCCGAGCTTATTTTCCTCTGTGTCACTGTGTAAAAAAAAAAAAAAAAAAAAAACAAAACTCATTTTGCCTGCACAGGCTGTGTTCTAGGGTAGTGTATGACAAATTACAGCCATGCTCTGCTGCATTAGCTTGGACACGCATAAGTCTGCAAACCAGCCTAGAGTTCCCTTTGGTCCGATATTCCAGCTCCTGAATTGCAGAAATAAATCAATGGTCCATTTTGGCTATTTCTGAACTAGTGCGATGATAGTCCTCCCCTGCTGGGGTGGGGTGAGAAAGGGATGAGGTCTTCCTGATAGTCCCCGTCTCTCAGCAACGCCTGAACCATGCATGGCTGAGATTTCTGGCCAGGGAAGTCCCATGTCTAAACACGTGTGGGTAGTGGGGCATCAGGGGACCTCAGTTGGACCCTGGCTCTGCAGCTGACCCAAGCTTCAAGCCTTCCTGTCACCTATTTGTAGTGAAAGCAAAGAGCATCTTCAGACCATGCAAATCTCTCTGATTTCTGGGAACTGGAGGTGCTACCGTGGCATGGGAAGTGATTTGTTCTTTCATCTGAGATCTGCAGAAACCTTCTTTTGGGTGTCAGCCAGGTTCTGCATGTGTGACTTCTGTAATCACACCTTTCAATAGGGAAAAAAAATCCCTTTATTTGCCTTTTAATCTCTGCTATTAAAGCTTTACTGCGAACTGTTCTGCAATTCCTACAAGGAATGGGGGAGAGTAAATTGGAATCTTTGATCTCTTTTGCTCTCCCTCCCCTGTCCTTGCATTGTCTTTAGGGCTATATTTCCTTGGCCACAAAAAAGTCAATATGAAAGTGAGAGGGCAGATGAAAAAAAACAAAAACCAAACCAGGATTTATTTTTTGTAGTGGTGAAAGGAGCATGCATACTGGCTTCAGTAACAGCGTTGCCTCAAAGTCACATACCATCTCTGTGGATGAGAGATGTTCCTGATCGTATGAGGAGTGGGGACTGTTTTCTCCTTATGCCTGTGGTGGCTGCTGCCTGTCAGACTGGGAAGGGGAGATGTTTGTGGGGCAAATGTATGGGTACAGGTCAATATAGTATTGCAGGCTGTGCCTGTGGATGTGCCACTGCTGACAATGCAGGAAGCTTCTTCTGAACCCGTTTGGCACCTTGGCATTACCCCAGCAGATGTGATGGGTCACATCCCGAGTCTAGAGGGGGTTGCTGAGCCCTCTGAAGATGCTGCACCTCTGTCATGGTCAGATCCTCGCAGGACAAGGCCAGTTACCCCAGGCTGGCAGGGAACTGATGCTTTCTTGGTCTGTTATTCCTGGAGGGTGATACAGTAGCTCTGGGGTCACACATTTGGACCTTGTCCTATGACTCCTTGTGGGCTCAGCGCTTGTGTGCAGGTGTTGCTGTATGAGGAGCTTAGCTGGGTTTCAGGCTGCTCTAGAGGGAAACTGTCCGAAATCACAGCAAGTGCGAAGCCTGGAGGAGGGCAGCTAATGGTGGGAAGTTCCCCAGCAGTTTGTCTGGGTTGAGACTGTTGTCTAGATCAGAGGAAATTAATTTTCAAAAAGGGACAAAAGGAAAAAACTTAAGTATTCTGACTATATTCTGAAAATCTAGGCAGAAGCAACTGGAAGAGGGGTTGGTAGAACAGCACTGGCACACTTTTTTTTTGTTTCCTACGCAGCTTGGAAATAGGAGCATGAGAAAGAGATGAAAGGCAGATTTGCAAGGAAGGTGGTAAGTCTGGGGGAGAGGGGGAAATAACAGGCTGAAAAGGATGGATGGATTTCCAGCTCATGCACAGGATCCAAATATGCACATAAATTATTTTGGAGGGATGAAACCGTAGTTTTAAAAAGACATTGCTGCCAAAATCCCCAGAAAAGGTGCTTCAGTGCCCAAGGAAATTTCTCATTTTGTAAGGTGACCAGAGGGTGAATGCACAATCCTTTCAGTACTGCATTGTACCAGAGCCTCCCGTGTGCCCCCCTCCCTCCATCCCTCGCCCTCAGGCGGCTGCAACTCTGTAAAGATGACTTAGCGCATGAAGGATGTGGTGGGATTGGATCCTAATCAGATCATTACTGCTGCAGTGAAGGAATATAATTTCCCATCCATGAGCCATCACCTTCTTCAGCATCTTCCTTACTTATTTCTAAATATATAGTCTTTTTTTTTTTTTTTTTGGATGTGTGGTCAAAAATGAAAGCACTCTGTGTAAAAGGCAGGAGGAGAAAGCCAGGTTTAGGCAGCGTAGCAAATGCTCCTTCCTTCAGAATTAAACCCAAGCAAAAACCCCAGACAGTTTAAAATCTAATACTGAGATAGGTGCCTGCACGAACGTCTTAACTGCTAACCAAGGAGCATTCCCCCTACGTACAGAATCCAGCTACTGGACTTGTTTGTCTGTTTGGCACAGTGGGTTCTCATGGCCAAAGGCTACAGAACAGAAGGGATGGGAAGAAGTGAATGTATCTTAAAAAAAACCCAAACAAACCCAAACGGATCAAAAATAACACTGTTGCTGCTGTAACAGTGTGTGGTGGCTGGCTTAAAACACAGATAATAGCTTTGCTTTCTGTATTTCACATTTAACATCTGGTCTAGCACTGGTTTCAGCTGGCGGTCTGCAGCGTGCTGGGTGTCCCCGAGATACTTAAGAGAAAGGTGATGGTGTATGAGCAGAAGGTGCAACAGGAACCTCGAGCTCTTGTAAGGCTTCTTTAGTTATGTCAGAGAGTAAAGCCTTCAGTAGGTGTGTTGGCCTCCTGTTCTTCATCTCCTTTATATCATTGCTTCCACATAAGGTTAAATTTTTTAAGTCTGCCCCAGTAGAGATGCACTGGCACTGGGGAGTCTCAGCCCAGGTATCAGCTCTTTGAGGGATGTGGGGTGGTTTGGTTGGTTCTCTCCTACCTCTCACCTTGCAGGTAACCCCTGGGTGGTTTAATCAGCTACCTTGGAACACGTCTTAGTTACAATACTAATTCCACTAATCCCATGAACAGAAGCTAAAAGCCGCATGTATGGCTAAGGAAGGTTGCATGGTGTCACTTGTAGTCTCAATGAAATGGTTCAACTGTGACACATGCAGCTTTTTAGCAGACAGCGGAGTGCTGCTATCACTCATTTTTAGGGAAAGACTAGCATTTCCCACATAAACTCAGAAAAAAAAGTTTGCATGTGATGCTGGAGAAACTCTAGAGCTATGAACGCTTGGCAGAACTTTTTTTTTAAAGGGTCCACAGATGGAATAGAGCTCCCAAAGATCTTCTAGTATTTTTGCTCTGCTGCAGTTAAACTCCCGGGCTGTGGACCCTATCACACGATAGGATCCTCTCAGTGGAAGCTTGTGTGCATGGAGCTGTGTTCATGTGTGTGTAGTACCAGTTGGAAGGGGGCTGTCCTGCTTATGGAAATAGGGTTTTCTGTGTTTTAAAGCAGCTGCCAGAAAAGGTTATGGTTTTGCTACTGTGTTTTCAAAGGGCAGGAGGAAGAGGCTGGAGCAGGGAGATCCTGCTGGGATGGCTTAGGAGTGCTCTGCCTACGTAGAGCTGTCTCAGCAGCATCACTGTTCCCCACTTGAAATGCTAAATTATTCTCCTCCTCTGTTGTGCAATTGTTTTATGTGCTTTTCTCAGCAAAATCAATCAAGAATTGATAATTTATAAGCTCTTGTTTGGATTTTTCGCTCTTCAAGGGGGGAAAAAAGAGAAAGATAAAGCAGAATGCAATGCCACAAGTAAAGGAGTGTGGGGGATGCAGAGCTGAGCACCACCTCCCTTGTCTGTCTGTGGGGTCTGAGGATGCACATTGCT
>JAOQGH010000069.1:33751196-33782909 GCA_025769975.1 Gallinago jamesoni
AGTAAAGGAGTGTGGGGGATGCAGAGCTGAGCACCACCTCCCTTGTCTGTCTGTGGGGTCTGAGGATGCACATTGCTCGTGCTGATGTCAGTCTCTGCTGCTGACTCCTTAAGGGCCTGCCCTTGTTGCCTCCTCAAGGAGTGATAAGGTGAACCACGAGTATATGCCTGTAGGACAAAACAGGGGCTCAACTTTGAGAAGTACCAAGCATGGTCACTCCCAGAAAAGTTATCCGAGTGTGAGCTGAGAGCTCACAGTGTGAGCGTTGCCAGATTTGTGTGTTTCTGCGCCTACGGAGTGCCGTGGAGAGAGGGAGATTCGACTCGGCAGGTAGAAGGAGAAAGCTGGGTCAGCTGCCATCCTGGCTTACACCGTAAAAGAAATACCCTGTGGCAGCATATTCCCCACTTCAGAGCCTGAGCCCTGCCTGCCGTCACGCGTGTCCCCACGAGCTCAGGGATGTGTCCTCCTGCCTGTCCACCTCCCCCCCAGCCACTGCTGCCCTGTCTCCATCCCATCACCTCCTCGCGATCCTCCCTGAATTGCAGTGAGGACATGGGAGGAAGGAGCTGTGTCCCCTGGGAGCTGCCCTACTTTGGGAATTTTTGGGGAAAAAGAAGCAGTATTATCTTAAAATAGAGACAAATATGATAGCTTTATAGAAAGATAAGTAGAATATGGAGACACTGCTCAGATAAGTGGATAAATACTTAGGTGCTGTAAATAACTACATACATGGGTGCACAACCAGTCCATAGACATGGGTGATGTCAGGATGCTCTTGTAGAAATAGGAAGGAGACACACTAATTTTGTTGTCCTGATCCTGTTCTCAACTGTTTGTGCCCCTCACTGATATTCCTGCCAGAGCAGTCATTTGCGTGGTGAGCTGCTGCTTTTTCTTGGGAAGGCTTGATTTCTCATCTCCAACTCTGTAGCTTTCCAAGCATTACATCTCCAATTTGGAGAGCAGCCTTGGAAGAGACAGCTTAAAAAAGCCAGGAAAATCCATTTATGAAAACAGTCTGATTCGGACCTGCTTCCAGTTCTGCTCCTGGGGGTTCTTTGTCCAGCAGGATGGGGGGAGATGAGCTGTGGGGAAACCAGCCTCGGTGGCTGCCTGCCCCCTTCCAATGCTTTGGTACCCACTGGAAGCTGTGGCATCTGTTGTGCTGCCTCCTCTGCCTTAGAGGGCTTTCATCCTTTAGCAGATGGTCTAGAAATGCAAAACAAAGTCTCAGAGTGGACTGTTGACATCCTTCCTTTGTAGGCTGTTCAGAATTTGATTCAAATCATCTACATTTGTCCTGGGTGTTTCAAACCATGGTTTGGAGAACTTGGCTGGGAAGGTCTGGAGAAACTGGCTCCCTCCCAAAGCTTTCCTGTTACAGATACTCCTGCCTCAGTTTTCAGCTCGTATGCTTCTACGCATGGCCTGCAACAGAAGCACAGTAGTTGCTTAAATGAAGGGATGTGCGAATTTTGTGGTTTCCTTGAAAGACTTTGATGTTCAGCTGTACAGATCTGATCTAGAAATGGCAAAAGTTGGTGTGGGTGATGTTTTTTCAGAGCAGTTATGTCGTCTTCTTTCTGGCAGATAACTTTTTACTTTATCTGCCCTGGCTTCTTGATATAACTAACACTGGTCTCTCCCACTGGAAGATGATAGATTTTACTAGATGGGGTCAATAGCTGATATAACCATATCAGTCATGTCAAGTGATATCATGTCAAGTGATTTTGAAAGCTTCTCTTAACCTCTTTATTATTTTTCTGGTTGCAATTTAGCCAAAGGTATAGCTCAGCAAATGATTTTACTATGTAGCTCTTCTTCTGTAAGAAACTTCCCATCCATTCTCACCCACTGATCCCCACTTTAGAGGAAAGCCAGCAAGATTTCATTTCCACTTTACCAACCACCTGCTTGTTAGCAGAGAAGGGCCAAGACTTGTCCATGCTTCTGAGAACAGACTCTACTCCCACCTTCCAAGTTGTGACCGGTTGTGAGTAAAGGGTGAAAAATACCCCAGATCCCCCAGTTCCAAGCCTCCCTGTGACAGGCTACTGGCAAAGACGTGTTGGTTCATAGCGCTACCAGAGACTGTACCGAAAGCTCTGTTAAATATAGTAGAGCTGTGCAACGCCCCCACGTGCTGGACGTTCAGTCTGTTCCTCGCTGTGTGCTGAACGAGGAACGCGGTGAAACTGCTTGTTCTTGCTGCTGTTATGTGGAAGATGCTTGCTATCCTTTTGTGTCATCCTTGTGAGAGGTATGGTTGGGCTGGACAGCATGCACGTATCCCCTGGCGAAGATTCATCTTACCCACAGAAGGAAATTCTGGGCTAATTCGTTGGGGGATGACCAGAAGATGGGTTTTCCCTACAGTGCCCTCACATGGTCATTGGGCAGCAGAAGACCCACTGGATCCATGTTTTGGTTTATGCCTGTTCTTGGGCGATTCTCATTAGAAAACATGCTTTAAAAGAAGTTGGTGCTTCCAGCAAGTCTTGAGGCTCTTCTGGTGCCATCTTGCCTATGACTTATGTCCCCCTGAATCCTACCCTTCTCCCACCTCTCATCGTGCCACAGCTGCGAACAAAACCAGCAGCTCCCTGCACCGTGCCACTATCAGAGCTGCAGATTGATAGCTCCCGGTTGCAGAACACTTGTCAGGGGCTTGACAGGCTGCTCAAGGTTGCCTGATGTTGCAGGGTGGAGGTGGAGGGAGGGAACCAGAGAACTGCGTGCTCACGGTTTATGGCCTCCTGGTGGGACTGGTAGGCAGCCTGGCATAGCAACCGCTCGGGGCATTTACTAAGAGATTTATGAGTTTGTAATTTTCAGAGGCCCTGAAGCAAAAGTGTCTTTAATTAAATTTTGATTCTCTCTCTTCCTTCTCCCCCTTCCCACTCCTGTCCCTGCCTGTGGTTTGTTTACTGAGACCCAGCAAAGCTTTCGGAGAACAGGTAGGAGTCTTTGAGCGTAGCCAAGAGGAGCAGAGGATTGCAAAACAAACAAGCAGATGGCAGATATGATAAAGCAGCCCCCGGTTGGCTCTGCCAAGCTCAGAGAGGGCTCTGTGATGCAGTTCAAGGGTCCCACAGTAAGAGCTTCCTGCATCCCTCTGCTCCAAACATGGATTTGGCAAGGTGTCCGAGAGACTGATGGCCAAGCCGTGGTCCTGTGCTCTCGTTTGCCCAGTGCTCGGATTCTGGCGTTGCTTAGGGCTACCTGGAGAGTGGGGGTGTTGGGGATGAGACTGCCTTATGTTGCTCTCTCTTGCTGTGGCCAACGTGCATGTGCAACTGTCCCTACCTGAGTGGTGATCCCCTCTAGAGGGGGAGCACAAACCCAAAAGAAAGCAGGTAACCCCCATATATTACTATTTTATTTTTCTTTAAGGAAGTTATAGAAGTTAATAAGATAAGAAACTGTTTTGGTCTTTGTGGCATACTGTGAAGGGAGAAGCGGGGGGTACCTCCAGGGGATGCTGCCTTGGCATTCCCTAGGACTTTCCCTGTCTCCAGTCTTATTTTGCGATCCCTCCCCAGCCACTGACTCGGTGGCAGTGTCCCTACCCAGCCAAGCGATGTCAGCCCCATGAATAGGTTTCTATCAACCCACTCAGCCCTAAAGAGCTACAGTTAAAAGGCTCTGGAGACGTAATTGCGTCTGCGTAACGGCTGCGATGATTTCCTTGAGAGGTGGGATGAAAAGTGGCTCCGTTCCACTACTTCTGCAGCGATTTGATAGCTGCTTCTAGAAAAGGGGCTTGGTTGTGGTCCAGGTGCCTCCACCACCACAGCTCTCCCTGCCTCGTGCTGCTTTCTGGTCACACGCTTGTGCTGCCTGCGTGCCCGAGCCCTGGTCTGTAGGGTGCTACCAGCCCCATGGTTGCCTTTGGGCAGGGGAATTTGGGAGTGGGCTTGGCAGGGTCTGCTGCAGGATGCTCTGGCGTCCTGAAGTGGGCTTTGTGCAAGGGGGCACTTGGCCTAATGTTCAATAGACATGTGTTACTTCCGACTAGAAAGCCACCAACCTTGTGCAAGCTCTCTTTTTCTTTTTTTTTTTCTTTTTTTCTTTCCCCCTCATCACCATGCTGTGGGTGAGGATGCTGTTTATCCCACTCGCTCTTTCCTGCTCCCTCAACGGTGCAGATGGAGAAATCGCTCGACCTCCACGTGTCTTCAGGCCTGGCTTCCCAGCACGGATGTATTGTCGCATCTCCTGTTGAGAGCTCCAAAGACACCAAGCAAGGGATGTGTTTTGGGGGCATGGGGTGTGGAGCAGGGAGACAGCGCTTAGTCACGGAGGTAAATGCCAAACGCCCCATCTTTCTCTGCCCTCGTGGCTCGCAGGCTAACGCAAGGCAGCTTCCCTCCCGCCTGCCTTCAGGATGCTGATGAAGTAGCTTGGGGGTAGGATGTGGAATACATGTAGGGAGACAGGGATTTGGCTGGTGATGGCTCTTACGCTCTCATGTGGTAAATGCTGGCAACTGAGGCTGCAGGAACCAGCAGAATCAAAAAGAGATTCTGAAGGTCTTGCCTTAACATCCCTTCCTGTTTTCAGGCCCTTACTTGTGCCAGCCGTGCACTGCTGTGACACTCAATCTCTTGTATCCTTTCAAGAGTCCTTTTTAGTAGTGTTTTTCACTTCTTCATGCCTCTCTCCTGGCTGTAGGAAGGTGTTTGTTTTGATTCTGCTGCCTCCAGGGCTGGGACCGTGTTCAGGTGCCTCTGGTCTCACATGGAGCTTCACATGACTTCTCCCCATTCCCCAACCACCCACTGCAGCATGTCCATCTGGTTCACTCCCACCCTTCATTTCATTTCTAAGCTGGTCTGTTTCACTGGTGTCTTCCAGCCAGGGGCCAGCACCTTTTGGTTAGCCCCTAGAATTGTAAAGGTCGGAGGTGGATCTGGGGGTGATTCCCCTTGGGGAAGCTGGGAGATGAGATGTTCTCTGCCCCAACTTCCATGCTTGTGCTGGGCACCAGCCTGCTTGCTTGCTTCTAAACTGGAATTGGTAGATGCTGCATTTCTGCAGACCCGCCTTGCTTGCTTTAATTGCAATTTACACCCTTGCTGCATGAAAGCTCTCGTCTTGAAAAGCATTGTGTGTCGGGTTGACAGGGTGGCAAGAAGCCAAGCGCATTTCTAGCTGGGTGCTGGAGGACTTTGCAGAGAGGGAAGGTGTTGGGGGGTGCAAGGCAAGCTCCTAGCAAGGGCTGTGGCAGGGTTGGGACTGCAAACCCAACGACGTGGCGGCAGGCGATGCATTTGCTAGCGCCTGTATTGAAATGCAAGCGGTGTTCCTCGCTGACCTCCCATGGGAGCTGCGTCCATGCCTGTAGCTCACCGGTGAGGAGGGGAGCGTGCTGCGCTGTTTAGAAAGGGAAATTTCCCCAGGCCTTGGAGGAATTAATCATTTTATATGCTGGACTCTTGCCTTCTGACTGATCCATCTGAATTACAGATTAACTGGCAGTGTGGGGACAGAGGAAGCCATTTCAATGAATAGCTCTCTAATTTATTAAAGGGGAAGTTTGAGCTGGTGGATAAACAACACAGTGAAGTGAGTTCTCTAAGTGGGGATTTGTTTTCTGTCCCCCTCTGCATTTCCCAGCCTTTTATCCCATGCTTGTTTTATACCTCTGTTCGCAGGACCCCTCTCAAACTTGATGAGGGTTCCAGCAAGGCAGGTGGAAACCCCAAACCAGCAATACTCATTGCAAATGAGCTGTCAGCTCCCAGAAAGTTGTAATTTCAGAGCCTTTCCCTAGGGGCCACTTCTGTGACTTTTAAGCAAAATCACCACCTTTATGACCAAAAGACCATAAATTTTGGAGTAAAGCGTGACACCAGTGTATTGATGCTGCAGTTGGTATTAGTTGACCCAAAAGCATTGGTCATTTTCCAATCAGTTCTGCCTTGAGAATGTCAAGGGCTTCCCCCCTAACCTGTAAGTCTCTTGAAATCCTGAAACACCTCATTTCTTTAATGATTTTGCCTTTAACAAATGTTGATCCCTGGACTTGCAGCAAAGGTTGACACCTCTAGTGCTATTATTGATGTGAGCATCACGGGCTGGGGAGAAGCAGGGCTGCCCAAACCCTGGCCCTGCTTCCTCTCCCAGTTGCTCAGCATGAAGGAAAAAAGGATTTGTTTGCTTGTTTGTGGATATTTCAGACATGGACTTCATATTCCAGAAGAGTCTCATAATATTGTGGCAGCAGATTCAGGATTTAAACCATTATACAAGTTAAATATGTTTTGATTCTGTAAGCACCACACTATTTATCTTGGGATAGAATAAATCTGAGAGACTGATATCACTGCGGCAGATCACCTCAAGGAAGGCTGTGGAGGGGAAAAAAAAATAAATAAAATTGACTTTCTGAAAGGCAGAAGTTTTAAATTTTCATTGCCCTCGTGTGTGAACCAAGCCAAACTCTGGTTGCAATGATTTTTTTATTATTTGTTGACCATGTAAGGAATTGTCTGTTGGACAGAAAGTAAACATCACGGGTCTGATTTTAAGTTCGGGTCTACAAATTCACACCCTGAGCGAATGCAATTGCTCACTTGCTGGCAGGGACTGGGCACGCTGGGTGTCTTCTGGAAGTGAACCCAGTCCGTTGGCATCTGCAGCCTCAACAGCGCTTGATGTTTTCATAAAAATCCCATTTAAAAACAAAAAGGTCAAAAGTTTACCAAAAAAGCAACAGCCGAAAACTATTTTTGTTTGAAAAATTACAAGCAGTATTAATTACTGCATGAGAACCAGATGGCAGTACTGACCAATTTAGTTTCATGGTCCAAGAAGGATCTTGAAAAAAAACCAAGAAGAAAAACATAGCGCAAAGACAAACCATGTGTCGTGCCAGGTACTTTACATTTTGAGCGCTCTTTCCATTTGAGACCTCTGAGTAATGCAGAGCAGGGCATTTATTTATTTTTTTTAACGCGATTTTTTTTTTTTGTCTGGACAGAATATTAAACCAAAATAAGGAGGCCTGAAAATTAATGTCCTGTAATGACAGCAAAATCCATCAGTGTCTCGGGAGTCTCATAAATTGGATATTTGGAAAGGGGACACACAGCTCCCTGGGCTCAGAGGGGCTCTGGTTACGGCTGGAGAAAATAAACCTTCTCGGGGCAGGGGCAGCCGGGCTCTGGGGAGAAGGCGCTGGTGTCAGCATGAAGTGATGTGGCTGGAAGATAGCCTCATCAGGCTAATTGATCTGGAGCCTTTGCCTTTCCTGCCAGGGCTGCCTGTCTCCTTACCCATAATCCCCACCCCTTTGATGGCCTGTCAGGAACATGGGACTTGGCCCAGTTTTACGTCCATCCAATAACATAATGAAATTGATAGTGACACTTCCATTGGCACTAATTTCAGTAAGAGATTTGAGCCAGAGGACAAGCGGTTTGCTTTCATGGTGGCTAAGCTTTCCAAGTAGATCAAGATGACCCAAGACTGATCTTGCAGTGGCCAAGGCATGGGAAGCGGAGTGGTGGGAGGGGCACAGAGGCAGCTGGTGGACCCAGGCAAGGAGCTAATGAGAAACATGCCCAATGCTTGCCCTCAGTGTATGATGGTCCTGGCTGGTGGGAAGTGTGTGTTGCTGCCCTGGCTTGTGCTGCAGAGCTGCTGCTGGCAGGGATTTCTCTCTATGGATGGTGTTTATGAAGCAGCGTTGGGCACCAGTCTCGGCAAAGGTCAGGAAAACCCTTGGGCAGGAGGGTGGTAGTGGTTCCAGCTGTTGCCTCTGTGATTCTTGGTGTGTTGGGTATTTCCTTGGCTTGGGTCAGCAATCCAGCAGCAGCCAGGACATGCTGATGGTGGAGCTGCCAATAGGGTCCCTCACCAAGACATCACCAGTGGCCTCCTTGTGCTAAGGGAGCTCCACGCTGAGTGGGTTGAGTGCCATGTCCCAAAACTTTCACCCAACGCCGGCTGCAGTGTTGAAGATGATGCTGTGAAGATGATGGTCGTGGAAGCACATTGTGTGCATGATCTTTGCTGGCTAAATTGCAGGGTAACACTGAGGTGTAGCTTAAACCAGCTCAGCTTTCTTCTCCGTTTTGCAGCTGTTTGGCCAAGGTCTGATTTGACGTGGGGGGAGAACATCGTCTCGGTGTTGAGCTGGAGTTTGCAGAAGATGGCCCCTTGACACCTCGCCAGCAGCCCTTTCTCCAGCCTCACACCGCATTTGCACGTTCACCCAGGCAGGGGCTCGGGGAAAAACGTTTATCAGTTTGTCACAGTCTCACTCTGCAGTGGCTGGGGGCCAGGAGAGAGGATAAAAGCCTTGGGCTGATGATAAATTGGAAATGCAGAAGGGAAATGTGTCCGCTCAGCACTGTGCGTGCAGCCCTGCACCAGCCTTGGGTGTTCGTGTGGGGTCACTTGGGTGCTGGATGCTCACAAGGAGGCAAAATGCCATCAGGGGCAAACTTTTAGCAGGGCCTTTTGCAATAGGACAAGGGGTAATGGTTTTAGACTAAAAGAGGCAAGATTCAGACTAGATATCAGGAAAAAATTCTTTTACCATGAGGGTGGTGAAACACTGGCCCAGGTTGCCCAGCCAGATGGTAGATGCCCCATCCCTGGAAATGTTCAAGGTCAGGTTGGATGGGGCTCTGAGCAACCTGGTATAGTGGAAGATGCCCCTGTTCATTGCAGGGGTAGTTGGACTAGATGACCTTTAAAGGTTCCTTCCAAAACAAACCATTCTATGATTCTATGGCCATATGGGAGCCCCTGGGTGCTTACAACCGTGGGGTCCTGAGGCTGTGGGGAAAGCAGAGGCTGCTGCTGCCTTGCCTGTATCCCTGTGTTGGTAGGACTGTCCCCTTTGGTGTGCTTGGCAGCAGATCTGGGCACGCCTGGATGCACGTGAGCCCTAAGAAAGCCACCATCCACTTGGGGACGGGTGTGCGAGTGAGCGAGCATCTCCCCTTTAACAAGTGCTAACGTGACCCAGAGCTCAGCAAGTGCTCTTAACACGGACAAGGAGTGTTGCTTTGGGAGACAACTCCACATCTCCTGTAGGGAGCAGGGGGAAGGGCTGTGGGTTGGATCTGCAGATCCCAAAACTTTCCTCTGGAGTATCCAGGAGCGAGGAAGCATCCTACACGCGGGAGGACTGGGGAGTGCTGAGGTGCCGGGGGCTCCTGTAGACAAGCTGTAGGAAACGCCGCAGTATATAAAGCGCGTCTTGCGAACAGAAGAGATTAGAAAGCTGATATGATGTTATTCCGATTGATTTTGCTGTTGTATTTATACCTGGAGGTAAAGAGCAGACGTACTGGAAATCAATTGGCCCTGTGCTCTGCCCCACTCCCTCTGCAGCGCCGTTTGAATGAAATGCTTATATCATTTTTACGGTGTGTCTGTGATAGGGATGAGTGAGCCAAGAGATTAATAGGTGCTGCTGAGGCCTTTACCCAGCCGCTGCCCAGCTCTCGCCTCGTAAAGCCTCCACCGATCAGGAGTTCAAGGTGCCCCCGAGGTGACAGCTCGGTGACTTTGTTTGGAAAAAAAAAAGAAGCAAATACCTAGTCAGAGGAAGAACAGCGGGGGGGGGGAGGTAAATGGTAATAAGTGGAGAATTTGGGCCAAGCAGGATGGTTCCCAGCTCTGGATCTGGATGCAATGGGATGATGGAGACCCGAGGGAAGAAATGAGGTTTTGGCTTCAAATGGAACTGATCCATTAAAGAGGGGTGGAAATGATGGCCTTGCACACGGGAGATAGGGCAATAGGGACCTCGTTTTGATGTTTCATTGCACAACTGGTACCAAACATCCACCCAAACGCCCCATCAGCCCTTTCTGAGCCTTGACCTTGGGGCTGAGCAGGAGGGCTGTGGTGGGGCTATGTGGAGACTTTCCCCACACACAGTTGCCACATGCCCAAGTGTCCCTACTCACTCTTCCTGCTTCATCCAGGTGAGTGTTTCTCTGCTCTGTGAGGTGCTGGTGCTGGCTCTGCCATGCCAATGTGCCATCTGAGGAGGTTTCTCTGCAAGGATGGATGTGTTGAACCCCAGCTGGCTCCTTGCATCCCACAGGGAGCACGCACACCCAGCAGTGGGAAAAATTGACCTGTGACCAGCAAATGGGGAAGGCAGGGGGGGAGGGGAATGATGGAAGACGAGTGGGAATGATCTGAATGTCAGCACTGGTATGACCAGACAAAATACCATCTTCGTCCTCACAGCAACAACAGAGTAAAACACTCTTTTCTTCCTCTCCTGTTGTCTGTACTACTGGCTAGTTGTTTCATCCGACCTCAGTGGTGAAAACCTTTTCCTGTTGGCAAATAAAGTGGCTTCCCAGAATCCATCCCCTGTTCTGTGTGAAAAGATGTTGGTTTGTTTATACTTAAAGATTGGGGTCTAAAATATTCTCCTGTTTACAGCCCCTTTCCTGGTTATACCCTTTCTGAGCTGAAGAGGTTTGGTGCTGCTGCGCCAGGAGCTTTAAGCCTAGATTAAAAATTCTTGCTTTGCCTTTCTGCAGATGCTGGCTGGCTTTGCTGTCACACATGGCCCTGGCTTGTCAGGTCCCCTCCCTTTTTAATTATCAGATTGTCTCGTCGTTTTTACTGTAAGCATTTTCTGTTGCTTGTTCTGCTGGATTTACGCGTCTGTGCCATCATGTGCATTGACTTTATATTTTATATGATTTGATCTTAATGTTTCCATTTCTGTGTGTGAGTGCTTATAGGATTTGTGTCTAAGCTCAATAAATAAACCTGAGAAAGGCTGGGGTGGAAAGGATGTGGGAGGATTGGAAGAGGTTTGGGGATCCTCTACCCCCTGATGGGGCTGGAGGGATGCTCCATGCTCCGTCCAGGGGGCTGGAGGCTGGGATGGGAAAGGGGAGGAATGTGCAGGGCTGCTGTTTTCTCCTTTGCTAGAACCTCCTTCTCTCCCTGCAAACACCTGGAAAAATCAGAGAGAAAAGGAAATGTCAATATGTAAAGAGGGAAAGAGGCTTTTGTAAAAGGCAGCATTTTGGCAGACTGTTTCATCAAGAAAGATCCTGAAGTGCTGTAGGGATTGCCTCTGTAAGGATCACCCCCTGACAAAGGATCTGACAAGCCTTTTTTTTTTTTTTTTTTTTATGATAATGCATCTGTAAAAGAGGGTGGAAGGTGGCAGCAGAGTGAGGGAAGAGCCACATGTCCGACCCGAGTGGTGGTGGGTGCAGGGTACCCGGACCTGCTTATCACTCCTTTTCACTCTGAAGTGCAGCGGGACTTGCAGCTTCTCAAGATGGTCAAGGGCCCTGAACCCATCATCTCATTCAGGAGTGGGGAAAATGGATTGCTTCTTGTCCATTTTCTCTTGCTTTTGCTGCTGGAAGAGTTGGAAGCTGAGTATTTGCAGTAGACCCCTTTGAGAGCTCAAATGTATGTTCTTGAAGTCTTCATCTATATGCAAAGCTCAAAGATATGAAAGGTCATACGTGCTGTTTCCACCAAAAGCTGATGGGAGAGTTTGTACCCCACGGGCCATGGCAGAGGAGGGGTTGGCACCTTTGCAGGTTCCACAGCTGGTCATGGCGTGGTTCCAGCCAGAGCTGTGCTGTATTGGCCAGACTCTCCAGCAGTGCCCTTCAGCTCCCGTGGCATGTTGCAGGGGTTGTGCAAGGATGTGAGGATACCCCGGGGCATATTTGGGGCAGGGAGACAGAATTGAGCTGTGTGGGTCTTGGAAAAGCCTCTTTGACCTGGTTGAGGTGGCGGCAACAAAGCAAGAGCAGAAGGAACTGGAATTAGGGAGATCTCTGTTTAAAGCCCGGTGTTCTGTACAAGTTAAGGGATCTGCTGTGGCTTAAGGGAAGACGCACCACATGATGGATCATCCCAAAAAGAATGATTAGGATCAGTGACCCTAGGGATGAGGAGAAGCGGCTGCTTCCCATTGCAGGAGGTCAGGGGACATGCTGGAGCCCACGGCAGTCTGGCTCCAAGCAGGTTCCACGCAGGCACCAAGAGCTGACTTGGCCCCATGCCCACATCTGCCAATAAAAATTAAGAAATTGATTTCCTTTTGTTTGCCTGACAGGACGAGGCTCTCTTTATGAGACAATAAATGCAATTTTGCTCTGAGCATGGCTAGATTTTTAATTGTATTTGTTGTGCTTTCGCTTATTGTTTTATGAGTTTCAGTTCCTTTCCTTGCTGGTGCAGAGATCAGCCCTGGGGGGGGAGGGGGGCGTGGTGGTTTGATTTCAACTCCAGCAAAAGGTTGAAATTTTTTTTAAAACATTTTTTTGTTTGTTTTCCTGATGAGCTGAAGTTTGGGGTTAGTTTTCTATCTGCGTTAAAACAAACGTGTATGTGTGTATGTACAGCTCTGAGTTGTAAAGGTAGGCTTGAGAGATCCTGTCTTGAAATTATCTACTTGCCAGCTGGTGATACGACCCTTGGAAGAACAGCATTTGTGATTAAGATCAGGGAAATATGGAAGTGCTAACAGAGTTTTGAAGGCAGAGGAGTAGGGGATTTTATATGAAATATATATTGGAGTTTAATGAGGTCTGCTTCAGTGCTTGCTATACAATGCACGGTGACCCACTTTATTGGGAGAGCACTTTTTTTTTCCTAGTTATGGGTCATATACAGTTCCTAATTAAGTAGGTTAATTATATGGCTGCTTTATATTACACAGGCAAATGTGGGTGGCACAATTAGCCCTTGCAGTGATCATTTTTGATCAAAAATGATGTTCTGAATGATGGTTCCCTGAGGCGTGGGTGGTGAGGAGGGGATTGCCCTGCAGCCCTGAGCGCTCGCCTCCATACTCTCTGCTTCAGCAAAATCTGCATCTGTCCTGAGAACGTGGCCTGGGATGTGGATGGCGTTGTCCTCTCTGAAACCATGTGGAGAGATCATGGCCCCGTCCTGGTCCGGTGCTGCACCTGAGGTTCCTCGTGTCTGCGGTGCCAGTGAGGTCCTTGCTTGGATTTTCTTTGGGAGCATCAACAGGGGAAAAGCTCTCCCTGCTGAGGGCTGGTTGGGTGCAGGTGAAAAGTGCTGCAGCCTGGGAGAGTTCTGAGCAGTGTCAGGCCCTGTAGTTAAAAAGTCCTTGAAAGAAGTTTCTTTAACCTTTCCCTTCCCAGCCCAGCAGTGTCTGAGCCCCTGCAGCATCCCTGGGTTATCCATTTCAGTGCTCAACCATCCGTACTGCTAGGCATTAGGGAAAACATTCAAACCCTAATCTCCCTCAGTGCAATTTAAACCTATTATTTCTTGTTTTATCCCCAGTGGACCTGGAGAACTGCTATTATATTTCTCTTTGCTGCAACCTTTTACATATTTGAAGGCTCTTATCACGTGCGCCTTCAGTCTTCTCCTCTCAACACAAAGCGTAATTCTTTCAGTTTTCCCTTGGAGGTCATGTTTTCTACACCTTCGATCATTTTTGTTGCTTTGGAGAGGTTACTGTGATAGCAAGCTGGAGTTTTTGTTGTTCTTCACCTGTCTGCTTTGGAGCATTCATTATGTTATGGATGTGTATGAAGTGACCATTATCTTATCTTCTCCAATCTGTGGTTGTTTATAAAGTACCCTATATTCTTGAGCCTGTGTTTTATCAGAAAATATAGCTCTTAGCCTTGATAAATAATTTACAGTTATGATATGATCATGCAAATAGGAGCTCCCTAAGTCATTTATTATTATTTGCTTTATTTTTCTTAAGTAACAAGTTGTCCATGTAACACTGTGAATGAACTAGGTGATTCACGGACAGGGACTAAAAGGTATATCCCGTTGCACAGGGCTTTCAGATAAATGAGGAGACGAAGGAAAACACCAAGCAAAACTCCAGTTTAGCCACAGGGAAGAGTGCTGAATAGAGAACGATAGGAGATTTTCTGAAAAGCAGAAACTGGGGGGCAATCTGGAAGAGTATTTGCTCAATATTTGCAGAGATGATAATATCTGGGTGGATACAAAGCAAGAAGAGCTGGGACGTTGCTGCGATGGATGGAGTATAGCCTGACCAGGAGGCTGAGGGAGGAAAGAGGGTGGAGATGAGGCCAGGAATGGTGGTGTTTGAACGAGGCATCTTTCTTGGGAAAGATGAGTTGGCTGTAGAGGAGGTGTGGGAGGGAAGGGAGAACAACATCACTCCCTGTGATATTTCCAAAAGCAACGTTTTCAAGCTGCCTCGCTGCTCTTTTGTTAACATCAGATTCATTTTGATCCTGATTTTCTGGTCATTGTGCTTGACTCTCCCATTGGCACTGTAAAGGGGCAGGTTGGCAGTGGCTGTAATGCTGGGCTGAAGCAGGGCTGACCACCTCTTCACCTGGGTAGCCCTGGGCAGCCCTAATATCTCCCCAGCCTTTCCCTGCAGCTCTGTCTCCATCGCTGCTGTTGACGTTTCTTTCCTGGGAGGAAAACTGCCTGGGGTCAGCATGGAGAGCAGCTGAACTCTGTCCTTGCAGACAGTGTGGATGCTGCTGGCTGGTGAGTAACCTGCTTGGATGGAAGGAGAGCCATCGAAAGCCTTTCAGGGTATAGATGTAACATGTTTGATGCTCAGAATGTATGAAGGCTTCTTAAAGTGTTAACAAATAGACTCTTTTTATGGTTAATATCTACAGTATGTTTGTCCATAACACAGGCTGAGTTATTCACAGAAACAGCTACTGCATCACACTTTAGATTTTAAGTTCCAGAAGAGCTCCAAAATATTTTATATTGTGTTTTAAGGCTGTAGGATGGTATATCAAGAGTTACCCCAGGCTACCCTTGACTATTATTCTGCATGTTTACAGTACAAAAGTGGCTTATTTTCTGTATTCTTCTGCCCATTTCTCTGTCAAGTAGAAAGCAAAGTTAAATCTTAAAATCTATAGTCTCTTTCTCTTTTGACTCCATTTTTTCCTTTTAACCTTACCTGGAAAATGCACTGCTGAAGTCGGTGAGAATTCTTCCAAATAAAGTCATTTGTCATCATTATACATCAGAAAATCAAATTCTTTTCCTACTTAATGGCAAAAAATATGTTATTGCCAAGACAGATTAAAAAAGTTGAAGTCTAGGTAGCTGCTTTATTTCCAGGAGTTACTAATGGCAGTATATATTTTGAGTGTCAGAGAAATAGTCAAACCTATAAGAGTGATCAGTTATGGCTTGATATCAGTGATGCTTTTAAAATTTGTCTCAGGCTTTTGCAGAGAGTCCAGCACTTGTCTGAGGGGCAACAGAATGGCCATGTGCTTAGAGGCAACTGGATCTGTTTGTTGGAAAGGAAATTGCCATCAGAGTAATAGAATCATAGAATGGTTTGGATTAGAAGGGACCTAAATGATCATCCAGTTCCAACCCCCCTGCCATGGGCAGGGACAGCTCCCACTAGACCAAGTTGTTCAAAGGTCCCTTTGAACTTCCAGGGATGGGGCATCCATGACTTCCCTGGGCAACCTGTTCCAGTGCCTCATCACCCTCATAGCAAAGAATTTCTTTGTAGTATCTAACTAGATGCTGGCTGTGCTTCATTTCACAAGTATCTGACCTCCTTGATCATGCCACGTCCTTTTAACCTGCTTGTGCCAGAGGGACACTGCTGTGATCTGTGTTCCTTAAAAATGAGGAGGTGCTGCGCAAGCCATGACAGCAAGGTTTACAAGCTGGCAGGGCTTTGTGAGGCCCCAAGAACTACCAGCAGGGTCTGTGCCAGCCTGATGGACGTCCTGTGGTTGCTTATGAAACCAACCATCTCCTTCCAGTACTAATGCTGTAGGAGATGTCCTCTTTGCCCCTTGTCACAAAGGTGTGATTTCTGCTCTCAAAGCAGAGGACAATGAAGACTTCCTTCATATCATTCACTAGAAAGGCCTTTCACATCCCACTGTGTGATTAGGTGCACCTTCCTTTGAAGGAACACCTTGGCTGCTTGGGGAAAGCAATAATCCCTCACTAACCTCTCCATCTGCTCCACTGCAAGAGAGATCTTTATGATCTCCCCTCAAACTACCTACACCAGTCTATACCAGCTGATATTTTTCTGACCTCTTCTGTGAACGACAGCTTGAAAGGCAGAGGTCTCCCCTTCTTACAGCTGCCAGGCCATCCAGTGGTGCAGGGTACAGCCAAAGGGTCGTGCGTGCTCTGCAAAACCCAGTCCTTCTGGTTTGCATGTGGGGACTTCACAGTGTGAAAGAACAAAAGTCATTCAAACCGAAATTGCCTGTTTGCTGTTTGTGTTTGGAGAAATACAGCCTGCATGGTCCCAACAGAGGCATCTTGCGGCAAGAGCTGAATTTTGCCTTTGTGTCTCAAAAGCTGGAAGTCATGCTGGCCCAGGGAGTAATGTAAAAAGCAAAAAAAAAAAAGCCAGAACCTGCCAGAAGGAACTCACAATAAAGGGAGAGACATTTTTTTTTTTCCTTGTGACTAAAACACCTGTCACGGCTGCTAGGACTCTGCTAATTACACAATAACTTTATTATATCCCACTTGGAAGAATAAACAATACTTGAAGCTCCAAAAATGAGCAGCCTTTAGACTTGATTAATGCAGGCAGAATGACTGCACGGAGCCGGTGTTTGCCCTGCCCTCCCAGAAGCTCTGGAGAGTGAAATAGCTTGAAGACTCCCTTCTTTGTTGCTAGTGCTACATAATAAAGTAATTGTGCAATTAGAAGTAGATTACTGATGGGAAAGAGGCCTTTACTATGCAACGTAGGTTAAAGACGGGCCCCTCTAAATAGGTTTGAAGCCTCAGTGCAGCATCTCTGCTTGTTTTCGCTTGGGCTTCTGGTGGCCCCTAGCAACATCCAGACAGGAGAAAAGGAGCATCTCTAGTTGAGTGTGGTTTTAATTTCTACTTGAACATATAAAGGTGGTCTTCATGGAAGGTTGCAGTGTAATCCCCATGTTGCCCAACTCCTCAGGATGCCATGTTTAAGCAGCATGGATTAAAGGGTTTCACCTCATGATGTAGGTGTTTGTTCCATGGGCTGGTAGGTCAGGTCCCAGGAGAGGTGACACCAGGTGGAAGTGGGGAATAATGTATTAAGGCCTGATGTCCCCTGAGTTTTTCAGCCTCGGCAGCTGATAGCAAAGACCAGATGTTAGGAGGTCTAAAAATAAAATAAAGCATAAGCCTAGAATCAGGGTATAGCTGAATATTGTGAAATAGCTCTGTGTGGCTCTCAGGCATGCCGTTGGTTAGGGCAAGATTGGAGCGGTGATACTTTTGGGTGCAAGCACTTGGGTGTGAGGATTTGGGCCTCAGGCAGGAGCCTGAAGGAGCTGGAGCATGGTCTCTGGCTGGCTGCCTGCGGAGGGAGGTCAGTGTGCTCCAATACATCCTGGGTCCCTGCAGACATCACCCCGACTGAAGGGCTCTGGGTGTGTGCCTGGATGAAACTAGAGGAGGGAAACAAGATGGGCAAGATAAATGGTCTGAATATGGGTTTGGGGTGACAGATCTTCTTTGGGCATGATGTTTCTCCAGTCTAAACTTCGTTATGTGTTCTGCCACGCTCCTAATGCCAGGCACCACAGCAACTGGACTGTCTTGTGACAGCCCCAGGACGGAGCAGGACTCACCTCTGCTGTGGTGCCACCTGTAGCTGCTTGAACCCCTGCAGGATTGTCAGCCTGGTGCCCCAAAACCAGGAAGGAAAACTTGAGATGTCTTCCCTGCCCTGTGAGCTGCTTGGGGATGGGCCACGTGCTGACGATGCTAGGACAGGCGTCCTGTCCAGGGGCTGGTGGTGACCCACTGCCAGGACACAGTGATCTGTACCTGTGTGGTCAGGAGGGCTTGCGGATCTCCTTTCCCCTGTTGTGCCTGACGGATGTGGTGGTCTTTGCAGGTCCTGTGGCAGTGATCAGCGGAGAGGAGGATTCAGCCAGTCCCCTCCACCACATCAACCACGGCATCACGACGCCCTCCTCCCTGGATGCTGGCCCGGACACGGTGGTGATCGGCATGACCCGCATTCCCGTCATCGAGAATCCCCAGTACTTCCGACAAGGTCACAACTGCCACAAGCCAGACACGTGTGAGTGCCCGATCCGGCCAGAGCCCCCTGCGAGGAACAGGGGACAGGTTGGGGAGAGGGGGGAAGGAGGGCAAGGAGGGAGAGGTTAAGAGGATGAGGAAAAAGAGAAGAAGGAGTTTTTTTTGAGGAGAGTGTGTCTTGGTATGGTCCAGAAACCAAAGTGAATCTCAGGTCTCAGAAATCACAACATACATGTAGGTGCTTCCAGAGAAGACTTTCCACCCTCACCTTCACCTTCCTTCACCCTCCCTCCGCCACCCACCAGTCACCTTCCCCCCTTGCCTGAAAGCACCATTTGAAGCTGGGCTCTGCCTTATTGGCTCCAAATGTGAGGTCCCAGGTGTGAGCAAAAACCACCTGGGAGCACAGGGATGGACATGACCCCTGCCTGGCCAGGTAAAGGACCTGCCTCCCCTTTCTCCTCCAGCAGTTTCCTGGCCATGGGGCTGCCGCCTTGGCTCCCCACTGGGCTATGGAGAAGCTCAGGACATGTTGCCATCAGATGGGGCAGATGTGTGGAGATAAAGAACAGGAGGCTTAGATGCTGGGCGTCTTGTTTTCATGGGCTTCTGTAAAGCTTTTGCATCTTCCCCGTATAAATCTGGGTTGTGAACTGGGCTCATTAGACTAGCAGGTGGTGATTAAATGGTCCTCTCTGTTTTGTGTTCCTAAATTCTGCACATAAAAGAAAAGCACTGGGTAAAAAGATGCTTTTCTGGGAGTCCTGTGCTGCTTCCCATGTGAGCAGTGAGATGCAGCCCTCCCCAACACATGGCTTGCAACCGGTAGACGAGTTCTCCCAGGCCTCTTACCAGCTCTGAGATGCAAGCCAAGCAGTGCAGGAGGTTTGGATAACTTTTCTCTCCTGCTATTGCTCATCTTTCTGGTGCGTCTTTTGGTTCCAGGTGGAACTGGAAAAATAAAAAGCTTGCAAAAAAAAAAACCAAAGGGGAAAAACTGCAACTTGTGCTATCTCTGTGGCCCAGCCAGAGGTAGGGAGTGCTGCACTGAAGTCTCCTCTGCTCTCCCCTTGGCTGCTGCTGACTCATGAGTGCAGGAGACATAACTCAGCCCCTGGAAACAGGGAGGAGGCTGATCTCCCAACCTGTGGAAACTCATGTGGCATCACTCGGCAGGATCAGGCTGCTCCTCGGCCACCGCTCCTCCCATCAGGGGAAGGGGAGAGGCAGCCGCTGCTCCCGTGGAGGTGTCCCTGGGGCAGCGAGGGTGCCCAGCGATGCCAGCTCAGCTGTTATCACTGTGCTTTGCTTGCTGGAGTGGTGGGGTTGTACCCAGTGAACGTGCTTGGCTTTCCTCTGATTTTCATGTTAATGAGCTAAATTTGGTCTGTTTGTAAAGAGGGGGAGGATGAGGGCGGTGATTAGGCAGGAGCGGAGAAGCTGAATGTAGCCTGGTTTTTCTGTGCCGTTAATTACGTATTTTACATTTCTTATAGCACCTCATCTCAAAATGATTTACAAACTCTGATGGCTTGGGGGGGGGGGGCTCCCCCACTTCATTTTTTTTCCCTTCCCACCCTGCGCTCTCTGGAATCTCTTTAATCTATACGCCGACCATTGTGAGACACGGGTGTTGTTGCAGCTGCGCAGTAGCAGAGCTCAAACCTCAAAGGACTGAGTTTTGCTCCGAGCGTTTGGCCTGTGGGGCTTGCCAGAGCTTGGGTGGGTTGCAAGGGAAGCTCCTCATAGCAGGGTTTGGCCTCAGACTTTGACTGGGCTATTTGATTGGGATCCAAAGAGTTCACAGAGTTGCTTGGCGGGGGGGGTGGTGGCATCTGGAGCTGCTTCTCCCATGAAAGGTGCCATAGCAGCACTAGTGACAACTGCCACTCTTGGAAATCCATGGCAAATTGCCACTTCCGAACTCCGGGCATCCCAGGGCTGAAACCAAACCCTGCACACAGACACTCCCTTTGGGTGCTGACAAGAGGCAAACCACAGCTGGATGCTGGCAGGCTGAAACCCCTTGTATTTTTTCAATGGGCTTGTCATTTGTGGGGCAAAACGCAGGCTTGGGGGCCTCAGGCAGGGTTGGATTGTGTGTGTGTCTTGTATTTTAGTCCCCAGGACTTTACTTGGGCAAAATTTCCGACTTCACTGGTGGCTTTGCTTGAGGCTGGAAAGTTTCATAATTCACCTTTTAAATTAAGCATGTTTTGGGGAACTTTCGCTGGAAGAGGTTTGTTTGATCTGATGTGCTCTGCTCAACTTAAACCTGAGCTGAAGAATATTTTTTGCTCCCGTTCTCCCCATGGTTTTCATGCCGGAGGGTTTTCTTTCCCCCCTGTGCAGAGCTTGGACACAAACACTTCTTCCTTTGCTGTCACTTGTAGAGAAGAGAAGTCCTCTGGGCTGGGGAGTGCCTTGATGCCCCGCTGAGCCTGTACTGACATAAGCTGTCATCTCCCTTCTGCCACCCCTCTCACCTCCTACTGAACTGCAGTCCAGCTGCAAGCAAAGGTGCTCCATGGCACCCAGCATATCCTCTTTGCATTGAGGTGTTGCTAGAGCAACACCTTCAGTGAGCCATTTCTCCCTCCATCGTGAAGCTTTTCTCCTTCCTTCCTCCTGCAAGCATCCCCGTGCTCTTGGATGTTCTCTGCGCTGAGGACATGCCGATACCCATTACGGCGCTGCAATGAGGAGAGCAAACTCTATATGCTTAATGCAGTATTAATAGTACATTGATGTGATATAGATTTCTGTCACCCTCTATACTGGCAAACATCGCTTATCACGCAGGGATGACGGATGTTTATTCCCAGCCACTTAGCTCTGCATAATGGAATTGCAGCTGAAATATGGAGAGCAGCTCCCTGCCCGCTGAGCTGCAGCCCCTCTGACTCCCGCTGTGCAATTCTGGCCTGTGGGCTCCTCTCGTTAGCACGTCCTCAAGGAGATGGAGGCGTGTTCCTCACTGGGGATGTGTTCTTCTCCCATTGATGGCATGAAGGGTGCAGGAACCAGCTCTCTCCTCTAACTTTCTGGGAGTTGTGCAGTTCTCTTAGACCTTTCTGCTACTGCCTACTTTAGAGGAGCGGGAGGGATGAGCTTGGCTCAGGTCCTCATTCCCTTCCTGGCTGAGGGCTTCTCAAAGAGTCATGGAATAAACTGCACCACCCTGTTTTCTCATGATGAACCATTGAGTTCTTGAGATATGCTCCCCATATCTTGATGCCATACCTCCATGCCACACTGAGCAGCACTGGAGGTTGCAACCAGTCCCCATTTCAGCCATCTTCAGCCCTACCTGGAGGGTTAAGCAAAGACCTCGGCTATGGGAACAGTCCAGCCACAAATCAATTTTAGAAGAATAAGCTAAAATAGTCTTTTTCTCATGATCTTTTGCATATGGAAGAGAAACCAAGCAGCATATCTGCTTGGCAGATGTCAGCAGGAGGAGCGACAGGTTGTGATGATTTTGCACCTCTCTATATTTGGAAATAAACACATAAGAGGAGAAGAACAGGACTTGTTGTGGCAAGCACTATGGACAGAATATGCAATGAGGAGATATGATGTAAGATCACGTGGCTCCATCCTATTGTCAGGGGTTTTGGTAATCCAAAACATGATCCAGTCTACCCTCATTTGTGTCCAGAAAATGGCTATCTGTCCTTCTGGGCAGAAAAATTCAGATCGAGTCAACTGATAGCTCCTGATCAGTGGAAAAAAAGGGGAGCATCAATTTCAAACTAGTTCATGAAGCTGTTGGTAGGACACCATTTTCATACATAGGCTTCTTGGCAGTAACAGCAACCTTTAACCTGAGCTCCATCTCCTGGTGTTTAGGATTGAATTTGCAAAATGGGTGATTACGAATAGCTGGAGAATTTTTTGGGGAAAGACTGGTAATGCTTCAGAAGAAAAGTTGTGGAAGGTTGTTTTACTTTCAGAACAATAATGAATTATTAGCACAATGCATCAGATGCAGATAAGTCTTGGATCTGATCTCTCAAGCTCTACTTAAATGGCAATAACAGCATAGTTTTGCAGCTATACTCTCATATTTCTTGTCCAACAAAAGAGGTTTCAAGAACAACGAAAACTAGAGAAAAAAACCCCAAACTTAATGGAGAAAAAGAATCTGTGATCCTTTGCAGATCCCCGTCTCCGTCCCAGCAGTGGATGCTCAGTTTTCACCCACGCTGTGAATCTAGACTTTTGGGGCAAGTGGTTTGATTTTGGTGGAGGTTGTTGCCAGACAGGACCGGAGCTGCCTGTGTTTTCCTGTTCCAGGACTGGCGCAGTCTGGGGACTGGGATGCATTCTCCGCACGGGTGGAGCAGCCGTCCTTCCATATGAGTCCTAATGAGGGTGTTTTTTTTTTTTTCAACCTCATTTATTACAGGCTGCCCTGACATAATTACATATTTGAAGTTAGTAATTACACGTATTCATGCTAATTAAGTAATTAGATATAATTACACTAACTGTAAATACATGGTAATCGGCTAAAAAGAAGTACTTCAGAAAAAAACAAGGCAAATCACACAATAAAAGCGCCATCAGCACTCTTTCACTCAGTACCCTGTCTTTATCTTGTATTTCAGTGCAGTTTAAAAGGAACATTGTGGTCATTTTAAAAATCATATTTTTTAAACAAATAGATTTCCTTACCTCTGCTTCTAATAGGTCTTGAAAACAAAAATGGGAAGGATATTTACCCTTACCACTGTAAATTCTTTTTGTTTGCCTGGTGTGTTTTGTTCATCCTGGACATGGCAAGCTAAAAAGTATGCAGCATTTCTATTTTGGGTCAGTTCATGTTCCCATTTTTGCCAAAAACAACAACATGAAAATAAAGCCATGAGAGCTTGCAGTTTCATTTGGCTAAAAAAGAAAACTGAACCTGTTGGTAATGGAAAAGAAAAACTTTTCTTCACACGCACATGCAGGGATAAGAGGAATTGTCAAATATTATTTTCATGCAATATAAATGTGGAGCCCAGTGTGAAGTGACATCAGGACTCTGCTGCCCAGTGCCTAGCCTGGAGCCAGTCCATGCAGCTCTCAGTCTCTCCCACAGGTTTCCTTAGTTTCTCCAAACTTCTCTTTCCTCTAGCATGAAAGCCTCAGTTTCTTCTCCAGCAGTACCCAACACCCATTACTTCTCTGAAATAGGCACTTGTGGGTCAAGACTCTTCTGCACTGAGGCTTTTCACTGTCTTACTGTCCTATCCTTCTCAGTCAACCCACGCGAGATACTTGTAGGGGATTTATCAGGGACATATGAGTAGCTGTATACTCATTTATGGGTGTTTTGCTACTCTGTGCCGTGTCTCCTCATTTGTCCTAGTGAAGCCTGGGTTTGTGGCTTGGGCCTGTGGAAAAGTCCTGACCTCAGCACTCAGCTGCTAGAAGGTAGAAGGCATTTGAGGTCTCTGTGATGATCTTTCTGCCTCCAAATTTCCCTTCCTTCTGGTTTGCGGTTGCCTCTCACAGAAACCGCTCTGAACTCCAAGTGCTGATGTGAAAGTCCTGCTAAAGATTTGGATGCTGAGAAAATGCTGCAGGCTCTGTCTGACTGCTTCTGCAGCAGATATTGTAGGTATCTGAAGAAAAGTGTGAGCAACCTTTTGCCTTTTGCTACTTCTGTCCACTGCTGGAGCAGAATCGAACTAACCTTCTGCCCAGCACCACCTTCTTGTCCCCTTACTTGTGGCTATTTTATGCTCTATGTCATTTTATCCAGCTCTGAAAGAGCAAGTGGAAGAAATATCCAAAGTTTCCAGAGCTCAGAAGTTCAATCTGGGTTTGCAGAGCTGGAGTGTCCATCCCACCTATTGCACCCATACTTTGAGTTGCAACCTTATACTTAGCGAGCCAGCCTTCAGACCTTCCTACTGCGGTGGTGAGGAAGAGGAGGCTGAGGGGAGACCTCATCACTCTCCACAACTACTTGAAAGGACACTGTAGAGAGGTTGGTGCTGGTCTCTTCTCCCAGGTAATCAGTGACAGAAAGAGAGGGAATGGCTTCAAGCTCCAACTGAGTAGGTTTAGACTGAACATCAGGAAAGAGTTTTTCACAGAAAGAGTGGTTGGGCATTGGAACAGGCTGCCCAGGGAGGTGGTTGAGTCACCATCCCTGGATGTGTTTTAAGAATTGTTTAGATGTGGTGTTGGGGGATATGGTGTAGGGGAGAACTTTGTAGAGTAAGGTAGATGGTTGGACTCGATGATCCCAAGGGGGTCCAACCTGAATGATTCTATGATTCTGTGAGAGGTAGGCTGTTTTGGAAAGGCTAGTAAAATCTGTTGTGTATACTTTGCCCCACAGCCAGCTCTGCAGGTGCTGTCTGTGTGGTTGTATGGAGAGAAAGAAAAGTGGTGTGGGAGGATGGGAAAGGTGGCTCTGCCTGGCCCCTGCCTGCTTTGGAAGGAGCTGCAGGAGCCAGCAGCGCAGCCCTGCCTTGCTCCGGCTGCAATCTGCGCCTGACTTGGTTTATGCACAAGCTGGTTACCTCCTGCAGATGCTTGGGTTTTAGATCTTCTCTACTGTTACTTTAACATGTGTTTACTGAAGGTATTAGTTGTGGTACCTGAGACCAAAGGAGGCTGAGTAGGCTCCAGCTCTGGCGCAAGAAAGCGGTGCTGGAGCACAGCTGTGGTGGTTGATGGTGTGTTGGGTAGAGACATTCCTGGTGTCAGGGATCCATTAGGAAAAGAAACCCTTAAATCAAGCAGAACATGGCTTTGGACTGCTGTTGACCTACCTCCAGGGAAGCTGCCCTGGTAATGGAGATACTCCCACATACAGACAGCAAGGAGTGGACAGGGAAGTGTTTCTCATATGAAACTCTGCCTGCTCCTCTGACATGAAAGCATCTTCTCTGGACTGTTTAATCTGGTGTCTGTGGGGCCAGCAAGCAGGGTTGGCTCACCTGGGGCAACTTCAGAACGGGAGCCTCATGATGTTTGAACTGTCAAGAACTTAAGAAGCTAGGTGAAGGGAGGCCCTGATCTGATTTCCTCCAGGATTTGGAGTGGCTCTAGCACAGCAGGCTGCTTGTACTGCCTGCCAGCCTCGTCCCTGCATCAAATGGGTTGGACCAGACTGCTCGAGACATGAACCATCTCATGCAGGATATGTACGTGCACATGAGCCCCCTGCTCATCTCAAAGAGGGGATCACACACCCTCCCACTGCTCTTGCAGCATCCTGTGGCCCCCATGCACACACCACCATCCCTGCGTATGGGGACATGTGTTCCTCGCCCACTCACCCATGCACCGTGGGATGGGCACGGTATAAAACACTTGCTGAATCAGCTTTTCTTCATTCCCTGCGGCTCAGCTTACTGTACGGTGACACCTACACACCGATCATCTCTGCCTCACAACTGATGCTGCTGAGGCACACGTGGATTTCCTCTGAGTGCCCTCACAGATCTGCCTTGTCTTGGCATAGCTCAGGGATACCATAGAGCTCCTGACTAGACAGTTCCCCTACCAGGGTATGCCTGAAGCCTTCAAAGAGGGTTGCACCTCCAATTTCTAGTGGGTGTTCAGATGCATGCAGCACATGCATGCTTAGCACTCGAGGTCAGGCATGAGTCGAGACTCATCGTAGCAGGGTGAGAGGAGCGGGACAAAATGAGGATAAAGCAGGTTTTCATTCCCTACATTATTGGCTGCATGCCCGGGTATTGGTGCTTCTCCCAATCCAGTTGTGCTTGTAGTGCTCTTGACCCCACGGTGCTCTTAAACCTGAAGGAGGTGTCTCTGTGCTAGAGGAAGGAGGACTCTGCTCATCAGCCAAGGCTCCTCATGCCCAGGGTTTCGTCCCTGCAAGACAAGAGGTAGTGACACAGTGCCTGACCTGAAGCTATTGCAAACTCAGGCAGCCCTGGTGTCAGGGGTAACGAAGGGGGTTCAAGAGTGTTCTCCTAATGGCTCATTGATTGTGTGAATTTTCCTGTGGGTTGCTGTGAAAATAGCTGGTGTGTGTATGTGTGTGTGGGTAGAGTTGTAGTACTGGTTTCTTTTTGCCATCAGTTAAACATTTTTCTTGCATTTTAATGAGTTTATTGTGGTTTATAAGGCTTGGCTGTTGGGAAAGCACCTGGACGCTGGTGTACCTACTTGGTGTTCCAAGGACAAGGGTGATGTGCCCACAGTATCTGGCTGTGGGGTATTCCTAAAGGCACTGGGAGCTCCCAGAGTTTGCAAGGACATTGTGTGTGACTCTTTAATCTAACCAGGGCAGTTTTCAGGTTTTAAAATCTAGGTCTCAGAAGTGTATGGAGGCTCATCATGGTCAGAAGGAGCTGTCTCTCTGGCCAGAAGATTGCAGGCTCTCGTTGTTTGTTCATTGGCTGGTTAAATTACGATTCCTAATTAAAAATAGCTGCTATTGTTTAGGAGTTGGAGCAGTTTTGCATGACCGCACACACAGCAGGAACATTATTAGCAGTGCTGCCCTGTGGGACAAGAAGTACAGCCCAGGATCTAGCAGAAAAGCTGTATGTCAGTAGAGGTTAAAAAATAAAAATAAAAATGACCCAACCTTCCTTGAGTGGTCCTTTTGGACTAGATAGCCCAAAATACCCTGTTCAGTTCTGAAAGCTGGGGAAAGACCCACATAAAAAGATATTCTGCCTAAAGAGCTTCTCATGTCAAAGGGGACTTTTATTTCCCAGCCTAATGCGGTGGCTGGCTCTGGGGAGATGGTAGACGCAGGCAGGGATGGCTTGTGCCTCCCGGCAGCACGGGGCAGGCAGAGCAGCACTGGTCTCTGTTTCATGTATAATATAACAAAACCACAGAAATAGTCATTCTTAGTTGCTGAACATTTCCAGTCTGCCTCAGGATCCTCTGGCTCTCTTGCTCTCGTTGGTGCAGACAGGGAGCAGGTTCACTGCCAGTTGGTGTTGATGGGATGGAAGAAGATGCTGCTGCTAATGGATGTACCTGGTGGTACTGGTACTCTGCTGGTGCTCCTGAAGTCCTGATCTGCAGCTGGCTTGCACCATGGTTAAGTGTAAAGCACTAACCTTGTTGAACTCGGCGTGATTTACTGAAGTGAACGGACCTGGCAGAGAACTCAGCAAACCCATTTCCACGTGTAGCTGATGTAAGATTTGTATGCAAGTATCTCGAGGTGAAAAGTACATTGAATTCACAGCATGTAAGGATTGCTCTCGATGTCCGGGCTTGTCTCCCATTAAGGCAGGGTTTACTGCATAATCCATGTTTAGATTCCTACACGCACGTTCCTAAACAGACTGCAAGTTACCTAATGCTGAATCCTGCTTGCATCTGATTTTCAGGCCCCCTCTCCCTGCCCCTACCTGAGTAGATCTGTTTAAGAGACAGGAACAAACTGAGACTCAGTGAAAGCATGAAAATTTTTCTATGAACATCAACAGTCAGGCTGTCCTGTCGTCTGCAGCTAAGCGTGGTCAATATGGGATGCAGGACTCAAACTAAGCGATGACTTAGAGCTTCAGGTAGACTCCGCTTTTCCTGATGTTGGTTCCAAATATCTGTGGTTCTCTGTCACAATTGCGAGTCTGCAAAAGTGTCACACCTTTCTTTCAGCCCTACTAACCTATTTTTCCTCAATGAATTGGAATACTGAGTCTAAAGGTTACTATACCTACCTATTTTTATAAATGTATCATATATATATGTTTGATCTATTTGAAATGTACTGTTTTATAACGTTTGGACACCTGTTTTTATCTTGGTAATACATTTTAACAGATTTTACGTCATCCTTCCTTGTCCCACCACCTTAACTCCTTTTTTTCCCTTTGCGAGGGAAATGGGATCTATTTATATATTTTTTTTTCCCTATGAGCATCTCTTAAACTCAGAACAAGCAGTTTCTCTGGCTCCCGTTAAGTGTGAGTAGGAGACAAAGCAGCTAAGTCTCCTAAGTATATATGGCAAATTTGTAATTAGAAGAAAACACTGGAGCAGAATGACTTCAGCTCTTGTCTCCGTTCCCCATGTTCTTCCCACCCCTCCACCTCCCTCTTGCAGGATTAAGCTAAACTAATCCTCAGATGAGCAAGATCTTTGGGAAGGCAAAGCAGCAAAGTGAAACCAAGGGAGGAGAAGGAAAAATCCTTCACACTCAACACTAATAAGGAAATTACGGGCGTCCTACATTATGAATTGGATGAATTTTTAATGGTTAGAAATGCAGTTGATTTATAATGCATCCATCCTGGACTGCAGGGCCTGTCGCCAGCTAATAAATAAATGACAGGCCCTTTGTATTAAAAGTATCAGTCATTTTACATCTCTGCACTGTAATTGATGTGTAGCATTGAGGAAGAGGAGATGGTGGCCATTAGTTGTATACCAAAGCAAAGGACCTCATGCTTCAAGCCATACCTGAGGTCTTGATGTACCAGAAAGTTGCAGCCCAATCTCTGAGCCTTCTCTCAGATGGGCCCCACCTTCTGCTCTATCCCATTGCTTACAATCCAAAACCAAAAAGAGATAAAAACTTAGCAAAGGGCTCCATGATTTTGAAAGGTCATTTTAAGCCCAGCTTAGGGTCCTGTTTGTTGTAATTTATGCTCTAAGAAAAGTTAGTTACCCTCGGACAGCAGCTGAAGCTCCATCTGAGGTGGCTGCCCAAAGTTTCCTTCCTCCACATGGAAAGAGACAGGATGCTTTGGGTCTGCCCCGTCTTAGACACCTTGTTCATGATGGGGGATATTGTGCCGTCTGTTCTCTCAATGGTCCTGGCTATTGGCACAGACAGGGTGAGACTAGCTCAGAGTCAGAGATCAGCATGAATTCATATGAATCCCACCACAAATATTCACATTGAGGACTGTGTTAAAAATAAATTCTGGGCAAATTCCAGAGATGGAGTGGGACAGGACTTTCCTGTTCTCCTGCCAGATCCCAGCAGAGCCCAAATGTCAGGGGAATCTTAGTAAGGGCCTAGCAGGCAGCTGAGAATTTGAGGGGTAAGGTATATTTTATCCTCTTCTTACCGAGGAGGGGTAACCTGGCATCTTGCACCTACACTCTTTCCTGGAAAGAGACATTTCTCCTTCCAGCCCATCAAGGGGCTTCCAAGCATCTTCATCTCCATTTTATTGATGAGGAGAGGCAGCTGGAAAGACATCAATTTGTCAAGGTCACACCAGGTTGCTGACAGCTAGCAGTCTGGCCCATGTTTAGCCTACTGGACTGTGTTGCTTGTTTATGAGTCGCCACTTGAAGTCCTTTCACAGCCAGTCTTTTGGAGACGGGAGTTTAGATGGACACACAAGTTCTGGGAGCCATCAGCTGTATATTATGATCCCACAAAACAGCAATTCTGAGCTTTTCCTGCTTGTTTCCAGATAGGTTAGATCAAATTCTCCATTTCTGCCTTCATAGGGGGCCATGCTACAATCCAATATGTTTCTGCTTTGCTCTCTTACTAATTCTGAAGAGACCTTTCCTTGCCGACCTCCTAGGAGATCTGCTGACCTCATTCCACCTAGTCGTTGCCTCCTGGCCTGCTTGGTTGGAGTTGGTTGGTGCCTGAGTGCTGGGCTCAGAGGAAGAGCAGTTATTTTTCACCTTGGCTTTAGTTCCTGGCTGAAGGAATTGAGTGGGGAGCATGGGATATGAGCCTTGCTGCCCAAGGAAAGTACCGCTCTCCAAGATGCAGACTTTCATCTTGACCTGGAGGAGGGAAGTGCTTATTGCCTTATTTATTACATTTCCCCATAGCAGCGTAAATACTATATCCATGATAGATACAGATCTTATGAATAATCTAGGTATTTGAACTAAGTAATTGCAGTGCTTTTTTAATACAAGAGATCCTCAGCGTCAAGTAGTATTAATGATCTGTCTTGACGCCATCTCTGCAGAGGGCAATTGCAAACCCAAGTTCCGTGAGAATTTCAGAACTTGGGGAAGAAATCCTAACGTGCTGTTCATCCCTTCTGTTCCCTTTGAGACACTCCAGAAAGAGTATCCTGTCTGCTGATTTTTTTCTCAGCTTTCCCTAGACCCTCCAAGGATGGGAAGGCTAAGTGAGTTTTGGGAAAGCAAATCCCTTTTGTAGGCAGTCTGGGCTGGGCTGAGCTGTCAGAGGAGGCAACTTTGGGAGGAAATGTAATACAAAGATCCTAGCAGCTCCCTGTGGTCACTAACAGTTCTCTGGACATTTCTGGAAGAGTAAAATGATTAGTTACAGCGAAATAGCTAAATTCAGGCAGAGGTAACGATATTCTACATCTCTGCTGATGTGAGTCTTGTCTCTTCTCCGTAGCTTTAATTTGAAGCTCTCCTTTCCATTTGCTCTCTGAAATCCTTGTGCAGCCTTGCTATTAAACATGTGGCTACATTATTGTGATAAATTCTCTATAAAGTCCACTCTTTAATGCCTTAGAATCTTTAGGGATGAATTTAAGATGTTAATAAGTATTATGGTTCTACACCTAATTCTTCTCTGCAGAGACTTCACTGTGGAAGAAGGGGTAAAGGGGATGGTAATTGCAGGATGTGCTGTGGGTCATTTTGTGCCTTGCATCACCTTCTGCAGGGAGCTGGTAGCCTGGCTGGCTGGTCCGTGCTCCCTGCTGTAGGTTGGCTTGGGTGCTGGTGTTACAGCTGCAGAGCTGGAAGGCCTCTTTAAATTAATGGAGCTGTCTGAGAAGGTTATGAACATCTTTTCAGTTCATTTCTTTCCCCCCAAACACAGCATCTTGAGCCTTGAATCAGGCTGTTAACCTTTCTCCTTCCTCTCTTTCCAGCCACGTTTCTCTTTAATGTTATTTCTTTTTCTGCTTCCACCATAGCCCTTTTAAGAGGAACGAGATCAAGGGAGACCTGTGGACTCGGTGGCCCATGTTCTCGCATTGCCAGTCCTGGAGGAGCGGGTCTTGCTGACCTCTGTGGGCTGTGCTGAGCAGGGATCGTGGGCTCAGGTGTTTCTTTGCTACAGGAATGGTAGCTCATTAACACTCTGTGCCCTGCAGATAACTTTTATTGATCATCAGCTGCTTAATCAAAAACTCTATCAGAGTTTACTTCGATTATTCTTTTCCATCTCTTCATCTCTGGAGAATCAGCTTAGCTAAAGCTAATGTACTCATTATGCAGTAGGGAAACCACTGCCGCGGACTGCTGTGTAAATCAGGAGGTCTGTGTCCTCCTTCCTGCATGTAGCAGGATGAATATATTGGGTGCATATTCCTCTGCTTGAGGGGATGGAACAGTTGCCCAGGCTCAGCATCTAGATCCTCATCTAGATCCTGGTATAGTGATGAACAGCATTGCTGCTACACCTATTCCTAACCCACCCTCACCTTTCTAGAGACACGTGGTGGCCTCCACATCACTGTAAATACCTACCAACCTGTGCAGCTGAACCACTGGAGACCTCTCTCCCCTCTCATAGAGGGATATTTGGTTTGAAGCAGCTTTACGGATTTGTCTCTGCTGGCGATCACTCGGCAGCTGGGTGATGAGGGCTTTCCTGTGGAAGACCAACCACTCAGGAGAGGATATGATAGAGCTTGGATGGGGGGTGACCTGTGTACAGGAATTTACATTGGAATGGGCTGCCCAGGGAGGTGGTTGAGGCACCATCCCTGGAGGCGTTCAAAAGATGGGTTGATGTAGTGCTGGGAGGTATGGTTTAGTGATGGTGATGCTCCTTGTTTGTTGTGTGGGTGT
>JAOQGH010000069.1:33783009-33900520 GCA_025769975.1 Gallinago jamesoni
GTGTGGGTGTCTATTTTTGTCAGTTAGGTTGACGGTTGGACAAGATGATCTTTAAGGTCCCTTCCAACCTAGAAGATGGCCATGCTGAGGAAGAGAGCGTGGACAGAGGATGTTTGAGAGATGTGAGCTGGGGGAAGATCCAAGTGCCAAGCCATGATGGCAAAAGTCTGTGCAGCTGGACCATGCATTTGGTTTTTTTTTTCTGATGATCTGTGTGCAATGTGTATATAGACACAGAAGTGATGACTTATAGCAAAAATAGGACGTTAAGTCCCCTATCTAACAGATCTCGGCACTCCTGAAATCAGCACCTGAAGTGTGTTGCTGTAGGGTATTTTGCTGACACAGTGAAGGTCATGGCTGGAAATCTCCTCTGTGAATAGTGGCTTTACTGTTTGGAAACCATCAGAGCTCCAGGGATGGGGAAGTGAGGAAGCTGTGCAGGAACTGGCAAAGATATCTGCCAGGACTTGCCGTGTTTTTAATAGCCAGCTCTGAGAAGTGGCAGGCCAGTCTGAATGGGGACACAGGAAGGACTTGGGAGGGAAGCCCTGAGACAGGAGAGTGCTGCTTGTTCCTACCACTCTGAACTTATCTCAAACTCTGGTTTTGCTTGATGTCCTGATATGATTAATTTTATTTTTTTTATGTTTTTAATGTTTGCTGCATAAAATCATTCTCCTTGATCCTATACGCTATCAGGGCTGCATATTCCATGCTGGTTATGGTGTTGCAATGACCTAATTTGATTGTAGAGGGTCGTGTCCTGTATAATGTTGTCTCATTTTCTCAGTAGTCGATACAAACTTGATTTTATTTTGTTTGAAAAAGTGGGGGCAGGGGCCCAGCATCCATGGCCAAGCTCATACCTGCAGTTCTTACCTTGTTGCCTGGTTGTGAGGCGAAGGTGGCATGCATAGTTCAGCCTAAATGGGACCTGCAGGCTCTTTTTACTTTTTTTTTTTTTTCCTGATGGTACTGAAGGGGAGAAAGGATGGAAGCTACAGCAGAGAAAAGCCATCATTGGTAGCTGCTGGCACCTCTGATTTGCCTCAAGGAGTCATTATTCCAACAGGCTGTATGCCCTCTTGATGGAGCTTATCTCCAGAGGGGAGGGGTAGCTGTGTCTCCCCCTGGGACCTGGGTGAGTGTTTAGCTTTCTCCTTTTGTCTCCAATTAGATGCTCAGTCCTTTGTACGTCTGGCTTTCACCTGCCTGGAAGACCCTTAACCTGCCTTATGCCTCTGTTATTTATGGGTAGCTCCAAGGGGAAACGGAGGGTCTGGTCTTAATTTGTGTGGTTCATTTGCATGTGAAAGAAGCCTGTCGTTTAAGCGGTGGTGGCAGCAGCCTGGGTCTCCTGGCTCCGCTGGTCTCCTTCAGGGCAGCTTCAACAGCTCCAAGGCTGTGGCTTGGTGAGCGGTGGCAGGGCTTGTTCATGAACTGGAAGTGTCATCGTGCTTTTGTAGAGCTTGTTCAGAAGAGGATGTTTTTTCAGCAGCTCATAAAGGAGGTGTCAGCCCAGTGTTTGGTCTGTGGGAAAAAGAACCTGCTTTTGCAAACTGAAGATTGCAGCAAGCGCTTAGCTCTGGCTCTCGGGCCGTCTCTGCCAGCTGGGATTGCTGGTGTAGCAAATTATTCAGCTGATGCTTTCATTGTTATATACCTTATGGGTCCTGGACTTTCTTCCTTTATTCTCAGGGTATTTCTCGTTCTCAGCCTTGCCTCCTCCTTGTCCCACTGGGTGTTCACTAGGTGTTTGATGAAAAATGAATTTGTTGTGGTGACAGAGCAGGAGTCAGAGAGTCATTGGCATGCAAGATGGACCATGATTTTGCAGCTTTTGCTGCAAGTAGGAGTTGAATAAATGAGTCAACATTTCTCTGTGTTCCTGGTGTGGCACCAAGTGGGCTTCCTTGTCTTGGCTTAAAGATTTAGTGGTGGCAGCGATCTGTGCGGCCAGGCAAGGACCAAGGGAAAGAGTGTCGTGAGCCTTGAGGGGCAGGAAGAAAGGGAGCAAGTTGGACGTTGGCCACTCATGTCATCGTTGGCAGGGTGCCAGGTCTTCATGGGCCGAGCACCTGGCACAGTCGAGCCAATGTCCCTGATTTGTTCTCAGATTCAAAATATTTAATCAGAGAATCAAATATGAAGTCTCTTTAAGAAGAGACTGGCACACAGCAGCTGGCTGAGTGTCGCAATCAATGTATCCGCTGTGGAATGTTTCCTGCAGAAATATTACATCCTCTCTCATTTACTTGATGATCTTTAGGGTGAATCAATCAAAAGATGCCGCTCACAAATAGTTCAGCCTGTGATCCTGTGGGTGTCCATTAGAGAGGCATTTGCTCGGTGCTAATGGACCTGTTGATTAACAAACAAACCATTGCTTTTTAAATAGAAAGCTGTTACTTGATGGCAATTGTTAGCATTTGCTTTTCTGCTGCCCCACCTCCCCTACAGCTCTCATTCCGTGCCAATGCAAGCCACTGCTTCGACAAAACCCAGGTCTGCACTGCTGGAGAGAAAAGCACTCACGTGTCACCCAAGCGGTTGTCAGAGGTGGACCTTCTCCTAGAGGTTGGAAAGGACAGAGAGGCTTCTTTGTACTCAGCATGTGATTTCAGCACTCCGTGTCTTGTTCTGTTAATCGTGTTTTCTGCACCCGTCTGCCTTGGCATGTGATGCCCTGTTGGACTCCAGCAATGTCTGAGGAAGATCTCCTGACATCTTCAACAGGTTGAGGCTCAGCAGCTCCTTGAGGAGTCTGTCTTGGGTTTCACACTAGGCTGTGTGCATGGGAGTGTTTATTTGGGTCTGTAAAGCCTCTAATCTGATGGAGCAATATTATGTCCATTTACTTTCCATGCAGCATTGACATTTTCCTAGTCTCCACGTTTTCTGGGTGAAAATTTGCCCATGTTGCAGTGCTAGTTCTTACTTTTCTGATGCTAGTATGGCATGAACCCCAGCTGGCATTTTAAGCAGTAGAAGATCAGGATGATGCCCACCGCATAGAAGAGGTCCTAACTTTGAAAGCCCCTGCAGCAACCTGTGTGGACCCAACCCTGTGATGACTAAAGCTGTGTAGACAAGCAAGCAGCCTGTTCAGTGCTGCCAGAGCTCTGGTGTGGCACTGGAAAGACGGTCCCCAGACACAGACCACTGTGCTGAGCAGATAATTGCAGAGAGGCAGTCCCACAGCAGGGCTGACCAGCCTAAAGTGACCAGGGTTGTGGCTGTGGGTTGTGTTTAGCCTCATGCGGGTAGTTGCCAGGAGCTGCTCTGCTTTCTGGGAAGCGTGTTTAGATCCTTGCCCTTCAGCCAGAGGTTGTGGGGTCATTTGTTCCCCTCAAAGCTCTGGTGCAAAGCAGTCACTGTTGAGTCTGGCAGGCCAAGCATCGCTCCAGCCTTCTGCAGAGGGGACCAACACCCCTGTGTCACTTGTTTAGCTCCATCCTTTATTGCTACAAACCAATTCACCCAGAGCCGTCCTTCCCACAGCTGGTGGGAGTCAAAGTGACGAGGCAGTTAGTGGATTAAGGCAGCAGAGTGAAAACCATTTGGCGTTTTTATCCCGATTCTTCTGGGTGCCTTTAATTAGCATGATTGCTCAGCATGCGATTTTGCCATGTTCTTTAGCTCCCCTGGTTAGAATAATTATTCCCCCAGCTCCTTTTGTTCCAATTCCTGATCGCTTACAAAGTCTCCTGTTAAAAGCCATTAAATCCGTAATGTAAAGTGAGGGTAGATGTTCAGCGGTGCCGGTTCTGCTCCCAGCCCCACACGTGTGCGCCCGCGCTCGCCGGCCCCTCTCCCTGCCACGTGCTCCACGCTGCAGCATGGCTCTCCGCTGGTTCCCCACCGCCCATCCCACGTGTCCCACAGGCAGCGGGGTTGCCTGCACGCTCTCCCTCCTTTCTGCTGGCACTTCTGGTATCGCCCAGCTCGGTTTCCTCTCTGCACGGGCTGGTTTTGGCGCTGAGGTTGAAGTCAGGGCTGTGGACTGTGACCTCTTACGTTCAGGTGCATGTGCAGATATGAAGAGCACCGTTAGAAGTGTGCATTTTTTTCATGCTTTTGCCCCAGTGTGGGCAGCTCTTGCTTCAAGGAGCAGTGTCCGTAGAGGAGGACATGTTCTGGCTGGGGTGGCAGGCAGGACTTGTGATGACAGATGATGGAGAAGAGGAAAGAACTCAAGTAAAACTGTTTCACTTTTCCTCGAGTGTGATATCTTCTAGCTGGGGGGAATGGGTTTTAGACAGTCACAATCCTGGGAGTTTCCATCCAGAAGCCTGGGAGCTCAGCCCCTTCCCTGTCCCTCATTTCTGCTGATGTTTGATCAGCACATGCCAGCGACGCAAGTTGGACAGACACACAAAGGCTTGCACAGAATTATATGGTGTGAAATAAGATTGGACTCAGGTGCTTTAAATGCCTTGTGCATTTAGGTGACTTGATGCGAGAGGGAGAGAGAAGGAGACTTGTTCTCAGACCCAGAATGAAACTGGGTCAGGGAAGGGGCTGGCAATCATGTAGTTTGTTACACTTGGAGCTGACTGCTGGAGCAAAAATTCACAGCTAGACCACTTGCTGGAAAGAAAACCTTGTCCTTCCTCCCTCCTTTGGATGAAGACTCCTAATTCACAGGTGCCACACATTTTGAGCTTAGGTCTTCATTTGCTGCCCCACTGCGATGTGCCAGATCTTCCCTGCTCTGCAAAGCTCACTCTCTGCTGCAGGGTGAGGGTCTCCTTCCACAGCAGCTGCCCCCCTGCTCTGGTGCACTGCTTGGGGGCTCCCCGCTCACCTCATCTGTGCTTTGCTGGCTGCAAGGGTCATTCCTGGCATTTCATACCTTCTCTGGCAAAAACATACTATGTTTCATGTGTGTTTTGTGGGAGCAAAGCCCCTTCTCCCCTCCGACTAATTGAAGGCCACCACAATACCTGCCTCTCGTTTGGTGGACAGTACCCAAATTGTTCCCTAGGAGCAGGATGATCCCAACACAAACCTATGCTCCTCTGCTTGCTGTCCCCTCTTCCCCTGGGGAAAGCACTCCCTGTGCCGTGGGGTGTGTGTTTTAAAGCTTGCCACACACTGGCAGGTACCAAAACGTGATCTTGAAACAAAATCTGGAGGCGGGAGCTCTCTCCTGGGAAAACTAATTACATTCTTCTGATATATTTTGGTGCAGAAGGCAACTTATTTTGAGAACCATCTAGTGGGGCAATTATCAAGAGAAGAAGAGCCATGATGGCAGCCTTTGTTTCCAAAACAATCAGCAGAATAGGACCGCTGGAGAAACACAGAGGAAGGACAATTCCAGACAACGCAGCATCCAAACAGCCTAAAAAAATATCAACAAAACCTTGTTCCTCGAGACTCCCTGGTGCTCTCACTGTGGTTTTGTCCTCAGTTCTTCCTGTTCCCATTTACAGCTCCTGTAGTGCTTGGTGAGATCTGCGCTCTTCAGTTTCCATCCTCAGCTTGTAAACTCCACAAAATCGTGTTTCCCCACAGGATGCTCCTCGTGACACTTCAGGCTCTGGGGCTTGTACAGCTCCCGGGCTTCCTGGAGGGCAGCTCTGGCCTTTATAGGAGGACATAAGGTATTGCTGGAGCAGATGGCAGAATAAAGAGACTTGAGCGAGCAAGGATTTATCCTGGGCCTTGATCAGCTCCTCCACCAGCCTTCTGAAGAGCAGGAGAACATCGTGCCTGGGGAGGGAAGGTTTCAGCTGCAGACTGCAGCAGTTGTGTGGTTTCCTGTCCACCGTGTCTCCTTTGGTGTCTGCTCTCATATCTCAGCCATCTGGCTCTATAAAGTGCTTCCATCCCCTTCTAGACCCGAGCTCTCCTGGAGACGATGGGAGTCTGCAGCTGAGGCTATTCCCTGTTGAGTGCCCACAACTGGTATCAGTTCCTATGGGGAGCTTTGAGAAACCATGGTCCTGCTCCGTGCCACCGTTTTGCCATCTGCGTAACGAATATAACAGCTCCTGCCTCCCCGGGGAACGAGCGAGGTGCAACAAATTAATGTTTATGAAGAGCTCTCCGGCTGAAGAGAAGTTTGCAACAGGGCTGTTGCTGTTCTAACTTAGGGGCTTCCTTTGCTGGTTGGCCCTTTGAAGTGGTGATCTGTGGTACTGGTGGATCAGCTGTACCATAATTGGAATTAATCAGCAATTAAGGAACATGAGCCCAACCAGTTTCTTTTCCAGTGGATATTCATTTCTGGGCAGATTAGTCAGTAGTTTCAATAACTGTGTAAAATGCTTAGGGTAACTATTGCTATCTGAAGCAGCTGGGGAACAGAGGCGGTGTCAGAGGGACACGGATACCTGTCAGGCAAAGTGGAAATGAGAAGCTCTTGTAACACTGCACAGTGCTTAAATTGGCAGCACTCTGAGGGCTGACTTGAAAAAAAAATAAAAAAATTAAAAATTGACAAAAGAATATATTTGAAAACCAACGTGATGAAAACGTATTACTTGTTGGGATGAGATCTTTCATACTGGGTCCCGCAGGCTTCGTGGAGGGCAGAGGCAGAGAGTGCGCACAGCAGTGAGAAATGGGGACTTGTGGAGGCAGGGGGATGCGTTTGTTCCTCCAGGCGGCAAGAATTGTGGAGGAGAAGGCTCCTGGACGTAGCAGTGCAAGCACACAGAGGGACAGAGACAGGGCAACAGCCTGATAACACCCAGCATGTCGGCAACCACCAAGCTCTTGGGAGTTTTGCAAACACTTTCCTGCAGCTCGTCCTCATGGCTGACCTGTAAATCCCAAGAGTTTTGCCACACACCTTTCCACAGCCGTGGGTGTCACGAGATACCAAGCAGCCACCCTCTTTGCTCAGATACTTTCTCTCTGACCCGGTATGATTTAAACGAGACAGATGCTAAGCTCCATGTGTTGTGGGCGAAACTGCTGAGTGCCCGGTCCTTCCCCCCTCCCTGGTCCTCTTACAAGTCATTCCACATACTCTGGCTTCAATCTAACGAAAACAAAACCGATGAGGCCCAACTGATCTGGCTGCTCTCCATCATGCAGTGGGCCTCTGAGTGGCTTTAAATAGCTGCACCTCTGTGCAGTCTGGAGAAAAGCATTGGCTTGTGCCTCTGGACAGAGAAGGTATCTTTGACTCAAATCACAGGACATCTCGGACCTGAAAATAGCCTTTTTTAGCTTGTCCTTGGTCTTAAATAGATATTTTTTTAAATATTTTTTTTTCCTTCTTATTTTTAATTTTATACCCTGGTAAGTGCTTTCCTACTTTGGGGCTTTTCCTAAGGGGGATCAGATTGGTGGGGAATCTTGGAGCTCTGCCTCCTGAGCTATCAGGCTACATCATTTAGTATCTTGGAACTACTCCATCCATGAAAGAGTTCCAGAGAAAACAAACTTGTGATCCCAGCTAATATGGACATGGCCCACATTAACGGCGGCAACAGTAGAAGTGCAATGGATACTGGAATTCCTCCGACCAAAGGTTTAATGAATCTTACATAGTCTTAAAAGAGTTCACTGCGTGGAAAGCTGCGAATGCTGCCCATTTCTCAAAAAAACATTGTTCAGCTGTTGAGTGCCCACAGTATTCTGCTACCCCTTCTTCTGCTTTAGTTAAGCACGAAAGAAATTTGTGTGGAAGTGGAATCTTCTGGACCCATTTGCTTCTGCTGTTTCTCTTGCTCTCAGCCCATCTCTTCCCTTTCCTGCCCTCAAAAACACATGCAGTGCTGTGATATCCTGCTTTTGATTTTGGGTTGTGGAGAAGATGAAGATGCCACAAACTGTAGCGGGAGCTCCATCTCGCACATTCCCAGTGAAGGCTTCCAGTGATGTCAACTCTCATTGACTAAAGTGGGAGACTCTTATGCCTGAGGTTAAACCATGGAAAATGAATGAGGACACAAGGTGAGCTGCTGTGGAGGGGAATAAGGACCCTGTTCCCATGAAAATGAACAATCATAAGCATTTCTGTAGCTCTCAGAGGCTTTCTGTGAATCTTAAAAGAGCTGTTGTCTACTTGAAGATCTGCTTGAGTTCTGTGCATCATTGTGAAATTCACCTGTGTGCTGAATTTTCTTGTGGTTCTCCATTGTGGTCAACAGAGTTGGTGTAAGTTAGAGAAGGTCTAGTCTCTTTCACTTTACCTTGGATGGTAGAGGAGATGATGTGCTTATATGCAGCTGAGAGCATCACGGAGAACCTCGTAGTGTGCTTTTGCTGAGCTTCTATGACCTACTTTGTTGTGGCAAGTGAGGCCTCAGGCTGGGTTGCATCTCACCCTTCTGTATGTTGGGGGAGGGGGGAAAAAAAGAGAGTTTTGTTTCATAGCCCTGCAGATGAACCCATCCATGACAGGAAACCTGGATTGCTGTGTTGCTTCCCCCTCAGATATAGACGTATCAGTCTTGGTTTGACTAGATGGATGGTTGTTTCTTTCGCTCTGGATGTCGGCCAGGCTTGATGGTTTTCGTGCCGCCTTTGATGCTATTCATACTTCATATCTGTGCATAGAGAAAGATAAAATGTGCAGTGTTTTGGAATCTCCTATTGCTTTTCCTTTATATCATAAATTCTGCTGTAGCACAGAAGAGAGATCAAAGCTCCGTTGCCTAATGTGGGTTGTGTGGATAGCAGTGTTATGTTTGGCCAGTTTGTTGCCCTTAATTTGCTATTTTTGCTTAACCCATTTTTGCCAGGTGTTACGTGCCAACCCGTTGCTTTTCTCATCTGCTCCCACAGCAACTTATGCTGCTGTTTTAGAAGCAGTTTCCATCGGGCTGCACCAGTCCTGCTGTGGCAGATGGGGCTGCCGTGAGTTGTGCATCATTTTCCACGTTGCTCCTTTGCCTCCATGTGTCATGTTCCCTGCTGCTGTTCTCAGGTCACCTAGAGCAGCCTCATATCTCAAAAGGCCTAGAAGCATGGTATATTTTAGTGGTTGCAATTTTTCCAGAAGACAAACAGTGAAAGTGAGGTGTAATTAACTGGTTTGTCTCCTTAGTCTCGCTCTCAGTCAGTTGGAGGACGGGTGTTCCTTGCAGGGCACTGTCTGTAGACTGGATTGGGTATGTGCATGGGGCAGAATGGCTAAGCCCCGCTAGCCAGGGTGTTGGGAAATGCAAGAGAGCTCTGGAGGACTAAGTGGATGGCCAAAGTTGAAGACAAAAACTGATTGCATGGTTCGGCTGCCTTCAATTTTCTTGTCCTTTCATTGTCACAATCCTTCCAGCCTGCTTAGAGAAATGCCACATTTGCCCCTTCCATTTCAAGCTGTTAGAGCTGCACAGCAAATCTGAGCTCATTCCTCCTTCCCTATTCTCCAACACTTTCCATACATTTATTCCACTACCATACCATAGCTATTAGTAGAGACATCATGTTTTATTTGAAAAAGTGCCTCAAAAGAAGCACAAAGTTTAATGTCAGAACCTTCCCAGTTTTGTAGGTCTTTGTAGATGCTTTTGCTTTGAATCTACAGGGTGGTTGGTTTTGGTTCGTTTTCTTTTTGTTTGTTTTATTTTGTTTTTTATCTCCTTACTATTTTCAGCATTGTATGTTGGAGTGTCCCTCCAAATCTACAACTGATATCAAAGATAGTATTTTTCCTCCCATTTTACAGCTAGCACTGACAAATATGAACACAAACAATCCCTCACAAAGGTATTGTTTGTAAGATTTCTCCAACTCCTTCTAAGCAGGTGAACACTTTTCTTTAAGACATGTTGAAGCTGTTTTCTCAGGTGCTAATAGCTTTGATGGTAGAAAGATGACATTTGTCATAACAGCATCCAAACTCTGAACCTGTTGAGATTCACCCATTTTAACCCTGGACATCTCAGTGAACATCATCCATATCACATCTGACAGAGAAGACATAAACTTAGCAAGAGCCTTGTTGGTTTCTGCTCCATACAAGAGAATGGGGTTGAAGGTAGCAGTATGATATGGGACACAGTGCTGAGGAAAGAGAGAAAACCAGTTAGGAGAGAAGCATGGGGTTTTTTTAGATTCTTTGGGGACTTCAATAAATCAGAAGGAGAGGATCCCAAAATGACCAATGCTGCATTGCTCTCCCAAGTCAGCGGTATGTTCAGCCCCTAAGCTTCAGAAAACATAGGCTGTCCTCCTGCCATGCTCCTCCTCATCCCTCAGTAGTGACTGCATGTCAGTTATGGGGTAACCCCTTCTGCAGTCCCATTCTGCAAAGACCCTGGAGATCCTTGCAGTTGGGATTCACAACATAATGCTGACGACAAAGAGCAAAGCCCCTGACGTCCCCAGCCTTAAGTCTTGCTGATCTTTCACATGTCCCTTTGCTCAGGCTGTGTGTCCCCAGTGGGTTTTTAGGCCTGTTGGATGTGGTCCGGCAGAAATGGAATTGCCTTTATTTAGCAGAGCTAAGAAATGCAAAGAAAATAAAGCAGACAGGAGTGGTCCTTGGAGATGCTTAGTATTGTTGAGTATAGACTTTCCCAGCTGTCCTTTGGTGGCCATAAAATATATTTATATTACGAAAAACAAAACACGATAAGTAGTGACGTTCAGGGATGCCACATTTATTTGTCTCCCAGTGGCTCTGATAAGAAATGGACTTAGTTTACTTACCCATTTCTGAGTGTCAGCACTTTAAACTCTGCTTTGGCTCTGAGAGTTGAGCCAGGCTCTTTCTCACTACTAACGGTATTTCAACACTTGGAATTTGCCTATGAATTTTGTTTATGACACATGAACCAAAGCTGAGCCTGGATTACTCTCCCATGTGGATCCTTCAGGGCCACTGAGAATAACAGATAGTTTCCCCCAAACAAGTTTAAACAGTTCCAAACCAAACAAACAGCTTGTGTCTGCATCGTCAGGTTCGTCAGAAGAGGCATGCATTTGATAAGCAGATGAAATAAGATAGTGCAGGGAAGAAACATAAATAGATATAAAGAGGAAAAAAGTAGAAGAAATAGGAAAAAAAAATATCTTCTGGCAAGTGTAGACTCGGTGTGAGAAACTTTCTGTTCCTAGTCTAATGGAAAGCATGTTTCCTGTCGAGATCAATTCTCGAGGGCATCCAAGCTGCTCCATGCTGCTCTAGTGATGCCAGACTTGGCATAACTTACCTGATTTGCTGAGGATCCTGTGACTGTATGAGGAACAGGAACGTTTTCCAGACCTTAGAGCAATTGTGTAGCCAAGACATCCCAGTAATTTTCTCGGAAAAACCCTTTGGGGCCATAAGAAGATGGAACAGATTAGAGCAATCCCCAGGACTCTGCCATGCACATCTTGGACTTGGCAACTCAGTGGATCTCATTTGGGGAATTTAGTAAGCTGGTGCAGAAGCCTCCTGTATCCACATACTTGATCTGAGCTGAGAGCAACTTCACTGCAGTCCTAACAACTACATTCAGTGACCTATGCCTGTTCCTGCCTTGCCTCTTCCCAGTCCATTGGAATGGCCTGAGTTGTAGAAATACTGTTACAAATGGATGTCGGAGAAAATGATGTAAAAAATTATGTGATGACTCCTGAAGACAAATGCATGGATCTTTTCTGGAAGAACTTGCAGGACTTAGCACAAAAGATGATAGAAAACAGAATTCAAATCAGGAAGAAGGGAAATGTAGGCTGAACATCAGGATGTGTCCTAGTAGTGAAACAGAATGGGCCCCTCCTTCGGTCAGACCTTGAGGAGAAGGCTGTGGGACTGGATGTCTCAGCAGTAGGTTTGCTTCCTCCACTCCAGAGAACTGTTCTCTGACATTTCTCTGAAATTTGCATTTATTTAGCTTCAGAGAATAACGTTACTCTTTAACAGTAATTAACATCTAATCATTTCTATATTAGAAACATGCTAGTAGTGGGTTTCTGTGGCTGGAGCATTATGGAGAGATGGTTAATACAGCCCTTGAAAATGTTATATTTGCCCAGTAAGTTCATTGGAACTGAAGGAAGGAACACATCTATGCTCTCTGCTCCACATATTTTTGTTTTTCTTCTGGCTGGTATTTCTGGCAAATCCAAAAATTTAAAATTACTTTTAAAAAGGTTGGGTCATGTAAGGAGAGAGATGTGTCCAGTGTGCAGTTCTCAGTGTAGATGGGACAGCTGGGGCTAAAGAAGTCTATGGGGTTAGGAGAGTCAGGTCTCCCCAGCCTTGCAGTGGTACTCATTGGCTTCAGCAATGTTAAGCCAGACTAAATAAATCATGAGAGAAAACTAGACAGAAGGAAGAATTTTCTATTTTCCTCACTCCCTGCCTAGGGGAAAGAGGGACTAGGTAGGGCTTAGGGCTTTCTAGAGTGGGAACCTCTAGAAAAGAGTTGTTCCCAGTTTTGTGTCTAGACTGCTTGCATGCCCCTTGTCCTCAGAGCACTTGTGCCTGCACGCACCACATTAAATAATTGCCTGTTCTTTATGGAAAGACGGAGTGAGGTAGCCTTGCCTGGAGAGGGCATTTTGGCTTTAATTTAATGGCAGCCGTTTGCTGGTTATTCATTTGGTTCTTTTTTAATAATTACATGTGTGTCGATATCTCTCTCTTTTTTTCTAGTTTTGCTCTTTTTTGTTTTTTCGTTTACTTTATTTTGCTTTTTTCTTTTTTCTGTTTTTTTTTCCCCTTTAGGTTTCAGAGAAATTATGTTGAATCCAATAAGCCTCCCTGGACATTCCAAACCTCTTAACCAAGGCATTTATGTTGAGGATGTCAGTGTTTATTTCAGCAAAGGACGTCATGGCTTTTAAAAGCTCCTTAAAAGTCCCTGTTCTGATGTCAAGTTTATAGGCTGTGCCCTAATGGTGGGAAGCAGTAAGCGTGGTCTGTATGGATTGAGGTCTCCTCCTAATAGGACTCTACAGCCCTGCCTGTACACACGTTAAAGCCAACCGAAACTGTGGTTTTCTGTCACCAGATAACAGGGTTGTTCTTTTCCTCCAATGGTCGCTGTGTTCGTTAAATATTCCTGCAAGGCACAACAGCAGCAATGAGAGCAAATAAAGAGAAATAAAACCCAATTGAAAGGAGTCATCCTAATAACACAGTAAATAATTGTACTTTTTGCTTTAAAATAAAACACAAAACAAAACCAACCAAGCCAACCAAACTGACATCTTTAGTCATGTCCTCCCTGCTTGGAGTTTTCCTTGTAAGCTTGTGTCTTCGCAACACCCAGTGAATGCCGCCATCACCTCTTACGTGGCACCGCCATAGGAGGTCTCCCAGAGTGAGCCGAGGCGGGGAGCCTGGAAGAAACTAAAGCAGAACGAAGACTTTTGGTAAGAATAAAGGCAGCCCCGCTCCCAGTTCTTGCACAGAAAATAATGTTGGAAGGAATAATAATGGAAAGAAAAAAAAAAATCTCTTACTTCTCTGACAGGAAGAGAATGTGGTTATCTTTGAAGTGCACATATTCTAGGAGGCTTTTTTTGTTTGTCTGTCTGTCTGTGTGTGTTAGAGCGGCTCGTTGGATCTGACTATATCGTTGTCGTACTCTGGTCTCTCCCTGCTGCTTGAACGATGAGCTTTATCTGAGGAGATGCCTGGACTTCCCGCATGGATGGAGAATCCATAGCGCAGGAGGGTCCGTGTCCTTGCCTGGGCTAGGGCAGCAGGCAAAGTGGAAAAACATATCAGGCGCACGCAGGTCCCAGTTGCTGGACCTTTTCCAGCCCCCTTTAGCTCTCCCCTGTACTCCCACCCAACTAGAGATTGATTGCAACCCAGTCACGTACCCAGAAACATCAGTTCGAGGCAGACTGACTGAAGGGGAGGAGAAATAAGTATTCTGTTGCTGCTTCTCTGGCATAAACAAGAATATCGATCCCATTCTCTGGCCGATATTTGTATTCTCTCCCCCTTTCCCATCCCACTTTTGTCTTACTTCATCCAAAGCCTCTCAGATGGAAAAGCAAACCCTTTGATACTGTCCTCAAGAGAAACCAGCTGCCCTCACGGCAACTTGCAGGGCTTTCCTTGGACTGTCCAAATGTCACGTGTATGGGAAATACAGATTTGCTCACACAGATCAGTGATAAGCAAGGCAGATTTTCTCTAGAGAGAAAACAACAACAACAACAAACACCTTCCAAGAGCTTCAGGTGGGGCCAGATCCTTTTCTGAGAGGAGTATTGAACCAGGAGCTTGCTCACCAGCCACTCAGCCACCTTTTCTTGCCTTCTTGGTGGTGCGAGATGACCTTATCACATCAGGGATGTCTCTAAATCATCAGCCCTCAAGGGCTGCTGCCACTGGAAAGAGTCACAGTTCCCCTTCGCCAGAACTGGGCAGAAGCCTCAGAATGGGATGTTCTGCTTCAGCCTTTACAGGTGACCTGCATGAACCACCCTGGAGATTGCCAGGAGGTTTTATTATCAGCTTTCCCATAGAGATGTCCCTAGGAATATTCCATTCTCTTGCTTCTTCTCCTGGTTCGCTCGCATTAAAAGGTAAAGTGCAATAGAAGAGTACAGGAGAAATGGTAGCAGATTGCTTTAAGTTAATGGACATGCCTTAGGGAGGCATCTGCATTAGGACGAGGAGGCCTGGATCAGGTTGGATGGCTTCAGAAACCATGACCAAAACTCTCAACAATGTTTCCTGCCCGCATCGGAGCTGGAAATGCAAGAGGTGCACCACCAGAGAGGACCCGCGGCCATGTGTTATTGACACCTCAATTCTGCAGATTCACAGAGTGAGGAGGAGCTTCACCAAGCGTGTGAATCACTGGGTGCTTGTCTGAACTGATTTTCCCCATCTCCTGGAAGTCGCCCACCTGACCTGGGGATGTCTTGTCCGTCTGAACTGTCTCCTCTCCCTAGCACTGTTCAGGGGACTCTGCTCTCAACTGTGTGTATCAGTCATAGAGATATATCCGTGGGCCTGGACCAGAAGCCTATATCCAAACACCCTAGCAGAGGAAGGGTTGAATTTTACAGCTCAGGTCCATCTCTGCTTAGAAGAAATCCTCTGGACCGTACAGCATAATTTAAAGCAGTTCTCCCCACTGTGATCGATGTCTCAATTTGTTTAACACCAATTAAAGTCTCTGGTTCCTCACTGCTGAAAACAAAAGCCAGTCATGGCCGTTTGCGATTGGTGGCTTTAAGTAGCAAGTCTAAGGATGATTTTTTTAAAAATTTTTATTTTATTTTTAATTATTGTAAATCATTACCTCATTTTCTGTCAATGAGACTCCTCCATCTTTGAGCATTCTTATCTTGCCATAACTATCATCCTGTGCTAATGGGAAATGGGACGGTCCCTTTTCACAGAGACTATAGGGGTGTTCAATGTCTAGTTTCTTAATAAACACTTTATTTTCTAACGAAACAGCTGCATCAGGTCTCTTCTTTGAAGACAAAATAAATAAACATTCAGAATGACACATCCTATAGTCTACTTCTTCATGAGATGGTCCATGTGTGGGGAGTCTGGTTTGTTTGCTTCTTCGGGGGGTGAGGAGGGTGGGATTTGCAGTTGTGGTGTGAACATTGCTTGGATGTAGCTCGTGCTTCTGTCATTCTCATCAGGCACGGAAATGTTTTCTTGCCTGAGAGCTTAGCCGCTGATGATCTCAGTTGATAACCTGTTGGGTTTTGTAGCTCAAAATGGTCATATTCTCAGGGACAAAGCAGCACTGCTGGGAGACGGTGTCAGGATTTGCCAAGACAAGTTTCTACACTTAGTGGAAGGAGTTTTCTTAGAAGCCTTGTCTCTTAGGGAGCTTGACACTAAAAGATTGTTCTGGCTGCAGTGCTCTTGTTTTAGAACATGCTGTTGTTGCAGGTCTCCCCGCTTGGCTGTGCAAATTGCTCTCCTGTTGGGTGTTGGACTGTTGTCCCTTAATCAGGGACAATTAGTCTCCTATTAAGGTAGCTAGGATGTGTGTGATGTAGAGGCAGTGAGGTACAAGCAAGTGCTGCTCTTGGGCTACTCACCAGGAGTTCATGTAAGGGTGATTGGTTGCTCCAGGAAGAGAGGAGCCACTCTGCAGTGTGCAGGGCTCGGCATGAGGATGTGTCTTAGTGGCTGTGTCTTAGTATTGTTAATGGGAGATGTCATTTATGTGACTGAAAGCTGCTGTGCCAACCTGCAGGTGGCTGTGGGCATGAGGCTGTGGGTGTGTTTGAGCTGATATTGATGGGTGGTGCTAGAACCCTTTTAGAAAACCTGGTGAGAGTTTTGATGAGCAAAAAAGAAACATGTTTTCCAGCATCATTCTGTTCCTAGAACTTCCTGGCATGATGTTCAAGCAAATGTCTCAAAATGATGCTATGAGTGAATTTCTGCACGCTATTCCCTTCTAATGAGTATGCTTCTCGATGTCAATGGTTCATAGGATTAGGAGATAGCTGATATCTTTGCCTTTTCAGGGATGTCTGCAATGCCTGAGACAAATGATTATCTCCTGACATATAAGATTATACATGAAACGGGCAGCTGAGCTGCATCAGATTTCTTCCCTGTTTCCCTCTACTTTTTGAGGTGTGGGAAGCAAACATGGGTGTTGGAAGCTCTGCCTCTTCCTCCCCACTACTTTAGGGTCAACTTTCACAACCCAGAAGCATTGCAAACAGGGGGTCATTTTGGGGTAATTTCTTAGCCAATTACTTAGGCTGCTGGTATGGTCAGCCTTAGCCCACCTTGCTTTGTATTTCAGGGCAACTGATTCCTTACTTATGAGTTCCCACAACGTTTTTGTTGCTACCAGTGCCTAAGGAGGTAGCTTAACTATGCTCACAGGCTTTGACATGTATGGCAGAGGGGTTGGATGCTTGTTTCTCCTTTGTGCTTGCTTCTTTGCTTCTGTTGCCTCTGTGTTGCCTTCACCCATGTGAAGGTTTAATGTTCTTTGAGACATCTGGACCCTCAGTTGATACTGCTCTCCTGTTCTCCCTTCCACCACTGGTTTCAAATGGCTCTTTACAGAGCTCATTACTGAAGGAGCTTGGGGCACTGGTTTGGTAGGGTACAGGCAGTGCAACAGATCATGTCCTCCTTAAAATCACAACCCTGCCTTCTCGGCTCTTGTAGAGTGTGGAACCTGCATGTGAACAAGCAGAGAAGCTTTTTTCCCCTTGTGTTTTAACTCTAAAAAGATGGAGTCACGTTTCTTCTAGCTCATGCTTGGAATGAGTGTGATGGGCATGGTATGATTCTGGCATGACACCTCTCTGCAAGATGAAAGCAACGAGTGGCCTGGTGAGACCGTGGGCTTGGACTTGCTGTAGGCGAGTGTTTGATGTGTGTGATGCGGTAGGTCATGACTGAGTCTCTGTAGCTGCTTATCCAAGTTGCACAGGATGAGTCTTGATGGTTTTGCTGCTCTTTTGTTTATTTAGACATATTTTTAAGGAGTCAGCCCTTCTTTCTCAAGAGGCTAGAGCTTCTTCAAAGGTTGTAATTTTCTCTACCACCAGGTCTTTGGCCTTTCCAGCATGAGTTTGTGACCGAGGTGGTGGGGCAGAAGTCCCAGTAGCTGTGGAGAGTCAGAGGAAGATGCTTCTGCTGTTTCAGCAAACTGCAGCAGTGCATCACTGCTCTGCTCTGATTTGTACCCAGAACAAGCTGCAGATCCTCAGGGTTAAGCCCTGGCATTAGCAGAGGATAATGAGGCCCAGACACAGTAGAAAAGCTAAAAACTGCAGGTTTGGGGGAGCAGCAGGAAGAGAGCATGCAAGAAATCAATGCTGGGTGACTTCATTTTTGCTAAATGTTTTGAAGTGCTTCTGGTGTGGTTTATTCAATGAGCCAAAGACTCCTTATTAACTGTGTATTTACCACTGCCTGCAGACCTTGATCAATCGGCAGGAAAGTTAACAAGCCACGAGAACCAGTGCATACAGCCACTTTGAAGGGGAAGGAGTGTGATGGGAGACTGGCACATACGCAGCTGGGAAAGGTGCTTTACCTGGTGAAGCAACGCCGTGTCTTCCTCTGCCATTGTGGTACATTTTGCTTTGCCTGTATCTTTTCTGATTTCCCCAATGTCCCTCAAGCCCCCCCACTTCATGACAGGCAGACTCCTTTGTGGTGCCAGCACGTAGTCTGATGCCACAGGGCATCAGCCGTCAGCTCCACATCTCCAGTGGCCTGAGCTTGTTGTGACACAGAGGTGCTATGCAGGCTGTAGGGCATCCTACCCTGTGTCCACACCATGGAGGATCATATAGGTACTGCTTTGCCTTGGCCCCAGAAAGCAACATAGGAAACCCAATGGTAAAAATAAGTTAATTGGCCTAATGTGGCTTCGTATGTGTTTCTTATAAACTGACATCTGGGGAAGACACAGAGGGTTGAGGGGTGCAGATACACCTCTCTGCTTCTGCTGGGAGCCCAGTTTGGTTGTATCAGTTCCTGACATTGTTCTTCAGTTCCAAATTTCACATCCTTGGATGCACATTGGAGTTTTGGGGGTTGTTTGTCTGTCTTCCTTGTTGAGATTTGGTAATTGGTTTCCAGAGAACTGGTAAGTGCTTCTTCTTACTGAAATCAGTATGGAAATTTGAAAGAGTTACCTGAGCTTTTGCCAGATAGTCCTTTGAGCTGGAGTTCAGAATTTGAGTTTGTCAAGTTAAAAGCTAGAATAAGCCTCAACCCGCACTCCCAGCCCCTGTAAATAACATGCGGGATGATTCCTTTGCAAAGTGAAGATGATGGTCTCTCCAGCAGTAAAGCAGAGTGCAAGTACAAGACAATTACATTTGAACTTTGATATTAATTTTGAACTTGTGAGTGTAACTGCTGACTAATCAGCAGGAATAAATTTTGGTTGTTCTCTACAAAGCACAGGGATTCATTCCAAGCCCTGGTTAAATGATTTGCTCTGCTGTTAGTGAGTCATTTGTGACCCGTGCCCAATTCCTGCAGATGAATTGACTTTTTGTAAGGATTTGCCTATGATTTCAGACTATTTAGCCTTTTTTCTCCAAGGTTTTACTTCAAATATTCATGTTGTGTGACTGGCTGACTGGTGCTGCTTTTGCTCTCAGGTTGGGTGAGTGAATGTTCCAGACAGGCAGCCAGAAATGTATCATGCAGAGATGCTCTTCAGTAATCTGGCATTTGTGGTTGTCCTTAAAACCATATTTCTGTTTCATATCTTGGGGCTGGTACCACCCCACCAGGTCTGTCTGGGGGCAAGACAAATGCTTGTTCTCCAGGCCTTTGGAGTAGTTAAGAGCTTGTCTTCAGAGCAAGTAGCTTTCATGGCTCCAGCCTGAATTTTGGGAGCAGCCCGCATCTGATCTGTATGTGGGTCTCCATCCACTGATCACAACACAGCCACTGCTGGAGGTCAGCCTCTTTCGTGAGAAGTCAGAAAGAGCCAGACTGGAGTCGCATTAGGCTCGGTAAACTGCCAGAATGTCGGAATAAGCTAATCATGGCCAGGTCATCATTATCTTAAGTGAGTCAGTGATGTGTCCAGGCTGTTTATTAAGATAATTGGGAGAGAGAGGGAGGAAGGGAGGTTTGCAGTCTGTGGACTAGATTGGTGAGGTGGTGGAATGTATTGCAACATCTGATATAAGACAGAAAGAGCTGTGGTCTTGCAAGGTGGTGTTCTGCATGTGTCCAGGGCCTGTTCCTGCCAGCATTCAGTCCCTGGTGCCAATAGCAGGGATGTAAGGTGGCATCATGACAATGCAGTGTGCACATTTCAGATACCACCAATGTGAGCTCATCTTTCCAGGCTAAAGAGTTGTACCTCTGCTCAGATTTTCTCACAAGGCCTGGCTGCCGGGTGATTTTAGAGACATTCCGGATCAAGAGAGCATTTCGGTTTTGCTGTATCAGTGCCAAGCAATATTTGGGGAGGATAAGAGCATCTGTGCACAGTCACTCCTTCCTTGGTAGTGCCCGGACCGGTTCCCCATAGACTGCTGAAGGTGGCTGCGGGTTTGCTTTGTGTTCCCTGAGACACGTTTGTTCATGGAATGGTGCCAGAGGGGTTTGCAAGTTTAAGAGTGTTCAAGCTCCAGTCATACACTCAGTGCTGCTAGAAAAACTCCAGAGGCAGATGTTCCCCAAAGCCATCACATCTTCACGGTGCACAGACGCTGCAGCCAACTGAGAAAGGACTCACTTAAAGACAGGTAAGTGCCATTTTTCTCCTTCCAGGGAGCTATTGTGTGTAATATGCTGAAGTCAGACCTCTAGCAGGAATTATTTTGATGGATCTGCTCTAAATGCGTACAGGATAACTGCCTGCATTAGACAGTATCAGCAAGAAACTGTCAGTCCTGCCTCAGGAAATAGCAGGGGCTCTTCTGGCTGGAAACGCTGCAGATCTGGCACTGCGTGAGAGCTGAACACCAGAAGAGCCAAGTGCTGCTGGAGACTGGGGATATTCCCCACTGTCGCTCCTGTTTGACCTCTCAGGTGAGGGCTGGGTGTCAGCAGGTATGGCAGAGCTGAATGAGGTGTTTGGCATGGCTGTTCCCTCCTTTAGAAAGCTCAGGAGCACAGAACTACAAGGGTGGCTACATCGTGATAGTGCCAGTCTATTTTTTTTCCATCAACAATAAGCATAAAAAGCCCTGGTGGGCCTTAAACCTTCTGCCTGGTGCCAGCAGAGCGTGCATTACAGATGAATCGCCTCTTTTGCCACTCATCCCCAACAGAAGATGTGTATAGCCACAGCTTCAGAAGAAGGCATGAAAGGCCCTGACAGTGCATCTTGGATGAAAATCCTGTCCTGTGACTGGACCGAAGGTTCAGTTTAATCCTGTTAACCTCAGAGGGGACTCCTGGGAGTTGGGTACAGTAGGTCCTTAAGCTCCTCTGCATGACTGTAATGTGTGAAGCATCTCATCTTGTGCCAAATTTCCTTCCTTGGATTCAGTGGAGCTGGCCAGAGCCTCAAAGAAAAAAAATGGGCAGATTGGTATCAAAAGCAGTCTTAGAAGGGAAGAAGAATATTTCCTGCCAAAAAACCTGAGCTACCCTTAGGAAATAAAGAAGAGTTCTGAGCATAAGAGATATCACCAGGTACATCCAAATGAGTATGGATCAAGAATATTCCTTTTAGAGAAGAAGATCTCTGAGACTCCAAAAAGCAAGGAAATCTGGTGATCATGAGCTGTAGGTACAGCATAGACTAAACCCTGGCTCTTTAATCTCCAAAGGACCAATGAAAACAGATGGGCTGCACGGGAATATTTTTGGGTGATGCCTCAAAGGGATGGTTCAACCTTTTGGGGCATGTCTGTGCCATTAGTTTATAGTACTGTGAAGCTTAGATTTAACAGCTATCCAGCCTCTTGGCTGGCCAGCACAGGGAGGGAGGCATCCCATAGCTTGCTGGACGTGAGCCATGGAGCACTTTGCTGCCAAGCCTGACCTGTCTGAGACGTCTCCATCTCTTGCCTGTGCCTTTGCCTGTGCTCCCTTCTGAGTAAGGACAGATCCTTATGGGCTTGGAGCTTTCATGAAGTCTTACCCAGGCCTATGCTTAGGTTCCACGACAAGAAATCAGAAGATGGCCATCTCTTCAGTTGGAAAGGAGGTTACTTTGATACAACAACCTTGGAATTGCCTGAACCGATGTTCTTGTCTGGAGAAGTAAGTAGATGTTTGCTGATCATGGTGCAGGGGTGTGGGTATGTTTGTGTTTGTATGCATAGTAGGAATCAAATATTGATGGTGGAAAGGTGGTGTCAGATTTCCAAGGAAAGAGACAAAATCATTAAATGTGATCTACTGGCCAAGAAAGAGAACTGGAAGTTGGGATGGTAAAGTCCTCAGTGGATTAGGCTGTGACATGGAGGTAAGTTTTTTGCTGCAGCTTCTCCATCTCTAACCCTGCATAAATTCTTTAAATCCCCCCCCAGTGCACTGGTGGTATTTGTACACTCTGGCTGCCAGGGATGGATGAGAAGAGCCTGTCTCTGAGTTGGTCCTGGGCACGATTCAAGAAAGCAGTTCTCGAGACCGTTAGCAGCAAGCGCGTCTTTGTGTCCTAGGGACTGAGCTGGGGTCTCCCACAGAGCTCTGCTTCAAGCTCAGAACAGCTTCTGGATTTTGAAAGAAGCAGGGAGCCACAAGGGTCCTTTCCCAAGGGACATCCCAGCCCAAGTGCAGGCATCGCACATGCTGCTCCCTGCTCCCTCACAACACGCTGAATAAAGACTCTTTGTTCTGGGAGATACAGATTATATATATTTCAAGGCTCCATGAATCATTCATAGCCCAAAGATGAAACCGAACATCAGAGCTAAGGAAAGGCTGAGGGTGTGAGGTGAGGAACCTTCCATTATTTATTGTACTAAGCCTTGACCTGGTAACACCTTCTCCTTGCAATCCTGCTTTTGCTTGAGAAGCCCTCTTTGCTCCTAAAAATCTGAAGTACCCTCCTACTTCCAGGAGATAGTTGTAGCAAGAATCTAACAGCTGCTTCCTTTGTTGTGCAGCTTGATGGTTGTCCTTTAAAGGATTAATGGGTATGTTAGTGAGAGTGTGAGAGAATAGTGGGGCTACCAGGAATAGCATGGGTGCATTGGCTTGGATGGAGAGCTAAGAGACCTAGGTATGGACTTGGATTGAGCAGGGTTGAAGGGTTAACACCACGTCTGGCAAGCAGCTGCAGGGAAAGATGTAACTGAATGTTTGGAAAGAGAGGTTGTCTGCTTTCTGACTGAGCCAGGCACTTTCAGGCTCAGTGTGGCACAAGCCAGCTGTGAATAAGGGCTCCTGCTCATTTGTGGTCACTTGGTGGTCAGCATGAAATGAGTTTCTGGGTGTCATCCTCGTTCCTGGCAGCCAAATGTCCATAGCAAAGAAAATGGTTTCTTGGATGGAGGCAAATGCCGATGACTAAATCCAGAGCATTGTTCTATGGTGCTGGTCTGTGGTGTCCTGACCCCTCAGCAAAAAGAAAACAACAGCAAAAAAGTCAACACAACCTATCTGAATAGCCCCAGAACTCGTAGCCAGAAAGTGAAAAGGGTGGAAGAGAGAATTGTCAATTGTTTGGCTGCTTTTTCTTTGTGCTATTTTTGTTTTGTTTTTTTTTAGTTTGATTCTGTAATCTAAGGGAAGGGCTAGAAGTTGAGCTTCATTTTATAAAATCATAGTTTTCTTTCTTATTTCAGTTGTATTGCAGTGCAGTAAAAATTTAGGTTCTGCTTGTCCTCACTAAATGGCAAAATGTAGTACCACAACAGCAGGAAACTATCATGTTGCTTTGTTACTGTCTTTTTAATTACTGTGACCAATTAATTGGCAAGAGTAATGTTATTATTGCTAAGGGCTGGAGACACCTTCCCTTTCCATTGCTATACAGCCTCGGGGCTTGTAAGAATGCAGCTTTGCCAGAAAGGTGAGATAAAGAGAAATTCATTTATTTGCTGCTCTTCATTTGTGCCAGCACAAGAGCTTATGAGGCCACACTTAACCTGGGTGTCTAGTATGAGCCAAGTTAAAAATAGCCCTACTTCCACCCCTGGTCCCTCAAAGGTTATTTTTCACCCAGAACGTTTCAGGGCACTGCTTTGTCAAACAGCAGTGACAGCACGAGGGAGGGCAAGTCCAGTAGTGGAGTGGGGATGGCAGGCATCTGTGGGGATGGGAGGAGTCCAAACACTCAAGCAGGTTTCACCATCAGAGCTGGCAGCTTATCATTTGCAGCAAGCAAGAACTGTGATACCCTAGGAGGCTGCTGCAAGAACTGGGAGAGAAGTGATTTTGAAACGTGCTTTTTTGGAAGATTTTATTTTTTAATAGCAAAACCTTTCAGGCCGCTTTTTAATTCATAATAAAGAGCAGGTTGAAAAGAAGGAGAGGGCAAATGAAGACAGTGAGGCATGCTAACTTCCTTTAAAGTTGGAAGGTCACCTTTAAAAATGGATGAATGCAGCATTTGGAGGAAGCTCCAAGGCAGCAGGCCTGGGGTTCAGCACTAGAATAGGAGGCAGAACAAAGATGAAAAGAAGAATCCAGTTGGGATCTAGGAATAGCTGCAGAGCTGCAAGTGCCCGTGGTGGACTTGGGTGGAGGTGGTGTTTAAGGGAGCTTCTCTGCTCACTCCCTCAAAGCTGCTGTTGTGCTCAGGGATGTGCTGGGGGAAGTTGAGTTGGCTGATAGCTGGACAGGGGCAGCTGTCATTGTGAGCATAAGCTGGAATTTGGGATAAAATTAAGGGACTGCCTGCCTGTTTTGCATTCAGGGATGCTGAGTAACCCTAGAGATGTCTCACCTGTTCTGGTTGTGTTTATGCTGAGTTTTCTCCTTTCCGGGGACCTCTCAGTGAGTGAGAAAAAAGTGATCACAGCATGAGTCCTGGTAATGACTTGCTGGACAGAAAGCTTTTGGGCTTTATTTTGGATGATTTCCTGGTGCCCACAACTTTTCTCCGCTCTCTTCTGTCCACTTTCGTGAGCTGGTGGAAGTGGAGGTAGCGCCGCTGTGTCATATGGAGCTACGTGAGTATATTCCCCTCTCCATACCCCATCCAAAGCAATGCACTGGAGGCTCACACGCTGCCAAATGCTTGACACTCCTCAGTTACTTAGTTCTGAAAAGGTTTTTAGGTATTCCATCCCTAGAATACCCCACAGTTGAGACGTCACAAGGAAAGAAGCCCAACGTTTGAAAAGGTAAGGCCTCCCTCCGTGTCCAGCATGATGCTTTCACCCCGTGCTTCCAGGGCCTGCCCTTTCCAACTTTCATTGGAAACCACTGGATGTAGCTGGGAGCTGTCTGGTGGTGGATTGAACATGTGGCAGCTCTTTCCTCTTCTCTAACAGGACCAGACATATCCTCAGGGAGCTTCATACAGTCTCTAGTCCAACAGGTTCCAGGTTTTGTCCCCAGAAAAAGGGCCTGAGTAAGCACAGGGACGTGCATTTCCCCACAACCCCTTCCAGTCAAGACTGAGAGATGAAATTGCTCCTGTGAAATCATGTAGTGAGTTGAGAGGACAGGATTGCAAAACAGAAATCTACAGTCAGTCTCTAAAGCTTTGGGAGCTGCTGAGAAGTGCTGTCTACATGGTGTTTTGTAGTTGTTTCCCTTTTTCTGTATCTGTCCTACTTGATGGTTTTCAGAGCACTTTTGCTATCGGTAGTCAATAAGACTTGCTAAAGGTATAGTTTGGAGGCCATTTTCAGGAAGGGAAACTGAGGCAAATGTGTTCCTTTCCCCAGGCTATCCCAGTTCATACAGAAGCACGTGGGAGCACATGCCCAGAGAGGGAACAGGACCCCAGGGAAATACGGGAACTGTGACCACTGGTCTCAGCTGTGTCTGTCCTGGGCAGAAGTTCCTTGTGTCAGGGAATGAAATGATATTTCCTAAGGGTTCACCTAAGAACTGAAGTCATTTCATATTTAAGCACTCGCCTGCCTTTCTCACTGAGCCAAGGCGTGGGGGCATCAGACACACTCTATCTATTGCTTATTAAGTGGTTTAACAAGCCCAGCTAATTACAAGGTACTCAAGGATTTTGTAGCTTATGAAAGCGGTCCCTGTTTGTTTGTGTCAGTGCTTTAATACGTTAATACACCAATTAAACCTCAGAGTGTGTGCGTGCTCACACAGCTTAACATACAGGAAGACACGTTGATGTCTTTCCTATCAGCTGGGGCTTCTCTGGCTGTTTCAGCTCCAGCCCTGAAGGGATGCTTGTGGTTTTTACGCTCAGCCTTGTCACCGAAGGGACATGCATCCCCAACATAAAAGTATAGTTCAACCCCCTCCGAGAAGCACGGTGTTTTACAAGACTCTGGCAGACACGGGCACTCTCTGTCGTTAAGCTTTCTTTCTCTCAGACAGGCCTGGGAGAGTTCCTCCGTCTTTATTTCTATCTCAGTGCTGATGATACCAGGCAATTTGTCCATAAAAGTGTTGTCTTCTCTCCCTCAATTAGTCCCGAGGGGTCACCAGTGGGAGCGTGCTGTCTGCGACATTTGCACTTGTTTGCTAAGGGGCCGGCACATTCGTTAGGACACATGGTAACGAGCGGTAATCAGCACACAGGGCACCCAGAGAGTCAGTGCAGGGATGGGGCTGGAGCGGGCAGCGAGGGTCGGAGGTAAAAGCCTCCTTGGGTGCACTTATAGTCCAGTGAAAAGAAGGCCAATTGTTGGGCGGGAGGAGAAGGAGAAATGACAGATTAAAGGAAATCGAGCAGCTGTAATAAATACACTTGAAACTGAAGAGCATCTAGGATGCAGTGATTATATTCCCCGCAGAGCTGAAGTGCTGAGGAGGGTCTGCAGAAAGGGCAGCCAGACAAAGCCACTGGCCTCTCAGCGAGCAGCCTCTCGGGGAATGCAAAACAAGTTGCAGAAAGCTGGCTGGGCTTTAATGCAGGGCTTTAAGATACAGTTGGGAAGGCTGCCCTAAACATTCAGTCTAGTAAAAATAAAGACAATAAAGGAAGGGGTGAAAGAGCTGACACATGCCAGGCTGGCTAAGCAAGAGACAGAGACTGTGGTGGAGCACTGCTGAAGTGTTGCAGTGAAAGGAGCGAGGAGTCAAAAAAGGGATGGAAAACAGCAGCCATATGGGATGCTGAGGGTATATTTCAGACAGTAAAGTGCTTTTACACATAACTGTCTCAGAGACAACGAAACTGGCCTCATAGCAAGGAGGGGTTTGGAGTTTTGAGGAGAATAGTGAGTTAGTACAGAGGATACAGAAGAGAAAGTGCTTATCTTGAGAGTGATATATGGAGAACTTAGACTCGTGACGGAGAACACAAGGCAGCTTATATCTGTGATAAGAGAAGGATTATTAAATATTTTTCATCTGACAAAATTGCATCCAACTTTATAGAGGATGAAGAGAAAGATCTCCCCATACCAGTGGCCAGCTGTTCAAGGGCACAGGACAAGGTGAGCATCCTCTACAGATGGAGAGCACATCCTCTAATATACACAACTGTGGGCGTGCACATGACTCACTGAGCTCTTCACTGACATTTTAAATAACCTGTCTAAAATGGGTCAGGTGGATAAGATTTGGAAGGTGGTGGACATAACGGGGACAAGAGACAGACCAGTAAGTTTAATGTTTGCTCTGGGAAATTCTTGGAAGTCTTAAACTTTAAGGCATGTTGTGGGAGAACACCTGGAAAAGCAACGTTCTGTGAAGGCCAAATTTATGTGGCTTGAAGTAGTGGGAGGTCACACTCAGCTAATCTGCTGGCGTTCCCCAAAGAGCTAGCTGCCACTATATATAAGGGAAATTCAGTGGATATAGTACACTGAGATTTTCAGCAACTATTTGACAAGGACCAGCACCAGAGATTAATGACTGGGGGTAGAAGAACTGGTGATAGAATTTAAAATAAGAGCCTGCGTGGAAATCTGCCCTAAAAGCATGAGACAAAAAGGAGCTATTTCTAAAAGCGTTTCCAATTGGAAAGAGGTTGAAAGTGATGCGTCTTGGAGGTCAGTCTTAATAGTCTGTGTTTTTCATAATGCCTGCTAACGATGCACAAGGAAACACTGAAAACAGGAGCCAGAGTCGTCCCTGCTGGAACACCACGGACGTGGGTCATTTTTCACCAGCGCTGACAATACTGAGGTCCCAAACGTGCCCAGTGCCTCTCCTGATTTGGGAGGTGTTTGAGAGAGGAGAGAAGAGAGCGAGACAGAGAAAGAAAACATCTTTGACCCTCCTGCAATACCGTGAGCAGCACTGGGAATATACCCACACTGGAGGAGACGTGGCATGGGGAGACTGCAATTTATGCAATGGAAACACAGGGCTGTCTATGAAGAAAGGATAAATGAAACAAGCTGGATAGCATAGGAATCTTTTCCTTCGTTGAACTCCTTCCAGAAAAGAAGATGTGATTTTGAACAGCTCAGTAATTATTCTTTCCTTCATTATTCTTTAATTTTTTCTGCTTTCTCTACAATTCCAGTTTCTAGCCTGGAGACCTTGGATGCCTTGATATGAGCTCTGCAGGAGAATTGCAGCCTGGCTGTGAAAATGCAAGAAGTCTGAAGTTTTGAATTTTGGATGCTCATCTGCTCTCAGATATTGATCTGGGTAGGTTCGCCTGGTACCTGCTTGAAAAATCTCTGCCCTGAGAAAAGGTTAAGGGACTTGATTTAAACTCTGATTGGTAAAGAAAAGACGTCAAGGTGACCTTTATAATACAAGCTGAATTTGAGGTCACTTTCCAAGCTCAGATTGCAATAGTGAAACAGGATTTGCAGACAGACTGATGGATTAGATTAGTGGAAACTGGCCTCTGATTTTTCCATGTAACCATCCCAATATCTGATGCTGGCCCTCCAATTAAGACAATTCAGGAAAGCAACATATATACTCCTGTTCAAGATATTTTCCGATGAAATGAGACCTGTCCTAGGCTAGTGAAGAGAAACAGCTAATGGCATATCAGAGATCTTTCCACCATTATACCCCACTCTGCGCTTTGCAGCATCACCCACATATATTAATCTACAAATTGCTACTGCCAGCTCTGGGAGGTCCTTTTTATACCTCTGCATCCTTAGCTAGCTGCAAAACATTATTTCCCTTTCCCTCCTTTCTCAGCAATCTTGCCCATTTTGGTCCTTTCCATTAGCAATATGTTCTTGCTGTAAAACTCCAGTATACACATTTAAATTTAAGCTGTTAAGCCATATATGATATATATATATAAGCATATATATATATATATATATAAAAAATCTTGTTTTTGTAGCTGAGGATCCTAGTAGGTTGCCTTTGCCATGTGCCTTGAATACCAACTTAGCAATCACCCAGTCTTCACACATAGTTCAGTTAAAGCTGAACATGCACCTTTTCACCATCTGCAATTAATCATGTCTTCTGAGGCTACCAGCACTGCAGAATGTTTTCTCGAGTCTCACCAGGGCCCTTAAGAAGAATTAACTAGGTATTTTTCCCCTGGTGCAGACACTGATGTTTTGCCACAGGAGAAAACTGGAGGATTTTTATATTTTTTTCCCTCTTGCACGCAGTGAAGTTTCTGACGTTTTTCTGTGAAAATACACCCCAACCATCTGGCTCATAACGGCATGAGACATCGCTGAAGGATGACAGACAAACAAATGGACAAATATACAGTGTTTTATTACCCCTTGTTCTTTCTCCCTATGCTGGGAGTGTCAGACAATAAACCAAGATGGATTCTCATTTGCAATCATAATAAAGTCAGGACACATCCAGGATACAATGAAGTGGTATCGGAGAAGGAAGAGCAGTGTCCTAACAAGAACATGTGGTTCCTTAAATAGTCTTGAACTCCTGGTGATGAGGGATTTCCAAAGCCTTGTCCAAGGAGGACTTTTTCTGGTTCATTTTTCACTCCTCAAAGCACTCTGGTTCTGCCAAGGAGAGAAAAGTGTCTGTGAAACGAGTTGGATCCCACCGTGGAGCAGCTCTGCAGTTGACACATGGCCAAGTTGGGTGACCTTTCTGAGGTCCTCTTCTGCAGGATGGAGCTGGGTACTGGTGGCCCCCTTTCTTTCGTCTAGAGCCACCCTGCTGTTACCCTGCTCATTTTCAGCAGTGAGGGGGACCTGAGATGAACGGCGGTTTTCTCTTTGTGTGAAGAATCACAGGAGCACCAGTCCAATATTCATTGCATCCTACTTGTGACTCAGCCATAGACCAAAGGAGTTAAAGGAAGCCCCAACTATGCACAGACCTGGAGAGCTAAATGAGGACCAGCTGCTATCCCCATCAGATTAGCTAATCCATTTGTATGATCCGTCCTTCTCTTTATTCCTCTCTGCATAATTTGCTGCCTCATAACAATTGCCGAAATCACCCAAACCACAGTAATTTTAGAGCCCAGCAGGCAGAGCTGTCTCACATTACTCCTCCTTCAGGGGTTTCCTTCTGCAGGAGAAGTTGGCAAGATGAAAAAAGGGATGGGGTTATGCAGACAGAACAAGTAGGGAGAAAGCCAAGGAAACCTCGGGCAGAAACAAAGACGGAGCAAGGTCCATTTGGGGTGTTAGGAAAACATGAGTCCAAGGGAACACCTCATCAAGCCCTAGATGTAAGTGCACCTCCTGTGTCGGTCTTGAGAGAAAGGGAGTTGGAGGAAGTGGGAAGGAAGGGGAGAGATGGAAATTGGGCAAATTGGAGAGAGACTTTCTAATTAAATCATAACTTGAGCCTGAGATCTGTCTTTCAACACCTCATGTTTTCACTCCATATGGCCCCACTTCTGGAATTTTCTTGTTCCATGAGTTAGGCTGCTTTAGCCACTCGTTTAATGACACCAAAGGAAGCTGGTGGGAGAATAACTGCGCACGGGGCAAGAAAAAACATAGGTGCCCAGAGATCCCAGAAGCAAAAGGAAAAAAAAGCAAAGAGGCTATGTTTTGTCCAAAATTGTCCTTTTCCTTTGTGATGATGGTAAGGCTAGCAACAATTAGAAGCATTTCCAGCCTACCTGGGGCTCTAGCTTGAAAACGCAGAAGACCAGGCCCTCCCCCAGATTTCCTGCTTGAGATGGTCCAGAAATTCTGTCACAACAGATTTTTCTGAAAGTCTTTTCACACTTCCACATCTGGAGGGAACGACACTTCTAAAAATGCTTCTTCATGTTGCACCCAACTTTGGGACCAGTTCTTACTCTCATCACAGTGGGTTCTGCACCAGGGACTACAGCTGTGGTTCACTGCTCAAACTACTTTCAAACATTACCTCTTTCTTTAATGCTTTTTTATGACTCTTCTAACAGTTATATAGTCCCCCAGAACATATTCAATGCATCCGGAATTGTTTAGCATTTATAGTGGGGGTACATTAGGGTCAGAAGTCACTAGGAAGACAGTGACAGCAGGATCTGACAAGGCATGAGTAGCATAAGCCTGCAGCTAGCTAGATCCCTCAAAGCAGAAAGTGAACAACGTTGACGACGGTAGTATCAAAACCCCTTAAATCCTCAAAATTGCAAGGAAAAGCTTAACATTGTGACCTGAAGCCAGTGCTGCAATATCTACCTGGGTGTGCAAGCGAACTGCAGCATGGCTCTGAGGTTGACTGCTGGAACCAGGATGGCAACAGCAGGAACTGGCTGGTGAGGTCAAAAAGGGCAAGAGATTGACCATGGGACGTCCGTCGGTCAGAGACATCCCCTGCTGTGGCGGTAAGTACTGGCTGGGCTGAGGTCTCCTCTTACCTGTTGGAGGGAGCACTGGGTGCCAGCAGCGGGGCCCTTTTGTGTCTGCCTGTCACTTGGGGTGGGGACTGCAGTCTAATCAAAGCTGTTGCAAAGATGAGGGAGCCTTTTTGGTGCTACTCCTAAATTAAGGAGTGAGTGGGAGACCCAGCACAGTGATGAGGGTTGGGAGAAAGGCTCATGGCATGAGCCAATTAACCCAGCCCTGAGTGACATCCTCCTGCTGGGACTTTGCAGGGCTGCCAAACGCTGGACAATAGCAAAGGCAAAAGCTCAGGCTGAGTTTTTTCTGAGAGCAAACTCCTTCCTACAAAGGACCCAGCAGCTCTTTTCTGGCCTTGCAGCAGCTCAGCATGATTCACACACAGCCAAGGAAGGGGCTGCCTGTGCCAGGTACTGGAGTCCATCCCCGTCTCTCTGCGGTGGAGCTTTGACTGGGGAAATAGGAGGCTCGACGCTGCCTGAAAACAGGGGCTGCTGGGCTTCTTGGCCCCGCTGGAGCAGGCAGAGCCATGGCAGCGAACTTGCAGACTGGAGGAGCAGATAGCCAACAGCCCCTGAGACCTTGGGGGCAGAAGGTAAGCCTCTGCATTCCTGCTGGGAGACAGTCTCAAAGCTGTGAGGCTGCTGCTGAGACCCGGTCGCTTCCAGCTTTCTTGTGATTATCCATCTCGGCAATAGGATGCTGTTAAGTGTCTGATTACTGCGTTGTTAAAGCCTTAAGCCTGAAAGCTGACTACCGCGTGGTCCCTCGAGGGGCAGCCAATCCTCCTCCGTCCCTCCACCAGTAATCCCTCCCTTACCTCAGAAAAATAATATAAAAGAAAGACAAGTGATAGCTGTCTGTAGCAGCGCTTTCCAATCAAGTGAAAACTAGCTGGAAAATCAAATCAGCCGGTAAGTTCCTGCAAAATACAACTCTATCGCTTTAAAATCTCCCCTTTTGAAGGGATGAGCTGAACGGCAATAGCTGCTGATGTAAAACAAACCATTATTCCTCCTATCTCCTCTCCAAGCCCCCTCCCTGCAGACGCATGAGTCTGAGGGAGGCAGATGCTCTCTGAAGACTATTTTCCTCCGTTAAATAAATTCACTTTCAAATAATGTGTAATTAAATGTGCGGTATTGAATTAATGTTGTATTCTGAGTGCTTTGGCAGCAGGGGACCTAAGGGCCTGGTTGGTGGAAAGAAAACATTCACCCGAAAGACTCCCTTCCCCTCTCTCTTTCCCTTTTCCTCCCACCCTACCAAGAATCCCAGAGCTTGTTTCCAAGAGCTGCTGGAACGTGCCAGTGGGTCGGTGAGGATGATGCTTTATGTAAGGTCCCTTTTATGATGTTTTGCCATGGGGCTCTTGGGCATTTCACCCAATGCAAAGACCTCTGCAACCCACTCCAGTCCCTCCTCTACCTGTCTCTTGTTGGGCTTAGTCTTCCTCCTCAGAAGAGCCCAGTTGTGTAGTTAACCCTTGTATAAAAAAAAGGAAGAGCCCGAGTGTCTCCTTGGGATGAGAAGTTGATGCTGGATGTCTAAAGAGACAGACTGCTGAAGGTGGGGAAGCAGTTTGGCTTTGCAGCCTAGAAATTATGTGACAGAGTGCGGGAGATGATGGGAACTGTGTGTCTGGTTCTAAGTTCTTTGTCTGGACTGTTAATAAGGTTTTGGTTAGTGGTGTTTTGTGCCCCTTCGGGAGCCATCTGGGGTTTTGTAGCTGAGGAGGAATTAGCAAATACAGAGGCATGAGCAGGCGTGGGGCAACCATACACCCAGGCTTTGCAAATGTGGAAGCAGTGAAGGGGACCAGGGTGTCTGTCCTGACCTGATGGGATCTTGACGTGCAAGCAGGTTGGGCAGAGGTGGTGACCCTCTGCACAGATAATGCTGCAGCACAAGGGCTGGGGTACAGTGGGGAACCCATTTACAGCAACACGTCTGATCCTGAACCCCAACCCCAGCAGCTGCAGGGAGCCTTGCGAACATTACATTTCCGTTGGGAAGTCTTCCAAGCCTCCATACTAAAGGAGATTTTAGCATTGACAATAACATTGGTGAGGGGATTTACCATCTTGGATCAAGGAAGAGTCTTGTTGATAGCTGAGCTCTTGGTTGAGTCATTTCAGGAAGTCCCAAACCTGTAAAAAGAGGAGGAGGAGGAGGTGAATGTGTCTTAACAGCAAGAGCTGCTGCTGTGCAAGGCCCAGACATGCTGGAGGCTTCCAGAATGGAAAACATTTCATTGGAAAACATTTGCTGGGGGTGATGTGCAGGAACCTTCCTCTTGCTGTAGCTTCTCTTCTTTGGGATCTCCCCAGGGTGTCTGTGCTTCTGCAGGACTCCGCGGTGTTGTGCATCCCAGCTGAGACTGCTCAGCACCCAGTACACACGGGACACTTTATATTGCTCTGTTCATAAAATAATTACCGGGTGGTTTGTACTCAGCTTTATGGGGCTGCATGGATGAAATCATGTTTTGTTTTTATAGGAGGCTTAAGCTGTGATGGAAGTTTTTGCTTAAAAAGTGTTTTTGCGGTGGTGCCAAGTGCTTGCTAACAGATTTTTTTCAGATTTTTTTTTTTTTTTTTTTTTCATGACGGCTTGCTTTGGTTTGGGTTTAAACTTTGCAGGTCTGTCACACCAGGTAACATCACCTGCTCCCGGGTGGTTTTCGGCGCGATGTGGTGAGGGAGTCTGGCAGGCTCTGGGCTTGCGTCTACTGAGTTGAAGGGGTGACTGTGCTTTGCCTTTCTCCTCAGCTCCTTTACACGCGTACACGGACACACTCCCTTTATCCCTTTACCTCACCTTTATTTCCAAGGGCGTTGAGCGTGCCGGCTGTCGCTGCCGGAGGTTGCTGTGGCTGATCCCGGAGCTGGTGCCGCAGCGGAGACGCAGCAGCTCCGGTTACGGCAGCTCAGCGGGTGCTAATCCAGCCGCTTCGTGCCGTTAATCAAATCACTCTGTGGAGCTTGAGGGCTGTTCTGCAGAAACGCAGCTCTCCCTCCATCAGGGCTGGCTGGAGTTAGCTGGCAAGTGAAAGGCAGCCCTTTGGACGAGGGCTTCCACTTCACCTGCTATCGCAACAGGGAAAGCCAGAGGAGCTGATGATGTCCTGATTGCTGGAGGTATGCTTGGAAGTGGTGGATGTAAGGTATTTTCAAAGCATCAGAGATCTGGCTTGCAGAGGTTGTTCTTCTGTTCTGTTTTCTTGAGCCTGATTACACAGAACATCAGCTCCTGGTGCAGATTGATACTCCTGGTTATTTTTTTTTTAGCCCAGATTATCCAGCTAGATGTGCTATTTGTTACCAAGGTCCATTTAGCAGCCTGTAGTGCATTAGCTTCAGGTCAGCTGGGTAATAATGTCTCCTTCACATCTGGGACCTGCACTTGTACCTTGTATCTGCTCCAAAGGAATGAAGGGGGTGGTAAGAAAATGCAAACAATTGTAGAAACACAAAGTCATTGTCTGTTAAGGTCTTTATGAAGGAGGATTATCACGACTGTTTGATAACGTAGTATATAGTCAGGGACCAAGGGCTGTGCCTGGAAGCAAGTTGTCAGTGTCTTGGTAAGCTTCAAGAGGCTGTAAAGCCAGTGACATATTGGCTTGCTGGAAATCGAAAAGCCTTAGAAGGAATGCAAAGAGAAGGGTAACACTGTAAAAGAGAGAGCATCCTTTGAATTTCAGGTTGTCACCATCAAGACCAAAGCAGGGAGGGAGGGAGGGATGGATGGAAGATGTGAGAAAATTTCTCACTACATCTTTCTGTGTGGACACACACAAATGGCTATGAGAGCTGTCATGTAGAATTAGATTGAAATACTGCCCCCAAAGTGAAGAGAAAGGTCTAAGTGAGGTCATCTTGTCCACAGGGCCTGCAAAGGAGGTGGGAAGGACCTTGGTGCACATGTGTTGGAGCCCAGGTGGCTCAGCCAAGGACTGTGCCTGCTCCACGAAGTTCCCAGAGATTCAGATATGCTTTACATAAACCTCCATGATTTGGGGTCTTTTTGAAAGGACCATCAGAACTGCTTGGTGCTTGTAATCATGACTCTTTTGAAGCTAAGTCCTTGAAGGGTGTCTTAACAGAAGAACTTGGTCAAGAACCAGTATCTGAGCACAGCGCTGAGCTGCCAAAGCATGTATCTGGGCTTTCCCAGAAGTGGCTCATGTCAGAGCTGAGAGAGAAGCCACCAGAAGTGGAGGGTCTACCTACTCAGGGTCCATATAGAGATAGCAACAGCCTGTTTATGTCTTCATTTTTTTAAATGATATGGGGTTGATTCTCCCTTTGTTTTCATGTACTTCTCAGCAGTCCACAATCAAAATCAATATCCTTCATTGACTTTGATGGATTTGCACCATGCCAGGAAGGAGACTCAGGCTCTGTGCAGCAAGCCTATGCATTATCTTCTCTCACTATGAGACAAGTCTGTGAGAGAATGACTTATCAGCCCTCCAGTGGCAAGGCTTTTTGATCTGGTCCTACCTGATCTGCACACTTTGCTCTGATCAGGTACGTTGGGTAACTCATCAACACGTTTGGTTGACATCCAGGTTGCAATTGACTGCCTGACATGAAAAGCACTCTGCTTGGTAGTTACATGACTTAATGACAAGACTTCCAGTGTAAATTGTAAGCTTTGCTTATTTGATTTTAATTGTCATGAAGCAGGGAAGCTATGCGGGGTTTATTCATAGGAATTATTTTAGCAGTGAGTCAAGAAAGAAGTGAATGAATCATATTGACTAACTGAGAACTTTGCTACCATTTTGTGGACAACTTATGTGTAAAGAAAAAAGAGACAATTCTTTGGCATAAATTAGTTGTTACAGCAAATGACTCAGCCACTACTGAAAAATGTCATTGTTGTTATCATTTATAAAGTGCTGTTGATGCAAATGAGTCTTTAGAAGCTTATGAAAATCAAGGCCATTACCACAAAGAGCTCAAGATCAAACTCGAATCAGGATACCCTAGAAACACATTTAAAAGAAGTCACTTTTAAAACTGGGATTGAACAGCAAGAGGAGCACAAAATAGAGAAGAAGAAAAGAGAGAAGAAATGCCATGATGTGAGAAAGCTGAGGGAGGGAGGAGCTGGTGACGGAGAGGTGCAGGAAAGGAGCTACCCCTAGGGAAAACAGGGCCAAGTGTTGAGAAGAAGAAACTGATAGAAAATTGATATTGGTCTTTTCTAGGCTAGAAAAGAAAGCTGCTCTCTCAGCAGGGTGGCAAAAGTAAGAGGAGAAATTTCTGTAATTTTGCTCTGTTTCCCTAGCGAGCTACATGTTGTTTGTGAATTAAGAGTCCAAGGACAGGAAACCCACTAGAAATACAGCAACCAGGCAGACTGCTGTTTGGGAGTTTAGAAGAAGGAGATCTGAGGAAATAATTTCCTGGTGTAAATGATCCAGCTTAAGAAGCAGTTTTGCATTTTGTTGTAACTTAAGTACTGGCACTGCTCATGGGTTACTCTGTTTGGAGTTTGATTTGTCCATTTACCTCCCACTGTAATCATCTATGTTCAAATACAATCATGCACATCCAGGTTTCAAAAGTATTGTAAAATCATGGTTTTAAGGATGCTGGCTGTGATAGGAATCTGAAATGCAGAATTTGCAGTGTCACTGAACCCATCTCTTCCTCACCTCAACCCCAGGACTGATTTAGAAATGAGACACTAATTGAAAAATTAGATTCATGAAATGTAGCCGTGCAACTTCCTGATTTCTGCTTATGTGATTGAAATCTGGGGCTTATTAGAAAAAGGGTGTTTTCATTACACACAGTCTGTCACCAGCTCTGTATGTTCTACCTGGGATTTCAAGGTTGAGTCAGGGTCTCTTTGCCTTGACCTCCCCACAAGCAAGAGAGATTCTGCAATATGAGTGTAAAAGATGGGTGAAGAGTCACTGAATCAGTGATTTAAGCAAAAAAGTTCTGGCTTTTCCAGGCTCCGTCTCAGGGGCCAGTGCAGAAGTGACCCATCAGGATTGATGTATGAGAAAAGCAGAATTAATCTTATTCCCTCTTCTTCTTCCCCTATATCCCATGGCTGTGCTGGGTTCACAAGGTTAGCAAACTAGAATATGTTTGTGTCGAGGAGAGGAGCAGACATGACTAAGGGACACATGGGAGCAAATACGGGGAGGAAGAAGTTGCTGGTTTTAGACAGCCATTTTTCTGACTGAGTGCACTTGAAACACAGATCAAGTCAGCTATCCTGCAAAAGCTTCAGAGGAGGTTAGGTAAGATCCCATCGCAGATCCAAAGCAGCAACCCTTCTGCCTTGGTTCTTCCAGAGGGAAGGAAATCTTTCTGCTCTGGAGGCAATTTGTAAAGGTGAGTGGAGTGTCCCAGACTTACCCTCTTGCTAATGTTCTAGCTTACCCACCTGCTACCATCATGGAACTGAAGTCATGGGGCATTTCCAACCAGCTGCAGGTCAGGTGTTTTCTGATGTGGTTCCTGTACTATTACAGAACAACAGCGAAGGCAAGAGCTTGAAACACGTTCTCCATGTGTTAAGTCTTGATGGACAAGAAGAAAGGTAGGGAATCTGCCCGACTTCCCTGAGTCATACAGCAACACGGTAATCCCAAAACAAGGGCTGCAAGATGTTTCATTTAAAACTGGAATTACTTCAGTGTTGTGCACTCACATCCTTCTTGCAGATACAGCACAGCCTTGAATGAGTTCCCATCATGCTGTCAAGTGTGGTTATTTTCCCGTCAGGTCTTGCTGTGGCTCCTGCATAGAATCTTCTTTTGAATTGTCTAGTTAATGGTACAGAGGGGAGGAAAGAAAGAAAAGAGAGAGTGGTACTTACAGGAAGGCAGTTTGCGTACACCTTGTTGGTGGGGCTGACTGCAACGCAGCCGAGACAGATTAGCACACCGCTGCCTGCCTAAAACAAATAAACACCAGCTGTTTATCAGACAGGGCTCAACTTTCTCCGGGAGGAGGTAAACAGATTTATGCAGATGAACCTCCCAGGTGCCCTTGCAGCACAGCATGTTTCGTGGCTACTCGGCCTTCCTTATGAGTTACAGCCAGGACAGAGGAGCAAAGAGATGCAAGGTTAGCACAATAACACGCAGTGCTGGAGCCGTTTGTCATCACCATGTGTTTCAAGCCCATATTTAATAGTAATGTAAAATTAATCGTAGTGCTGATCTCACCGTGAATGGAAGAATTTGGTGTAAACTTCAGTATTTTAAGCCTATAGCATGTGAAAAAGCAATTTGTTACAACTCACTTATTATTCCATTTGTGTCTAAAATACTGTGAAGCTAAATTTATGGCCATTTGAAGTAGAGGGAAATTGTGATCAGCAAAAGTACTTTTCTGACTCTGCATTAAGATTGTCCAGTTGCTGTCAAACTGCTTCATGAACCTCTTTATTTTAACCATACAAGTTTACTTTAAATCCAGAAGGGCTACGTGAATGCACTACCACAAAAGGATTTCTCCTCCCTCAGTTCAACTCTGTCTGCCACAATATCTCTTTTAATTCTTCATATAAATTTTCCCTGAAGCTTCTCAGGTGACCTTAACAACTTGCTGAGAAATCTGGTCTTGAAGACAGATGGGAGATTATTTTAATAATGTAGACATAATTACATAGTCTGGATGCCGGCTCTCAGAAACGTCTGATCATTTATTAAGATGCTGTTGGGAGGAAAAATTGGGAGCTGAAAATTTTGGGCAAGACCCTGGGGAGTTTACAAAGAGAGGTTTGCTTCCGTTCTCATGGTGTTACTACTTACTCATTAGAAGTGTAAATAATCTCCAATAGTATTGCTGGTTATTCTGAGACAGTTTTCTGAGTTTTAACTTCATCTCACACCAAATGGGACAATCAGATTGCAACTGCTACATTTCTGTTGGGATTCTGAGTTTTTTTAAGTGTCCTTGGGCTCCTCTTAATACAAGATTATTTCTCCACAGCTTTCTTGACTTCTGCTATTCAGGAGACCAAGAATGCAAATACATGGTTTGTCAATGCAGTAAATCCTAGGTACTGTAGTGATGAGTGCTATAGAAATGCTTGCCAAGTAAAAGAGGAAAAAAACCTTTTCCTCTACTCTATTAAGTAAATTGGTGTCAGAGCTTTTCTAAGATTAGGACTTTCCTCACCTAAGTGCATCACTTAACATTTCAACACATAATATTTCAGTTTTCTCAAGGTACTCCTTAAACAGTCAACTAAACCAGGTGGAGAAGGCAAAGTCCACATGTGATTTGTTCTCCCTTGCTGTCACTGCAAAGTCATTTTGGATGTGCCTACCACCCTGTGCCTTAATGTTACCAATATTATTAATATTAGTAACTAAAAGTTTTCAGTCTATTGAACAATTAATGGAAAGGTCAACTGGAATTCTCTATAGTGGCATCGTTCATTATAAGGCCCATTGCTTATGCAATCTCGCAGCATCTATCTTCCCAAACAAGGACAAGGGCCAGAGATGGCAGCTTCTTAAACCTGCCTGTGAGCTCCTAATTAAAAAGCTTAATTGTATGAAAGCCATTAGGATGTTAGTCTTCCAATCTATTGGCTTTTTGATCCATTAAGTGGTACCTATGTAGTTGTGGGTCATATGCTCCCTTGGGTTGATGTGGGTACCTACTTGGGTGGTAGGAGCTGGTGGCAGATTGTGATCACTGCTAGTGATGCTTCCCTGCAGCTGGTTTGAAAGCCAGTATCGGTCACCTCCATCTCCTGCATCTGCGGTCCAAGGGACATGCATCTGAGCTACAGGGTGCATACCTGTGCATATGGAAAAGTTGGAGAAGACTCAAAAGTTGTGCAGTTTGTGAGCAAACTGATGCAGGACCAAGTTATGAATGCCCCAAGGTAGGATTGGAAAGAGGGCATTGTCCTATCTAATGCCTCTTCTTGAGGAGACCTGTAACGCATCAGCTTTTGCTCACCAAGCACTGGAGAAGAGTATGTAGGTCTCACTGCCCTGTCATGACCACCAGGCTGAAGCTGGGGTTGGTCTGTGCTACCACAGCTCTCAAGAGAGGCAGTAAGCTCAAGTGATGGGCAGTTTAGAGAGATGAAGTTTTGGGAACTGTGCCTCCAGACAATGCTCCTTTTTGTATTGCTAGGGGAGCTGTATGGGCACTGTGATCTCAGAAAGGTGCTTAGAGCTTTGGCAAAAACTAGCTGTGTCCTAGTGATGTCCCCAAAAGAGAGTATGGAGACCCCCCAAGCTCTCTCAGCAGCCAGTGACATTTAACAAGGACCCAGGATTTGTGAAGATCCTGATAATAACTTACCTGCCCTTCTAGGTGCCTAATCCCTGGGTAGATCTAGCCTTTATGAATGACCCTGTTAGCTGAGCAGACCAATCTTCATAGTCCTTTGTTAAATTAATAGTTATTGCTCTTTTGATTCTTCCTGATACCTCGGTTGCTATTCTTTGTCAGTCCTCACTGTCCTAAATGTCAGTGGAAAGGATCATTGAAACTAATGGGTTGGGTTTGTCTGTTGTGCCAGTGACTTTATCCTGGGATGACTTTATTTCTGGGGGAACAGTCGCGCAGGAGATGGCTGCAGGGTCAGAGTTGTGCTGTGGGGCAGCGCTCGGCGCTTCAAATCAGCTCCTGCTAGCACCCTATGATGAATGGGGATCAGTGGTCCTCCTCCTCTTGGGAATGCTTTGACTTGCCAAGGCTCAGCCTCAAAAATCTGCATGAGTTTGGGTTTAAACTGATCCCGACTGAAATCCAAAACTCAACGGGACCTTCTAATCTTGCCTGGCCTGGCATCAGAGGTACGTGACCTTGATACACCTCACAGGAGACAAATTATTTCCTCACAGGAACATTCCAAAGATATTGAGGACTTTGTAGCATATTCTACTGCAAAGGTTCCTCTCCCTGAGGACAAACTTGCCAGGAGCTTGTAGTGAAAACGTGATAAACCTCAAGTACTTTCCTCGCAGATATTTTGCATGAGACTAGCTCCATCCCAGAGATGGCTGCGTTCTGTGGGTGGGTAAAAAGATCCCTGTAGATATTTTTGCAAAGCAATTTCAGATCCCTTGCAGCTTGCTAGAAAATTGAATTAGTTGTTTTCCATTCCCTGAATTAACCCTGATTCATTCTTCCCTCAACCCTCTCCCTCTTCCTCCCCTCCCTCCAACAGATGTCCAGCATATTAAGAGGAGAGACATCGTTTTGAAGAGGGAGCTGGGAGAAGGTGCCTTTGGGAAGGTGTTCTTGGCCGAGTGTTACAACCTCAGCCCCACCAACGACAAAATGCTGGTGGCAGTGAAGGTAAATCCCAAGGGCGGGTGGCAGAGAGTAGGGCAAGGGCTGGCCGGTGGAGCAAGGCTGGATGAGCTTGTGTGAGAAAGGGAAGCAGGGGAGGGCTGGGGGCCAGGGGCAGAGATTTATCTGGGGCTGGAGATTGTGGTAAATCCACTTAGTCACACAAAGTTTCAGTGTTTTGCTTCAAGGTTGTCTGTTCTCACCAATGCCAAAGCCTCTTCCTGCCGACGCAGCCAGGAGATGGTCGGGCAGGAGAAGCTGGTCTGGAAGCCCTAAGCTCCTGTGCAGCTGCAGGAGTGCAGTGCAGAGTCCACCTTCCCTCTGCGAGGGTCCAGGGCTCTTCTGTTGATGGATTTTATGTCTTTGTGGAACATGCAGAAGCTGAAACAAACAAACAAAAAGCCTCATCAAAACCGAGCACTTAAAAGCTAAGCACAACTAACCAATTTGCTGCAAGGTGGGTGAAGCAACCCAGCTCAGCTCCTGCTTGCCTAGCCACAGATTGCTCCTGTTTTGGTGACTTTTGAGCCAGCACAAATTCAACTTGGCTTGCCCTGTGTTGTTTGCATCCTTCTAAAGGGTCCTCATGTGAGCTGTGCCCCATCAGTGTGGCCGTGGGCAGAGGACACCACTCAGCGCAGAAATGCACTCTCCTCTCAAGTGGCACCAGTTGGCAGACACACAAAGTCTAATCCCTGGGAGTTAATTGATGCCTCCTAACTCTTTGGAAGAAAATCTACATTTGAACTGGTGCTCTACAGGAAAAAAAGTTTCCAGCACTCTCTCCAGGATGCTGGAGGCATCCAGTTACTTGGGAGTTGTTTTAATCATTGGCAGTTCAAGCCTTTTTTTGTCCCCTAATGCTCTGACTGTGAACTGCAAGATTGCACCTTTCACCTCTGAGACTGGTTAAAGCTGAGGTAGAACAGCTACTCCTATGATTAATTGCCTGATTATATGACGGGTACCTGCCTATCAGTGCCAGCCATCCCCCTTACGCAACCCTGTCTCTCAAGTCTCTACTGAGTTTCATTTGCATGTAGCCAGAAACAGCATCCGAACTTGTTTCTGTTAATTGCTGCTATGAGCTTACATCTCCAGAGTGCCTTTCATTCTGCGGGATCATACGGATCCAGCTTCGGAGCAGGTCCTTCAAATCTGGCTTTCTGGCAGAGGTTAGGATTGGGGGCAGGCAGGGAAAAATCTGTCTGATTTGGGTCATATTATAGGTCTTAGGGAAGAAAAAAAAAAGGAAAGAAAAAAAAAAAGAAAGAAAAAAAAGACTTTACACATTAAGTTGAGATTTGGCTGCATTTCCTGAAGGTCTCAGGCTCCCAGCACAGGCTGAGAACTACCTCCCTGGTCACTGCAGCTCAAGGCAGCAGCAGGAGATGCTGGTGAGTCCATAGCCCAGGATCTGCCTCTGCTCTGTGCTCAGACACTCCCTCCCAGGGGTAAAGCAAGTGGCTGCGTTACGTGGTAAAATGGCCTCAGCGTTTCAGAGGATCTAAAGGTTGCAGCCCCACAGAGAAGCTGAGTCTTGATGTGATGGCATGGACAAGCTTCCTGTTTTATTCAGCTTGCTTCTAAAAACATCCTAAGAAATGCACAAAAACTACATTCAGCAAAGTGTGTTGAGGTTACAAAGTCAAGCACTGGAAATGCTGAAGGGGCCAGTACTCGGGGCATGTCCTCCCAACACGTTTTTTTTTATTTCTCTATGGGCTGCTTCATTGTGGCGATCACTCCTGTGTCTGAGAGCTCCCGACGTGTGAATGTGCTCGTCTGCCCAGCCTCCCAGCGAGGTGCTGGGGTTGTATCATCTCCATTTTTGTAGAGGACAGATGGAGAAGAGGGAAACTGAGCTTAAGTAGAGGATGGAGTTACTGACCTGCCTTTCCAGCAGGTTCCAGACCCACGTTGAGCCTCGCTGCAGCAATAAACACGAGATGCTTGTGCAGAACTGACCCTAGTGCCATGTAACAGGTAATATTGGAACAACTGACAGTTCATGGCAATAGCTGCAACCTGCAGATGCTGAGTGATTTGACAGATGTCACACAGGAATCGTGTGATGGAGCCACAAATACAGTCTACGCCAAACCGTCCTAGGAGAGGCATTTTGGTGACTTTTCTGAGACAACCCTTCTCTCTTCCTCCAGTGCTGGTCTTTCCCTGTTCTACCACTTCCAGCTCTCTTTCCCTTATTTCTAAATGCTTGGCTGTGCAACCTTAGTAATGTTTTTTTTTTTTTAATTATTATTATTATTTTGGTGTGGGATATTTACAAACTTACGGTCCTAACACCTTGCAGAAATGATTGTGTGTGAAGGAGAGGAAAACTAAACTCACTGCAGCTTGAAATATTACACACAAGCACAGGAAAAAAGGGAGAGAAAAGAGTGCTGGAGGAGGGGACTCTTTTCCTGGGGAAAAATAGGGCAGCATCAACATTATAAAGATATTAAATGACTAAAAGTAATTGGGTGCCTGAGATAAGGATGGATGCTTTGCCATCTGCACCATGTAACTAACATCCATCTAAATATCTCTAGTCAAGTTATCCCAGAGGACAGAGAATTAAAATAAAATTATGCCATGTGACTAGCAGTTTGGGGGCAGAAGAAAGAGATGAGGCAGTGTCCTGAGGCTTGGGTAGAAACCTTGCAGCAGATCTGCTCCAAGGGGAAAGGCAGCTACTCTAGAAGACTTACTGTGTCGTACCCAGCAGTGCCATGGACCAGCCAGACATGAGTTAGCAGTGTGCCCGCCCCTTTATCTACAGCTTTCTGATGCTCAACATCCCTTTTTGCACATAAATTGCAACCTGCGCCTGCTGATGCCACCTCTCCTGTCACCACGGGGAGATCCAAGGCACGAGGAAAAGGCGGCAGGTATATTTGTGTGTGGGTAAGGGGGGAGCTACCTAGGGTCCCCCACCACTGAGGAGGAGCTGGTGCACATCAGATTGAATCTGAGGATAACTGAATCAAGTTACCTCGAATCCTTTTTGACTCCTGTTAGGCTGTCAATTAAAGCCAGAACTGGTACAGGAACTTGCCCTCCTGGCATGTGGAAGATGGGAGAACCTAACTGAGACTCAGGAACTCAAAACCAGAATGGCATCTTCATTTCCTTAAATGTTTGCAAAGATTGTGCTGATTCTTGTGGCCATCCCATCTTGTCAAATGTTCTGGACTTCAACTTTTCTACTAAGTGGCTTCCCTTAATACCCTGGGATGACAACACGCTGCGTTCACACTAGCTCTCCAATGCAACTGCACAGTAATGCGTGGACAAGCCAGACTCCAACCCTGTGGAACCCTCCCTGATCACCAGCTGCACCCACAGCAACATCTTCATAGCAACCCTGCGACGTCAGGCTGGCCCACACAGCCTGGGGCCTGCAAGCTACCCTGCCATGGCAATGTGGGAGATGAGATATTCTCAATAAGGATACCGATTTCAGCACCAGTCTGGCAGGGGAGCTGCTATAAACAGCAGGGAATAAAAACATGATTTTAAAAATTATGTGAAAAGACTTGACAGTGTCCTTCTTCAGAGGCAGTTTGAAAAATCCACACAATAACTGCACAGCCAGGCAAATCCATCTTCTGAATAAAGGCAGTGTAGTCAGCTATTTCAAAATAAAAGACAGATAGCAAGGACTGGCTGGCTCAGGAATTAAATAATAATGAGATATGAAGCCATTCATCCCTAGGTCACCAGTACAAATCCTGGCCCAAGCTGGGAATAATTGGAAGCTATTACCCTCTGAGGCCTGTTTGCTCCTGCCTGGGAAATGAGTTGGGGAACCTGCTGGGATGGTAACTACATGAACAAAATGCCGAGGTGGTGCAACCAGCACCTACTGCCAGCCCTCCCGGTGCAACCAGGATGGTGGCAGCGGTTCCTCTCCAGTTCCTTCCTCATCAGCTCTTTTGCAATGTTGGGATTCCTTTGTTCTGGCTTTTCCCCCACCTGAGCCCACCCTGTGCATATCTGTGCCCCTTCTTTCAGGCATTGAAAGACCCCACCTTGGCAGCACGCAAGGATTTCCAGAGGGAGGCAGAGCTGCTCACCAACCTGCAGCACGAGCACATCGTCAAGTTTTATGGCGTGTGTGGTGACGGCGATCCGCTCATCATGGTCTTCGAGTACATGAAGCACGGGGACCTGAACAAGTTCCTGAGGTACGTGTGAAGGAGGGCACAGGAGATGCCTCCGCAGCCTTGTGGGGCTTGTTGTAGATCTGTGGTGCACCAGGGACACCACTGCCATGTGGATGCTGGTGGGCTGGGTAATGAAAGTTGTTCCAAGGACAGCTTGTAGGAGAAGATGGTCCTTACCAGATTTGGTACTTTATTAGCCCTATCCCAACATTTTCTCTTGGGTAGTCCCAGGAGTGGTCCCTGTGAGCTATGGAAGCCAGACTTTTCTTCTCCCACCCCAGCAAGTTTGAAGCTGAAGAAAGCATGGCTGCAGTCCCTGCCTGCACTGTGGAGGTAGAAGGTTGTGAAGCCATGACTGCCAGCAGCTTCAAGTCCCGTCCACCCAGCAAAGCCTTGCTCTGCTGAAGCAGGAAGGCCACTAGCCATCACTCCCCATGTCACCCAGCTCCTGCTTAAATAGCACCAGAACCAAAGCATTCCTTTGAGAAACTTGCGGGAATTCTTGGTCTGATTGGTGTCCTGGGAATTTACTGGTCACTAGTTCTCATTCCTATATTCTGAAAAGATCTGAGGAACGTTGGAGGGGTCTCAGGCAGTGCCTGTGGAGTCCATCCCTGGTCCTCGTTCCCTGAGCCTTATCAGACAGAGATGCTGACTGAGATAGAGAATATCCCAACCTGTGGCACCACGCTACTCAAGAAGCTAGGCAAGGCCTGACAAAGTGCCGTAATTGCCTTCCCTGCCTCCAGAGAGATGCAAATTGCCAGAGGCCCCCCACAGTCATCATTCAACCTTTTCATCAGCGTGAGGCAGATCATTTGTGTGCCCTGAATCTGCTAGTGCTGAGGGGCAGGGAGCAACAGTGGGAGGATGTTTGTGGTGCTGTTCTCCCATGATACAGAAATTACGCTCTAAAACCTGCGTGCAAGTGGAGTGGTACTTACCTCTTGAAATAATTAGTAGTTTTATTTCCCAGTATTTAGAAAATTGGACCCTTGATATTTTCCTGTTTTGACTGCTAAGTGTGAACATGATTGCAGGAGGAACAAGAAGCTTGAGCACAGCAGGTCTAGGTATGTGGTTGGGATACACTCCCTGATTATTTTTCCACCATCACAGTCAGTTTCTGACCAGGAAACACAGGTTCTTCCCTGAGGTTTTCATTTCTAAGCAATCGCTGTCACCAGAAGAGCTGTGGGGAAGGACCCCAGAGGTTTCTTCTTTCCTCTACCAAACAGTAGAGGAACTACTGCATCTCCCTTGGGGCATTTGCAGGGCAGTGCCTGAGCTGGGAACATCCCAACATAAATTGGTTTTCCTCCTCATTTTGGCGTAGTTGTGGGTAGATTGAACATGATTTTATAGCTCAGTCCCTCTCTTAGGTTCTGGGTTGATGGCATCCTTGGCAAGGTTGGATGAGTGAAGGCTGATGCTGCCCTAGCTTTGCAGAGCTCCATAGACCCATGCTTAAGGGGGAGCAGCATTGGGTACCCTCGGGAACCTTTTGTGGTACCCTGTCTTGCAGAGGCTCAGTAACCTCCCAGCAGCAGCAGATTGAACTCTGCCTACTGGTATGAAACTGGGCATCAGGCTAAAATGGTGTTTAGCACAGATTGGAGATGCAGTGCTCAGGACAGCCTCAGCCTCGTGACTGGAGGAAGGCAGTTTAAAAAAGAGCATGAGAGACGGCACTTTTGAAGTACTTCACAATGAAGAGCAGAAGATTGACCCATCTTTTTTCCTGGCAGAGCCAGCAACCTTATTCTCCTTAAAGGAGGTAGATATTACAGCTGAGGCATAGCCTCCCTCTCTGCTCTAATTGACCTCCCAAATAGTATAGTCCAAAGCAGGTTTTCCTGCTGTCTCGGAGGGATGTCTTGTGCCCATTGCCAATGCCTTGTGGAATTGCTTCACACAACCGTGTGGTCCTGAGGCTGATATCATGCTGGAGCCATGCACCCCTTCATCCCCACATCCCAACCCTGCCCTGAGACATGTCTGAGAAACACTCATGCCCTGGGGGGGGCCGGCCCTGTCCTGAAGTCACTGGAGAAGAAAGCTTGTTGTTATATATCTTTGGCCTTTATGGAGGAAAAGAAACTTTCCAGATGTGTGGTGCCTGGGATCGCAGCCTCACATCTTCCAGCTGCATTTAGCTGCCAGCTTTTCCTTCTCATGCAGCTATGGAGCAAGCAGCTGTGAGCTCCCTTCTCTGCATGTTGGTGTGTTACAGGCATTGAAATCCCTTTGCATCCCAAGGAAAGCTGTCTTTTGGGGCAAAGGAGCTTATACCCAGCAAACAGGAACTCAAAATCCCTAAGGGGCCACATGGAAAGAGAGACTTGGGGTTTCTTTATCAGGTCAGCTATCTGCTGCTGGGAAACTCTGGGGGCCAGGGCTGCAAGAGGATGAGATAAGGTTGGTGGTTCAGGAGTGCCTGGCATCCCCCAGCAAGCAGCAATTTTTATTGTGGCATGATTCACCCAGCCCAAAGCAGAAGATGGTTGCTCCCAGGCACTGGAGGCCAGGGACACTGGGAGTCTTCAAGAGATGCTCAGATGGACTTTTCCCAGTTTAACTGCAGAAATCGGAAAAGCAGTAAAATAGAAGAGTCTCGCTTTAGGACCAGTTTCCTACAGAAAAGCACAATAAATAAATTCCCATAAGTGTTGTTGACCTTTGTGGGCTTCCCAGAGAAGAGAGAGAATTTTACTGGACTATAATAAACTGGTGTGGCAAGGGGAACTCTAGGATCAACACCTACCAGCTGGGCTAGAGGCAGCATGTATTGGGGTAGCTTTACACGCCTCCCAGGGCATAAGACCATTGCTAGTAGTGCAACAACTTACCCTGCTTTCTGCACCATGGAAGGCAGCAATCGTGGTGACCTTGCTAAAAGAAAAGAGATAGTGAAAAGATCCTGCCATGGAGAAATACCGGCATTGCTCTCCAGGGAGCATGGCATCCCTAGGGCTGGTGCACGCAGGGGCTGGAGGTTGTGGCAAGGCTGGACACCCCACAGCACGCAGGGGTCTGCAGCAACCACCTTCCCTCCCTGCTCACTGAGTATCTCCATCGCTTCTTCCCTTTCCTTCCGTGGCTGGTTTACTAGCTTTTGTTTTTGTATCTGTGGCAGCAGCAAATTTGAAGTAGGTATATTTGCACATTGCCATTACAGACCCCCTGTGCAGTCTGCAGCAAGTGGTTGCCATTTGCTGTGAGCTCAGAAAGGCAATGGATCTTGTTAGGAAAATGGCATAGTTCCGATGGTTTTGTGTCAGTCCTTCCAGTGGAGCAGCCCCACAATCAGACTGTCGTGGGACAGAAAGAGGCATTTAGCAGAGAAAGCCAGAGAGGTGATTTTCTTCCCCATGTTGGCAAAAGCTTCCATCACTCCATAATAGAAAAAAAAAACCCAGCAGCTCTTTAATAGGGAATCCACCTAATCTTATGGCCTTTCTGTAAAGCTGAATTAAACCCATTTCTCCAAGAATAGATGTGCAGACTGAAGGTTTCTTGACACAACTAAATGTCCTAATATCCCTCCTGTTAATCTCATAAATGTGTTGATAGTTCTTTCTTCTGGACTATAACCACGTGGAATGGAGAAAGGGAGGGAGGGACGTGTATGTATTATATAGGACATACCGAGATGTGTTCTATATAATTGGATGTACAAAGAGCCAGTGAAATAAAGATGTTGGCTGACCATTTTTTAAACATCACCTGTTCCTTCACAGGCATTTCTTTGGAGGCCATTATTGTATTTGAAAACAGTGTCAATAATGGGGTAGAAATATATCCTTCACTTCTTACGTAGGATTGTTTACCTTTGATGACAACAGGTATCAGCTGCAGCTAAATATGGTGTAACTGAAAGGCATGGCTGGTTCAAACTGTCCAGCACAGTTTCAGAAGCTATTGTTTGTCCTGCTTTGCTGTTTTTAGCTGACTTTCTCAGTCCTGGCTCAGCTTCACCTGCTGTAGACATGTGTTGTCACCACCAGGTAATTTCCTGGGGTAAACCCATCTGTGGCCTGTTTAACTAAGACATCAAGCAGTCATTTCTGCATATACTCTTCTGCGACTCCTCCTTGCCCCCAGCAGTTTTTCCAGTGTGCTGCTGCTCCCACCGTGTCCACAAGCTTCCATGATCCCTATGGCAGCCCCAGCCCTGCTTCCAGCCAGCTCATCCCACATTCACTGCAGCATTCACCCACTCATGGCTCCCAAAAAAACCAATCCTGGCTCCTCAGCACTCATTTCTGGAGTTCCTCTCCTCTTCCATCTGTCCTTTCTACCAGGAGAGGACCTTCAGAGCTATGTTCCCAGTGGCAAGGCAGCAGGAGGTAGCTGAAGAGAAGGGCATTTGAAAAACTATCAGTTCAGCCTTAAACACCTGGATGCTAATCCCTTGGTTCACCCTCAAGCCCAACAGAGCAATTTAGGAACAGTGACAAAGAATGGAAACAGTTTGGATCTTGTTGTGGGTTGTTCAGTCCCATTTCACGAAGGAGGGAAAGCTCTGTACGTGCAATTTCAATTTGCTATCTCTCTGTGGGGTTGCTGCTGATGACAGGGGTGAAATGCCAAGAATCGTTTCAAAGAGAACAGTGTGAAAGCCTTGGAGGAAACGCTGTACTGTATCTTAGTCACAAGGAGGAAGGTCACAGCAAAATCTCTTGCTTTTCCCTGAATATGAGGGCTTTTGTTATTCCACCGTCACACAGGCTACCACAGGGTGAGCTCTACCGGGGGAAGAGACATCACAGAGGGAGCACGGCAAAAACAGGCTTGGTATGCAGCGAGGAAGGGGACTAAAAAGAGGACAGGACAGGAATGAGACTGACCTTAAGTCCTGCATTTACAATGCACTTGGTTCAGCAAAATATTTCCTTTTGTTGCCTGGGATGTTCTCTGCATCTGCTGACAACCAGGGCTAACCTTTGCACCTCTGCTTGTGCCTTCACAGTTCACAGTACCTGTGTTACCTCTGGGATAGCTTAGGGTATAAAAGGTATTTTTTAGGGATGAAGCTCCTGGTGTTCCTCTGAAACCTTTTCTGTGATCTCTGGCTGTATTGATATCGATCAGGGGCGGTTGTTTGGTGATATGGTGTTTGGAGGAAATAGAGGAGGCTGTTTGGGATTAAGAAAGAGACTATGTAGAAGGAATATGGTGGCTGTAGAAGAAAAGGAGGTGATATCTCTACCTTTGGGAAGGTTTCCAAGGTGTTAGAATTAACTGGAGCAAACATGTAAGTATATGGAAGCTCTCTATTTTTTGCATAGATCTTGCCAGAGAAGAATGTCCATGTTGCATCAAGCCAATGGTCCCTCTGTCCTGGCAGTCTATCTCTATCTGTGGCCATAAGAGGTTGCTTGCAGTAGAGTAAGGATAGGAGAATGACGTATGGTACCCACTCACCCACCAAATGTTCCCCCAACCTCCTGTTCTCATAAGCTTTTCTTTCCTTCTTTTTACTGGAGCTGTGTGTACACCTTCACATTGCAGAGTTGGGGGCTAGTCCTCACCCCAGCTGGAACAGCGACCGTGTGGGATTCCTATCTCCTGGTCATTTTTGAGACCCAACTCTATGCTTTTTGCTTCTTCCTCCCTATAGGGCACATGGCCCAGATGCTATGATCCTCGTGGATGGGCAGCCTCGACAAGCCAAAGGGGAGCTAGGGCTATCCCAGATGCTCCACATCGCTAGCCAGATCGCCTCTGGAATGGTGTACCTTGCCTCCCAGCACTTTGTCCATAGAGACCTGGCCACCAGGAACTGCTTGGTCGGAGCCAACCTGCTGGTGAAGATTGGAGACTTTGGGATGTCAAGAGATGTCTACAGCACTGATTACTACAGGGTAAGGCAGCTCCAGTGACAGTCTGATGCTCGGAGCAAAGGGAGACTAGGAAATGTTACACTAAATCAGTTTTTGGAGCTCTTGAGTTCACTCACTTGGTTATTCCCTCATTGAAACATACACATAGATGTCAACAGCGTCCTTCCACCTTTTAAGTCCTGGGCATGCTTGTAGTTCAGACATCCATGCAGATGTCTACACACAGAGCTCTCTGTGATACCCCAGCACACTTTGGGATGGCTCTGAAGTCATCCCATTCTTATTTACTATTTTTTCTCCCTCTTTTTTGAAGACATTGATAAATTAAAGGTAATCCAAAGAGATGACAAAGACTACAGGCTGTGACCTCTGATGTTAGATTAAAGAAACTTAATACAGGGACCTACAGAAAAGGCAACTGAAAGACTGACTGATAAGTGCATAAAATACGGAAGAGGAAATAATAGGCAATTTAGGTTCAACCTCAAAACACTTTTTTCCAGCAAGGTCATCATTTAGACAATGGAATAATTTGCCAGAGATAGGTTGCTGAGGGCCTGTCATTAAAGAAGTTCAGGAAGCAACTAGATAAAAATGCCTTGGTTTAGTGCAGAGGCTCATCCTGCACTTGTCTCTGGGGACGGACTCAATGAGTCAGGAATGCCTTTCCAGCGTTTTCTTCTGTGATTTGTGCTCGCACTGTCCCCTTGTCTAGCACACTCCCTTTGTACCTGTCTGCACTGCCCTGTCTGCCTGTGATGGCAGCCTCCCTGGGGGGACAGCGGGTTTGTCACCCCTCCTCAGCTGCAGGAGAAGCTGTGATGTGCAAAGCGTTTGAAGCACTCTGGAGCTGGCGTTTGTCGCTGGGCCGTCCACCAGCAGGGAAGGGCTTTTCAGGCTAAGGAGCAGTGTTTTCTAGCCTGATGTTTGGACTAAGGCTGGTTTATTTCTGGTTACAACATGGATGTTTGGCTTTGAGAACGTTTCTATCAGCTACACAAGAAAGTGTTGACCTGCTTGATCTGATTCAGAAGGTTTTCTTTATGTGATTGGCACTTGCCAAGTGGAGTTTACTGTGTTGTGGAGGAGGAAAAATGTGATCAGGTTTCTGCTGAGACATATCACCTCTCCCAGCCCAGGACATTGGCCTATCACTAAGCTTAGTTGTCAGTGACAGAAGCAGTCTTCGCTGTGCAGCACAAAGGTCTCAGTGCAGCTACTGGGCAGTGATGAGGGAAGAGAGATGGCTACAGTCCCATCACTGCTGAAACTGCAGGAAGGAGTGAGTAGGAAAAAGAAGAGCCTGGGGAGGATGAGGAGCAGCTCATGTGATTACCCACATTTTTGCCTGCCTCTTTTCCTTCAGCCAAGGTAGACCTACCCCAATCATAGTTGGTGTCGCACCACTTGACACAGTCCCAGCTGAGCCTGTGTTCCTGCAGCACTGAGAGCTTTTTATGCAATGACATAATTTGCTGCTATTGACATGTGAAGGTTGGGAGTGCCCCCAGAAAGTGAGGATTGAGATGATCTCCCCAGGCCAGTTCGTTGATGTGGGATTTTTTGTCTTCTCTGTGGTGGTGTCCTGTAGAATTCATCTCGTCTGTGCAAAATGCTTTGCTGAGGATTGTTCCATGCTATCTCGTGCAGTGTTGTAAGGCTTTTCAGTGGACTTTTCACTGCTAACACAAATTGCCGTGCATGACTAAAGTTATAACTAGTTATCACCTGTTTGCCGGAGCAAGAGCTGAGCTTCAGACCAGCACAGCCTTTTGCTGTTAGTTGATTTTCCTGTTTTCACTAACTTTTCAGTACTTTTAAAACTCCGAATCATAAGCTCATGCTCTGCATGTATGGAGACCTTTTTTCTGTTAGAATCCAAAGATGAGTCCTAGCAAAATAAGGTTCTGATTGCCCATGTATACATTGGTGGCATGAAGGTCAGAGGGTTTATGGGACTTGCCCAAGGCCAAAGCAGGATTCAGTGGCAGAGCTGGGAATGTCCTGACCATATATTCCCCCCAGCAAAGAGCAGAAATCCAGGGGCCAAGTGTCCTTCATCCCTCCTCCAGCCACAGCCCAACCACACTCCTCCCAGCATATGAGAAGAACCCAGATAGGTTAATTTCTCAGTCTCCTACTCTAATCACTACCTTATGGGACACGTTTACCAGGAGAGTACATGGAACTGATCTCATTGTTCACCCTTCTGGTGCACTCAGGGTTATGTGACGGCCTCTGTCCTTCCCCATCCACCACTATCTTGTACCTCTGCTCTCCTCTGCCTTTGCACATTCCCTGCAAGAACTGGTGTGAGCCTTGCTGTCTCTGGACTGGGAAATCTATTTGGTTCCTGTGTGTCAATCTGCACTTTAAAATTCCCTACGAGCAAGAGTAGTTGACCCTTTGAACAGAAACCTGCTTGTGACACTAATGAAGCCACATGGGTCTTGTGAACTGATTGTATTAGACTTGACTTGAACTCTTCTAAGAAGCAGCATTCACTTTCTCCTGCAAACATAGGCGAGAAAAACAATTTGGCTTCATAACAGTTGTGCATATGTGCTCTCTCTTCCTCATAATTTTAATTCCTACCATCCCTTGCATGTTAGGCTGGCTCTTCAAGGCTACTGAGACAGCCCTTTCAGACCCATCATGAAATCCACCAGTGAGGGCTTTGAGTGGTTACAGATAGAGAGCAAATGAATTCAAGTGTGAGAAACAAACTGCTCCTGGGTTTTACCTATGGAAGGTGGAGCTGTGGCTAAAGAGTTGACCTTTGAAACTCTTTGATGCTGTCCCTGGTCACATCTTCAGCCTGCCTGGTAAAATTCCAGAGTCTGATTCTTGGTGCTTGTGCACAGCAGTTCTTCCCTGCTGTTCTCACTGGTAGGACCTGGAGCAAAGTTCTTCTTCAGGTGGTTCCTAGAAAATATTGCTTGGTGTGTCCAAGCTGCAGCTCAGGAAGAATACTGTAATTTCTCATTTTCTGGGAGCACAGTGAAGGATTCCACCTCAAAGTTTACCCCTCAAAGCGGCAGGTCTGGAGCTTCAGTCCTCTGGGCCCCCATGTCTGCTTGATCCTAGGGCTCATGAGCAAAGATAACTGGGCATGTGGATATGTGAGTGTATTCCAGGCTAAGGATTAGCTCCTAGCCATTTCTTTTCTTTCTCGTTTTTAATCTTCTAAAACAAAGAAAGAACACCATCTGGCTCCTGCATTTGTGGGATGCAAAAGTGCTTTAACAAAGGTGAACTGCTTAATTTCCTGTTACACATTTGGATACAGAAAACAAACATTTGCGTAACAAAAGCAGCAGAGAGGCTTATTTCCCCTCTCCTCAAGGCTCTCTCCATGTTCTGCCTGAAGACAGATGCGTCCTTTTCCTTGTGCATCGCAGAGGGATCCCGTCAACTGGTGCCTTTAAACCTTCTTTCAGCAAGACAGGATGGAGTGAAGATGGTTCTGGAGGTGGTAGGGAGAGAAACAGCAGAAACAGCATCTGATTAGAAAGCAGAGGGACTGGGGAGACGAGAAGTAGCCTGGCATCTGTCTGAAGAGCAAAGGCAGGGATGCTGAAGAAGCATTTCTGTGATGTGTTGTGTAATATGCTGTGCAATCTTTGGTGTGGGTCTCTGTGGGAAGGCAGGATGGAATATATCCATATTGGAGAGAAAAGATTTGGGCGGATTTAATTTTCCTTGTTGTTTTCTTTAAAAAAAAAATGTGTGAGTAGGCGATTTTTTTAGGTATGACTCAGGACTGTGACAGCAGGTGGTGGGACGCTGCAGGTCAGGGATGCTGTGCCTCAGCCAAGCTGAGCGTGGCATGGAGACTGCAGTAAGTTGGGCACACGGTGCCTGCCCAGTGCTGTCTGGGCAGATGGGTGCTGTCACGATGGCTGGGGTATGTGGTCGAGAACCAGGGGCATCACTGTGGCTGGGCTTAGGATGCCCAGCTGCTCTTTCACCCAGCAGGCTGGGGTTTGGTTGCCCCCAGAGCCCTTCTGTGGCTCTGAACTCACCTGTGCTCCAGTAAAATCCAGATAATTTTCCTTTTTTTCCCCAAAATGCATAATTCAATTCCAAAACAAAATTATGTGGCAACTTTCCAGGGAAAGGGCAGTATTTCTTATTCTTTAGAAGATAACACAGTCTTAAATCGTAGTCAACAGTCCTTAATAATTTCCAAGGTATTGTCCTGACATGGGGGGGACATCAGCAGTGAAGACAGTTGTCAAGTAGAGGAAGGATTTATGTAGGCATTAAACTTCATCAAGACATCCCTCTGTCCAGATCTCCTATATCCTACCCTTCAGGCATCCTGCCCCAAATCCTGGGCTGGGCTTGAAACCCCTCAGGGATTTAGCTCCATCCTTTCCCAGAGGTCTGTCCTGAGTGTTCTCCTGGTCACAGTTCATCACGCAGAGGACACCTGCTTGTCAAAAAAAAGACACATGCAGGATTTTCAAAGGGCTCTGAAAATACGTTTCTATTTCTAGCAACACAGAGCTAAACATAATAACAAAAAAAGCTCCCTGCTTCTGTGTCCTCACCACTCTGGAGCATTGTTTGTATTTGGGAGAGTCAAGGTTTGCAGGAAGAAATAATATCCTTTATTAGAACCTACGATGTTATTGGAGAGGGAGAAAAAAGAATGAATTTTATACACAAAAACCCTCTCTGAACTCTTTTTTTTTTTTTTTTCTCCAGTAGTATCAGTTGGTTTAATAAAAGATTAATACATCTTCCTATGAACCTTGGGTCTCACATCCTTAGACCATCGGAACCAAAACAACATTTCTGCGGTGACTTTGGCCTTCGGTTAGTGTTCTTTAAAAAGCTTAGCATCCCTCTGGCAGATGCCTCCTCTGAAGCATGAAGGTTTACTGTGTAAACATTTTCTTTCTTCTTTTTCTTTAAAATGGCCAGAGAAAAATCCACATTCTTTATAATTTTCAATACTCATTGTCAGTTTGCTTCCTGATGACCATCTCCCATCTAGACCATCTCTTATTTTAGTTCTTCTCCTCTGGAGTTCAAAATTGTTTTCTTTCTCCTGGGTACAGTCAGTTATTTTTCCAGTGAAGTTTCCAGGCAAGTAATAGATCACTGAGGTTTAGCAGCTGCCTGGGTCATGCTCCTTTAGAGGCTCATTCACCATGGTAGATAAGACTAATAGACAAGCCTTACATTGAAACGAGATTTAGTCTAACCCACACTCTCCTAGATAGAGGGTCCCTAAACGATCACACTGCCTTTGAATGGTGCTCTGTTCCCACCAGCTCTGAATTCCCTGTGGAGGTTTAACTGTACTCTCCCACAAGCATTTTTTGTGCATCCTTGCCAGGGCTCCTTAATACCCGTGTGTATCCTTCAGCTGTACAACACCCACTTTCGTGTCCCCTGACGCTCTTTGTTGCTTTGCTGTGTATTTCATGCAGCACGTTTACAACACGGGAGATGGAGCCTTGCAGAGGGAAATTCCTCTCCAGCCCTGTTAGCACCAGGAAGGAGCCCATGACGAGGGTGCTAGGGCTCTGTGCCATCGTCTACAAAGGGGGGTGTCAACAGGCAGAGGGGAGGAAAACTCCCTCTGAATTTCTATCTGGGATATGGTAGTGACTCACTTTTGGGGGTAAAAAAGCTGTCAATCTCAGGTTTTAAGGTAAACCCAGTGTATGCTGTGAGGAGTAGTGAGCTCTGGACAGAGAGCAAGCCAGGCTCCGTGCACCCAGTGTGCTCAGGCTCCACTTCATTGTTGGTGGGTGGGGGAAAACAAGCTCAGTTCCCAGCCATGCTGACTGTTGTGTGCAATGGGACAGTGTGTGTGCCATGTTCAGCTTCCAACATCAGTACCATTTACAGTACCTAAGTGTTGTGTGGATGCTGAGCCGCTGAGGATTGGCTTTTGGCTCTTCTACTCCTTCTCTAAGGTGAAAAATATAATGTACTACTTTGTCTCAATCCTTTCTGCTAGCGTGTTGGGAAGGTTTCATATCTGTAGGTATATGTTACACTAAGGAAAGGACTTAGAAGTGAAAGGTACTTTAACTTTTTCACGTACTAAGTGGGGTCCTGGTGAACATGTCTTGCTTTGTCAAACCTAAATAAGGGCAGGAAAGTCTTATAGTTACCTGGTGATGTGACCTGGAGACCCCTAGAACTGGGGTCAGCCAGGCAGATCCATAGTCTTGCTATATGCAGGAGCCTGTGTCTGCTGATGAAAGTATTACATGCCCTTCTCAGCATTTGTTTACCCATGTGTCCCATCACCCCAACACCTGGTTTGTTATTTCTTTCCTTGTTTTCATTGCCATTGATGACACCTCTATTCCCCATGAGGTGTGGACAGCTCACGCCATGGTGCCTCACAACTTCCCAGAGTGATTGGTGCTTTGGGGGCAAAAGAACCGGTTTCCCCCTAACTTGCAGTAGGACTGGAAACAGGGGAGGTGAGGGAACCGCTCAATGTGGGTGTGTGGGTTAAGTGTCTCTGTTCCTGTCCTGGTGTGTTCTGCGTGCAGGAGAAGTCAGTGTGATATTGAACGTGCTGGTCTTTGATATCTCCGTGGCTCCTGTAAAAAACTGCAAATTGAATTCACGGCACAGTTCCTTATCTCCTGAAAGGAAGATGTAACAGCATCATCTCGTGTTTTAGCCAGACATTTTTTCTCAATGCTTCCCCATTTCTACACTGAGGGAAAACCAAACGTTGAGTCTTTTTTTTTTTTTTTCTTCCCTTCCTTCTGTTTGAAACATTAAGAGCCCTTCACACAAAGCAGCTCAAGTGCAGAGGAATTAATTGGGGAAATTAGGTTGTGTTGTATTTCTGGCATTTTCTCAGAAATGGTAATTGCCCTAATTCTCCACCCTGCCAAGACCTCCACCCGCACCCTGTTTCCCCCCTCCCCTTTTCCTCACTGTCTACCTGTCTTTCTCCTGCTTGAGTTGCTGTTTTCATGCTGTTGCTATTTATTTCATTTCAGTAAATGAGAGGGATGTGGCAGGTGAAGAGCTCTCACAATCTGGTGACATCTTCTCTGAAGCACAGGCACAAAAGAGCAGTTTGGTTTTGGGAAATAAAACCTCCCTGCTATGGTACTTGACCCCCACGCTCACCTCTTCTCCTGCTTGGGATATGTTGCTGCTGCATTGCAAGTCATTTGGCTTGGATTTTTGTTTAATGTAGTCTCAACATTCACCCAAACACTGACCTCCATGTTTAACCTCTCTACATTACCCCCAAACCACCCAAACCCTCACACACTTACTGAGAGCTAATCAAACTTACAGTCTTTCACTCAAAGCTCAGCCCCATTCCCAGACATTTGAATTGAGGCTTTTGCTTTCTCCCAAACACTGGACTGAGCTCCAGAGAGCTGGGAGTTCAAAGCCTGTCAGCTTAGCTTCCTGATGGTTTTTAACTACTGACCTCCCATTTGTGAAGGTCATAGATGTAGCTAAATAGGCAGGAATTGTTGGTTGTTCAGTATTTCCTGACCTAAAACATCTGGTGATGGTCGTGGTAGGTTCAGATCCAACAGAGATGCTACAGTGGATAGTAAAGTGGTGGGACTCCTTGTTGCAGGAGATGGTAGGTGCCAACAGCTGAGATGAGTTGAAAAAGTGATCGAACAGAATTGTGGAAGGAAAGTAATATATGAGGGTCTAACAAATACAAAATACTTCCCCTGTTTCAGGAAATCCCTGTGCCACTAAGTATATTGAAGAGTAGAAGACTACTGTGGGACATACGCTGTGGGCTTTTCTGTTTCCATACTCTGCCCTATGTCTCTCTGTCTGAGGTCAGGGTCCCAGCTGACTGGACTTTGGCTGTTATTAAAAGTTGTCCAGGCTGATCTCTGCTTTCCTGGGAGCTGGGGAGGGTAACCAGTCAAATGCTGGACCCAGCTGAGGGGTAGTGATACCATCTCCACAAAGTCAGCGACTCAGTCCAGTTCAGAAAACTGGGATTGCTTCTCAACGTGGCTAAACCACCCAAGGCTGTTCACTTCTGCTATGAAAACTTGAGACAGCAAGTTTCTTGCAAGGATTTCAGGAGCCCCTTCCTTCAAAGCAATTCCCTTCCCATAAAATTTAACTAGGGACTGCGGGACTCTTTTCCGTTTTCAGTGTACCTTGGGTGCAGCCAACAGATCCAGAGAGGCAAGAGAAGCTACTTGTGATCCCCACCCATCCTTGAGAAGTTCCCCCCCTCCCTGTCCTTGGCTGTGAAACTGTTTTTAATTCTGTTCTATTTTGTATTGTCCAAGTGTGGTCCCCAAGTGAACATCCACCTGCTAGAGGCTGCTGGTATGCAATGTGCTCCCTTCCTCCAGATGCCCCCACTCAGCATCCCATTAGCCTGAAAGCTGTCAGATACATGTAAAAGAGCACAGTACCTAGTTTTGAGCCAGAGAGACTCTCCCATGGTGGAGATCTCTCCAAAACATATTCCTTTGTGGTGTCATCAGAAACAAGGAAGGATTTTGTACAGGGCAGGCCACAGAAGCCGATGGTTCATGGGTTTTACCAAGGAGGGCTGATTTAAACTGTAGCTAGAGCAGAAGAAGGTGGAGAACCATATGCTAGCCAGATTCATTATTTCAGCCCCAGGTGGACCAGAAATAGTGTGTGTGCTCCTGAGCATATGGAAACAAACTGTTCACGCTTTAGAAGGAGCCCTGCCACTTACAATTGAGGGAGACTTGGATGTATAAAACCCTCCCCTCTCACCTTATCTAGGTTTTTGGCCCCACTTCCCCACTGCATCCCAGTTGGCCGGTGGCCTCCACCCACCTTCCCACCTGCAGGACTATGATCTCAGTTCTCCTTTACCATGGGGACAGCCATGAGATCACACATCAGTTGGGAAAGGTGGGGACCATCCCCAACCCTCAGTATGATCAGCAAAAGAACTGGAGGCAGAGAAGTTATAAGCTGTTTTAGTGGGAGCGTGGATAAATTATGCCTTACTTCAAGATAAACTAGAAACCTCCCTAGAAAAATTAAGATGCAAATATCTTCATCGTCCTCCTTAATTAAGATGCTTGCATGAAAAGAAAGCATTACCTTTCTTTTTTCCTCCTGATTCCTGCATGGTAAGGGTTTCCGCAGGCTTTCCCCTCCTGGTCCCCTTCTGTTCCATAGTCCTGCCTCTCTCACAGCCACAGCGAGCTCCTTCTCCACGCCAGCTGGATGGAGAAATCCCCTATTTGCAAGCAGCTGTCTTTAATAAACAGGCTGTTTAGGGCTAGGCTGTCAAAGAGAGCATGTTCAATGTACAATCAAGGGGCAACGATGCACAAAATTGCACACACACACAAAATAGGAATCTTCTCTCGGTGTGTGTTGAGCTTTGAACGCTTAAGCGATTCCACCTCTCTCTTCCCCATCCAATTATGTGGGCAACACATGATAAGATTGCTAAAGGAATTAGTGAGGGAAATCTTTACACTGCCTAATCAATATTGTTTTGCTCAGTACAAGGCTTTTTTTTCCCCCCTCTGGCCCCAGTGATGTTCTCATTTGCCCTTTGAAAACACAAGTTCACCTTCTCACTGTTTGGGCTGTGGTGACCAAGAGGAAAGCCAGCAGTGTGTCTGTTGAAAATGTTTGTAATTACAAAGTTTCTTCCTTGCATTTAACCCCCCCCCCCCCCCAAAAAAAAAGCAAAAAAAAAGAAAATGTAATCCAGCCCTGCCAAAACCACATTTCAGGGTTTTACAGAGGCTTGCTGTGCAGGCCAGAGAGACCTTTCCTCTTTCAACTGGATGGCCTTGCAGAAATGGCTGACAACCTTCTAAGCAAAGACACTGGATGATAATTTTTCTGAGCATCACTGGGGCAAGACGCCAGATTTTACGGGCCACTAGACTGATCCAATATAGCAAATCCTGTGTTCCACTGTGGATTCTGAGACCAAATTATCAATTAATGTGAAGCATTAAAAAAATCCAAATCCCTTTTAGTTCCCTGCAGTCATTAGTGGCAAGATACAATATCTATAGCTCAAATGCTTTGCCAGCATCCCCTGGCAGCAAGGCAGAAACTCCACTCCTATTTTTTCCAATACATACAGGGAAAACATATGAGATCAGTGGTTTTTACAGTCAGATTCGGCTGCCTCTTCGTATTTACGTAGATGGAAGAATAAATCAGGTTTGGGTTACTCTCTGGGTTAGTTATTTGTTATTGGAATAAATGCATGGTAATAGATCTGACAGAGGAAGATGTTCCTCTTTCAGCTCTATGTTTGAGGTAGAATTTGCTTTGTTCTGCACTATATTATATTGATGTTTTTTTTCCACTGCTGGATGACTTCATTTACTCTGCTTCTTTCCGATGTCCATACCTCTGCCACATCTGGCTTTAGGATGCGGCTTTATGCGATAGATCTCTCTTTTCTTTCTCCCTAACTGGAACATTGTGATGCAGAGGCAATTTAAGCAACCAGCATGAAACAATTTTCTAAGTCTTTCCCCCACCCATTTCCTACCTCACTTTTTTTGGGAAGGGAGGTGAGTCAGTCATTCACGGGGCAATTCCCCAAGCAGAATGAGCTGTCAGCTACATTTAGCAGCTCAATTTTCACCTCTGGTGCGGGGTGGGAGGACGCCCAGGGTGATGACTAGGCTGGACACACCCTGAGGCCATATTTTTGGTATTCTCTGGGACAGATGTCAGCCTCAGCTCCTAAGCAGCCCAGCCAGAAGTCTCCCAACAAACCACCATGCTCACCAACATGGGGTTCTGTCTCCTTTTTGTCCTGGTGGGAACAGGAACACCTAACTAGAAAGCCAGCAGACCTTGTTATGCTTGCCATTCACTCTTAATTTGAACACTGAGAACCCTACCCCTTCTCCTCCCTTTCATTCCCCAAATCTTTCCTACTTTGATATATGGGAAAATGTAGTGTTGTATTTTCTGCTCCATCATTTTGCTTCCCTTGTCCCCTCCTAAGGTTCAGTTTTGCAAGCACTGGCAGGTTTGTGGGTGATTGTGGGAATTTTTCTTCCTCCCCCAACCTGTGACAGTACTGATGGGCCAAAGACTTTTTGGGGAAGCGTAGGGTGATGTACCAGCTGCTTCACTGGGACATTTGGCCAATGATGCCCTTAATTCTGGCTAACCCGAGCCTGCTTGGGTAAAGACACCAGGCCTGGGATTTGTTCTGCTGGCAGAGGCAGATGCGTCCCTGCACCGTGTCCAGGAGGGCTGGCAATGGGCAAGGAGCAGGATGCTTGAGTACCAGATGCAGAGGAACTGCTTAAGCCTCCTAAAACTTCCCCTGTATGGAGAGAGACCTTGGGTCCCCCAAAAGGATGTTGCTTCACAGTCCAAGGAGAGGTTTCAGGAGGCTGAGCCCCCTTGGTTCTCGCCCAGCTCACCCTCCCTCCGCACTGGTGCAGGTGGTGGTGACCAGAGCCCAAGGGTCTCACGTGCCACATGCCCTCACAGCAAGGGTTGTGCAGCGTTGGGGTGTTACAGCCAGTGCGAGACGTACCTTTCAGTTAAAGACACACCCTTTCCCTTCTTGTCCCTTTGCTTCATCCCATCTCCCCCCCACCCCTCCATCCCTCCCTCCCTCCCTCTCTCACCCTTCCCTTCTCTTTTGTTTGTCTCCTTCCCTTGTTTTCACCCATTCACTGTCAGGAAGGGCCGCGTCCGAAGGGCCAGTTCAGCGCAGCGTGGCAGCGACAGAGACTGGCACCGCCGGCAGCTGCAACAGTGAGTGGATCTCGACCCTGGGGCAGCTGGAAGCTGGGGAGACTGGTGCCGCTTGAGCATGAAACGCCACGTGGGGTTGAGCGGCTTTGGGACTAGGTCGGGTCTAGTGCGTCTGGCAGCCAAGGGGCTCTCGTGTGTGACGGGATATTTCTACCGTAGCAGGTCTCTGGGGCTTGGCTGTGTGGTGAGATAGTATGGGGTGAATGCAAAAGTCCTCGGTGAGCTCTTCTGCCATGGGTCTTCGGGCTGTGTCTTCACTAGTGGACAGCGTGGGCCATCCTCTGGCTCTGATGGCGGCCAGCACATCATGGTTTGTGTCCCTGCAGCTAAACCACCCCACGCCGCCGAGCAAGGTGGTGTTTGCACTGCTCGCCGGGGACTGTCCCTGGCTTGTGTTGTCCTCTCAACAGTTGTTTGGATGCTGGCAAATTGGCATGGGCTAAAACCAGACCATTTGGACTGTCATATGCCAGCCTTTTGTCTGCTGCCTTTTGTCTGCTCGCCTAGACACAGCCTCGGTGTCTGACTGGTTGGGTGCTTGCATCTGCGATGGAGTGGACATCAACCATCACTGCTCCGCTGCTGCTCCCATCCCTTGCCTGAAGGAGCAGCGGTGGGGGATTGCTACCGGTTTGACGCTCTGGCAGTGCAAAGGAGTTTGGGTTTGCCAAGGTGGTGGCTGATGGGAGCCGTGCGAGCCAGCCGAGGGCTGGTAACACCTCTGTTCACCCTGCCCGCCCTCCCACAGAGGTGAGCCACCATCCAGTTGTGCTTGCTGGAGCCTCTCTGCAGGGATGATCAGCCTGGTGGGTCCCCAGCTGTCACAGCATCGCAGAAGCCACTACCAGCAAGCTGCAAGGCTGCTGGAGGAGAGCTGCAGAAGCCCTTGACAGGGGAAAACGTTGATCTTGATTGTCCCATAGGATTTTGCTGCTCACAAACAAGGAAGTGTTCTGTTGATCCAGAAAGTTGGGGAGCCTTTGCTTGAGTCTGTTTTGGAAGCGGATCAAGCTAATCCACCCAAAGACACTGTCTGTGCAGAGCAGTTATGACCCCTCATAAGTTAAGGCAGGAAAGTGATAGCTTCCATACTTCTCAATAGCTTCCCTGTGCCAGCAAGCCCAGAGAGACAAATATAAATATTTGCAAAGTAGCCATGACTGGGACAAATTACCTGGGTGCAATTAACCAAACCTCCCTGTGCTGTTGCTAGGTGAGGTGTATGTTCCTGGCCAGGTGATGAAGGACTAGCTGTCCCACCGCACAGCCTCCTCCCAGTGTCACCACCACTCCTGCCCTGGTGGTAACAGGGATTAAGGGAATGCCTGCGTGGTGTTAAGCAGCTGAGTGAATCTTGCAAAGCCCTCCCGGGATCCGTGACATAGCAGGACTCTGGCAGTTCCTGACTGTTGTCAGAATCACACAGGAGTGTGAGTTTAGATATCGCTGATTTTACAGGGGATATGTCAATGGATAAGACGACGTGCCACCGAAAGGTGATTTTGTTAGGTTTATGCCTTTCTGAGCCAAAATTGAATTGTAGGGTGTGGATGGGAATTTAGTTCTAAGCACTGATGTAATTTTGTATCCTCAGCCTCCAAGGCAGTTTTTAAAAAATTATTTTCCCTTGTGCCCTGACACAATTTTTTTTCCCTTTCAATCATGTCCTTATGACAGAACAAATACTGGGCTTGACCTTTGCAATGTGACATAATAATATGTGACTTCTTTATAGCTCTTTTCATCCAAAATTCTTGGCACACTATGAATCTGATCCTGGAGCCACTTATCACTGGTCTTAGCACTCACTGCTCCAAGCAATCCCTGGGGAAGCCGAGGAGCACTAACATACAAAAGTGCTATACCTGGTATTATTTGCAGGATCAGGCCCTGGAGAAATGTAGCACATGCCTGTGAACAGCCACATTTTGGAAAGAAAAAGTCTTCCCCTCTCATTTATGATTTTTATTCAGTACCAGAGTGCCATACCAAAACTATCACGACAGCCTCTCCTTAGCTAAAATGTCATGGCAGGTAATGCTTGGGTCTTATTTATAGCTATCATCTACAACCCTGTTTCTTCTTTTTATTAGATTTTTTTTCCCAGCCCTGGAAGTATGCTAATTAATAAACTCCCTTAGCATATCCTGCACCATTTGATCCTGCAGAAATCACAGCATTTTATCTTATTAGCAAGTAGGAATTAAAGAATTAAAACTACTCAAGGGGAAAAAAGAACATAACCACTTTCCCTGTGCATCCCTTCTGAAACAGCTGTGCCAACAGAAACCCCAAGCTCAGCCCCCTTGGCTTTACAGAGGACAGGAATCTCAGACCAGTGAATGCTTGGGCTGAAAAATGCTTTCTGCTCTGCTATTCCTGTTCTGGAAGGGACATCCCAATTAGGTGCATGGAAAAGAATCCAGCCATGAGATCTCAGCCTTGGACTGGGCTGCAGGTCCCTTCCATGCTATCAATGTCCTGTGTCACCATAAGAAATTCAATTGGTCCTTCTGTGCCTCAGTTTCCCATTGTTAAAAGATGATTCCTGCTTATCTTCAGCAAGAAGATTCACATGAAAAAAAAAGATTGCAAGGGACACGGTCATTGTGGTGTTGGGAGACAGGTAAGTACATTAGAAACACATGGGAAACCTGTGAGCTGAGACATTTGAGGAGAGTGAATTTTGGATGTCCTCAGTAGTTGGAAAATTCAAAGAGAGAAGTAGGTAGGATCCTTGTGCCCACCTCTGCTTGGTACGTTCAGGGTGGGCAGGACCAGAAGAGAGACCTGCTCTACCTTCTTGATAATGGGAAGTGGTTAAATCTGGGGATGGAGACCCACCAGCCATCAGCAGGCATCTACACACTTTGCTGTTGTTTGCCATCAGTAGAGCACTGCGTCTCCCCTCCCCACTCTTAAAAAATAAATTCATTAGGAGTAGAGAGGGCTGGAAGGGATTCCCTGGATCATCAAATCCAATCCCCTGTTGCATCAATCACATCAGTTTTATCCTTTTCATAATCAAGCATCACTATTAAATGTGCTCCTAAGGGAAGACAGTCCCAGAATCTCATTGCTTTAACTCGTAGATGCTTCTAATTTCCAGTCTATGCTTAGTCATGGCCCGTTTGTTAAACAGCAGGTACCTGGCACAGAAGCAAGAAATTTAACACAGTTTCCTTAAAATAACCACCCAGAAATCCTATCCACAAAAAAACCCGCTGAGGTTGCAAAAGGGAACGTGCAAGGTCAGGTAATGATAATGGAGAGGCCCAAGCTCACACTTGCCTCTGCCATGTAGTACAGACTTTACATAATCACCTGCCGTTAATCTTGTATGATCCAGTGGAGGTACAAGGCAAAAGTACTCACAGAACAAAGGAACTTCTTTGCTATTCTTCTCTGGAATATTAATTGTGTAACCCTCTGTCTCTTTTGCCAGATATTGCTAACCCTGAGCTAAACACTTGACTATTTTTCCCTTTCTTGGCAGGCTTTCCCATGCCATTCATTGCTTTGCTGTACAAGCCGCTACCCGCACAGCATCTTTGAGAAGTCAGTGAGTTGCATTGCCCCGTTTTCCAGGTTGGGAAAGGAAGCACAGAGCTATCAGCCATATCAGCCCATAGATCTGCAGGGGCAGCTTTCCTCCTCCAAAATGCCCCTGCTTTACTCAGTGCAGTCTCCTTCACTCTGAACTTTGCAATTATCACCCAGCCAGAGGGAAGGGACTGGCGCAGCAGTCTGCACGATGTGTGTTACATAGAATCATAGAATCATTTTGGTTGGAAAAGACCCTTGGGATCATCGAGTCCAACCATCTACCTTACTCTACAAAGTTCTCCCCTACACCATATCCCCCAACACCACATCGATGGTGACTCAACCACCTCCCTGGGCAGCCTGTTCCAATGCCTGACCACTCTTTCTGTGAAAAATTATTTCCTAATGTTCAGTCTAAACCTATCCTGTTGGAGCTTGAAGCCATTCCCTCTTGTTCCGTTACTAATTACCTGGGAGAAGAGACCAGCACCAACCCCTCTACAGTGTCCTTTCAAGTAGTTGTAGAGAGTGATGAGGTCTCCCATCAGCCTCCTCTTCCTCAGACTAAACAGTCCCAGCTCCTTCAACTGCTCTTTGTAAGATTTATGCTCCAGGCCCTTCAGCAGCTCCGTTGCTCTCCTCTGCACTCGCTCCAGCACCTCGATGTCTCTCTTGTATTGAGGTGCCCAGAACTAGACACAATATTCCAGGTGTGGGCTCACCAGTGCTGAGTACAGGGGGACAATCACCTCCCTACTTCTGCTGGCCACACTATTTCTAATACAAGCCAGGATGCCATTGGCTTTCTTGGGCACCTGGGTCTGTGGAAGTGATGGGATACTCTAGACCCATGGCTTGCTTGCTATACAGTCTTGTCCCCTTGGTTAATGAGTGCACAACGAGGTGGGAGAAATAGATGGGTATAGGCAGAGGTGAAGAACCACCGTGCTGCCCATTGCAACACCCATTCCTTGAGACCCAGCCCGCAGAGGGCAATGGTACATGGACTCATACACCCTGAGATGGGGTCACAGCTGCGCAGCATAACCGGAGTGACTAAGGAGGAGGGCTCACTCAACAAAAAACAGGTTTGCAACTAGGACGCCAAAATCCCATGTTTGCTTATTTAACTTGGCAGGTATTCAAGTGAAACAGGCACGGAGGGGAGGTGTCAGAGCCGATCTTGGTACCAGCATGTGGGATTTTGACTTTCTATTTCAGTGCTCCTGTTTGGAAAATAAATGCACTCAGGCCACCCCCCCACCCTTTTTTTTTTTTTAAGCACTAGTTAAATGTCGTAAGACTCTTACAGTGCCCACCCTAATGTTCCTAACAAATTAAAACATTTTATTAGTCTATAATCTGAATATGATCACCGTGGTTACTGTAAAAACCTGAAGCTCTCCAAAAGGAAGGCTGTCAGTGGGTCTAAAATGTATGCAAATATATTTCATCGCCATAAAGGTTCCAGGGGTCAGTCAGACAACCCCCAGCCCCGGGGCCACAGGCTGTTAGCGTGGGAGGGAATGAAGCGCATCTCACAGTGGGTCAGGAGAAAGCAAAGAACCAGAAAGCTGGTTTTCCTGGAGTTTTGCAGGCTGAATGCCTGGGGCTGTGCCTGGCTGGTTTGGATGGTTTCAGAGGAAAGCACTGGTGCCGTTCCTCACACTGAGGGTAAGGAAACACTCCCGAAGGCTCCCCCCCATCGTGGCTGAGCCGCTCTGAACCTCTGGCCCCATCCTGCTAACACAGACAGGGCGGGTGCCTGTTCCCCTTGGGCATCCACATGCTCCTAGTGCTCCTTTCCTCCTGCAGATGACCCTGGATGTACCCCTCCGAATGAGCGATGCCTGACGCAGGGCAGGCAGGAGACAGCCGCATCCAGCTCTGAGAAAGCAGCCCACGGCCACTGCCCCAGGCAGCCGGCACCCAGAGACACTGGGTTGACAAGAGTGGCCCCTGTTTTGGCCAGCTGACAGCAGACACTCCCAGAGCGATGGCTCCTGAGCTCATCCCTTGCCCCACGCAGAGCCAGCGGGCTTCTGCTGGTTACCCCTCACTGGCTCGAGCAAGTGTTAAATGGCTCAAAGATTAATTACCGTTTAACCGGTCGTATTTCCATCTTTGCAGAGGGCTACAGTGGAAAAGACAGAAGTACTGGGATAATTTACCCTGGTATGACACAGCAGATAACCCTGTACTTAGAAGGTCACCGGTTACCATGTAATTAGACCTCCAATGCAGGGAAGTCCACAATAGGTTTCCAAACCACTCTTCTTCTCCGTGTCAGAAAAGCAGAGGGATGGCAGCAAAGTGCAGTCTGAATCCTCATTAGGTGTATTTAAAGCTGTTAAATAGTTTAAAATTCAAGCTGGGGGAGGTGCAATGAGAGAGCAGCAAGGTCGCCTGTACCTGTCAGTGAGAGGAAGGGGAAAAAAAAAACCAACAACCAGAGCAGTTTGTCTCGGAAATGCAGGAAATCCAAAACAGAAAGGGAGGGTTTTGAGGGAGCTATGTGTGCCAGGTGGCTGGGGGCTGAATGGCAGCGAGGGCTGCTGCTCTTCAGGCTTCATCAAGGAGAGTTTTGCCAGTGGTGGAGGACTCTGCTGAGCCACAGAACTGCACGGCTGCTGGGTCCTTCCCCATGGGATGGTGTCCTCAGGGCCACATGGGATGCCACAGCAGGGATGCCCCGTGGGTCTGGATGAGGGATGGGCAGCAGGACACCCTGCCTCTGCCTGCAGCCTCTCTGCCTCTTGCTCTGGATTGCTCTCCTCAGTTTCTCACAGGCACCCAAATCAAACATCTACTCACGGAATATTTCGAAGAATGACAAATGCCTTTGATTATCAAGCACAAATTCCAGTAGCAGCTCATCGCACCTCTCAGGTGGCTAATAAAGCACCGAGGTTCTGATCAATATACAGCAGGCATCGCTGTAAAGCGAGATGGTGCCCGCCCCGGGCCACGTTGCATTTTGTCTTTATAAACCCTGTCCTCTTCGAACCAAGCACAGTCCCTTGTGGGGTGGCAGCTCCCCAGCAAGCTTGTGGCTTTCAGTACACCAGTGAAACAAATGCTCTTCTGAAGCCACCCATGTAAAGAACCCAAGTCAAAGAGCAAAGTGTGTGCCTCTACAGCAATCATTCTTTTTAAATACTCTTTTATTACACAGCCACGTGTCCTTGACCCAGCCCCACAAAGAGTATCCATAAGGTCGACAGCTTCTGGAGAGTGCAGCAGAAACAACGATGGTGTGAAGCATTGATTGCTGAGGATGGAAAGAGCTGTATGTAAATAGTTTGTCTAAAGAATGACCAGAGTGGGGAGATGTGCTACCTGATTGCAAATATTTAAAGTTGTGAGCCTGAAAGTTAGAAAACGTCTAGAGAAGTATATAGAAGTTAGCACAGGGATAATGCTGTGAGGGTGAAGCTGAGGCAAATCGGTGTGGCAAGCAGGAAATTTCCATCATGTAGGCAGGATTTGCTTGGCATTTCCCGAGGGAGACTGTGGGTTGCCCACTGGGATATATAGATCGGCACCCATCGATACCTTAGCAAATCCTTTAGGGCCCTCTCTCACAAAGGGAAGAGGGCAGAATGAAATGTAATAAGGTTCTTTTTTCAGCTCTCCTCTTTGGGCTGTAAAGCTGTTTCATACACAGGCACGCGTGTCATTGCCTGTGCATGCTGCATACACATACCTAATGCTCTTGGACTCCAGCGGCTTATCCAGAGGCACTGAAACCAGCCAAGGCTTTAAGCCCAGCATTTGTAGTCACGTTTCTCCTTGAAGTAAATGCTCCAACAATGACATAATTGAGGACTGTCCTGTCTGCTCAGCATATGTCTGCAGGGGTCATTCATCCTCTCAGACACTGCAGAACATTAGTGGTTTCTTTAGACTCGCTTTCTCCTTCCGTCCTTCCTCTTGTGGCTAACCCTAATGGAGAGCTGGTGGCTAGAGACTCCTCTAGGAAACCTCTCCTGCTTTGGAGAGCTGACCACCTAGAAGCAGTCCTATATTACAGCAAAAACAGTCAGATGTGTCCTACCAGGTGCTGGGTTCATGAAATGGTCCCAGTGAGGTTCACTGAGGTGGAGAATTTGGCTGGCTGCAGAAAGGGAAACAGAAGACAACTAGCACTATCTGTGATGGCCACTTAGTGCTTGAGGGCTCTAATGGCATCTGAGAACCAGGTTCCTGTGTTTGTGGGTTTGCTTATTTATAATAAGGTAAATAAATAATAAGGTAAATAAATAGGGAGGAAGAATTTTAACACGGTGGTTAAAATGCATGGGACTCCAGCAACTCTGTCCTACTCAAGGGCATCTGGAAAACTTGATAAAGAATGGAGGAAACTTCAATGCATAGAAAGTCTCAGGTGGGAAAATGGAGTAGAAGAGCATTCAATGCTTGATTACTTCAAATATTCAAATTTAGCTTGTTTTCCAGCAAAATCCTGCAGCCAAACCCTAGCCTCACCACCTGCACGTGCCACCAGTTTGGCTGTTGCTGGTTTTAGTTCTGCCCCTTCACGGTGCTGCTGCTGCTGCTTTCCTATCACAGCCATGATCAGATGGCTGCAGTCATTCTCTTTTCTGTTCCTGTCCCTCTTTGTCACCATCTGCAGCCTCTCCCCTGAGTGCCACACCACCTTTTGACAGGGATGCTTCAGGCAGGCGTGGGAAGGGCATGTCCAGGGCAACCTCCCCTATTCTAGGTCTCGGGAAGTTTGACCATCAGCATCGTATATTCAGTGTGTCTGCAGTGGCCTAAGTCATGGGTGAGAGTTGGGGTTTGCCTCTGCCGTGAAATGCAGCTCTCCACTCAGCAGTGCCAGAGCTGGCACAGGTTTCCCACCAGCACTGATGAGTTTAATCACATCATTAGTAGGTGTGACACTGCGGCCGCCAATGATGAGCTCTTTATTTTAACATGGCTTGCAACGTGTTTGTCTGAGATGCCATCTGTCCCTGGATTGCCTTCATTAGGACAGAAAGCGTATGCACCTTCTGAAGTTGTTCTATATTTCTGTGATGTTTCCCTGCTGAGAAACCACTGTTCAACTAGAGGGTGAGAACTTGTACCTGAAGGAAAGCACCATCACCCAAAATGCTTTAATAGGCCAAATAAACTATTAGGAAATGCACCATTGGGAACTGTCCTCAATTGGCCTACAGAAAACTGGCTAGAAGGAACCATCCAGCTATTTTATTGCTGTAAGTAAGTTTTTCATCTTGGTAAAGTACTAAGGCCCCCACCCTCTAATCTGAAGTACTGATAGTTTTCAGGAAGGCAAGGAACAGATTTCTATTTTAAAAAGACTGTTGATTTTTGTACCTCCATACCACGCCTGCACATAAAAGTCTCCGGGTTGGCTGCCCAGTAAGATTTGTGGGTGCCGAGCTGAGCCTCTAACCTTCCCCCTTAAAAACTCCATACTCAGCTATTTATTTCTCTAGATGCCCCTTGATCAACCAGCAGGCAGCATGCTGACAGTGTTTCGGTGCTACTTAATGAGACTCACAAATGACAAAGCAAGGCAGGAGCTGCTTCATCAGGGTCCAGCTGCACGTAATGAAAGGGACCACGTCCCCGGGGAGTTCCCGTACCCTGCGTTGCACTGAATCGCTGGCTGTACGCTCCAGGCCTGTGCTCAGTGAATCTGACATTAACAAGGAATAGATTTCCAAACAATCCAGCCTAATGAATTTTGAATATTATTATGATTAATGCCAAGGCGGTTGAACTGATTATCCAGCATCCAGAAGTTAAGTAATGGAGCTGTATCTAAATCATGTGTAGTCGTCAGTCAGGAATGGCTCTGGCTGCAGACAAAGACGGAGCTTTATTGGTTACCCAGAGGGGAGTCACTGTCAGGACAGAGAGAGAGGGACGATGGAAGGGGAGATTATGAGATACTGATCTGAAAGCATTTTAGCATAGAGTGATCGCACATGCAAGTGCTTTATTGGTCCTATTTCCTAAGCTGTATTTCTCAGGCCATTTTGAGACTTTGCTTTTATATCGCCGAGTTAAGATTTATTGGTCAAATCTTCTTCTTACTTTCCGAAGCCAGAAACTGAGCTGATTTTCATTCTCTGTATCACCAAAAGAGCAGAATCCTGATGGACGCAGTTCTTGCACCATGATGGTTTAACTTCGCCTCTATCTGATTAGCTTTTGAGCTATTAAACACTCCTTGTAGTATTACCAGCTCACTGCAAAATGATAATGCAGATCAGTCATGGACAATTTCTGTTGGCACATGCAGCCTTTGCAGACTACAGATCCCCTTTGAAGTTGGAACCAGCCAACAGCTGTGCTGTTTCTTTGGGTATCATCACATGCCTCTGAGCAGGTCTGTCCTACAAAAGTCTGGTGTGGTGCAAGGGTCTCCAGCCTGGTGGAGACGGATTGCTAAATCCATACGGTGCCTGACAAACTATTTGATGGCTGTAGTTTGAATAGGTCTAGTGGCCTTCCTGGCCTGTGCTGTTTTCTGGGAACTAAGCAGGAGAAAAGGTGGCTTAGTTGGTAGCTTTTGAACAGGCTAGACATAGTGCCCATGTTGTGGCTGTGGTGCAGAAGACCCCAGAGGCCACCATCTGCATGCAACCCTCCGCACAGCTTCCCAGTGCCAACCCACAGCCGAGCAGTGAGACTCCTGGAAAGCCATTGGGTCTCCTACCAGTGAATCCTTCCCCGGTGCCACCACTTTCCTCTGCGGTCTGAGAACCTCGTGTGGGCTTTTGTCATTCTGGGCCACAAGAAGCTTTCAGTAGGTGGCCCAGGGGATCAGGAGGCTGTCTCCCTCACCTGGGGAGACTCTAGCAGCAACTATTACAGGGGCAAGGGTTTAGGACCTGCTAGGACCTGGTGGTGACCTCGCTGACTTCTTTAGTATGTGGTTTGAAAACTACAGCTGCTCTGCTCCCACGTCTGCCCAGCTGAATGGGGCATGGCTGGGTTTCCTCTCAGCTTATGTCCCGGTGTTGGAGATCATGGATTTTGGAGCATTTGCTTACACGAAAAAGAGAAAAGGTGGCCTTTGTTCCCCTGCAGGCTGGTTGTACAGCCCTTTCCTTGCAGTGGCTGCTGCTGCTTTGAGTTCTGGGAAGAAAAGGGGAGGAGTGAGCTGCGGTAAGGAGCACACCAAATAGCTTATTGGCAAACATAATTAAAAATATATGTGCGATTACTCTTCTGTTTCCCTTTCTTAACCATCCTCTGCATTACCTCTGGCATTTTTAGATGGCAGATAATATAACTGAGAGGACTCTTGGGTGCAGGCAGCTCTTAGAGCAGCAGTGATTTATCTCAGGCCGTTTTGAGGTAGCAGAATTTACCTCTAGCTACAGCCACCCCTCCAATGTCTGCCCCCCCTCATTTGCATAAGTAATTGGCAGCTTGTTAATGGCTCATTAGGAATGCTGAAAACCGTGGGATTAAAACACACTCAGTGGAGCAGAGATGAGGGGAAGGGGGAGAAAGGCCGCTGTCCCTGCTTGCAAATTACACCGCTTGATTCAATGTGATTCAGAATTACAGGTCATAAAGCAACTAGATTGTTAAATGAAGTAAGGAAAAACAATGTCAATGGCAGGCTTTATTTTTAGACTCATGTTTAAACACAGTATGTGCATCTGGGGGGAACAAACAGTCCCTTGCCAAACAGTCCTACTGACAGCAGGAAGGTCTCACCCCCTTCTCAGTTGTGCCTTAACCCTGCCTGGTCAGTCTTTCCTGCTCCTGAGCAAGTCCATCTGGCTCCTTACATCACCTCACGACAGGGACATTTGGTTTCTTTCCCCATGCTCTCTCTGGGTAAGTAAGTCCATCCCTCTCCCCTCTGGCAGCAGGTGACCTGCATCTCCCCTGCTTTGGGCAAGGCTGGGACATTCAGCACAGAACCATGCAAGAGCAACAGCTACGGGTTGCTTTGTGTATTCTGTAAATCTCCAAAAATCCTCTATGATCACAGCAAACTGCTGTGAGATGTCTTCAGTCACCGGTATGCAGGGGAGCCACAAGCTGCAGCACTGCCAGAGCCTGCAACGGAGGCGATGATGATGGTTAGATGCAAAGAGTGAGGGTTAGGAGAGGGTCAGCTCTGCCGTTCCCAGAAAATGGAGCAGGCACGTGCAGAGTGCTGCATGGCGAAGACACAAAAAGTCACATGAGTCAAAAATGTTTGGTGGAAGTGTTCTGCATTTTGTTGACTGGTTTTAAACTCACGTTCAGCACTGGCTATGACAGCGGGGACAGCAAAGGCACGAGACCTGAAGGCAAGGACAGGGCTGTGCTGAGAGTTTGCAGTGACGGCTTTCGAATCACTTAGAAGAGGCTCAGGCTGGGGGTGGCACAGCCATAATACATGATGCCTTTCAGTCAGGAGAACAACTTGGGGATGTTTTGAGGCCAGAGTAATACTGGCCATGGTGCAGTCTCAGATATAGCTAGCACCCTTCTTTCTGAATAAACTGAAAGAAAATTACAGATAAAGTGCTTGGGAATTGCATCCAGTCACAACTTGCACTTAAATTCAGCTACTTCTGATGTAAACTACTTGGGTCCTTAAGAGCCTAGGAAGGTGACAGAACCTTAGTGTGGGACAGCTAATGTTCAGCAAAGCTCAGGTCTGTCTGGCTTGTCAGAGCTAATCCCTCTGCTTTGCAAAAAGTGCCCAGGAATCTGTCAGAACTCACACAGGCAAAATACTGGCACATCTGATAGAGAAATGTCTCTCAGCGCTGCTGGATCCAGCACTGAAGGCAGGGAAGGAGTGTCTCCTTCTGGAGACCCAGCCATGAGCACGTACTGCCCTGGCTTCTCACCCCTGAGAACCCACCTTCGCATGCCCCAACCTGATCTGACAAACTTTAACTCACAAAGGCAGATCTACAGCAGTTTTGTTTGTTGTTTGCTTTTCTCCAAGAGCTCAACTTAGCCAAATAGAGAAGCTTTTCCTGTTTCTTGCTTGCATTGCTTTTTTTTTTTTTTTTCATCCTTGTGTCCTCCTGGGTGACCCAACCACCTGTGGCTCTTATTCATACAAAGCTGTCCAGAACTGCTGAATAACACATCCTGCCCGCAGCAGGAATTAATGTGTCCTGATGGGGACATACATCTGGCTGCTGGGGGAAGGTTCGGAGCTAAGTGTCTTCCAGGGATCACCCAGCTCCTGGAGCTGAGGTCTAAAGGACATATGTTCCAGTGCAGCCCAGCCTGGGATGACAGCCAGGTCTGCAATTAAAGAAGATTCCCAGGTCATTCCTACCTACAGCAGCAGGAAGAGAGACAGCAATCAGAGAATGTGTGTCTTATCACTTGGTCGAGTGGATTGACTTTTGAGTAGATTTTCCTGGAGAGAAATGGTGCCAAGGTCTCCACTACTGCTACGTGATTCTGTACAAACTCCAGCTTCTTGCACACAAAAGGGAACTTCAAATAATGCTGCGCCATATGAAGACACCTATGGTTGTTCTCATGACTTTCCCAAGGCAGGAGCAGGAACGGAGCCTCCCTGAAGTAGGCCAGTAACAGGAAGAAAGCTGTCGAATGACTTTGGAAAGCAAACGTCAAATGATCAAGGAAAACAAAACCACTTGTACATTTTTTATTTTATTTCAAATTTTGGAAGGAAACTGCACAAAATGGAAAATAAAAAACAGCCTTAGAGTATGCCAGAGACCAAATTCTGTTCTTAGCCGAGATCCATGAAGCAACCTTCAGCTGGGAGCATGGAGAGGATGGCTCAGTAGCTTCCCTCTGAATGCTACTTGGGGCTACAGCCCTGCATCTAAGATGTGAGCTGGCTTTACCATGTTAGGAAAAAAAGCTGCCATGTTACCAAAAGCTGCCTTTAACTTATTAGGATCTGGATTCCCACCAGTCCAAAGTTGTCATGAGGGTTTTACAGTCCTACTTTGGTTTTGATTTTCATGGTGTCTATCTCAGTTAGTGACCCAGACTGTGAATGTGCTGCACAGACTTCGCTCAACACTGCTGCTGCACTACCTGCTGCTGCACTCCCGAAGTCAGTGGGGATAACGTGTCATCTTTTCCCTTCCTAATCAGCTGGATGCCATTCAGAAAGCTGGGAGAAGGAGATTTTTTTTTTCCCCAGACACCAGCTTTCCTTGCTAGCAGACAAACCTCAAACCTTATAATATTACATGTACATAGCATTTATATAGCTTTACATCATCAAAGTGCTGTACTAGCATTAAGTAATTATCTGTCTCCCTAATGGCCATTAACACTGGCCTTTCACGAACCTCCCCCAGCTCCCTGAGGTTCATATCTAATACAGCATTAAGCTGCTCAAAGGGAGTGGTTGGTTATCTTGCAAGTCTATGGGCTTGGATGTGTAATGAGGCTTCAGAGCAGAGGCCAAGTGCCCAAGAGTATCAGAAGCACGTGGCTGTAGACCTGGTCGTGCTCTCAGGAGTATCCATAAGAAAAAGGTGGAAACAAGTAGGTGATACTGTGATCTTGAAATGGAGACAGAAGAAGGAAACTTTTGGCCACTCAGAGATATGCACTGATTGCTCTATTTATTACCAGGATAGCACTGCAAAGTGAAAGAGCAAAGCAGTGGGAATAACATGTCAATGTGGGCACAGGGAATTGATCTAGGGAGAGAAAGTTAGAGAGCTAAAAATGTCAAGCAAAGCTAGACAGCCATGGCAATGGGATAAAGAGGCCAGTCTGCAGGTCTATGAAGCATTAAAATAACAAGGAGAAAGGGCGAGCTTGGCAGCCTCATAGGATTTAAAGGGAGGAACAGAAGAGGATTTATTTGCCTTATTTGCTTGAAAGCAAATCCCTCTTCCAGGTTGTGGAGTGTCTCCAGGGGAAATGTTGCAATGTCACTGTTTCGAGAACATTTCACTCTTAGGGGCCTTTATAAGATGAACCTGTGTGATGGCTGGGCTCTCCCATCCCTGGCTCCCAAGGGGAATGGCAGAAGGTAGGGTGGGAAGATGACATGACTGTTTTAGAAAAGACTCAGAAGTAGCATGCTCCTGACAAGAATCAGTCCTGCATGGTCACTTATTTCTGAGACCTGCCAGGCCCAGCTCTGAGCAAAAAGGGGCTTGACTGAAGCTATGATCAGCTTCTGTCTGAAGACCCAATAACTATTCTTTCCAGAGCCAAGGACATGCCATGCAAACTGGCTTTGCAAAATCAAAACCAACATCCTTTTTTTTTTTTTTTTTTGTTTAGGCTGATTTAATCGCATCATTTTGCTTTTAAGCTTTTGGCAACGGCTGGTCCTGTAAAAGAAGTATGTAGCTGTGGGAATCACGTGCAAGTCTATGCCGGTGTAACACAGATCACAGCCACTACATGTTATGCAAAGGATTTCTGTCACCGTGGACACACTCCGCTTCCTGTGGCATCGGTAGCACAATCCCTCTGTGCTCAGCTCTAAATCATTTTGCTACATCAGCAAATAAGAGGGTACAGCTGACTGCAGAGCAGGAAGACTCGACTGAGTGTTCACTTACTGTATAGCTTCAGAGCAGGGCCTCTCCCTGCCTCCCTGCGTTTGTTTTCTCATGTGTGAAATGGGAATTTTAATCCTAATCAGTTTGAGAGGGGAGCAGTAAGGGGTAGTTAAAGCCGAGCCTTTAAAACGTCATAGTCAGCCTTATGTGCTAGGCTAGACATTGGAGTCTTTTTATGGTACAGTTTAATGGATGGCTGTTCTGCTTAGAGTTAGCTAGTAGGTGCCAGCCAACATTTCCTCTTAAAAATGTGGCATCTTGTTTGAGATGCAAAGAATACCTCCTTATCTATGAGCATAGCTGAGCCATATTTTGGAATCCATATATTTCTCGGCACTGCTTAGGGGGTTTCCTCCCCACCCAAATTAATTGTATTATTATTACTAGATTAATTTTTAATAAAAGTTGTCTCACATGGCATATAGGGCTGAGAGGAATGCTTTGGCAGACCCTGGACTCCACCACATGAGCTAAGCCTAGACTGTGTTGTCACATCCTTGGGACAACTGCTGAGTGTGTATGTCATGTCACTTTACTGGCAGTTCTTCACCAGCATGTGTCTAGAGGAGACCAAAGACCTCGACTTTATTTTAGGTTATTAGAGCTGAGATGAGACTACAGGCTTTTCTGCTCTGCTTTCAGGGCCAGATCCTCAAGTGGTGTAAATGAGGGCCGTCCCATTCAAGCAATACTGCTGTAATGCTGCTGGTGTAAGCTGAGGACCTGGTTTGTAGATTCTGAACTGCTGTTAAGACCTGTTCAAAAGGGAGTTAATTGTGCTCAATGGGATGTACTACCTGTAATCTCAAATGATCCTGCAAGATTCAGGATATTTCAAACGTAGAGAGCTTTGCAGTAAGTCATCATCTTGAGATTGCTGGAAAACTGAAGAGTTAGTGCTACTTAAAGGAGAACAAAATACGCGTTAGCACAAAGCAGTTTTTGCAACAATCAAGTTTGATGTATGTCCTGTTCTGTCGATAACATTTCCTCAGAGCCTGTCACAAGAAGGGGAAGCAACTTGTAAAAGCTGGGAATGCAGGAAAGAGCTAAAATTGCAGCCAGGGTTTCAAAGGAACAAACAGAGAAGCATATTTCCATTTCCATTATGGGAGAATATTCTTGGGAGTTCAGAGCAGCAAACTGAGAACACACCAGCTGAGCCATTTCTAAATAGGAGGTGTAGAGCTGCAATAAGCTGTTTTGCCTTCGTGCAATTGCAGTTCTGAGCACTTCTGTACTTAGGAAAGAGAGGTGTTCCTGAGACCTTTATAAACCCTTCTCTTCCTTCTCCTTTTTTTTTTCTTTTTCTTTTTTTTTTTTTTTTTTTGGTAGGAAGAGGCTGTTTCTGAGTTTGTAAAAGGGCTGGTTTGCAGATCTCTGAGTACAACACTGCAAGCCCTGGTCCAAATTCTGTCAAACCTCAGAGAAGTCTGACTCGCACCCTCCCTCCGTGCAGAAAGCCTGCTAAGCATCATACCCATTTCACACCCAGTTCCAACACCCCTCCCCAGCATCGTCCCTCTTGCCTCCAAGCGCAGCAGTGTGTCTCTGCGCTGACCCTTCCCCACGCTAGTTCTGCTTGAATCAGGCAAAGATTTGCCTGTGGGAGCCTGGGAAAACCAGCAACTCAGAGGAGGGCTTTTGTTTGTACAAAAAGTGTTTTCATCCAAACGAGTGCAACGATCTCATTAGTTTGAATAGCCACACATATGCTGGAAACCCAGATGCCTTCTCCCCTGATCCATCATAGGACCAGAGAGATTTCTGCCCATTTGATTCAGTTGCAGCGCTACAAAGTCATTAGCACTTGCTTTTTTGGTGTCCATAATGAGACAAGCAGTTTTCCAAGCAGCACCACAACAGCACTCTTTCTCATGATCACTAAAGCCTCGGACACTTTACCCTCAGCAGAAACAAGTGCTGGAGACTTGCAGCCATACTAATTCCAGCACCGGCTGGTCTTATCAATTAGCTGTTTCCCCACAGATGGTGCTTCTTATGTAGAAGGACAGAACAGAGAAAAAAACTTGTCCTGCTCAGAGACACTTGGTTAGAAATCTCTAGTGCATCTGAAGGTAAATCCATGTGCTTTCATACTGTTGGCATGTATCTAGCTTCTGGATTCATGTGCCGTAGAGAGAGGCAGACTCTGATCTTCTGAAGGGCTTTCCCTGGTTCAGCATACCCCAGTGGGACTTTGCTTGTGGGACCTTCCATTTCCAAGCTCTCCAAAGGGGCTGGCTTTCCTGCCTCCATTACATGCTGGGCATATCCCTGCCTGCAAGAGCCTGTTCTTTACAAACAGACCGCCTTTTTGCAGTGCGGTCCTGCAGTCATTTGCATATTCAAAGCACTCTTTGAAAAGGCCTCTAGCACAGTTTTATGAGCACAAAATCTTTCATGCAATTAGGTGATGTGCAGATGCCTGTGCATCACTTTCAGAAAACCTTACCAAAGAGAGGGACAAACCTCGGGCTGTGTTTCTGGTGGGCGCCTCAGAGAACTGAGCTCCTGCATAACTCAGCACAGTACTTTGCTGAACGCTGGTCTTTGCCTTGCCTCCTGGTTCCTCAGACTGTAGGGCTGGACTATGCTCTTGGCATTTTGTTATTTGATTTCTTTACAAACCCATTTGGGAGGAGAGGACATCATTTATCTTGATACGTTTCGCTCCCTATCTATCATGTTAACCAGGTGGGATTGGCGGGTAAGCCCATGGGCGGTCGGGGAGGTATTAGCCAGCCCAGCATTTTTGAACAGCTCCATGTTGATATAGCTGACAGGGAGGCCCTGAATTTCTCCATGTCAGGACTGACCCCTTCTTCAGGGCTCTAATCACTCAGATTTCCCTGTGCCTTTGCCCTCCCCCAGGTTGGAGGACACACCATGCTGCCTATCCGCTGGATGCCTCCGGAGAGCATCATGTACAGGAAGTTCACAACAGAGAGTGACGTCTGGAGCTTCGGGGTGATCCTCTGGGAGATCTTCACATATGGGAAGCAGCCCTGGTTTCAGCTCTCAAACACAGAGGTACTCCAGTACTGAGACACCTCAGCTGGAAACTGTACTTTTTACCATCTCTCCTTTCCAGACCCTTGCGAAACAGTTCATACAGAGGTGGTCCCCTCCTCGGCATCTGCAATAGTTCCTCATGATGTCCCCCTTTCAGGCACAAAGATAAAACCCTTCACAATGGCAGAAGTGTCATTATCTCTGTTTAAGAGCTGGGGAAACTGAAGCATGCAAGAGTCAAAGGGCTCTGCCAAAACCATGCACTGGCTCATCCTCAGTCTCTCTCGTCTAAGTTCCTGACATACCACATCTGATAAACTCTTGGAGTGCTGCCAGAACTGGGGACACCAAAATTACTGCTGGGATCTAAGTTATTGTCACGCCCTGCGTTTCCTCTGCTCTCTTTCTCCTTACTTTATAGCTGAGGCTCTTACTGCAGTCCTCGGTTTATCAGAAAGTGTTTGAAGCCTGTTATATGGCGCATGGTACATTTCTGTGGGGCTTCTTCCCATACGGGTATCTATTGTATGGTTTGCTCCAGCTCACTGAGGGTGGGACACAAGGTGCTGGTTCGTCCTTATTATTTCTTTGAATAGCAAAAGTTGCAGCCCATGAGTTTGGGGCTGTACTGTAAAACTGTTGAGGGAAGGCTGGCTGGGATTAGCAGAGCGTCAGAGCTGGGGTTTGAGGCACATCAGCAGAAATGCATTGGAAGATTTTTGCTCAGAATAGCAGGGGGTATTATAGAAGAGGAATGAGATGCATTGACATAGCAGTGTGTGGGAACCTTGCACATTTTTATCCTACTGTGTATCTAATGGATTTCAGAAATTTCACCTTTTGTAATAAGAAATGTGCATTTTCTGCTTTCTGGATACAGATCCCTTAATTAAGTGAGTTGCAGAGATGGCAAATCCAAGGTGTTGCTTTACAGCTCTAATACTTGCCTGTTTGTCTGCTCAATGGGGCCTGACTGTATATCCCAAAGTAGCACACGCAAACATTTTAGAGACACAAACAATGGAATAGACAGCGACAGAAGTTATTTGTCACGCTGTTTAATGAGCTGCTCTTGCATTCCCTGGGAGGGTAAATACAAACACTCACAAATATGCACATGTAGCTTGTACGAGGGTGATAGGCATGCTGGAATCTGACAGCTCCGCTGCCCCTGTGCTTTCTGCCTCAGTTTCCTTTGCAGGGCACTAAGCCTGGGAATAGTCACCCCCAGCCTTGAGGGAAGGAGGGCTGGTTAAAATCTGCACAGATACAGCTGCATTGACTTTGCTACCATCCCTGGAAAATTCTTGTCCTTGCCTTTCCTATCGTTGAATCCGCTTCTTTCTGAGACTGAAGATTCCCACCCCAGACCATACCATCCTGGTGGGAGGGAGCCATGTTAGCTCTTGACTGGCTCCTTTTTCACCATTTGTGGAGGGGTGGGCAGAACCCAGGTGGTTGCAGGGGACTGACACCTCCACCAGCTTCCGGATGGAGGGTTGTCAGAGCAAGTCCCAGTAGCAGCCTGGCCTCAGCTGCAGAGCTCCATGGAGAAGTAAATTAAAGGTGCCTACACCAGACTCCAGGTTGCCAGGACAGGACCGTGAGCAATCCCCAGGCTGGTTGACCACCGCTGCTGCTGGGTGTGGGTATTATCAAGGCTCGGATGCCTGCTCCTTCCTGTGGCATCCACATAGCCTCATAGCCCCGGAGCATTTTTATGAGATTTGTTTCAAGGTTGGAAGAGTCCTTTCCTGAGCAGAGGGATAAGACAGGGCACCACCTCATCTGAAAGCCAGTCCATTAACTTCTGTCTATGCCCTTCCTTGTCCTGGAGAGAAAGGGCCCACCGCAGGGCTCCTGAGCATGTCCAGGATGTCCTGTCAGAAACCATAACTCACCTCCTGCCACCGGTCACAGCTGCCAGCAGCTTTAAGGCGGTGCGGGCTGCTCCACATGCTGCTTAAACATCTTCCTCTCCCTGCTTTCCGCAGGTCCTAATCTCTCCCCTCTCTATTTATATGCAAAGAGCAAAGCGATAAGTATCAGTTGAGCTGTGTGGCAGGCCCATTACTATTCATAAATGATAAATTCCAAACACCCCTTGCTGGGTGGCTTCCCTCAACACATCGCTTGGGATCTGTGTTTATCTGCAGAGCGTGGCAGGTCACTCGCACACTGCGATGCTGGGACTCATCAACTCCAACCAAGGAGGCCAGACAGTAATAGCAGCTCTCTGACAAATCATACCCGGCTTCCCTTTGCATCCGTACCTCCAGTGAACAAAATAAAAACAGACACTTAGGGGAGGAGGCCTTTCCAATGGCATCCCTCTGAAGAGTCTTTCATGCTGTCCAAGAGCTCACGTTTCTCTCATTAGCAGCACCAACCTGACCCAGAACAGAGTGTTAGCACTGCAAATTTTGTTTCTCCATCACAGATGTGATTTGAGATGAAATTTCATTCTATCAGCTGCTTTTCCATGACAAAATGAGGCAAAGCTGCCCTTGGAGGTAGGAAAAGGTGCCCTGAACTCTCCCTTGCAGAACTCCCCTGGGCTTTGCAATGGAAAGGAATCTTGATTTTCAGGGAAAAAAGTATAATTTTGTCTGTGCTAAATATTACTTTTGTTTGGGGGTTTTAAGGCTTTTTTTCTTCTTCAACTAGCAGGAAAAACTGACATCATAAATTAAAACTTCATTTCATTTGCTAGTGACCTGCTATTTGGAGAGAGCATTGAGGTAGGTAGGTGTAAAATGGGGAAGGTTTTTGAGAACTGCAGGACTACAGCTGGAGACAAGCTTTTCACTGTAAAATTATCATTAACACACAAAGAGGTGAGCACTGAGGATCTGCAGACCTCTTGGCTTCTCAGCGCTCCCATTCACTGGATGGTGTCGCATCAGCCAGGAAGTAGCTGGGACAGGACATCCTTCTGGGAACTGCCCGACTGATGCTCAATGTCTCCTTTCTTTCTTTCTTTCAGGTCATTGAGTGCATTACCCAAGGCCGAGTTTTGGAAAGGCCTCGAGTCTGCCCCAAGGAGGTTTATGACATCATGTTGGGCTGTTGGCAGAGAGAACCTCAGCAAAGGCTCAACATCAAGGAGATCTACAAAATCCTTCATGCTCTGGGCAAGGCCACACCAATCTACCTGGACATCCTTGGCTAGAAGTGGCCACTTGTCAAATGTCCCTGCTCCTTCCTTCCATCCTTCCTTCCCTCTCTCCCTCCCAAGTCCTTTACCCCTCAGCTCCCAAGCAAACATCTTCATATAAACTCAAGTGCCTGCTACACATACAACACTGAAAAAAACAAAACAAAACAAAAAGCAAACCAACAAAAATCCCACCGAACAACAACCTGTAAGGCAGTTTGGCTTATATATATTTATAGATATATCTCTATATATAACTTCCACACCAATACAGAAAGAAGCTGCTGTTACAGAAAATTATAAGACTCTAAAAAAAAAACCCAACAAAAAAGGGAGAAAAAAAGTACTTAAAAAGAAATATATATAATTAAAAAAGAAAAAAAAAAAAGAAAGAAAGGAGAAGGTATCTTTCCCCCGAGCAATGAAGCAGTGAATTGTAACCCTGCTGTGAGTATGGTTCGGGCTGCTGGGCAGGGCTCTAGACTGGTGGTGGCAGTGATGCCATCCTGGGCAGGAGCCCCGGGAGGAAAGCCTTGCCCTGGTTGTATGATATGCACTGAATGTGTGAAATCAGTCCTCCTTTTTCCTCCTTGCCTCCCTCTCTCCTTCTCAGCCCGCAGGTGATGGGCGCAAAGCCAGGGCAGTGCCCCTGGATGAACTCTCTTTTACCAACCCCTTCCTTCCCTCTTGGTCCTTTCCCAACCCTCTCTGCCTTCCTGCCTTTTTCCTCCCTCCAACATTTCAGGAGACAATTTTTCTAATTTGCTGATTCTTAAATGTATAGACTCAAGGCTTTTGAACACACAGTCAAAGGATTGTGGCACCTACGGGTAAAACACACACCGGGAACCAGCCGCCCTCCTGCAGACGGCGAGCCGGCTGGACCCAGACCTCCCTCCTGCCCCACGCCAGGGCTGGGAGAGCAGCGGGACCGAAGCGGCTGCGCCAGGGAGTCAAGGGGGGGGGTCCTTGGAGACCCGGTCCTGAATCATCCCCAACCCATGCAGTGTGCAAGACAGGAATGCCGTTTGCCCAGGGCGCCCAGTGCAGGCGGCGACTTTGGGAGGAACAACCCCACCATTCCCACCTCTCCTTTTTATCCCACCCTTCACTTTTGCCAGCCGCCATGGGATGGTTCCCCCTCCCTCAGCTGTCGGCACCCAGGGCCAAATTGGTCTCTGGTGTAAACCTGCAGCAGACAGGGTTGGATCCCTGCTCCCTGCATGGGGGAAAGGCTGCAGCGTGCAGACAGCCAGGAGCTTGCCTGCATCCCAGCTGGGCGTGCCTATGGGGTCAGCATAACCCAGCGCTCTTCCTCCCCATCCTCTTCCCTCCCCATCCCTGCCCCATGCCTCAGTCCAAGCCTCAGGCACAAGCCAGCAGGGGACAGGGAGGGGGACAAGGCTTGCGAGATGGCTGGGAACCTACCAACACCTGCCTGCGGCCCCCTTGCCATTCTCCTCACGTCCCCATCCCCTGAAAGGATTGATGCATCTGCCTTTGAGCTGTTGTGAAATGCAGAGGCTGAAGAATAGCTCCACAGGCAGCCCCAGGAGGAGGGGGGGAAGGAGGGGAAGGTGCCTTCAGGAGCAGACGGCTCAGCGGATGGCCACAGCGGCCAGCCTTGCATCTCAATGAGGAAAAAGGCCTGACAGGCAGCTACAGGGGGTGGTGGGGACAGCGAGGGAGAGACAGAAGCATCCTCCCTACAGCCCATCTCCCTTGAGCAGGAAATAATCCCGACCTGGGGAAAGGCTGAGTCAGATGCTGAATCCCTTCTGTCCAGACTGAGCTGAGAATACAAAACCATTCTGGGTCTTTTTTTTTTTCTCGTGTGGCTAATGGGGGGTGAGGGGGAACTTCAGTTTGGCAGCTGCTCTCTGGAGGCAGGGAGCGGGCGGCATAGGCATTGTCAAGGCAATTTTGAGAAGGCAACAACCGCCAGCACAAAAATAGCCTGCTCGGATATGGCGCTTGCCTAGATGCAGATGGGGGAAGAGGAGACAGAAAAAGGATCTTGGCTCCTTCCCCATGGCCAGAGCATTGTTCATGACCAGGATGCAAGGAGAGAGGTGACTGGTTATGGCTGGCTACTGAAAGTGAAGATTTTGTGTCCTCTCCTCATCCCCCTTGTCTCTTGTCAATCTCTACCTCCCACCCATGGCTCTGGCGTGGCCTGGCTTATGGTTTTAGACAGGGACAGGGGACACTACTAGAAGGAGGTTTGTGGTGGCAGTAGCGGCCACGGATTTATTCTGTGCTTATGTAAGGAGCAATGCAAGCTTCAGGTGGGAGATGATGGGTGCAATCAATGGGAGTAAGGATGTAACCTCCTTCTGCATGTTAGAGAGATCTGGGCTAGTAAGAGAGACTTGTGCCAGTGGAGGCTGGATGGTCTGCCACTGAACAGGCACCAGCAGCTCACAGCATGGACACCAAAGATGGCATGGTCAGAGACAAGGGTGTGGACTGGCTGTGGGAGTCTGCAAAAAGGAACAGTGTACCATGCCACCCCTCAACAGAAGGATCTTGCTCCTTTGGGAGAGGACATCCAGTTTTCCTCATCTGCCTACTTACATCCACCTTTGAGAGGGAAAAAGATAGGTTGAGAGGTTGCAAGCCCCAGCCTGGCTCCCTTTGTATGCAGGCCGTTTTGTCTAAAAGGACTGGAGTTTCTATACAAGGGCAGAAAAAGGGATGGCTGCTAATTGCCCAGTGTCTCAAAAAAAAACCCACTTCCTTGAGCCTGCCTTTCTCTTACCCCAGATGACTTCTTGCTCCTGTGGCTCCTAGGCACTGTGCCAGGTTATGCAAGGCCACCATTTTGTCCACCTCTCTCTCACTCTCATTTCTTTTTTTGGCCAGTTTTGCAGGCCTTTACACTATCAAATCACCTACAGACACTGTGTTCCCTTAGTTGATGAGATACCCCTCTCACCATTCTGCACAGCAGCTACATCCTCCTTTCTTTCCTTCTTTCCTCCCTCCCCTTGTCCCCAGCACCACCACCCTTTTGCCACCTCTTCGTATGGTCACGACAGCGAGGCGAGCTCAGGAGCCAAGAACACCACCAAGCCTTGGTGCTGCATGGTTAGGAGTAAGTAGTCTATGAGAGGAAAGGAGATGGGTCCTCAGAAGATGTAAAGTGGCTGAGACCGAGGTTGAGCTGTCTGACTGCTTTACTCTTAGCCCCACCAAGTACAGTGACTGCCTCGGAAAATGGTCCTTTTGTCAAAGTTAATTGTGAACAATTGCTCAGAAGAGCAGGATAAGCTGCAGTTCTGCGGTGTGACGTCTTCCTGACTGCTGCTGCTGCTTTATGCCCTTGGCCTGTTGATGCTGGATGGAGGTTTGTTGGAGGGAGGAGGAGATTGTTTTGTGTTCGAAGACATGATGGAAACTGCTGCATCCCCTTTTTGGTGTGATGGTTTTGGAGGGGAAGGGGGAAAGCAACTGTGCTGAGTTCCTGGTGAACACCCTGAAAACCTCCTTTTCAGAAGCACCATCCCTGGACCAGAAATGGAGCTGCCCATCAGCACGGGTGATGGTGTTCTTCCCTGTAGGAAGATGGGCTCTGGGTTGACCCCACTGCATGTAAGGGGAGGAAGAAGAGCAGATTTGGCGAGGGGAACTCTCACAGAGTGTCATAAATCTGGGTGTGTGGGGACTGTTGGGAGGCAAAGAGAAATGAGTTCATGCTCCTCCATTTCCAGGAGAGATACTTCCCATTGCCCTGCCTCTACTAAGAGCAGAGAGCTATCCCGGCTGCCTAGGTACACCGACAGGTCTCACCCTGCTTTGGGGCAAGCCAGGCCTCTTAATTCCCAGCAAGCCCAGTCAGATGTTCCCAGGCAGACTCTTCCATCAACAGTCTTCTCAAGGTGTTTGTGAAAGGGAGCTGGGAGGAACGCTGGTCTGAGCACTGCTGAGAAGGAGCCATGGGGTCTTCCCTGTCCCAGGTGCATCCTGCTTCTTAAAAATTAAAATTGTTAGCACCAATTCAGTCACTCAAAGGTGTCAGTGAAATGATGCTTTCTTGCAGGTGAAGGTGCTATTTTTGGTGCATGGTAGAGATGGAAATTGCGTGAAAGAGCTGCAAACTGTGGGCAGTAAATGTGGCTCCAGCCTTAGGGGCTCATCAGTGACCTGTCTTGTCCTCTCCACTCCAGTCTGTCAGGTTGCAAGATGAAAGCTGAAATGTAGCTAAGGGAAGACACACAATGTTCTACCAGACTGAACGTCCATCCTGTTCTCCCACAAAGCTTGCCCATATGGTCTTTTTAAACATCCCTCAATGCATGTATTTTGGGGGTGAAAAAGAGCCTGAGTTGCCTCATTTCAAGCCTGTCCTTGGGTCCACAGGGTATTGAACTGCAGACAGGTGACTCTGGGAACACGTGCTGCACAAATATGAAAAAGCTGGAATGCCTTTAGAGAGGCTGCTTGCTTGAGAGACATTGTTAGCTCTGAGCTGTCTGCTTGTCCTCGGGAATGGGTGGAACAAGGTGAGGAAATATGTGGGGAAATAAAAAAGCCAAGAAAAGGGAAAGACTGGTTTTAGAAGGCAAGTATATTGGGTTGGGAAATTGAGACTGGTTTTGGGAGTGTGGCATAGAATTTTAAGTTGCACTGTGGATACGAGTGAAAAACAAAAGAAGATAGCAACATACTTTAGGAAAAGTTAGCTGCAACACTGGGAAAATACTGGTTTAAAAGGGAGACAGAAACCAATAAAAGCAAGGGACCATTTATGCAGACAGAAAACAAATTTCTAAGGTCTGTGCTTTTTGGTGCTTTTTTTTTTTTTTTTTTTTTAAATAAGAAAATACAACTAAAAGAAAGCCTAGAAAGCCTATGTTTTTTCAGAGCCATGGGTAGAAGTATAGTACTATGTGAGTTATTTCCTTTCATATGAAAGGCTTTTATTTCCTAGAACTCAAATGCAGGAGTTTCCTTGAGTTCAGGATATGGGTTGGAGGACGCAGACCTGGGTCACCACAAACCCACAAAACCAGAAGTTGTTCTGAACGCTTGATCAGCAGACATTCATGTGCATGAAGACAGTATTTCGTTCAGCATGTATTCTTAAATCTTTCTCATTTGCCCACACCTCAGGGAGTTATCTACATCCTTTGCCCAGCTGTGATTCCCAACGGTTAATGAAAAGGCAGTGCAAGTAGCTGAATTTTTGATGCATCGTATGCCCATTTTTGCTTCCTGATCTGGCCAGGAAGCAGCTGAACCACTGCAACCATGTTTTTGTAACAGCTGTAGGTGTGTTCTCTGGTTGTAAGGCGATGGTGAAGATAAGCAGGCTGAGTAAATGTGATCCTGGCTGTGATAGCATGCTGTAGTGGCTCATCTGACAGCTGGAAGGCTATGAACATCTACAGGGTTCCTCTGCTATGAGACTCAGCAGGTACAGGCATGCTTTGGCACAACCTAAAAGGCTTATTCTCCACTCATATGCAGTGGCTTTCTGATGGGTGGTAGGGTCATGGAGCTTTGGCATAACAGTGCTGCTTGTCTCCAAAAGAGTACCAAAAATAGAAAAAGAGAAAATTCCCCTCTCAGCACTGCTTTCCAGGAGTGGACAAACTTGCTTAATTCTAATGTGACTTCCCCACCCCCACCCCAACGCATCTCTTAAATTAGCATGCATTTAATTTTTCTTTAAGTAGCTGCTAAGTCGTAAAATGTCTTTTCCCTTTGCCACTCTCATTGCAAGCAGGGATATTGACTTTCAAGCCTGGATAAAGCAGGTGTTTTCAAAACACCTGGCTGGCAGTGTCATAAATGACATGGGCAGAGACATCAGTCACTGCTCCAATAGGAATGCAGGAGTGTTCTGTCTGTCCTGTGCTTCTCATTGCCTTCCATTACACTACTGAGCCATGAAACAGCTCCCTGAGAGAAGTGCTCAGAGTCCCATTGCTTACAACTTTGAGCAACGGAACCAAGGAAAGTGATAAGAGACCAAAGAAAAAGGACATCAGAAGGACACCTTCTTACAGCTTTCTTCTAGGGCTGAGCTAAGTGAGCTGATGTGTTGGCTTCATCTTGATGGTTTGAGTTTCTACAGACCTAATCTGACAAACTAAAGGAATGACCGATGGTTCCTCCTCCCTTCTGCTAGTCCCACAATTTGAGCATCTCTCCAAGGGGAAAGGAGGCACAACAAATCTAACCATCACTTCCTCACACCATCAGGGGTCCTCTATGAGAACTGATCTCCCGCCCAGCACAAGCGACTGATCCTGAGGCTGAAAACTTGAGCAGTTGTTCTGAGGGGATGTTTAACTGCTGAACTACTACTGGCTGCTTAGGACAAGGTCCCAGCAGGGAAGGACTGAAATACCTCTAAAGAAAATCATAGCTCTGGGAGGTCCGAATGTCTTCTTGCACACTTTCTCTTGCTCTCTGCTGGCTTCCAACCTTCCCAGTCTTTGCTGCTTGATACTTAGATAGCTGAGTTCTGCAATCACTCCCTTTTCAGAGCACAGAGAGCTGGTGAAGCTGTTTGATTTCGATGTGGTAGGTGAGATAAGATTTTTCCCCCCTGCCCTCTTCTTTTTCTCCCTGCGCAGCTCCTGTCCTTGCAGTTCTCAGGACTTGACTAGCAGAGTTTTTAAATGAAGTGAAAGTCTTAATGTGAGGTGAATCCCAAGACCACAAACAGTTTGGACTTCAAACAGTGAGAAAATTGGCGCCGAATGATTCCACACACAAAGCAGAAAACTTTCATTTCCTGCAGGCAGGATGGAATTGACTGTTATATTAAGACTTCAGAAGGAGCACTGCCCCGGAGTAATTTCACTGCTGTCAGGCAGTGTTGACATCTAGATTAACCTCTGTGCAGTGAATTTTACAGCAAAGCTCATTGTAATGCATGTGGGGTATCTCCTGTAAATCCCAGCTGAAACCCATAGTGTCCCACCCTTCTGCATGGGAGAAAGGGTCAGGGAGCAGCCACTATCATTTTTGACCCCCGCAGAGCGTGACTCTAACCTCATCCAGGCCAGTTCTGCTGAAACTGATTTTGTACCATGCTAAAGTGACAGTAGCTCCAGCCCAGTTGTTTGTTTCGTTTTTTTTTTTTAAATTCCCCAAAGAGGTTTGCATCACAAACCTGACAATTTTGCCAGTGACAAACAGCTCCCTTCACATATCCGCCCAGCAACACAGTCCTAATTAAAAGGCAGTAGTTAACCAGTGGCAATTAGCTGCTTACACTGATTAACTCCAACACATACAATCCCCATACACAAAGCTCTGATCAGACGTGATCCAGGACTAAATGGCAGACAAAATCCCAGCTGATGTGAGACGACGGCATCCAATCCTACCCATCAGCCCACAGGCACACTACTAACTCTGCCTACCGAACCAAAACTGTATGAATTAAAGAAATTCTCACAGTTCACTCAGTGCAAGTCAGAAGACATTGCGAAAGAAGTCTCTTGACTCCTGAACTCAATGCTCCTGCTGTAAAGTTGGAAGTGTAGGCCAGACCCAAAGCCCTTTAGTCTTTTGCTGTAAGAGAAGGTCGAGCAGCAAGAGTTGCCAGGCAGGAGCACAACTTCTTCACTTTTGTATGGGTAGAGCCAATCCTACCTGGAGTTCTCAAGGTGCATCTCTGAGATGCACTTCTTTGTAAAAAAGACCACTAGCACCTACAAAAAAAATGGAAAAGGAAGTTAAGTTTCTTTTTATGTGTGTTTTTGCCACGTCTTCTTATTCATACACTTATTTTCATATTCAGACATTGCTCTGCAATCATCTGCAGGAGGTTCAAGGTGCTGAGCAGATTAGCCACTAACCCTAAGGGCAAAATCTCAACAGCATTTCAGGAAATCTCTTTGAGAGCCCACCTATCCTCTCACTCACAGCTCTTCTCAGTAGGCTTACTGTTATTGCCAAAGGCTTTGGATAGCTTATGAAGAGGGGACATGCCCATAGTTTCCCCTCATCTTCAGACTGAGTTGTGTGTCCCTGGCATTTCTGTAATCAGGCCTATCAGGAAGATTTCTTCAAACTAACGTTTATTACCCCCAATCAGAATACAGCTGAAAAGGCTACCCAAGGTTATAGAGAAGGTCAAGCTGTTGCTTTGGACTGGAATTTGCTTTGGAGGGAATTTGATGGACCAATTTAACCACCACAGCACATCAAAACCTGGTGGCTTCATTTAAAAAGTAATCAGTATTGTATTTCACTTTAGACATCCGTGCATTAGTGTTCTGCAAATATGATTTCCTCTTTGTTTGCATTATTGATGCCATAAAATGTCAGACACATTAAAGAAAAAAAAAAAAAAAGAGGCCAACCTTTGGGGTTTGGAATGATTCTGGCTGAATTGTAGTTGGGTTACTTTTCATTTTATTTCCCATGGTAGTGATGCACTGTACTCATTCTGCTATTGCTTCACAAAGAATTCTCTGTAAGTGTATTTATTCAGCCAACCATATTTCAGGAAACACATAACCTTGATAATTTTTTGCTCTACGTGGCACTGTGTGTATGTGTGTTCGTGGGGGGGAAAGGGAGGAGGAGCTTTTTACAAGGGCTCTCCCATGTCTGGTAGTATGTTGGCTTTGTGCAATGCTGTGTGGATCCCTTCTGCTCAGATGGCTGGTTTGATTTCATCTCAAGAACTGACTTTTGTGATCAGGTTTTGAGGTCTTCTGCTTTTGCAGTGCCCAGAATCTGTCATCTGCTTTTACCATTCAGCAGCCATCTGCTATCCACAACAGTTCCTAGATGTCTATGCCACAGAGATTACACAGCACTTGAGTATCAGGCATGTGATACAGAGATACAGTGGAGAAGTCTAAGGAAGGGACTCAATTAGGACATAGACTGCAAGGTCACCTGTTCACATACTAGGCCCTTGCCAGATTCATACAGCAAGAAACATCCAGCTTTTCACGAGCAGCTTCCTGCCTCGCTCTCTCGTTCCTACTCCAGTTCTGAAGAATGACCTTCAGATGACCTTCAGAACTCCTTATATTCACAAATCCATCTCAGATGTATCCAAACAGCCCAAAGAAGAGATGACAGGGGCTGACTGGGTATGTAATTCAGTGTCTTTCTCCCCCATTTTCATCAGGTGCAAAGACAGTGAAAGTGACAGAACTGAAAAATTATTTTCCCCAATGTGAGCGATCCAGTTTCTTTTTAAGCTCAGATATTTAAGATGCGATGCAGCAGTACCTATAAATATGCCTTGAAATGTTGAATGAGCACAAAGAGTCTATTTGATTTTGTTTTTATGCCTGTAATTTCTCTCACCAAGAATTCAGCTGTTACTCAGCTCCCAGCAGGTTGTTCTGATTGCTGGAGAGATGGTTGGGATTGATTCCGGCTGTGACCTGTTCTAGTCCAGCCTCATTCTTATGTAGCTAGATTGAGACAATAGAAATAATCAGCAAGGGACTGAATTGTTGTTCCTCTATAACTAAACCTTCTTGTGCAACACCAGACTAAACCTTAAAGGGGCTGAAAACCCAAAACTTTGTCTCAAGTCAGTAAAGGCTGTGGATACTGAGAGGCACTGAAGATTACTATCATGTTAGGAACAGAACGGCAGGAAAGAGGAAGAGAAATGCTACAAGAAAAAACTAAACATTATATCAGAGAAGACACTGGATGGTTTATCATACAAGAAAACCCACTGCTGTACATGAGAAAAGGCTCAGAATATTCACCCTGGCAACTGAGAACATTGGCCATCAGGACAGGAGCTCTCTATCCTACAAACCTCCTCTCACTTTTAATTTCCTTCTTCTCCTCCTTCTATGAATATAGAGCAAATCCTCTCTTACGGATTTCTTGAAAAACTGAAATTAAGGTAAGAGGCGAGTTTAGGAGAGGAAAGGAGAAACCAGATCCTGCTGGGTGATAGAACAGCTTTGTAGCTCAGCTCTTTTTAGCAAGTAGCAAGTGTCTGGTGTGACCATTCTTTTTATTTTTATTTTATTTTATTTTATTTTATAACCCTATTTGGTGCAAGTACTGTTCACAATGAGGAGAAGCCGGTTCAGTGCCCAAGAATAATAACAAAAAAGGCTCCCAGCGAGCTGGAGGTTTCAGCGGCGCGTCCCTGCGGATCAGCACCGCGGACAGCGGCACCGCCCGCCCGCTCTCCCCCTGCGCTCCGGGAGCTCCGCTTCGGGAGGAGCAACTAATTTTATCCGCTTGATAATTTCATTAGCAGCATCAACCGGTTCAACCTTGGCCATCCACTAAATTGACTGCTAGCAAAAGGGTAAACGGACAGATCTCTTGGAAAATTCTAAGTAAGGGGCAGATAAAGGCCAGCGTGGGCCCTGAAAGTTATTTTGACATCAATCCATAAAAAAGAAAAGGACTCGTTACTGTGCGATGGAGAGTTGTCAGAAATAGAGGCAGATAAAGATGAAGAGCCACGCAGGGAAAAGCAGGTGGCAACAGGCAAGGATCCAAATGGAGAAGCAGTCAGATCTCACATACACAAAAAAAGAGCAGGTGCTTCTGTATCCAGCTTACTCAGCCTGCATACTTGGAATTTCATCCCACTTGTTTTTCTGGATGACACTGAGGTGGATATACCCTCAAATTAGAGCTGAACGTATCCTGAACCTCACAATTATGGTAAGAAGCTACTGAGGAGGAGCATGCAGGCCCATTCCATCCCTGAAAAACTTACACTGAGGAAGAAAAGCCAGAAACATGGGCCAGAAAGTTGGACTATCCCCCCTTCCATGCTGCTTACTAGAAGCAGTTTTCTCTGTATCCCAACTCCCCACCGGTGATTGGCAGTTACTACTACAGGACATTTGGACTGGTGCTCAGACACAGTGAGGACGGGGAAATGCCTGAGACACAGGACATTAAAACAAGTGACAATACTGAAAATGAGGCATCGAGGGCCAAGTTTGCAATGCTTAGGGCCATCTGGAAGTCAGAAAGGATGAGCCTGCAGGGGACAGCGAAGGTGATTTAATGAGGAGCTCAAAGAGCAAATTGTGCTAAGGGAAGGGAGCAAGGAAGCCTACTGGGACACAGGGAAAGGAAGGAAATGGGCAAGAACTTAATGCCCAGTGAGAGGTCAGTGATCATGCGGGTAGTGAAAATTAAATGTGAGCCATGGTGAGGCAGAAGAGAGCTCTGGTCATGGCAGAACCATGGATGTGAGGAAGCAGTCACTACAAAATGATGTGTGCTCCTCTAAATGACTCCTGAAGGTTTCTCCAAACCTTTAGGCTTGCTGGGCTTCTCCCAACCCCAGCTTCTCCGCTTCAAACCCTTACAAATAACATAATTTTCACTGCATTTATTCTGCTCTCTGATGGTTCTAGTTTCAGTATGAGCAAGCTAAATTGTTTTAGTTCTCCTCACTCCCTCTGCTCAGCCTCCACACCCAGCCAATTCCCCATGTGAAGGAGAATTGCCTATTTTTTATTATTATTTTTTTAGAACTCTCCTTTAAATTCTCAGCTAAACTGGGAGGCAATTTCTTGCATGAGAGCTTCATATAGATAGGCTTAAAGCAGAACAAAAATAAATAAATAAATACACTAAATTACTTCCCCCTCCCCCATCTTGTCTTAACAAAGTGCTATTTTACATAAGTTATTTCACTAGAAACGAAGAACTTCTGTGCAGGCAAATGATTGACATTGATTTAGCTTTCAGTGAGTGTTGAGTGTTACAACTCCCTCTGCCTCTTCTGGGTCAGGCAAGAAGGCAAGGTTTCCCCAGGTAAAGGTTGAAGATACACAATCTTCTTGGGTGAAGGCTGTCTTGGGGCCTTCAGGCTGTGTTTGGGATGCTTTTTGGGGGCTGCATTGTGCACTCGCCTCTGGCATTTTCTGCAAGACATCTGTGTTGAAGCAGTATTGTCCTTCAATGACTTGTGTGGCAGTGTGATGGCCTAGGCAGAGAAATAACTGTGGTTTTCCATTCTGGCTCTCCTGCCACAAGAACAAACATCCATACTCCAGATAACTGCAAGGCTAGGCTTAACTTCCAGGAAACTACTCCTACTCCCATCTGAACTGCTCTTCAGTGATGCAGGCAGGCTTGGCCCCCAGAAGGTGCTGGTCCACAGCTCACCCTGGCAGACGAGCTAGTACTGAGAGGAGGACGGGGCTACATCTCAGAGGAAAGACATTTTGATGGCATTTTTATTGTTACTATTATTTAAACCAGCTTATTTTAATCTCAGTTAATGTCACTGAAAGTCTGTGTGAGCAAAAAACAAATCCTCTGGTGATGTTTGCTGAATTGATTTTTTTTGGCAGACTTTTTTTACCCCATGCATCAATCCACTTTTGCTTAATTGAGAGGGTTCTTTTGCATATTTTGAATCCTATTTGCCATTTTGCAACTGAATTGCCGGTTCTCAACATTTTCCATCTAGCAGTCTCCCCTTCTCCAAATCCAAACTCACCATTTTCCCCTGCTAGGAACAACCCAGGTCATCCCTCAAGGGAGAACCTGGTGAGAGTAAGGTGGTCGTGATCTCTGCCTGCCCATCCCCACCTCTACAGGCTCCAACTCAGAGGATGAGGAACCCTGATGTGGGTATTGGCCAAGACAGGGTCCCTGCTTCTCCCTGACCTGCCACATCACATGCATTGAGCACGCTGCTACCCTGGAAGGGGACGACTGATACAGTATTAGTCAGATTTACAAGACTTTTTGAAATTAAGGATTTGCAGTGAGGTCAAGGGACCCTTTAAAGTGCTGAGGTATTTACCCTCCCCAGACCTTCCCTTCCTTCCTGCCCCACTTTGCCCCTTCCTCTCTCCCCAGCCTTGAAATGAAACAGAAAATTATTTTTTTAAAACTGTGTCGATAATTTATGTTTAGTATAAAGGATGATTTAATGGCATCACCAAAGGTCATTTTTTTCATCTCCGTGTTACTGCCCCAGCCCCAGAGGCTGTGTGTCCCCTCTTCCCCAAAACTCCACTGCCCTCCCTTTCATTCACCTCACACATCCCTCTGTCACCACCACACCACAGCGTACCACACACCAGAAACCTGCTTCGGGTTCAGCCAACGACCATTGGAGAACAGAGATTTCAAACTGAAACCTCCACTCCAGACAAACTGGAAACATTTCCGCCTTGAAAATAGTCAGTTGCTGCAAATGAAAGGCAGACTCATTTCTTGAATTACGTAAGTTTTTTTTTAAAGCCTTTTATACCTATTTACGTGTGCGCGTGCGTGGACCACGTGTACACAGTGTTAACTGTGTGCACAGATGCACACGATTATCTCTCTCTCAAATATAAATATATTGTATGTTAAAGCTGTAAATATTCCTTGGTCATGTGTCTATGTCTTCTTCAAAGTATCATATCCTCAGTGTTATGTTAACAACTCCATTTATTGATTGATGAAACTGTGTGTAGACCTGTACCCTCCTGACATAGTTTATGTAGCTCTCTTCTCAAATAAAGTACAAAACTACCACTAGCAGGTCCTCCTCTCCTTTTTGTTCTATTCTGAACATTCAGATTTAGTTCATAAAAATCTATGCTGAAAATTAACGCAGTTTCCAGCTATTCCAACAGTGCAGGAACCTCCAGCTGATGCTTTAAGACTTGTGCATTTCTGGTCTGGCCAGCAAGTATAACGGTTGTTAACGAAATGTAATAATCTGTAGGTGAAATGTTGTCCTATTGAGGGTGTCACTATTAACCTGATTTATTCTTCCCACCTACACCCAGGTACAACCTACACCAACCATAGTTCATTTCATCCTGGTACTGACCACAGAAGTCTGTGCTGCTCCTCCCTTCTGCCAATGAGTCTCCATGCCATTACATCAAGCAACGCTTCCCACAGTGCAGAAAGCTCTCTTCGACCTAAAAGGATCCAGCCACTGCCCTGTCATGTTGTTGCCTGGATTGCTCAGCACCTAAATTCAACTCCCCTGAGTAAATCTTGGTGCTGGGAACAAGACTCAGGATTATGGCAAAATCCACTGCTGTCACTTGCTTCCCCTTGACTCTTGACACTGGCTTCATGCTGAAATCGCAGGGACTGGTTGATATTTACTGCTGCAAGTTGAAAAAAAGCCTTTGCACAGATACACTTACTGGGCAAAACCATAAAGGTGATTTGTGAACTAACGCTTAATTTACTGCAACTGACACCAGACTCTAGCTGCCAGGAATTTGACTGACAATTTCTATTTATTTATATCCTGCTATACAATATCTGCCTTAATGTTGTAAATTTTTCTGATTGGAATTTCACAGTGTCTTCCTGGATACTTATTGATCATAAAATAATCTGCACAACCCGGTAAAGTCAAGGCAGGGAGAACAGCTGCCAGAGAAATCACCTGACAGGATCCGGGTACCAGTGTCCAGGTAACAGAAGATGCTCAGATGTTATTTTTACAGCATTATGTATTACTGAGAGCCAACCTTTTGAACTGCTTTTCTGCTGTTTCCCAAAAGCCTCTTCTGAAATGCTTCCAAGAGCCTGGTGTTGAGTTCCTACCAGAAACTCCATATGGACCCTGAAACATGCCTCATTTGCAGCTCCTCACCATTGAGAAATCCCACCTTTACAATGAAATCTGGTGTTTTCACAACTGTTCACTAAGACAGCCCACCAGGGAAATGTTTGGCTCTTTCTGCAGCAGTAAGACCACTTTTTTAAAAAAAAAAATATTATTTTTGGCAGGCAAAGACAGAAGCATAAAATTACTGCCCACAGGGGAAAAAAAATTGTGAAACTTAGTCTCAGCTGGGAGTTCCCATATTACCCAGTGAACAGAGTCTCTTATTTCATTCACAGCTTCAACTATGGAGAATTCTAATATCTCCAATGGATTTTGCCTCCGAGTTTGGGCTCTTTTTCTTGTTTGTTTGGTTTTTGTTTGTTTGTTTTTTGTTTTGTTTTGGTTGGTTGGTTTGTTTGTTGGCGGATTTGGGTTTTTTTTGGCTGAGGGAGACCATTGAACTCCTGTGGAAATTAGCAGCATGCAATCTCCTCCAGTGGGTGCACACCCAAGCTTACCTTGGTCATAGCCAAACCCGCTCTTTCCCCCAGAAGTCTACCCATCCCACCCCCAGTCCAGCACACAGCCACATTCTCACCAGCAGCCTCCCAGCATGACACCCCTCCCAACCCAGTGCACACATATATACCCCACCACTCCAACCCAGCACTCTTCTGCCTACTCTTGCCCTCGTTCAACAGGAGCCTGCTCTTCTCCCTGTAAATGCTGCATTAGCTATTTGTTCCTGCTGCTTTCTGAGCCCCCAAATCAGGCCGCACCCTCATTCCTCATCAAACACAGCTCCCTTTCCTTTCTTTGCATTAGAATAATAAACCAGAAACTGACGATTCACATTTTAGCCACATTAGGTCTGGCCAGGCAGCCTGATGGACAGGGTTTACTTTTATTACTGATTTAAGGAATTTATGTGAGAGACCTTTGGAAATTCATTAAAAATACAATAAAGAAGGAAAAAAACCCTCTCAGTTTGACCAAGTTGCCTTAGGAGTCACCTTGTTCTGCCCCCTCCCAGTACCTGTTGCAATTTGTCTTTGCCTATCTGAGACAATTACATGAGCATGCAGCAGCTGGTGGAGCATCTAATGGGCTGGGAATAAAACCACACCAAAATAAAGAGCAGATGAGGCTGCCTACAGCTGGGCTGTCAGTCTATGCCCTGGACCGGACAGCATCCCTTGTAGGAAGGTGGGCAAAGGCAGGATTGGATCTGCCTGGGGCTCCCTGTACTTCATTCCTGCCACAGCCACCCTGAGTTGCTTCAGGCGCGCACAGTAACCTTTTCAAGCTCCATAAAACCCTTCACAAACTACTCTTTAGAAAGCAGGAAAGGCAAGCAGACCCCTCTGGATGGAGGGAAGGGAGAGGTCCTGGCCTTCCCCCAGGTTGCAGAGAGAACCAGACGAAAGGTTACCAGCACGAGGTAATCACAAGGTAAAAGCGCGGGGTGGGAGCAGGGAAAATTATTTCCTGTTGAATTGTGGCTGCTGTTATTCCCAGAGAAAAAGCAGCAGGTATTCAGGAGCTTCTCATTAGCCAGCATGATTTCCATAAGGCTGTCTATTAACATTTTGTGGCCGTAATAAACACCTACATAATTAACACCAAAAAAAAAAGGAGCCCTCTCTAGGCTAACTGAAGTCTCCAGAACAAGCTGGGAGCCAGCAGAGACAGGCTGGTTCCTGCCTGGAAATTTCTGCCTGCAAAGGGACTGCTCCTTCCATCCTCCTGGGACAAATTCATTTGCAAAGAGTATAGTTTTAATGTTTCTGTCCTCCTGGCTCAGTCTAGGAGGACATCTACCCATACTTTGCAACTGGAAAAAAAAACTGTTACAGAGCAGGGTAGATATTGTCCCTGCAAGTCTGCCAGGGGAGATTCAAAACACCTCATTATTCCCTAGCCCTCTGTCATAGCTCTGAGGAGCTCGTTCCTGCTAAAAACTGACAGAGAAAGAAATCCCTTAGGAAGACATCCATGATCCCATCTAGCAGACAAGCCCCAGGAGTTCACAAAAAGTCCCCATAGACAGAAGATGGGGTTTACTAGACCTTGGGATTGTTTATAACCATGAAGTACTCTAGCACTTCAGGCCCACTGAGAACTGATGAATGATGGGGAGAACAGACACAGAGGTAAAACAGAACCTTCCCAAAGCCTCAGTTACTGGTCTGCCATGCCTTCTCCATCCTGCTACGGGCATTAACAGCATTTCTGAGTATAGCACTCACAGGAAAAACTTACAAGTGGCTGTGACTCCTCCACAGCACTCTTTCCCACCAAGTGCCCAAGGGTTTCCTGTGCACAGGGGATTGAGGACAATGTCATTTTGACAGGGCAGCAGGTCCACCCCCCCTCATTTCAGACTCCTGCTGCTAGGAATATGTATGCCCTTTATCATAGCTTTGAAATAGAGAGACACACTTTGGAATTCAATTAGTCAAACAGTTGCCACAGCAACAAAAACATATAAACTTAAATGATTTATACTCACAGACACCACTTCAAATAGGAATAAATTTAATACAGCAGCTGGGAATGAAATGCATTGTACAATAAGAAAATTGTATTTTTTTCTCTCCCCGATGATAGGCCTCAAGGTCTTAATGCAATATAGATTAAAAAGATATTTGGGCAGAAGGAAGCAGAATACATTGTGCTGTACGTACAATGCCTGCTTGGAGAGCGCAACACCTAATGAGCATGTGCATGTAATCACAGAGCAGCAATTCTGTTTGCAGACAGCCACAGATCAAAGATTGCAGCTAGCAAATTGACTGCTTGGTTTCACTTTCTTTCTTGGACTCTCCTCCATCTTGTGAAACCCTTCTTGTCAGCCCCCACCCAGGAGAAAAATCATATCTACCCTTATTCCAAGCAGCTTCTCCATCCACTACAGTGCCAGGTCCCACCCTAGTAAAGTGGGATTTGTGGTTTTTTTTTCCTAGTAGAAATGCTTTGACTAAAACACAGTTCTAGTACTCAAAGAAGAAATTAATTCCAAGAAACGCGAAGAAAAAATTTTTCCTCTGCAGTAAAATCGCAAAAGCTTGCAAGGAGTTGTAGAATAGTCCTTCCAAGTGAGAGTAACCTGCAGTAATTTTGCCCACGAAAGACTGAACACAGCCCTATAGCTGTCCTTTGACTCTGAGATTCCCTGGACAGAACTACGGGTACACGGGGTGTGAGATTGAGCAGAAGAAAATGTATGTGCAGACTACTGGTGTTAGCACATCTTTGGTGCATCCTCAATCCAGTACATACAAATCTATCTCTTCCAACCAGAAAAGGTTTTCCTGGATGAAAGGGACATACAGGAGTTTTATGGTTAGTTTTCAGTAAACAGGAATCATCCAGAAGTTGGGCAGAAACTACCCCCTTCCTTTCTAAAGGCACAGCAGCTGGTTTAACTCAGAACTGTGGAAGGTTGTGAGCCTGTGGCACATCTGCCTCTTTGTTGAAGTGCCAAAGCCAGCTGCTCTCAGACCTGGACCTGCCTGGACCAGAAACAGCTAAGCAGTGTCTGGAGTCCAAAAAGGAAGTGGAGATCTAACCACTGGCTCCTCATGTACCCCTAAGAGGAAGTTACTCCATTTTCCTAAGAGGCACTTTGGAAGTCATCACCTGCACCCACAAAGCCTGGGCACCCCCTACTACCAATGGCAGCTGAGACTGCTAAGACGCTGGGAGACTAATACAATGTTATGAGCAACTGTATGAGATTTTTCATCTGACCAAATAGACAGCATTTATTGTGGAAATAAGATCTTTATTTCCTGTCCAGATCATGCTCATAGCACCTTACCCTGCACTTCACAAGAACTTAAACAGGATGAATCTCACGTACTTTGGGACCCTTTGTGCAAAGGCAACTTCTGTGGCTTAGATGTGGGTTGAGGAAACATCACAGGTCTGAGTACAAGAGGGAAAAGGCAGAAAAGCACCTTTGAGAGAAATAGAATACTTTTTCCTAAGTATAAACAAACAAAAACACAAGCTGTAGCTCTAACAGAAGTTACGGGTTCCTCAAGGTAAAAAATTATAAGGGTGACTTTTTATGGTTTGTTTTAGGTAGGAGGTCAAGAGTTCTGCTTATTATTAGAGTTGGCAGGTGGGGTAGGGAGTTCAGGATGCTTTGGGTACAAATCAAGACCAACACCTGCAATTCCCTTTGGCAGCTATGGAAGGAAAGCACGCAGATGCAGAACAACAACTAAACAAAGCTAATAATGAAATCATATTTATGTAGGCAGGAAGGAAGCTCAATTGCCAGGAGAGTACTAAAGTCTACAAGTGTAAATACATACCAAATAAGTCAGCTTGACGAGATGCCAAGTTTGTTCAGCAGAGTATGGCACTTTACTGCTGAAGTGCTCCTGCAGGAGGGAAACCAGGAAAATGTCTAAAAGGTCAATGGGTGAAATGTGTAGCTCCATCAGGAAACTATGCAAACAAGCTCATGTCAGTAGGACTTAGCACTGTCTTGCAAAGTGCCTCTTGGTCCTGTCACATTAAAGCACAAGCATTTTACTCCAGAGCTCTTGTGTTTTACTGATCTGGAGCGCACTGCTCTCTTCACATGGCAAAGTAGAAAGCAACACAATTCACAGATGAAGGAGCTGATGCACTGAGTTTTCCTACTTGAAGGTTCTGGATTTTAAGCACAAACTCAGAGAAACAAACTTCTTTCAGCTAGCAATATTGGCACCACGTGGAATATGGTGGGGCAAGTGCATGAGGATTTGCACTAGCAAATATTTGACAGTGGCCAATTGTTGACAATTATGTCAACATAATTTTTGACATGGCCAATATTAGACAATGAAGGACACAAGGCAATAAAAAAAAAATAATAACTTTACAGTATCTCTGAGCCTCACTCTCAGACCAGACTGTTCACAGACTCCGACTTAAGGGGGAAAAACCCTACAAAACAAGAAGAAATAGTACAAAGCATCTCTGGAGATGCTTAGAGTAGAAGTCAGAGCCATCACGATATTTAGGCCCTGGATCAATCTTTCACTGAGGTTGCAAAAGCCAAGATCCTAAACAGCTGAAAGATGGAGTGGAACCAAAAGTGTTGAGCCTGTGACAGCAAAAGTCTTGACTCAGCTAGGAAGTCCCCTTCATCTCCCTGTTCCTATGAAGGTAACATCTGTTCTAGCCTTTCCCTGCTCCATCCCCCTTTGGTCCATTGACACGGAGAACAGCAGGTTGGTGTGTCCATCCCCACTCCCCTCCTTCTGGATTAGGGGATGGAGCAGTTCAGCAGCCAGCTCCCCAAGCCACAAACTACATTTATCATCATCTTTACACGCCTTTACACAGCTGGCTCTCCTGATGATAATGTGTTCTACAGTTTCCCTTGCTGGCGTGGCTTATGTTAATACTCCATTAACATTGCTAATCAGAGACAGACTTCTGGCAGCATCTCCAGGGGATGAGCAAATGTTGTCCTATGCCTTTTAGTTTAGGAGATCAGACTTTCAGATGAAATCCATTCCCAACATCTCTGATTTCAGCAATTAAATGAAGCTGCAACATCTGGGAGCTGTTCAATTCTGGATGCATGTGGTTCCTACTGCTCCAAAATAAGTCCTTTTAAACCCCCTTTATGCCAGTCCTCAGATATATGACATTTGGAACTTTAATTCACTTGGGAAATCAAAGGCTGCTAGAAAGACGAGGTGGAATCAAATCAAAGATAAAAGGTACAGAAGGTCCTGAAGGTCTAGAAGTGCAGGTATCTTCATCCCAAGAGATGAAAACCTCAGTATGGCAAACCTTAGTCATGAGAGATGAAAACCGAGACACGTGAGACGTTACCCACTAGAGCCTTGAGCAAGTTCACAGGGTTTCTTCTAATTGCAGTTTGGCTACTGTATTTCTTATTCCCATGAAGTCCCGCCTTCTTGAAAAGCCTCTGGAAGGAGACAAACTGCCGGTTTTTGAGCTGACCTCACCACCTTTTGGCACTACTTCTTTGCCCTCCCCTTCTCCAGTGTGTTCTCAGTTAAGCTTACCCTATCCATAAATCTAGATTTTAGTTTGATCTATTTCTTCTTATATTTCAGAAATACTTCTGAACTCCCTTTAGTTTTGCAAAAGGAGTCTACTTTTATTGGAATTAAGCTAGAATCAGGCACTGTGATATATTTGGTCTCAAGAAATTGTCTGGAAGTTCTAGCTGCGTAGGTTCAAGGAAGGCAACTACTCATTAATGCAATTTTCAAGTCACCTCAGATTTCAGGTGGACTGCCATTGTCCCCAGGATTCGGAGAGAGTGTAAAATTAATGTTTGTTAAACAGAGAAGGCAAAAGCAGAAACCTAAAGACTGGAATTAATTTATTTCCAAGGAAAATATCATAAATGGAGCAAGAATGAAACACAAATATTGAAAGGAGTTACAATGCCTGTAAACCTCCCCAACTCCCTCAGCAGCGTGCAATGGCTGAGCAGGAGGATGATCTAGTTAAACTAGTGAAACTGTGAGTCTGATCAGCAAATTTATGCTCTCATTCAAACAGATGTATAAATCCATTTACCAGCCAAAATTAGGACATGCTTCCTCTCTACTTGTCCCTTTCCTCTCCCCTCGCAGTCTCCCTACACCTCATGACTTCTTGTCTTAAATGCAAGGCACTTCCATCGCAGGAAGCGATGCTTACCGGTGATTCTCAGTGATACAGATACAAGGAAGAACAGCTCGGTTTTAACAAGCAGCTGTAGACCAGTTACATCTCACAACAAAGCCAACACTTGCCTTTCCCAAAAAAGCCAACTCAATTGCAGAAAAAGGAGGAGAACTCACAAACAATCTTCATCAGTATCTAAATGATTAAGTGGTATATGACTCATATCCATTTGGAAAGGCTTCTCCAAAGCCCTAGAGGCCTCACCAGAACATATTTAGATGCACAGCTCAGACAGGCAGTAGCTACAGGGTTTATTTCAAACACTTGAGGAGTGTGGTTTCTATGCCCACTCATTTTAAAGGTCTGGATTCCAATTTCAGCTACGGACATACCATGTTCACTGAAGATGGGGAAAACTCTATGAAGGTCCATGGCACATGGATAGAACCTTCAATCACTGGTTGCAAGTGATTTCTAATACATTAGCTCATTGCTATAGTAATGTGCTTTGGAGCCATTAATTAGCTGGCTGTTCTCTGAGGAAATGCTTGGTCCCTCCATCATTCATGTCTACGTGTGGGAACTGCAGACCCACAAAAGCTATGTGTGAAAGTGAGATTTCTGTGGGATGTAGCCAAGCAGACCGTGGGCAGGTGCTATGAAAACTTCCTCATACAGCGCTTTGGTGCAGCTCCATCACATCCTGCGGCACCAGAACAATGCTGCCAGAGCAACACCCTCTTGTTCTGCTGGACTTAGTTCCACTGCCTGCTCCTAAACCCACTGCCACCCCAGAACTCAGGTCCATGGTCTTTGGCTCTCCAGCCTCATATTCTGCCAATTAAGGGAAGATGAATAAGTGTATTGTGAAAAAAATTTGCTAGCTCCTCCTTGGCATAGATTGTCACCTCCTATTTATTCATTATTCAAATTTTTTCACCAGCCTGTTTATGAATTTTTTACCTTCTTGGATTGGAGCTTGTTTGCAAGTAGTTTATTACGTGTCTTCCGTGTTCAGTGCCCGAGCATGAGCAAAGAGCCAGTTCACAGATACTGCAACTCTTCCCTGGCTGGATGAGGGTTAACAGCCTTGAGCGAGGACTGAGACCCAAGAACTGAAGATGATGTGTGCCTCCTATGCTGTTCTGCAATATTAACTATTCTGCAATACACTTCTGTTTTGTTTCAGCAGCTCCCCTCACTGAATCATCAGAGAGCAAAATTGCTTCAAAATAATAACCAGCTATGTGGAGGGTTATTTGAAGAGGAAAAGGGCAGAGTTTTACTCTAGATTTACGTAACTCTCAACTTACACATTTCACCTAGAGAGTAAAGCGTGACTGCACCTCTTTCTTCAGAGCCAGCACCTCGGGAGCCCACCCTCTCAGCCCAACTTCTGCTTCCTCTCTTTATGGATGAAACACCCTCCCTTATGTAACACAGATATCACTTCTGTAAAGGCTTTCGGCTCAGGAAGGAGATTTTTCCAGGTTAGGATCAGCAACAAACGGTTTTTAGGCAAACGCAGGACCCCCACACCCCATCTAACATTGTGGGGCTGCTGCAAGTTAGTACTTCTGAAACCCGTAATAGACTAGTCCTGTCAAAGCATATAACATCTCTGGCTTTGGGTAACATCACTGCACACTCTGAAGCAGCTCTATCCAACAGATAGTAAGTACATTTGTAAGATTTCCACTGCACTTGTCTCTCACGCACACAAACGAATCTTAAAGTACAGATTAATATTTAAACAGTCAGGGCTACAAATATCTTCCAACCTTCCTGGACAAGAAAGTTCTTGTACAGAAAAACAGAGTGGGGAAAATGCACAGGGGGAAAGAAACCTTCTTTTCAAATGGGAATTTAGTTTTCATTTCCGCTCCCTTTGATATAGCCAGGATTAACTGCATTTCATCCCCTTCTAAAGGACACGTTGGGTCCCCAGCTGTTTTTCCACTATCAATCCCTGGAGAACAAAGCTTAGGAAGTTAAATGAGTTTGGGAATCTCATCTTCGCTTTTAATTAATTTGAAACGACTGTATGCTAATGACGGCACCTCAGCAAGATTGCCAAAACTTTCCCAGTCTGTATAAGGAAGCGGTGAACATCAAAAGCTTCGGATCTCACCAACAGCTTTAACCCTTACTTACTGCAGCTATAGTCAAAGCCTTGGGGTGGAATAGGGTCTGAAGGGTTTAGGTAGTTGTCATCTCCATACATGCCATGGAAAGATCCTGACTCCCTCTTCTCCAAGCAGAGATGGGAGCCAGCCCTATAAACCCTGTCCTGCTGCCACTCAGAGTGCCTGCAAGAAGAGCAATAATCAGAAACTCATCTTGCTGGGTTCAGACTGTGAGAAGCCAAACTGCTGTTTCCCTGTTTAGGGCCAGAGCTCTTCCTCTTTGTTTTACATGAATTATAAAACTACAAATGCACTTCAAATCCCTCATGAGGAAAAAGTGACAGAAAGCAGCCTGGTGATCTTATTTTCCTTCTGTTAGCCTCTCTCATGGGTGGCAGCACTGGTGGCGTCTTAGAAGTTTACCTTTCTCTTGGTTTTTAAAGGCAGAGAGTGGGGTCAGATTGAGACAATGAGTGTTAGGTTGCTTCTGGTGCTGACAAGGTGAGCTATGGCAGGAACAAGTGTTGGGCAAGGGATACTGAAAAACTTTGTCTGGAACTGGAGGCTGTTAAATCTGAGAACAGCTAACTCTAATTTTGGCAGAGAGCTTTCAGAGATTGGAGAAGCCATTCTGCAGAGACCACAACCCTAGCTGTCAGAAGTAATAAAAGCTCAGCTCAAACTGCGATACAGAAATGGTTGAGGGAAAGGACAAACAGGAAAGCAGACTGGATTTGCTGATCTTACAAGGAGATTCACTTATAGTCACTCCTGGTAAATGGAAAATAGAACAGGGAGCCAGATCTGTACTGGAAATTAAGCCAAATGAGAAAAGAGGGTAATGTAAGGGAGAGGATTTGTACCCATCAATCTACGTTAAGGGTCTTTAGGAGAGACCTTAAAGACACTGTGGAGGGGAAGGAACGAGTCTGAACAGCTCTCAGAACAGAGCAGCTCTCACTACCCTAATTCACTGGGAACTGTTCATCCATCACAGTTCTGGTTGGCCTCTCTTGTTCTGATCCTACAGCTTTACAGGAACTAGGTTGAGGGCATCTGTCCCAGCAGTGTTTCCTGGCTTCCCTGCAGAGCTTCTGCCACCAGTCTCCTCCAGGCCCCTGGTTTGTCCATCCTCTTAGCGCAAGTGTAAATTTAGAGCATGCCGTGCTCCCAAAGTGATAAGGTTCAGCAAAGGAATGTGGGTTACGGAGGTAAAGATGACCACAGATAGGAAGGAGGAGAACTAATTCAAACAAGCTGTGATACCCACCTACTTCGGACCCTGTGTCTGGTCATGCAGTCAAGGAGCCAGACACTTGCAGATATATATAAGCACAAGCTATAACCATAAACATTTAAAACGACCATGCCCAGAGGAGGCTTTTGTTCAGTTAAGACCTAAGGCATTAGCAGCAGTCTGGCTACAATCTGAATTTGTTTGTGCAGGTAACCAGCCTGCAGTCTGAGGTTAGTATTAGAGTGCCTTTACAGATGCAGAAAGTGATTACCTCATTTAAATTAAACAAAGATCCCTATAGCTGCTGTTGTGCAATCGCTTCCCCTCTGTAATCGAGCACCAGCATATTTACATGGGGGCTTTTGTGGTTGGGGGTAAGTCGTTTGCAAGATATTTTTACTGCTTGCGAGGGAATCTATGAAAAAGGATGAGGCAGAATGTCTTGGAATGCAAAGCACTGAGCTGGATTTTAACCACTGCACAACAGCAAATGGGTTATGCTTGGCTTTTTACTATTCAGCTGGTAGCAATAAAGCAGTGCTTGGCTTACTCCTTTACAGAGCCAAGTTCTTTATCTTGAAAGAACAATAGTGAAAAAAGGCCTGTAAAGGAAGGAGGCAGCCTTCTGAAAAGTCCCCTTAAGACTGCCTCAGAGCTGAACACAAGAGACTTAACTCCTACGCCTCCAGCCCCTGCGGTGGCAGCTCTCTCCCCGGTTCCTCGAGGTACCTAGGGTTAGAAAAGCTACAGTTCAGCCTTGTCTCTGGTTGGTGAGATAAGCATGAACATGTCATTTACAGTTACCCCTCTTAAGGGGCAGGGAGACAACTTCAGCCGCTTCTCAAGGCGATGCTCACCAAAAAAGTGCAGAGGAAAAGTCTTTCCAGGTGGTAACGGTGCGTAGCTTTATCTCTGCATTCTGGGAGCTTTCCACTAACGTCTGCAGATGTACCTGACTGCATCCTTGGCAGCACCGGTATCTGGAAGGATGATGTTCACCCAGAGGCTCCTAATCTTAGCATCCACTTAAGGCGGAGAAGAGACAGGCCTCAACAGCAATGAATAGAAAAGGCTTCTTAAGTAAGACTGATGGGCACAGACAGATCCTCTGGTGCTCTGCTTCGCCAGCTCCAAGATCTGTATCAGCATCACATACATTATATGGTCGTCTTACTCTTTGGCTAGGGACACAGTCATGGTTCGGTGTTTTAATTAGCCGACTCCAGGCTATCTTGGCCATAAAGGCTCACAGAGAGAAAGATAAACACTATGCAGAAATCAAGTTAATTTATAAAATATTCAATTAAAGAAAACAAACAGTATAAAGTAGGATCATCAGAGCTAGATGATGGGGAAACCATCCTGCTGTGAGTCAGCTGCCTCTGGCCTTGGGCAGGCTAACATATCACTCTTCTGCACTTCTTCCACCAGAAGGGGTCATGGAGAACAAGACCACCTGGAAGATGAAATTACAGAATAAGTCCTGTAACAAGGTGCTTTGGCAGCTCAGTTCACACCCTCGGGATCAAAACACTTGCCTTCATCTCAAGTTTTCTTCAAAGCAAGGAGAGACACAGTTCATCCCAAGTTCATTAATGTGAAGGCAAGTTGTGCTTCTTTATAGCCTAGTCCCACCATTTGCAGCTCAGGTATCTGTAAAATGCTGACATATAAACTGACTTCCAGAGGCTTCTCTCACGCTCACACCAAACTGGGAGTCTCAAGCCCTGCTGAGGAAGGACAATTGTCTAATAGAATGTGAAATAGGAGAGACTATGCTGGGAATGAGACCAGCAGTGTGTTCTGCCCCCGAGGTTGGGCACACAGCAGCGGGAGCAACAGTGGCATTCAGGGCTGGATCTCATAAAGGAAATGAAGAGTGAAGAAAATCACAGCATTTAGGGATGGAAAGGTTCATTTGCTCTCTCTCCTAGCCCACCAGTGACAGATCGCTCCCCTGCGCTTTGTCCTGTGTTTAATGACCCAAGGAACCAGGCCTTCTATTTACTCTCTTGGGGAAAGACGCTAAAGCTTTGGAAATCTCCATGGGAGGAAACCTTAGAGGCACAGTCTGTGTTTTGCCCAGTTAACTAAATGGAGTGGAAAGGAGGGATGAGGGTAAATATTGCCTTTAGCCCATCCTGTGTCTCTGGAGTGCTTGGGGTAGGCTTGTATCAGACCTCCCACCATCAGCGCTTCAGCAGAGTCCTTCCTGCCAGCTGAGAGCTCAGCATCTGGGCTACAGGGGCTTGCCTCCTTCCCTGCCAGCCTGTGAAAATAGAGTCCCTCTGTGTGTGCCCCAGGCAGTGACAAAGCAGCAAGTGGAGAGCTGTCTGTGCCGCTGGCCCTTGGCATTTCTTCTGCACCTTTTCCCGGCCCTTTTCCTGCAGAGCCAGTGTTGCTTTCAGAGAGAGGGAAAGGAAGCAGTGACCCTGTGAGTATTACAAACCACTAAGCCTCTCTCTGGGGAAGGGAGAGACAGGACCACTCTGGCCTCAGTAACTTGCACGTTGCGTTGCTATCTGAGATTCTCATTATCTCCAATGGAAGCTGTGATTTGTTTCTCAGTTCTCATTTCTCTTTGTATACAGTTGCCTCTCCTTTTAAAGGCAGCTTTTCCTAGGAGCTCTGGCCTCAAAGGTTCCTTTTTCTTCATGTGTGAATTACAGATGTCACAAACACCTCCGACATGGTGCATGATTCCTCATTCAAATGCAGACTAGCTGAGGGGGAAAACGAGTCTTTAGATCTATAGCATCCCCTGGGGATATCAGCATAGGACACACGCATGCCAGTGATAAGCCAAACTAGACACTGGATGTCACCAGCACTCCACTGGAAACACAGAGGAGGGAGCAGGTATCTGGCAGTAAAAACCTCCACTCTTAAAGCAAGCAGTCTGGTTCGTTAAAAGAAGAAGCATTGGCTGGGCATGAATTAATAAGGATCATCTAATGTATCCTAGAACAAGAATAAATCCAGCAAAGTAGACCCAGGTGAGGAGGTGAAGGAAAGGGTTAAAGGAGATTGCTATCCTAGCTTGGAGGAAAATCAAGACCAAGGGTAGTATAACAATCTCCCAGATATCCAACAGTCCACAAGCCTTAACAACTGGCAAAGGAAATGGAAGGTGGCATAGAGGAGGCCACCCCTCCCTCTGCAAATCCTGAGCACCAATATGTTTTAAGGGCTCTCCAGAAGGGCTCTGCTTGCCAGTACAAATGAGAAATACCTGCTAGTATAATCTCACATCTCCCAGTAAAGAAAGTCTACTGATGCCACCTTGATTTCCATGCTCACAGAAGCCTTTCACTTCCCTTCACCTTACCAAGCACTCTTCCAGGCCAGTACAAGAGAAGAGCAACCTTGACAAGATCTCAACCTGGCTGCTGCTTAGATCCCAACAGGGGAGAAGAGGAGGAGACTTTGAGCAAAACCCCAGCTCACTCAATGAGATCCATGCACTGAAGGGCACAGAGAGGCAAGGTGCTTGAGAAGGAGAAAGGAGGAGAGGGGCTACAGACGTAGCCTGTGTACACCGGACCAACTGTTTGTTCCATGGCAGTATGTTGACACTGTGTCTGATGCTTTCTGAAAGGGTCCCCACCTCAAATACATGTTGCATGGTTGATCTGCTTGCTTCCTGCAGAAATGGCTGGGATTACAATGTGTGCAGCAGCTCAGGTAGATATGATACACACTGGGCATGGAGCTTGGATCTCCTGGACACATAGAAAACCATGGATCTCTCCAAAGCCCTCTTAGATTGCAGGCAGATTTCTCTACTTGGAGATGGCGGAGACCTTAATGTCCCAAAATGCTGTGCAAAAACAGAGATTCACACCTTTGTGTGTGCACTGACTACATTTTCTTCTGGATGGAAAGAAACAGCTCAACTGCCTGTAGTAGACTCAGCCTGCCAACAACCAGAAAGGAGTCCCTCGTGAGTGGGCTGTGTTTTGGCAGCAAAAGGTGAGATTTTGATATGCACCTCCCTCCTGGCTCTGCAGCAAATATTTGGGTGGGGGCTAGGAAATACAACATGAAGGTCAGGACAGCTGTGGCTTTATTCCAGTTCAGGAGGTGAAGGCTCCCACCACACTTTTCCTAACATGAAGGGCCTCCTACCTGACTGTATAATTATGTTTCTGTGTCCAGCTGCTTTGATTGGTTGCTTGTTTTAAGCGCTCCTCTGTTTAATACCTGGCTTTGCTGGAGCTCCGAGGGAGACAGGCATTTGAACTGCCTTCCACCTTGCTTCCTTTCTCCATAAACGAAAGTATGGGAGTACTTCACTGACCTTCTAAATACAGAGGCTTCAAATTAAATTATAACATTGCTGATAATCAGCAGACCAGGGATTAAACTGATTGGGGCCTTGACAGACCAGATTTAGCTTTCATTAAGTTCTGCCCACAAATCAGGCCTGCCCATACCCTTACTCTCCGGGTTATAATGTGCACAAACACACAGAGAGAGAGAGAGAGAGAGCGAGAGCAAAACCCAAGGTACTTTACTGTTTAAAATTCTAATCCTTTCAAGGTCTGGAAATACCTGGGGTCTAGCTACCACGCTGTCTATCCAACATCTGCCGTTAGAAGTAAAAACCTGAAAGCAAGTCATTTACATGAGGGTTTAAGAGGGATGCAGAGAAACTACAAGAGCAGGGATGTAATCAGTAGCAAAGAGAAAGTCTGAAAGGAGATTGTCGAGCCCTGTGAAATAGAATGAGAGGCTTATTTAATTTTTTTTTTCTTGTGTGTGTAAATTTCCTAAACAGCTGACCTAAATGAGTTCTTACCACGATCAGATAGCCTAGGACAACAGAGTAATCCTTCTAATAGGATTACAGGCTGTGCTAAAGGAGACTTCAGGCTTTTCTGCTCTGCATTGTAATACGTACACATTTGCACACACACAGATATTGTGCCTGGTACCTGCAAACCTGGTGTTTCCCCTATTCCCCCCTCATTAGCCTGCCCTTCTCACCCCAATTCTTTTCTCCACAGTTGCTATAAAGTAGTCACCAACCTTGGATTGAGAAAGGCGGAGGGAATAAATCAAAGAGCTGAAATCATAAAACTGGACAGATGGAAGGGCGGGAAAATTAGCATCCAAAAAGGCCAGTTTCAATAGGGTTCCAAGGGAAATGGTATTACCCGATGCCAGTCAGCCTTTCTGGTGCTCTATGAAGGCAGCATAAAACCCCTGATACTAAGATTTCCAAGGAACACAAAAGCTGACGGAGCAGCACACAGTGATGCAGCAGGAGGTCCCACAGAGCTTTGCCCACAGACCTCCTGGTGTGCTGGACCTGGGTAAACCAAACACCTTAATGGAGGCAAACAGAGAAGTATGTATCAGGGAACAAACAAAGCAGGATAGATCTACTTACTAGCTCTGGGTGGAAAGCTGCAGGGAAGCGCGAGGGAGTCTCTGTGCAGTGAGAACAAGAAAAGAAAGCAACGCATGCACACACACACACAAAAAGAGGAATTATTTCCCAATAAAGAAGTAACTGACTGAGCTCCTAGAGAAGGATGTAGTCAGTAGTGTCTAATACAGTCTTTAGTCGCATGCAAAGAGATGGAGAAGGTGGCTTGTAACTTCAGACTGCATGAGCGAGACCGATGCTAGCGTGCTGATAACAGCTTTCACAAATACGTGTTTCAAAGGTTGCTAAGAAGCACTTAGGGATGGTGCTGGAGAGAACTACAAAACCCACCAGATGCAGTGGGGAAAACACCTTGCTGCGAGGGACTAAGAGGAGCTCAATTCACTTTATCGAAAAAAGATAGTTGTGGGGGATAGCAACTTAGCAACTTCCAGCGGCAAAGATCTCAAATATTAGAGAGGTTTCTGCTCACACACAGAAAGGCACAGTAAGAACCAACAGCAGCTGAAACCAAATGGGAAATTAAGCATACATTGCAAATAAGGAGGAATAGGAAGGAAGAAAAGGGACAGGTTCTCTTTTTTTTTAAATGCCTTCCAATTAAAACTTGGAAGACACTTAGAATCATCCTTGGGAGTCATCCTTCAGCTAAACATATTCCTGAATTCAATGCAGGTGTAAGCAAATAAGCAGCACTGCCCCGCTGTATTTCAGAGAGCAGCCTAGAGGCAATGGTGGCCTGCAGACAGGTCTCTGCTGCAGGGTGACTCCGTCCTGCCTGCCCTTTCCTGGGGATACTGGGAACACCTGATCCGCGAGTCAAAAATCCCCAGCAAAACACTCTACTAAAGCAAATGTCTCCTCCTCTGTTCAGGCAAGGACAGGGAAGTCCAGCTTCTTTTGAGGAGCCCATCTCTTTTGAACTTGTTGAGATCTGCATCTGAGCACGTGCCCCTCAACACACACTAGCTCTCCTGTTAATGGCTTTGAGCAAGTCCCCCAGGTCTACTACCAGTCCTGAAGGAGCACAGAAGTGACGATGTTTCAGTGCTGAAGACTTGAAGACCTGGGTCAGTTCCCAGTACAGTGCTCCTTGTTTTGGACTGTCCTCATCAGGAAACATACCGGTCTTCCAAGAACACGTGCTCATCAACCATATCATCTCCAAAGGACCCTTTGCCCAGCTCCCAGACACCACCATTTCACTCAAGGACAGAGGAGCTGGGCTCCTCCACCTGTTACCTACCTACCGAAAAAGAGGATGACTTTTATCTTATTTTATTTATTTTTAAAAAGAGAATTGATGAAAAACACCAGAACAGACACCGCATTTCTTTCGGCAGCATAGACTTCACTTACCAGGAACTAAAATGAGATCTTACAGCTCAGGGCTGTCAGACGAGAAGTTAATCCCTAAACCAACAGGCAAAGGAAAGAGGTTTGAAAGATTTAGAAGTTATTTGTTGCTTGCCCTGGAAAGAAGATGCTGGAACCCTGGGTCAGCAGCTCTCCTGTGCCTGTGATTGAGTAGGTGACATAATATAGATGACTGTGGCTTCAAATTAATTGATGTTACATCCTTTATAAATCTGGACTACCTGGCTAAAGCATAATGCTCTCAGAGTGACTGAGAACTGCTGAAATATTTATAAGAGTGAGATATTACTCTGGACTAGCTGAAACAGAGGATTGACTCCATTGCTCCCTTCTCTGTCCTCCCTTCCTTCCAACGTATGACAGCTGCCTCAAAAGAAGGAAACAAAACTTTTCTGTTTCTGTTTTGCCAAAATGTTATTTTGGAATCAGAATTCATTTCATTTTTTGGAAGCACATAATCCCTGCGGGTTGCATAGCCTCCTAGGTGTGCCTGCAGTATATAATGCAACTAACATGCAGGCTAGGTACCCCTCAGCTCCCCTGCAGAGCCATACGTACCCCCCTAGCAGCAGGACCATACTAACAGAATTACTTTTGAAGAGGAAGACAAGATAAAGGCATGTGGTCTCTTTTCAGATGGCTGCAATAAGCCATTAAACACACTCACATGGCTGAGATCTACTCTCAAACCTATCACAGAAACTTGGCCCTGAAGCTGATCCGTGCTCTGGGAAGGGCAAATGGAGCAAAAGGAGATTCATTGCTGCCAAGAGAAGAAAGCACTGCTGGAGACCTGTCCTTTCCACAGTCCATCTCCTAGGTGACCTGAGGGTCTAGCAAAGATAAAAATGACACAGAAATCCCTGAAGGACTCTATGCCTTTCTTGTACAGAGCTTCATGATGGGAGGGGATGGGAGGGGAGAGGCCAGGGGAGCTGCAGCAATAACTAATCCGAGATGGAGGAAATGAGAAAGAGAGAGGAAATGAAAAGAGAAGAAAAACGAGTGAGGTGCTGAATGAAGAAAATCCAGGCAGGAGCAGGAGCCTTCCCATGTGCCCTTGGTGTGGTCCAGCATCTTAACCCACATCTCCATGAGCTGGTCCCCACCTAAAGTGCCTCCTTTGCACAACAGACACAAAGTCTCCATCCATCCATCCCCTGTCCAGCCAGCCAGGCACCCCCATGCTTAGCAGCACCTACTACTGTTTCACTTAGGTCTCAGCACTAGTTATGAACACGTCTACACATGACATTATTTGCAAGATATTTTATGATTATATTAATAATGAGACAGGAATCTTATCTGGGTTATTCCTGCTACCCTGCTCTTCCCAGCACAACCACAGGGTGCCCTGCATTATGCATTCAGAGAGCATCACACAGGCTGGTCAAAGGCCACCAGCTCCCTCTTCGCAGGTGTGTTTGAACCCTGGGAAGATAGCATCTCTCACCTTAAAGCTTGCTCGTTTCTCAAGAGCTGTTTTTCACCCTTTAGATATTCAGAACCACAGCTAGTTTCTTCACCAGTTGCCTAATAGCTATGGCAGGGTAGGGAGAAGTGGGATATTTTTGCTTGTGGGCCAGGGAAAAAGCAACAATGGTAATTACCTGGGGCCCAATACACAGCTGGGTCCCCACACTAGGCTGAATGAGGTGCCTACACCTACATGGTACTAACAGCTGTTGAAAATCATAGAATCATAAAATGGTTTGGGTTGGAAGGCACCTTAAAGATCACCTAGTTCCAACTCCCCTGCCATGGGCAGGGACACCTCCCACTAGAGCAGGTTGCTCAAAGCCCCATCCAGCCTGGCC
>JAOQGH010000069.1:33900620-33998559 GCA_025769975.1 Gallinago jamesoni
AGCCTGTCCTCATAGGGGAGGTGCTCCATCCCTCTGATCATCTTCATGGCCCTCTGCTGGACCTGTTCCAACAGATCTATGTCCTTCCTGTGTTGAGGACTCCAGAGCTGGACACAATACTCCAGGTGGGGTCTCATGAGCACATGCAGAGGGGCAGAATCACCCACTTCCTGTGACCTGCTGGCCACACTTCTCTTGATGCAGCCCAGGATTTGGTTGGCTTTCTGGACTGCCAGTGCACATTGCTGGCTCATGTTGAGCTTCTCATCCACCAACAGCCCCAAGTCCTTCTCAGGGTGGCTTTCTAGCCATTCTATGCCCAACATGTATTTGTGCCTGGGATTGCCATGTCCCAGGTACAGGACCCTGCACTTGGCTTGGTTAAACCTCATGCGATTTGCATGAGCCCACCTCTCCAGCCTGTCCAGGTCCCTCTGGATGGCATCCCTTCCCTCCAGCATGTTGACCGTACCACCGAGTATGGTGTCATCGGCAAATTTGCTGAGGGTGCCCTCTACCTCACTGTCCATGTCTCCAACAAAGATGTTGAACAGCACTGGTCCCAGTACGCACCCCTGAGTTACACCACTTGTCACTGGCTGCCAATTAGACATTGAGGAACCTGAATGCCCTCAGCAATGAGGTAACACCCCACTTGTAGGTCTGACATCCCATTAGCTCTTGGCATCATGAGCCACTACCCTGAGCTAAATGAAGATTTAGCCTATGCTTGTTAACAAGCCCAAAGTTTAGGAATGATCCCACCACCTCCTCATCAATGGCAAGGGCTAAACTCAAGACAAGCAAAGGCCTGATCTCATTTCTTTGCTGGCCCGTTTGGATAACTGGGGAAGAAGTCTGCTACTCTCTCACTCACATAATCAATAATAATTTATTCCAAGCCCCGATCCGGCCCTCTTCCACATTCCCCAGCTACTTCTATCCCCAGCCAAGTATCATTTTCAACAAGCAGCACTTGCCGTGCAACCAAAATCCAGGACAAACCTGGTCCTTTTCCAGCTCTAAGCCTCAGTGCCCTTCCTGGTGGCTTACATCAGCAGCTGGTCGATCGCTAAAAGTGTTATTATTAAAACATCCCTTTCTCCTTTGTCTGGGGCTCTGCCACAGCTCCAAGCCACACAAAAGCTGCTGGCTGCCAGAATGACAGCGCTAGGTGGAAAGCTGTCCCCACTCTGCCATGTGATGGGTCGCACGTCCAGCAGGACCAGCACTTCAATAGCAACACAAGAGAAGTTTTAAAGGCGTTTGTTTATTGTGGCCACATGCCACCATTTGATTGCCTGAAAAGCCCAGGAGGGCGCCTAAACACAGTATCTCCCAGGGAGTGACAGTCAGGGCAGTCATCACTTGGTATTAAATAGACACCTTTGATACGGACAGAAAAGACTACAAAAGCAGCATTAAAACAGAAGTTACATCCCTCTCCTCCCCCTGGTGCCTGTTCCAACTTCTCAGCCTGTCATTAGGAGCTGCCACAGGGGAAGGTATTGCAAACAAGCAGCATGAACAGACCCAGGCAGAGAGCAGCTCCCTCGCCCTGGAGGGAGAGAAAAGCCTCCACAGCAACACAGGGCAGTGGGGTGCAGCTACTGGTACCCCTGCATCACCCAGAGACCTCCCTTTTCCCCTGAAGTTGATGACAAAACACGGGGAAGGTGGTTTCTCAGTGCAAGAGAGGAAGCGCATTATTTTAAGTTTTATTTTGGATTTCTCATGCAGTTCTGCAAATGCACTGGTTCCCAGATGTTCACGCTGGGAAAGGCATCATGATGGTCTCACTTACAATCATGACTTTTAAAGCCAGTAGAAATTTTTTAAACCCCATCCTGCCTCTCCAGAGAGTTGTCTGCCTACTCAACTCCAACTTGTCAGTCTTGTTTTCCAAGAGAAACCAAAGACAAAAAAATGATTGTGCGCTAAGCTTGAGGTTTTTCCCTCCTCCTCTACTGCTTGGATGGAGAGACAAACTCCAGAAAACTAGGAAAAATCCAAATAAAAAACCATATTCCTCCTATGAACACTATGGGACGGTTTAAAGCAAATGAAAAATTTTTCCTGTTTAAAACCTGCAGACTGTCAAAACTCCTCACAGAGCCATTTTGACAAGCTCAAACTGTAAACCCTGTAAGGTTCGCTGCCCATTAGTATTCTCGGATGATTCCTTCCTCTATTTGACTGTCACCAAATGCAAACATCAATTATTCCAGACATTCTCATGTCTTGTAATGAACTAAAAAATAAGGAAGACAGAAAAATAATCTGAATATCCAAGATCTTGCAAACAATCACTCAGGCTAGCTATAACTAGATTGCCCAAGTTCATCATCCTCCCTGACAACCCTGTGAAACTAAAAAAAATAAAATGTATTTTTACTCTGTTTTGCACACCCAATTTTGCACACAGTGAAACAGAACTTCTGAGGGCACACTCCCCTCCAGCTTTCAGCATTACACACCTAGGCTTGCCCAATCAAAATGAGACAGTGAATTAATATCTGTGCACTGTAGCCACAGGAATCTCTCCTAGGGATCTTCACACCCAGGCTGGCTGGGTAAGGAAATATCAGCAACATCCAGCAAGTCCCACCAGCTAATCTGATCCCATGAGTGCTCCTGGTAGGAGCCCACTTTGTGCACAGCCCTGTTATATCACCTGGTAATATTTATGGAAAAGAACAGCACTTTTTCCATATGCCGTGAGGCACTGTGAAGATCTATGCCTTGCACTCGTAAGTATTTTTAGTCAGTGTGGATGTCTGCAAGATGGACCAGAAGTACCACATGTCCCTCCTTACCCAATGGCCTGTGCTTCACCGTGAGACTTGGTTGACAGCGGTAGACAACAACATAGATCAGCAAGGCTCTGCACTCCTGTGAAACTACATCAATAAACGTACAGCTGAGACAAGGGAGCACAGGGACATAAATATATACGATTAGATTCTCATTGGCTTGAAAGTTTCCCTGCACATTCTGCCTCTGGGCTGCATCTCCCCAGCTAAGTTGCAGCAACAGATATACGCTCTGTCAGGGCTTTGATATATTAAAAAAAGGGAGGTGTCTGAGTCCACTCTAATCCTCTTCATGTGGCTCATTTTTAACCAGGCTTTCTCATAGGAGCCATCCCAAGGACAACTCCATCAGCTGAGTAGGGGGACTGGCATGTCCGCAATGCACCAATGACTGAAAACTGGGGGAAACTTGCAGAAAAAGAGGCCTTTTTCTCTCTCCTCTCCCAAATATTGAGCATGACTGATTGCTGCTGCTGTGGCTCCAATCCCACTGCGCAAACACCAGTCCCTGTGCTAGCTGGGGAGAGCCGCTGCCTGGATGCTATGGGAACAGATGGAAATTTCACTTAGAAGAGAAGTGTATAAATAAAACTGATAAAAAGTTTTAGGACTCATGGAACGTGCATAATATACTTTATCAGAGGTATCTGCTCCTATGCTCAAACACTGCCAGTGGCTGCCAGGGAAAGAAAAATAAAAGGTCTCTTATAAAATTATTACCCTGTCACTTAAGTCAACAGCAGTGATACCATGATAGAAGCCAGCAGTTATGTCACATTGTTTTATCACTATAATTACATCAAGAACACGGTAACTGTCTGTGTGAGATAAGATGCGGGAAACAGCTCTTCTGAAGTTTCCTGTTCACAGCACTGGGATTTGCAGACTGGTTTGTGGTTTGGACATTACATTCAATTACTGTCCTTGAGCCACGTCACTGAAGAAATACAACCAGAGGGCTTCCCAGACTCCTCCTGCTGCAGGTGGATTTGTAGGAGCTATCAAGGTCAGTCCGTAGGATCACAAAGGACCAAATTAATGGAAATTAGCCTCCAGAGGCTCTCTGGGCTTCACAGGCAGCCCAGGCTCCCAAATGTCCACAGCAGGGTGGCATGGACACTCCCACAAGGTGATGGAGGAGAACACACCACCACATTTGCTGAGCAGAAATCAACCTCTCCCCAGGCAGAAAAGATGTATAGCTGGGACTACACCCATTTTTGTAGGCCAAGAAAGTACTTGGCATGAAAGAGAAAAGCAATTCTGCACAGCTCATTCTCAGGGAAAGGCACTGAAAACTCTTCTTCTGACCCCAAAACGACATGCAGTTGTACATCACACACACACACCCAAACCTCCCTTACACCGCACCAGGTGGATGCAAAGTGGCATAATCCCTGCAGACCCCACTAACTCCGCAAACAACCTGACATCCTCCAAATGCTTCCTTCAAGTGGGTAAATCCCTGATGCATCATGAGGTTGTCATTATTTGCTGTTTTCTCATCCCATCGTCCCCCTTTGTTTGGGAATTCACTGCAATGAGGTTCCTTCAGAAACCTAGCAGACTCCCAGCTCCTATATCATGCTGACAACTCATCTGTTTTTATCCCTTTTTCCCATGTATCCCTCTATTTATTGTAAATTGCTCTGAGGCGCCACGGCATACGGCACACAGTACAATGGAGCCTGGAAAGCTGCAGTTGCTACAGCTTTTAGTTGTCAAGTGAGACTGTGAAAACAAATAGTAAAAATGAGTTTCAGAGAATAAGTAGTTTTTTCGGGGTTTTTTAGAAAGCAAAAGACAAGACAGGTCACAAGGCTGTTGTAAAAAGAGAAAAGCTGCCAGACTGGCTCCTAACCTGTTTTTCTACCACCCCCTCTTACTCAGAAATTCATTGAATCATGCAGTTATTAGACCTTTCCACACTTGGACAAACAGGATTCAGGCAACAGGTACGTACAAGATTTTCCCTGCATTCTGATCACCAAGTGTGATTTGATTGCAATTTTGCATCTTCTGCTTATAGCAGGAAAAGACCTCACAACAGTTATTACCTCATTCATCCCAGAGTCACTGCTTTTCAGGGCTGGGCAGAGGTTGCCCTGTGGAGTCCAACACACAGACACCCTTAGTGGGAGCACTGATGGGAGGCACAATGGGCACAAGCCTGCGAGGACTAGGGTGACACCCAACTCCTAGAGTAGAATATTTTCAGTTGGAAGGGACCTGCAACGGTCACCTAATCCACTATTCTACAGAAGATGCTGTCCACCTTTCAGCACTTCATCAGTACTATTCTAGGCTGCAGAGAAGTCCCAAGAGAACGTCAGTGCTGTGGAAGATGGACGCAGGGACCATTTTTTCTGCCAGACATAATGCAGAGGAAGATGGTACTGGGGAAGACAAACTTGTTTACTACCCTTCCCACAAGGGTTTGAAATAAAATATCCTCTTGTCTGGAGTCAAGAGCAACAGTGCTGTTAAGGATGATCCGTCATGCCACAGAACTTTATCACAGCAATTATATCAGGAACAAGTTTACCATTTCAAAAAAGAAGAAAGATTACAAGAAGCAATCCACCAAAACAGCAGCAATGTCACAGCTGAGAGATATGCAGAGAAGAGAAATGCATTATACGGGAGCAATTGAGAATGAATTCAACATGGAAAGAGCTAGATTGGGCTTAGAGCTCTGTTGAGCATGTCTGCTTACAAGAACACAGTAAATGGTTCTGCAAGCACAAGATTTCCACTTGCACCCACATGTGCAGTTTTGCTAATTACAGAAATGATTTCCAAAGGGTCTTCAGGAAAACACAGAACCACCCAGGGAGTTTTCCAGATTACCAAAGAAATTAGCCTAATCAAAATCCTTGACTGCTACACAGGCTGGAACTATCGTGCATCAAGGAAGGATTGTGCGTGCACACCCCTCGGCATCTCAGATGAACAGCACAACCACCAGACTGAACACTTGACCTGTCAGCAGCTCGGGAAAGGGACCTCTGTTGTTTTTAAGCCTCATGTAAGAGCACAGAGGATGCTGCACTGGGATCTTGTACTGAGGCTGTTCCCAGCATGGCAGCAGCAGACACCAGTGAGACAACATGCCTTCTTGGCTTCAGAGCAAGTGTCATACATCATTGAAACGAAAGTCTGGGGTGGTGTTTTTTTGGGTTTTTTGTTGTTGTTGTTGCTGGCTTGTTTGTGTTTTTTTCTTGGACTCAGCAAATTCTTGAGGGGGAGCATTGCACAGCCCTTCTGACAGAAAAATGAAGGTCATTACAAGTCAACCCAGTGGTAAGCTCCCAGCAGCAATATCACTAAAGGTTTTTTCTTCTGCACTGGAGACACCCTGATGTCTTGTTTATCATGGAAACCTCCCTTACTCACCTTGTGTGACCTGTCAGGCATGTGCTGAAGGAGACATATGTGGGAAAGAGATTTGGAGAGAACAGCTAGCAGGGAAAACCATGTGGATCATGATAATCCAAAGGAGACATGGAGCAGGGAACGTCGAAGGAACGTTCAAGGAAGAGCTTGCTACAGGCTGACGTGAGCACTCTGCAGCTGTGCACCCACCCTCCTTGGCCAAGAAAGCACAGAATGAAAACCTGAGTGAAACAGGTTATTGGCTTTTCTCAGACCTGGATAAAATTGCTATACAGCCTACAACAAATCATCAGCCCAGTAATAAATATTCCCCTCTCTTCCCTGCACCTGACCCTGATCTCACTCTTCTAAGCAACTCTAAACAGCACATATCTGTTAGCAGACTCCAGTCTCACCTGCTGGCTGCTATGATCCTGGATCCTTTCCAGACCAGCTTCAGGGCACAGCACAATACAGAGAAGACACCCATTGCCCGGGAAATTGATTTATTATTGTGACAGATGGGTTCACTCATAACCCTCTGGCTTGATATTTCCATGATATCTCCAAATACTGGTCAACCAGGGATTCCCAGCCTCTCGGTACTCAATGTCAAGAAAGTTCCCTGCCATGGGATACATCCTCATCAGAGCTACAAAGACTCAGCCCCTCTGATCTTCACAGCATGATGGGGCTTTAAACAACCTGGTCTAGTGGGAGGTGTTCCTGCCCATGGCAGGGGGGTTGGAACTCAACGATCTTTAAGGTCCCTTCCAACCCAAACCATTCCATGATTCTATGATTTTATCTCAGTGTCTAAACAGAGTTCAGTGGGTGCAGATGCAGACATTCGCTTTTGCCAGCTGCAGATGGAGGAAGGCACAGAAACATGGAGTTCATGCATGAATATAAATATCATTAAACTGAAAGCAGAGCCAGGGCCCAGATTTCTGATGAAAAGAGCCCACCTTCAACCCCTCACTGGGAAGTTTTTGTTGCCTGGAACACCATGAACAGTTTAAAGGTCATGGGGAAACCCTTCACAGGTGCTATAATTGGTGACAAATTTTAAGTAACCAAAGAATCTGGTGAAGAAAAAAGCAGATTAGGAATGGAGTCAGGACAGGTTGGGGGGAAGTTTTAGGAATGATTTTCAAAGGATAAACACTTTGGTTCTACTGGTGTCCTATCTTCTGTTTCAAAAATCATCATAGAGCAAGAAAAAAAACCATTTTGTGTGTTTGTAGAGGGCAGGGGGTGTAGGAAATCAGCTCTTTAGCATGACAGCTGCATTATTTATTTATTAAATATAAGACAGGCTGACTTAGGATTTATGATCTAAGATTTCAAGTAAGTTGGGAGTGTAAACAACTAGCCAGTATTCAAAGTATTTTTAAGAAAAAACCTTCCCTAGTAACAACAAAATGCAGATGAGAGACCATTTCTCTGGTAAGCAAGGTTCATCAATGAGACCATGCTCCAAAATATCTTGAGATACAGGGTGGATTCTTCCCCCCGCCTCCATCAGCAGACAACCGCTGCAGCTGTGGCTGGGGTTCAGGTTAGAGCTGAAGCCCTTCCAAAACCCGACTGCACCCTGAGAGACAGAACAAGGGCTGGTGTCAGGATGAAGCTTTATCTCCAAGCTTGGATTTCACAGCTGAACATACACGAGTGTTTCTAAGGCCCATCACCTCCAAATCAGGGCTGTATAGTATTGGGCAGGTACTGCTTGCTGGGGCAGAGGGGAGAGCAAGTTCTCCATAGAGCTTTTTTTTAGAGGCAAGAAGAGAGCTGGCTGACCCAGTCACCACGTGTGTTTTTAAAGGCAGCCATGTGTTCACCCTAGCATTCAGATGGGTGAACACTACATGGACAGACACGCCAGGAGTGCACCTACCACAGGAACAGTTTCTGTTCCCCCCCAGATCAGATCCTCTCTACCTCAGCAGAGACCAGGTTGCAGCCTAAGTTACAGCTAGCTCCAGGACAGCAGGGCTCCTGTTCTCTCTGCATCTGGCTGTGAAGGACAGAGGCAAAGCCTAGGAAGTCTTTCGGGTCTTCAGCACTTTACAGATCAAGCCCTTAGCTTCTATAGTTCATTGGGCTTGTAAGAACAACCTCACATCCCTCAAAACAGCATCACTTGGACTAACCAACACCATCCTGACAGCCTCTGGTCAGGGCCCAGACAGGCTGACAATATGCTTCCCTTGCACATCCTCTGACAGAAACAGAAGCTCTCAGTATCCAGGGCTTTCAAGCCAATACTTTCACTCAGGCTTTAATCTCCAAAATCAATTAAAAGCAAAGCAAATAAACCCAAGAGATCCTCTCCCTTGGGTTTCTTTCAGCTTCACAGGCAGGAGAAAAATTATCCTTCATAATATCACATTGAAAGCACGTACTGCAGATGGCTGTCACTCAGTCATTAAGTGCAGTTTTGCAATTCCACCTATCGCTCTATGAACCAGGATGATTTGTGCATACTCGATGCATGAGTAACATACTGGAGCGTTCTGCATCCCTTATGAAAAGCCATTATAGATAAAACAGCCAGATCCCTGATAAGGCTTCAAAAGGCCTGGGAGTGTATTGCCTTCAAAAACATTGCCAGTCCCTTCCCGAGATAAGTCCCACTCGAACTTGACTCACACCCAAGCTCAGCCAAGCTCACTTTCACACTCCAGAGCTCTGCTGCTCATTGCTGTGACTGCACACGTCATCTCGCCCGCAAAGCAAGGATGTATGAACGGGGAAGAGGTAGAACCCAGCTCCTACAGTAAAACACCTCTTTAGTCCCAAACCAAGCAGACTTCTCTGATTGCCAGATGCAAGGTACAAGTTGTCAGACCCAGTGGGTTTTTACATGACACTAAGCTGAGTCATAATGGAAATTTTAACTCAAGTCTTCACCTTTTGATACTGCCAGGTGTCACCTCCTGGGTAGCTCGCATGCAACCCTGCAAGACGGCAGCGTTGAGTCATCCCATTCATTGTGTATCACGCTGTGACCAGTCTGCTGAAATTACTTGTGTGGATGTATGTCCGATTAGTTTGTGACTCACCATTCACAGATAGCTGCCAGCCTCAACTACGAGGGAATATCGGTCCACCTCTCATCTGAAAAGTTAGTGCCTATTTCTTGCCACAAGTGAACGGTCAACTAAGCCCCATTGCATGCCAAGGACGGGAGGAGCAAAGAGCGTAACTCGTGAAAGTTAACAGCAAAGCTTGTATTTCATTGGCATGTTTTATACAAAAAAAACAAACCATTCTTCAATAATGTTTTAGATATCTGATGATTTTGTGAAAGCAGCCACCAGGATTTCATAAACACTCCCACAGTAACATGACCCCCATGCTCCTTAGCATAGCCATAACATGTTTCTGAGCACTCCCTTCAACTAGAGCTCCAGAGACACCAGCTTGTTAATTATACTAAGATAAAAGGGAAATTTGGCAATTAAACTCCCATTTTTTTTTGTGTACGTCCCTGGTAGGCTTTTGATAACACTGTCTGCTGCCTCAAAGCAACATTGCCCAACACAAGGTTTCCCAGAGACCTGCTGCTATGACTAAGCCTTCCATCACTGCCGTGTAATCACGGGCTCACGCCAGGAGGTAAAGCTGCTCAGACTGTGGCAGCCATTGTAACTTGAACTTTCCTCACAGAGCATCTTAGGATGAGTTTCTCCAGCTGCTGAAAGCTCGGCAAAGCAGCTTTTAATAACTCTGCCAGCAGGAGCTGGTCAAATTTTTTACCCCTTCCTCTGAGAGAGATGAATCTCAAGGACATATATTTGTGCTGGTGGTTACTAAGGTTTGATCACTGGAAAAGGAGAGGGGATGGAAAAGAGCAACGCTGGTAATTTCAGTTTGCTCACACGCACACCACACCTCCCTGAGCACACACACAAACACGCGGAAAAGTGCACATCACACGCTGATTCCACTTCTTGCCAGTCTATCCCTATCCAAGTGAAGTCAGAGGCCATCAAGGTGACCTGACTACTATATTTAAGTACTGCTGTACTTTTCTCAGCAAAGAGAAGTCAAGCGCGGAGGACAATATGTGAGCAGAAGGAAAAAAAAAAAGACAATATGGAGTATTTTGCTTCCACATTTCCTCTTCTGGTTCAACAGTTGCTGCAGCACAGAGGGTTTCATTCTGGGTGTTAACAACCCTCATGAAGCAGCTGCTATGTGCCACCAGTAGTGACAAGACACACAAAAACCCATCCTACGTCTAGTTCCTAGCACGTGCTTCCTCATAAAAGAGGGTGAACTCTGAACCGAGGCATCAGGACTTCAGTGAAATCTAAGCCAAAGACCAGGTTAAACCTCTCCACATCCCAATGACACTAAAGACCTGTTGACTGTGTAATCCTACAAAAGGTTTGATAAACAGCATGATTTGTTCCATTAGCCCAGCAAAGCAAAAAGAGCTGTTTCCTCGTCTGTCACCTCCACCCAAGTGCCAACCTTTACCAATAGCTCAGAGACAAGTGAAAGGTTCCTTTCATGATTCCTGCAGAGTCTTCCCCCATACTGTTCCTCAGCACTAGGGCAGCCGTGGCTTTGAGGGCAGGAACTGAGACAGATTCTCAGTTGGAGCCACTAAGTAATGGCACACTGAGGACAGTTTGAGACAAAGGACGGTGTTCAAAGGAAACATCAAATTTTATTTAACTTCTCAAATAGCGTAGTACTTGGAGTTTAAACTGTGGGCAAATACATTGTCTCACCTTGAACATTATTTAAATATTTATCTAGTTTCATCCCTTGTCTGACAATGGAAGATTGACTTTTCTTCTGCTTCACAGGATTAAAGGGTTTTGCTCTTCCTCCTGCCCTCCAACTCCTTACCAAGCAAACAAGGTGTTTTCTGAAGAGACAATATCTTTTGTTGGTCTCACCTGAGTAAATTCTGAAGTTTGAAGCTTCTTCTGCTTCCATCAAATCTGACCTCGAAGACAAGTGGTAAATTGGGGTTGAGGGGAATGGAGGGAAAACATGCTTAATTAAATAAATTTAGAAACATCAACCATCATGATCAGGAGGTGCATTTATTCTTTTCTAAAGATCAGGAGAAAGAAGATGGAGAATGTGAAAGAAGAGATAAAGGCCTTTATTATTGCACAAAGTAGCCATCAAAAGGCCCCACTAAATTTTCATTATATCCTGATAGTCACTATAAAAGGAGAGGGCAATTTGCCACCTCAGAATAATGAGGAAAAACACTCAACTTGAATTGTCCATAAATACCCTGTACTTCGAGGCTTTGTACTGCTCAACACTGAAATGGCACTTTAAAAAGAAAATAAAGATATGAAGGAGAAGGGAAGATGCACCCTTAGGGGTAAATACAAGGCTCCTCAGGAAAAGCAGGAAAACAAAGATCTTTGTCACCATTCAACTTCATGTAAGCATTTCCCCTGGGAAGAACTTACTAGCAATGGAAAAAATAACATTTCTTATGTTGGCACGTCTGTAAAAGGTGGTTTGTTACAAGCAGCATTTGCTACAGGGAAATTCAACCACATTACTGTCTGAAAAGCACATGCCTAATCCATAACCTTCGTTAGTGCTACACAGGCTGCTGCTTCCACCAGGGTTCGGGCATCTCTGTGTGTGCTCGAACACAGCAGCACTTGGAAGCTCCCTGCTGCGAGCAGGGTCTGTTGTAAAAAGCCCTGTACAAATACTCAATAAGAAATACTCCTTGTTCCACGAGCAACCAGCCAAACAGGCAAGGCAGACAAAGGCAGAAGGGAAAGTATCGTGATCTCTATATTTCGTACAAGAAGCTGAGCCACAGAGAGGTGAGTGTGTACTTAGAACTAATCTGCTGTGCCAGTGATATAATCAACATGCCTTTCTTGTTTACCTATACTTGCTAGGAGGTCCTGATGCCTTTGTGACTCCCACCGTTAACTGCACAGGCTCCCAGCCTTTTATTTGTTCAGATTTAACAACAAGCAGCAAACCCACCACCCCACACTCCCACGCATGCCACGCCACTGGTAACTGTTAGAAAGCCAGCTAAATGAAAACTGAAACACAGCAGTGATATTTAATCAAGTATTCAAGACCCTGAGTCAGAGCAGAAATGAATCCTTAAATTGATCTCAAATTCTGCCCATCCTAAAGCTCTCTTTAAAAGACAGCTCTTGCATCCTGCCCTGATGGGCAACAAAATCGGGCAGCTCTGGGATGCACTGAATGGAGATTTTCCAGCAGCTCCTTGCCATGGGATCACACGATCCTACTCTAAGCATCCCTTAGGGAACACCAGTGGGACAGGCTCCATTAGCAGGAGGTTTCAGGACATTTGCTGCATCACAGGTCGCACAAACCTGCAGTGAGATCTACATCTTAGCTATGAAGTGGGATGCTACATGTGGAGACATACCCTGGTGCAAAGCAGCTTAAAGACAAAGTCAAATTTTGTGCATGAAATGTCCTGCTCAGTATACTGCTTGCCTGAAAAGCTCTTCCTGCCTCATCTAAGGACATGAGTTCTTAACTTTTAGGATGCCCTTCTATAAATCAGGCTCCATCTGACTCGCCTGGTGCAAGCAGGCTCTTTTCCCATGACTTGAAATGGGGCCAAAGTCATCAGACTTGAAAGGGATGAAAAGTACACCCTCTGTAGTAGACACTATTCTTGCTATTTCTCCCCACAACTTTCTCTTTTATTAGACTTGGAGCAAGTAGTTCTCTCCCAGCCTGACCCAGTACCAGCAAATGCTGGAAAAGTCTGAGCTACAGAATCCACATCAGAAAACAAACCAGTCACACCAGTCACCTTAACATATGCTTCCCGCTAACTCCTTCCTCTCCCACATCACACACATTGGCCAAGGGAAAGCAAAATGGATCCCTCGGGATCTCAGAGGTACACTTCTCCTCAGAAAAGAAAGGGAATTGTTCAATATGGTTCAGCCCAGGATCTAGGAACCAGCCCCCCTGCTCTACCTAACCCTCCACGTGGTCTCTAACGACATCAATAGCTTCACGTTCCTAGGAATACACAGGAGAGCTGGTAGGTCTAATTATCAGTCTCACCTTTCTTGAAATTACTGGAGGAACCAGGGGCTCTTATCAAACTCAGCTTTACCTTATCTCCTCACTCCTTCCCTCTTGCTTCCTGTAGGTGTTTCACTGTCAGCTTTGCATAGCCAGATACTTTACAGACCTAATAAGCGCAGACAAACAACGTCTATGTCTGAATGATTAGCTGATAATCACAGACATGGTCTTTGCCAAGTTTTCTGAACGCAGAAGGCCAGTTCAGCCTTCCTTCACCCCAACATCCCACTGCCAAAACCCACAAATCACATCAGCGTAAGGAACGAGTGAAAAACAAAATCCAGCATCGAATGGCTGCTAAATAATGCAAAGAAATGAAAACAATTTGGTTTGGATGATTGATTATAGGGAAATTGCTCATACCTCCAAAGCGTGGCACCTTCCAATCACATCTTTGTTTCATTTGTCAGCAAAGAAATTAAGTTCCTCTTCTGGCGCGGAGCCTGTGCTGTCCTGTTAGCTGTGTTTGGCACAGGGCATTGCTTTGCAGCAGTTTCTTGCCCCACTTTGACACTTCACCTCACCCCACCAGCGCTGCCAAGTAGTGACCACCATGTAGTGCCACCACGTGGGTGACACCAGATTCAGCTCCAGTTTAGCAGACAACACTGGCTCAGCTCCTCCAGAGGCAGTTCTCCCAGCTGCTTACATTAACCCCAAATGACACTCACTCCAATCAGCACAAAGTGCTTGCAGCCTTGGAAAAATCAAGGGAACACCCAGCACCCGAGGATTTGCAGTCCCCTTCAAGAAGGTCTTCCCAAACTTGGATTTCTTTCCTTCACCTCGTTGCAATTATGCAGTTTTAAACGGAGATGTGACCTTCAGATCTTAAAAGAAATATCAATAACTGCCTCACACATGAAAAAACACAGGGATGAAAGAGGTACATTTGTGTCAATAAAGAGCAGAAAACAGTCCCACTGGCATAAAAATACTTCTGTTCCCCTCAGCTCCTATAATACAGGAACAAAAGGGATCTCCTAGTCCTGGACTCTGCTATGACAGGCAGTAGTTCTCTATAATCCTTTGAATTAATTTAGCAAGCTCCATTTTAAAAACAAGTTCTGATTTTTGCCCCCAGCATTCCCATTATGAAAGGCTGTTTCAGAACATCGCTGTTCTGACAGTTTGAAACTTTCTTTCAATTTCCTGCCTAATTTATGGCTGGCCAGTTTTACACTCTATGTTGTTACACCAGCACTGTTATTTAGTTTAAAAAGCTCCCTTTCCTCCTGATGTTTGCTCCACAGTGATATCTTAACAGAGCTGTCACATAAGGCACTTTCAACCTAGTTTTAGCGTTCAAAGAGAAAGACTTTATCTAATTATAGATGGATTTTTAACTCCTCAAGGAAGAGGTTGTGTTCTTATATTGTGCTTACTTATAGGTAGTATGGCAGAACAGCATTTCATGGGATCATCAGAGCCCAGTCATCCAGCCAATTCCTAAAACTCTCTAAGAAAGGGGGTGCCACATTTTTCCTAGACAGTCTGCTTCAGTGTTTTATCCCTCTAGAGATTAAAAGGGTTTTCCTAATAAACATCTTAAATCATCTTCATTATGAATTCAAGTACTTTCTTTTTCTTACACGGCTGATTGTGGAAAACAGCTCATCACCACCCTTTTTATAAGTACTATTTATGTGTAGGAAGACTTACTGCATCCCATTTCCATCATTTCTCTCCTAAAATGAACAAATGCAGTGCCTTCAATCTTTGTTCATAGGACTTGTTTCCCTAACCTCTTATCATTCACTTGTTTGGGTTTGGGTTTTTTTTTGTTTTTTTTTTTTGTTTTTTTTTCCACCCTGAACTCTCTCTCCAAATTTCTTAATAGGTCTAGACAAAGTTTCACATCAGTTCCGGCCACCCACACTTGGCTGAAGCTCTGCCAGCCCCAAGCAAGTTGTAATAATTGCCTCTCATATCTGGCAAAGAGCACTCTTCTTAACACCGGGTTGGATACAATGAGCTGTTTTGCAGCAGCGTCGCGGGGTTGATTCATATTCTGCTTGTGAACCAGCGCAACCCCGGTCCTTTCCTGCTGAACTCCTGCCTCATTGCATATACCCTGTTTTGTGTTTGTGTATTCTGCTTTGCCTGCCGAAGAGGAGTGCGTTGCACTTGTCTTAATTTCATCTCTTTTGCTTTCAGGCAAGATCTCTCATTTGTAAAGATTGTTGTAAGTGCTGAGCCTTTCTAGCAGGGTCCTGTGTTTACCTGCCAGACAATGACAGACAGTGTTTAAGACCTCCAAGCAACAAGGCTACCATGTACCCACTGCAGAAGCACACTCTCCTTCAGCACGGCTCAGCCAGGATACAGATAAGTCTCCACACCTAGTTACATTGCTCTCCCAACTAACATTCAGGTGAAGTTCTCATAGTCCTGATTTTTAGAGACTGTGCAATAACAAAGGCCTTTATCTCTTCTTTCACATCCTCCATCTTCTTTCTCCTGATCTTTAGAAAAGAATAAATGCACCTGCTGATCATGATGTTTCTAAATTCATTTAATTAATGAATTTCTAAATTCATTTAATTCATTTAATTAAGCATGCTTTCCCTCCATTCCCCTCAAACAATATTCTACCACATCATCATCTAATGACATGCCACGAGATCTGCCTTTCAGACCTCTTCTCCAGCCACCCAAACCTTCCCACCTACCACAGTACACTTACTCCCTGCTCTATGGCCCGACTCATCCCTGCCAACACCCTAGATCAGTCACAACCTTGAGGTAGGACCCCCCCACTTCCCTTGAAGCAGCCGCATGATGCTACCCAAAGCTGAAATACAGCAATGCAAACTTTAACACGGGATTCTTTTAAAGACAGATTAAATAAGGGGTCAGGAAAACCAACTTGCCTCCGGTCATTGAGTCCTTATAGCATAAGGTCTTCCACTTTGCTTCCTAGCAGCCTTCAGTAGCTTTCTGCACCTGAGTGACCTTCTCAGCTCCACAAAGATTGGTCAAGGCATTACAAAGCCCTCAGGAATCTCCCAACTTCTGCAGCTCCAGACCAAGTATGTTCAAGAAACAGGGCTCCAAAAAACGTCCCCATAACAGAGGGCACTCAGAGAGAAAGAGCCCCAGGGCCCAGCCAGTGCCTTTTAGCAGAAAAATCCTCTGCATGATCCTAGTGGTCAGGGAAAAAGCAAAGTAAATGCTTTCACCACCCACCCTCTTCTTTTTGTTTTGACATAATTCCAGTTCCCCCCGCCTCCACCACCTCACAGCTCAAGTTTGGCAGGAAGGGCAGGGGGCCTTTAAAGCTGGTGGGATATGAAGACCAAAGCTTTCTAAATGACATTTCCCTGAGGGACTTGGCACTGTCCTGGCAAGCTGGTGGGATATGAAGACCAAAGCTTTCTAAATGACATTTCCCTGAAGGACATGGCAATGTTCCTGGCGTGCTTTCGCTTGAGGATTTCTAAGTGCATCCCAGGACTGTTACCTCCTTTTGCACTGCAGTGAGGTGTGGGGGCACTCTAGCCCATGTACAAAGTGTGGAGAGGTTGCTCACATCATTGCTTTTGACATGATGTGACCAACAGAAAGCTGATGAGTGCCTAGATTACAGGGGGCACTAAACTCAAAACCAGAAGTAGCATGACAGCAGGTTTAAAGTGGAACATAATACAAGTTAAGACAGGGACTTGGTTCATCAGTCTGCTTAGGGATGGCTGCGTCTGCTCAGGTAGTGGGGGAGTTAAAGGCTGGGTAATTGCATTCTTCTACCTCTTGGAGAGGTCTTCACCGCACAGTGAGAGCCATGGTCCTTCCCTAGAGGCCAGCAGCTGGTTATCAACACAATACTGAAAAAAAATAAATCTTAGGGCAGCTTGGTGCTGGTGCTTGTGTGCCTGTAACAAGGGAGAGCAAGCAGCGTGTCAGCAGAAGCGCTGGTCTAAATGGAGCAAAATGAAATCAGGTAGCTCTGCTGCTCATTGTAAGAGAGTGATCCTTCAGGATTTGTCTGGAAAGCTGCTCCAAACCATGCCTGTGGACAGAATGCTGATTCCAAGCTCTCTCATCCATCATCATTTTCCAAATAGCATTTTCTTGTGCTTGCTCAAGCATGGAGCAAGCCTTCCTCCTGTCCCCCTGGAGCTGCCTGCTCTCCTTCTCACGTCCGCTCCCCGTTCACGCTAACGTAGGGCAGGATCTTTCCTGCTTGCCAGAGGTGTGAAGCCAATGTAAATTACTTTCCCTTTTGCATTGAGAGAAAGTCTTATTATCAACCTGTCAGATCGAGACAGCTGCCAAGATGCTTTATAAGAAGAATTAAATCAGGCTCAATCTCAACAGACAGATTCTTGTCCCTTTTCAGGGGCCCCATGCAGGGCTTTGGCCTTTGCCATCAGCATTTTTTTTTCCTCTCTCAGCTGAGCTTTATCAGTCAAAGCCAAGCATATGGGGGAGACTGTGGCAGCATAAAACAGTCCACTAGCATCAAAGAGTAGGTCTTAAGAAAATTGTTTCCCAGGCTTTTAGCCAGACACATCTCACAATGAGCTGACAGAGGAATTACTTTGTTGCATCCTCGAAATGCAGCCCTCTCCAATATTAGAAATCGGTGGTCAGTAGAGACCAGCATGCCCCCCAAAGAAGTTGTCATGCCAAAAGAGAAGATGATACCCCTCACAGATAAAAGAAATGAAGAGAAAATTTTGGACGTCATAACAAGATTATCTGCAGTGGCATCCAACCAAGACACTGAAAGGAAACACATCTCCCCCTCTCTGGCTTGGTAGACTCCCTCCACATACCATGAACTCCACTTCAAAGTGTAAGTGGTGGTTCTGGCACTGGCAGTGGTCAGGTAAGTTATAACCATTGTTTCTGTGAGACCTGAATTGCTCCGTTGACCTCTCCAGCACTGAGTATCAACAGTTTTGCCTGTGTTATGAGGCCTGATGAGTTCCCAAGCCACGGTTATGAGGTTGGCATTCAAACTCAAGTGAAATTAAGCAACCTTAGGTTCCGTAAGCTACGTGCATTTTGTCTTTCTCTAGAAGAGTGGGAAAAAAAATACTTACAAATAAAATTTATAGCTTCTCAGATCCCTTCTTGCCTTGCTCCTCCATCCTCTGAAGCCTCTGCAGCCTGTATGCTACCATAAACTAGCCGTGTTGTGGATTTGATTTAATATGGTGACAAAGAACTTTGCTCTCTGAGTTTGGAGTCCCCCTGGGTATTCTCTGCTCTGTGAGGTTTCACCTACTTTACATTTGCTTTGACCTAATTCTCAATGAGGTCACGCTGGTGGATCAGGGGCTGCGCAAGAGCGACTGTACTGCTCTTCCCCTTGAAAAGGCAGCCTGAAGTTAGGAGCTTAGAAATGAGGGATAAAGATTAGTAGTCATTCCAACCTCTTCAAAAGAGACAGGCCCAAGGCTGGCAATGTTGGTCTCACAACTAACAGAAATAGACCCTGCACATTCCCATTTGTTTGGCAGGTGGCAGCAGTCACGTTCGGAGGAGCAGAGTGCAGAATTCATGCTCATCTTCAACAAGCTCCTACACCAAATCCTAAAGGAAAAGGTTTCCAGGTTTCCAAATAGGATGCATGATTTTTTTCTTAAACACCTGGCCAGGATCTAAATCCAAAGGGACAGGAAATGGATTATGAGTCAGCTCTCACCAAGCATCAAAGAAAGGAAAGGAGCAACAACTGAAAGGATTGTGGATACTCCACGTAGACAATATTCAGAGGACTGGAGGGGAAAATAGAGAGAAAAGTCCAGAAGGTAGAAAAAAAAGACAATTACAGTTGTCTTGAAAGCAGGTTGTAATTTTATGCCATAGATTCTGGAAAGATCCAATGATACCAGGAAGTCCTCTTCAGCCTCTTGAACATAGAAGATTGATTAAGTCCTGAAAAGCTGGAGATCATGGGCAGACAAATTTCCCCAGTCATTACTGGTCTGCAGAAGCCAGATGTGACCAGCTGAGGTTGCTTGCCATGGTGCCCGTGGATGACATGGATGCACAGGGAGAACTATACTTCAGAACAGTGAAGTGGTTCAGAGTAGCAAACCCACCTCATGTGACTGTCCCTCCTCTTCCTGCTTCTGCAGTCATCCCTGGTCACCTCAGCACCTCCTCTTCCCTAGGAGGAACAGCCTCCTTCCTCCTCAGAGCATGAAAACCTTTGAGACAATAGAAGTGACAGAAACAGAACAATACAGTCGTAACATTAAACACTCAGATATCAATCTATAGCCAATCTCTCTTCTGATGGGCAAGGAAAACTGTTACTTGAATATCCCATACCCTGGCTGTGCCCCCCACTGCCTTTGAAGCAGCAACACCAGCTACAGCTCTATGCGAGAAGGTTTTATGAAAGTTGGAAGTGGTGAAGGGAGTGGAAATTAGGAGGTAGCGAGAATCCCTCCTCTCATCATTTTCATCCCTCTCCTACAGTCTACAAACAGGGATATGGCTATGCAGGGTCACAGCTGCATTAGTTAGCTCTTGTGCAAATCACAGACACACACAGTCCCATGGAAATATGCTCCTGGCCCACGCCAATGATTTGTCTCATGCAGAACCGACACGTTTTGAGATCTAATTATTATCACAAAGCTCTAAACATTGCGGAGCAGACTCTCAGCCTTTGCTCATCAATGCCCAACTGCTCCCACTGATCTCTTCTCTTGGAGCAGCAGTTTGTTAACTCCAGGAACAGTCTGTCATTTTGAGCTCAGGAACTAACAAACCAGAAGAGGTTCAGCCCAGGATTTGAATTCTCCCTGCCAGAGGCTGAGATTTGATGCCCAAATCTGAGTCCATGACATTCTGGGTTCTTGGATTCTAGTCCCATGTGAGCCACGACAGACCGTAGCTCTTGCCAGTGGGTTCATGGCCTAGAAGGTTACAATTTCTGCTGAGGATCAATGGCATTTGAAAGGTGGTAAGGTAGCTGCATGCAGACAAAAAAAAAAATCCCACCTTCCTTCCTTAGGTTTTGTACGTAAATAGCCATGAACCCTGATGCTGGGCTGCCCTGCCTTCTCTGCAGCAATGCTCTTTGGAGGAAGCATACTTGGTTTGCCACTGAGAAGGGAAGCCAAGGCATCTTGGACTCCTCCAGAGTTGCTGCTCCCTTCATGCTGGCTGGATTAGGACCGCTGGTAAAAAGGAACAGTTCAGCTACAGTTTTTACAGCACAAGTGTAGTAGGAAGCCTCCCGTTGCCAGTGTGCTCTCAGGAGTCTGCAAGACATCAGCCTCCATGCAAGCTGGCTGAATGCTTCTCCAAAATCAGCCTACACACCTTGGCAGCACAGCCTGTCACTAATCCCTAGAAAACAACCCCCTCTGAGAGCTAAAAATAGATGCTATTTTTTAAAAGAACAAATTAATTACTCCTGAATTTCTGTGTATTAGAACTGTTAAGTCTCTACTTTACAGCTGCCCTCAAATTGGCTTTTCACCTTCATTTACCTGTCTCCACACACATCAGCGATGGCAGAGACTGACATATCCAGACAATGCCTGCAAATTAAGTGGGCTGTGAACCTTCTTCAGCCACAGATGGAGAAGCATGAAGGTTGTGTGCACAGACTTGTGCCATCAGCTTGTTGCTCACAGATGAGCAAGCCCGGCTGGAACAAAAGCATTCAGCGTAACCAAGCACCAAGGAATAAGTATCTGGATATTTCAGCAGACCAAATTCAGATTGCTTTCTCTTGTTGTATCTGTCTCTTTCCAATGGTCATGGAGAGCACTGAGGTCTTCATAGCAGTTTTTAAACACAGCAGAATTTCATGCCTTGGAATTCTGGAGAGGAACGGAAAAAAAACCCATAAAATTGCTCTCTCAGCACAACACATTCCTATTACCTATCAATACGGCTGTTTTGTATACAATTATGTACATTAAGAACCTTCCATACTTTTAGAAAAATCATTCATATTTTCAGAAGCATGGAACTAATTTCCCTCCTCTACTACTTTCATTTTAGCTTTGGTACTATGGAAAAGGAGCAAGACCTAAAAGCTAGGGATGTTTCCATTGAAACCAGTGTGTTTGCACCGGTGACAAACCACATTGGATCAACTCTAATAATCACAGTGAAAAGAACCTTTTTATGAGTGCCATCTCATTACGGTCATGCCAGCTTCCACTGAAGTTAAATGCAAAGATACATGTAATTTCACCAGAAGCTTTATCTGGCTGCAAAAATCTCTTCCCATCCAGCTGCAGGAATATAAGTCAAAACCCTGGGACCTTACAATATCATTGCAAAAATATCACTTTACCTGTTACACATTTTCCCTTACCTTGTGGTGCTTAGAGCCCACCCCCTCGAAGATGTCAACTAGAACAGCCTTATACCTGTTTGACATTTCTGAGCTTGGTTGGAGCTCAAAGGCCGGGGCCGGGGGGGGGGGGAAGGGAAAATAATTTCTTATTTGAACTTCAGCTTTGGTTCAATTACAGCCTGGGGCAAAAGCTCAGGTTGATTTCATTTTATCCCAATGGCCTATTTCTTCTTTAATCTGCCCCCTCTGTCCTTGCACCTGTTATATAGACATACAGAAATCAAGGTGGCCTTAAATCTGCAGACCCTCAATAAACAAGGCTCAGAGGCCTTTCAGACCAAACATAGATGTCTCCTAATTTCAATTCATCCATGTATAGAGGAGCCTTCAGTGACTTTAATCAGCACTGTGACACTACAATAAAGATTATAAATTAAATAACATTTTTGAAACCTGGCCTGGTTTCCCTATGATAAAAAAGCTTAAGTTAAAAAAGGTGAAGAAACACTCACGGCATTGTGTTGCTATCAACACACAATCCCTCTAGCTCAGCAGTCTTGGGTTTTATCACACACACACAGAGCTCACAAGATAGTAATCAATTACACATTTTGCTAAAGCACTTACTCAGAATGGGAACATCTGGAGTTGAGATTCAATTGTCCAGAACTAGCTGCCTGATAATTAATATTCCTTCAAATGGTTCTTCTATCAAGGTGTCCCTCCTGTTTCACCAGCCACTCCCCTGTGGCTTGGATACACGACTGACTAGTTGCTCATCCCCCAGCCCAAGTGTCCTATAGAAACAATGGAGACAGATGAGCAGAGAACTTACATTTCAGCATTGCCTCAGGCACATCTGCCAAGACTTTGTATGAAAAACATCACCTCACTTCAACAGCAACAAGGGGAAAAAAATTAAAAACAAAAACATTTGCAGAAATGTTCTAGGAAATATACTTGTATTGCCTCCATAGGACAAATGCAAGGGGGATGGATTCACCGTCATAAGACATCATGAAGATTCACTAATATTTATTCTAATAATTATTTTGCAACTTTAAAGGGTCACATCCTTCAATGGCCTTTGGACTGTGCTCTGGTGCAACTCAGAACTGCAAATTTTACTAGTCCGGCTAAGCCCTATATATCTCAGTCCAGTTTATATGTGCAAGTTCAGACTCTTCAAGCATAAACTGACACCTATATCATTGCTCCACACTTAGATAGTGGTTGCTGCTCCTTAATGCAGCCCTAAAAGCATGTCCAATTGAATTGCAAATATTTCCTTCTCACCCTGAACCCTGGGCAGCAAGGGAGCTCCTTCAGCTGTCTGAAAAATGTCTTGTTTCAAAGAAACCTTGCTTTCTAGTTGCAGGGAAACAAAATAACTAGACTGGAGGGAATGCATAGAGCCTACATCAAGCAAGGATGCCACCATAAATATTGATAGGTCATATGCTAAGTATTGATAATGAGCTGCTGGATATCTTCACCTAAGAAACTCTTGGTACTTCTTCAGTTTTCCTACTATTTTCTAACCTTCATTTTGCCCCAAACCATCTCCCCCTGGCAGGTCTGCACACTGGTTTAGAGCGCAGTCCTATTTTCACACGTCTGTCCCACAGCATCTTCATTACTGTCCTCATTGAGCTCTGCCCTGGGGAAGGGCAAGAAAAATCAAAATCCCTACACATTCTGCAAGTCCAGCTATGGCCTATTTGGTTTCAAGTGCATTTCCAATGTCTTTAAGCTTCCAACAGGGAGAAAGGGATCTAATTCTGTGCAATCTCATTCACACCTCTTCTTCTACTGCTGTGGTAGCATGAAGTTGACTTCTCGGCAAACATAGCCCCATTCCTCAGGGTCTCTGCATTGCTTGTTTAGCTGAGCCCCATCAAATTATGTTCAAATCACGCTAAGACGAGAAAAATCAGAATGTGCCCATTTCATATCTGGCTTTTTTATTTATTTGCTTCTAACAGAATTTATTATCCAGTGGAATTTCAGTTTTTACAGAGCTGCTTCTTTTTCCCTTTGCAATTTGGGTCAAATCCTATCACTGAGCTCTGCTAAATTTGTTGCAATATTATCACTGCTGTCCTCAGCCTGGTGGGGATGTGACAAGTAAACATCGCTGAGCTGGGCCCCAAATCCAAGCTGAGAACACCAAAAGGGCTATGAAGAAAGCTGAGGCATCCTAGCCAGGGAATGCCTCAGCTCCAGGGACCCCGAGGCTGGAGGGGGATGAGGCGGACACAGAGCAATTACTGCCCAGACCTTGCATGGGAAAGGGAGGCTGGACAGCCCCTGCGAGCTCCACTTTTGGACACTGTCACAGGGAGTCTTCTATGTGTCCTGCTCACTTTGAGAGATCTGCTGGAGCCGCTGGTCTCTAAATCAGAGCAGACTTAAGGCCAGAAAGAAATAGAGGATGACAACAGAAGGTCAAATAGACAGGGAAGGCAAAATCACAAGGAAATAAAGAGAAACGAGGCTTTTTATTGGGTCCATTCTGATGATGCACAGGAGAGAAGATGGCAAGGACTGCTCTGACATGTAATTCAGGCTGGCTATTGCTTAGAAATGACTATGTCTCTCCAAAAAGAAAACTGCTCTCCTCATTTCTGTCTGTTAAAATGGACAGTGTGGAGAAGAAAGTGGCCAGGAGGCACTACCTACATGGGCCAAGAACATGGGGCTTTGCAACAACAGCAAAAAAGCTCAGGTGACCTCAGGGGACACATTTGTGGGCAACATCATGCTACCCTAGGGATTTCTACCCCCTACTTAATTCACTACACTTTTAAATAAGCAGCAGCAGCATGGAAAAGGACTTTTTCAAGTTTACTACCTCCAAAGGGCCCATCAGGCAGCAAGTAGAAAGGAAACAGTTCCCTGCAGTAAGGACACCACCCTCCCTTTCACCTCACCTCATTCCCACCTCTCCTTCCTTCCCTATCCCCAGCCTCTATAGAAGAAGAAATCAGCTAAGAAGCCTCCTCTCCCTGCTACTCAGGAGCTCCCTGCAAGGTTCAGCCCTCTTGTTCCCTTTTTATGCTTATTATCTTTCGCATTATTATCCCAATGCCTCAGAGTCCATGTGGAACCTTGAGGACAGACCCCATACAGACAACATAAAATGACTCAATCAATACATGGAGGACATACGCCTTGGAGCATATGGCACATGTGCTGACTAACGCTGTAGATAATGTCAATAATAATGCTCTACGGCACGCACGAGCTGGGCTGCTCAGCCTTCCAACTGAGGAGTTCAATGCAGACCTGGCCACTGTGTGGCATTTTTAATGTGCAACATGAAACCAGAGAAGATGTAATGGGCTTACATTTTCAAATGGGCTTCCAACTGTGCCACCTAGAAGTCAAGGAGATGTGGGAGGACAAAAACCAAACAATTAGGTCATAAAAGCTCCAGGAGAAAGCCAGCCAGCGTTTGATACCCCAGGTCTCTGTTCTCCAAAGTGCCAGTCTTCAGAGAACCCTGCAATCTGTGGGAACACTAAGGGTTTATTCTTGCAAATTGCTACAGCCAGTGAGTTTCATGGAGTAGGCTCAACAAATTGCCTCTTGGCACAGAATAACAAGTCCTGAAGACAAACCAATAGCTACCTAATATCTCAGCCCTGTGGGGCTGTATATATTTTCCATATCAGTTCTAGGGCTGAGACTCACTGGCTTCCTGCCCCTACAAGAGTCTCACCCTGGAGTTGATTTGCATCTCTCTCACAGGGGATACCCAAGCTGTGGGTTGATTTAGCAGCTAGGGCTTTGTAATCTGCAGTGGAGAGAGGCTTGTGGAAGATACTTGGCAAAGTATCTTCTTGGCAAAGAAGACAGATAGTCTTCTCCCTTTCACAGCCTCTAACGAGCCCTTTGCTTCTTATCAGAACAGCAAGGGAACAGACATCCCCCTAGCCCCTCCAGCACATAACTGGCCCCTCTCTGAGGACCGGGAGATGAAACCATAAGCAATGGAGTATTTCTGAGCTCATTTGTCTGCTGATAGGATTCAGGCCTTATTCCAACCTGCAAATGGGATGTGCTTCACTAGTTTTAAATCATTCGGCAGGTGATAAGTGGTTAACGCCTGGAGCCTTGAGGTGCCTTCAAAACATAATTGCTTATTAAAATAAAACAATAATTAAGTGGAAGACACAGAACCTTGTGATTTCTGAAAACTGGATCATTTTTCATAATGCATCTTTGAGGCTGGGAGCAGACAAGGTGTAACCACAAAACAAGGCAGAAGAGCTGGGTGAGACCTGAGGGCACCACACTGTCTGGCAGCTGAGGAATGGAAGAAGTAACAAGACTTCAGAGCACCCATGGAAAGCATGCTCCAGGATGCCACCACAAAAAAGGCATAGCTGCATTTGATGAGCAGGGAGCCATTCAGTTTTGCACTTGTGGGGGATAAAATTCAGGCTCAAAAGATCCAAAGCCAACACACCCATGACTTGTTTTCAAAGTGCTGGGGGAAGAGGCAGTGGCTTACTTGGTGACACATCTGCTGCCTTGTTGTGTGGTCATGGCTTTGATAGTATGGATGGAAGGTCACAGCTTCTCAGTTCCCTTCAGGCTGTAATTAAACCGTCTCAGTAACTGGCACCTAGCTCAGGCCCTTCTGGAGCTAGAGTAAATCAAATTTCTCACCTTCCTAGCATCATCTATCAATGATTGATTTGTCTGTGTGGGGATCTGTATGCCAGAAACTGATAAACCAGACATCCCTCACCAAGTTTTTGATATTTGAGGTGCCAGGAGATGTTTTATATGCCTGCGTTCCCCCTTCTTTCTCTCCTTCCAAGCACAGAGATCAGAAGTCTCCATCTCTTCTTCAGGCAAGGTCTGTTAAATCCCTCCACCTCAAGAGCTTTGATTAGCCAGAGTAAAAGCCACTGCATTAACAGCTCAGTAAGTAAATACCTGATTGTTTTCATCCTCTTCACCACAGTGTGAGTTGCATCGTTTTAATCATGCCTTTGGGTTTAATCCTGATTATTTCATTGCGAACTACAAGAACATATCATTACTTACAGTGCCATTGTAAGCTATTACTCAGTCCTTCAGGTCAGCAGGTGATGAGGGAATCCTTGTGTGTTACCAGCTTTCTGTGCCCCTGCTTCTCATTTGGTGACAAATTCCTGCAAGCCCCAAGCTGAGAATTAATAAGAAAGCATCAGCATAATTTAGGTCCTAAACTTCCAGCTTTGCACTCTCTTTGCAGATATAATCCCACAGAAGAGGAGCAGGAATAGACAAGGGAAAGTGTCACCATATACCCTCCAAACACATGCCTTGTTTTGCAAGTTCACCATAGACAGTAATGGGGAGTGGGTGTCACACACTGGGGCTGTCCCATCTACCAGGCAGAGTACCAAGCTCAGTTTGCCTGTGTAGCAGCTTTAGAATATCTCATCTGAATCCAACCCCAGGTACCACATTACAAAACTACCTCGTGTTTATTGGCCCTTTGTCAACAACCTCAGCAGAGGGTCAAGGCTGGAACAGGCAATGGAGAAGTTGTCTCCAGAGTGAACTTCTTACCCTACCCTTCCGGGCCAGGGTAAGGAGAAAAATCAGACTCCACTGTCTGCCCTACAGCTGCCCCTAGACTGTCCCATTCTGGCAAGAGATGCCAGACAATTTTGGCTTCTAAACAGTCCCACATTAAAAACGACTGCCAGCACTTCAACAGACCTCCAGCTTCAGTGAGCAGGAAGGAGGCAGCAAGCAGCTAAATGCAGAGGCTATTTTTAACCTGGGCTCATTTCTTAGTGAAGAAATTATTCATAACCTGTATGCATGCAGTGCATCGGATACAGGACAGGCTTGACTACAAACACTCATTAATGGAGCTGCCAGCTCCCTCTTTTCTGCGCTGCAAAGCGAGGGCTTTTCTCGCTGTCTTACAAGGGATTGCAGGGAAACACAGAAGGTGTGATATTCCCTCTCTGGTCCCAACCTGTGCAGTGACTGCCATGGTAGAAGATGTAGCAGGGGCGTTGAGGCACATTGTAATTTTGGCGCTAGCTGCCCCTCTCCCATTTCGTCCCAGCTTGTGCTCAGAGCCATCGTTCTGGCTTTCTTGAAGCTCCTGCTTCTTCCGTTCCCTGCAGCTACACTGTGAACACACTGGGTCCTGCACCCTTCTGGAAGGTCCTCTTCTGAAATGCAGACATGTGCTTAGCCTAAGGCAATTCACATTTCTCTCCAGTCTTTTCTCTACATGGGGAAAATGCATGTTTCCTGCACTTGGAAACCCTTTTCTTGCAGCCTTCTCACTTCTCCTAACACTTACATCCTTTGCCATAATCAGTGGTCAAATGTTTCTGGCCCAGCAAGGGCACAGATCACTTTGAACTGCCATCCTGATAATTGGGTTTGGCAGGCAATATTTGGCTTTAAGACCTTTCTCATCTTTTTGATTTCACTTTCATAAAGTACATGCTCAAGGATTTTGAACTCTGAAGGTAAAAAAGACTATTATGGTCATCTAATCTGACCTCCCACTTACCTGTGGATGTAAAAATTCACACAGTGGTCCTTTACTGAGCTCAGGAACTTCTAGTTGAGCTGGATTGCCTCCTTCAGAAAAGTAATCTGAACTTGATATATTGGATTTAAGTAACAGAGAGCTTGCCACATCCCTTAGGCAGCCACTCCAGGGGTTCATCATCCCGTTGTTAAAAACATCCACCTCACTTTCCAATTGGAAATCAATGTTAGACAAACACAGACATTGGATCTTGCTACATCCCTTTCTCTCCTGGTCTAAAAAGCCTCTTAACACTCAGTATTGTTGTGTATTTTCCCCTGAACTGTGAACAAGCTACTCCTACCAACGACGTGGTATGCCAGCTTTAAAGAAGAATGCAGATGTACAGCAGTTTTAAAAAGTTCATCATCAGTCTTAGCCCGAGCAGTTTGGCTTTTCAATGTTTTTCTTCTTGGAGAGCCCTACTCCCATGCCTGTCCCTGAGATCAGGTGGCTGCTCTCCTTCCCTGGCATCTCAGCCAACTCGGAGGTGCTACATACCACTGACCTCATCCTCACAGCTCTTTTGCTCACATTAAGCACAAAGGCGAGGTTAGCAAACGTGCTTTTGGTTTGTATTAGCCTAAACCTCCTGCTGTGTTTCAGGCTCCAAAAAGCCTGCGACACTATTGTAAAAACATTCAGTTGGGTTTAGCAGCTTAAAATTAGGCTGGGAGTCGCCAGATCCCTTGAGAGGGTTGCATGCACTGGGGAGAAGAGAAGAAAGGAGAAAAAGACAGAGCTCAAAAGTCAGCCAAAATACTTAGGCTCTGAGCTTAGCTCACAAACAATTGCAAACCATGTTTTCAATCTGCCGCTTGAGAACTCTTGGGATCCACAGACCACTTCTAAGGGTTCATAACAGGTAGTTAAGAGAGCAAATAGAGCCACAAATTTTTGCAAGGAAATTCCTCATGCCACTCAGAAAATTTTGAGGGCCACGTTGCAGGTGGGGATAAGACCCATTGATTACAGGACACAGGTACAACAATGTAGCTGAAGAGGAGCTTGTGGTCCTTTTTCTCCATGGCAAAGAGCATCTGCTTCTCAGTGAAAAGTCACACCTCAGTTCAGAAAGTAAGAATGCTTCAGCTATCCCCAGAAAGCAATTGGAAAAATAAATGTATCCAATTAGCATGTAGCTTTTGCTAGTTGCTCACACCACATCAACAGCCCTCACACTTAACTTCCCCAGAAATAACACTACAAAGGAAGAAAAACATCACAGAAGAAAGTTACTTAAAACAGGTCAAAGCCAGCAACACATCTTACAGCTAAAGTCAGCTAGGACTGCAGGGGAAATCTACCCCCCCCCCCAAAAAAACCCCAATAAAGAAAAGACACCTCTCCTGGCCCCAGCAACTCCAAAACACAGCTCCTCTTGCATGGGTCTTTTCAATGTGCAGAGGAAATTGAGGCGAGTGATGAACTGATGCCCAACAGCTGGGCCACCTTGCTGCTCTGGTTGTCCCTGCACTCAGCCGAGCAGCTGTGTGCCCTCTCCCAGGCAGCCAAGAGGACTGTGGCCAGCCCCTTCTCTTCCATGAGCTCTTCACTCCAGCAAGCAGAAACACACCACGTATTGAACTTGCTGTTGTGTGGAGGCAGATAGTACAGGTGGGAAGGATTAGCCAGAATATAAATAAAAAGCCTAAGGTGCAGCAAAACAATAATAATAAAAGTCTACCTGTATCATGAGCTCTGAATAATCTCTCCTCTCTTTCTTCAGATACTGTGGTCTATGTACACCTCCATCTTTCCCGTGCCTGTCCCACACTGCTAGTCTGAAACTTCTTTTCCTGAAGAGAAATATGAGGCAAGTCCTGTTTTTTGAGAAAAGGAACAAAGCAATCTTCATATAAATCCATAAAGCATAACTTTTATTATCCCCCCCCATCTGCTTTCCCACCGGATGGTACATATTTGCAAAGCAGCCCTTGGTGACAAGGGAAAAGAAGGAAAGAAAGAAACTTGCTCTGAAGAAATCCGAAGTGATGGGAAGATCTCGGGGTAGCTGCTGTAATTTATAATCAGCCCATTTAATACGGAACACTAATGCACAGCTGCTGAGAAAACTTGTTCAATATGTTTCTGTAACAGCAAAAAAGGCCTCTGAGGTCATCTTGGCACCTACATTACACTACAAAGAAATTGTCGAATTGCAGAACCTTGTGTAGTTTCAGTATTAACCTCTTTCCCTCACAGCCAGCCAAGCAGCAAGCTCTCTTGTTTAGAAAGCCTGGAGCAAGACGATGAAGGGAAAATGGGTTAATAAATCCAACATGAAGAGTCTTTTACTGTTGAGCCTAGATTTATATTGGGAATAATTTGTTTTTTCCCCTGAGCAGAGCACTTGGACAATAATGCAAAGCAAGACTCACCTTAAGACTAACAATGTTTCCAAGCTCCGTTCTTCCACCCAACTGCCAGTCTCTTCTACACAGCCCCTGTTTCATGGGTAGGAGCTGAACCTATCAATTCCCCTGGCCAGTGTGTTCTGGAGAAGCCATAAAACTAGGAAAGAAACTTGGAGAGATGGCTAAAGAGACCTGTGAGCAGAAGTTTCTCCTTATGGTTTCCAAAGCATCATCATCACAAGCTAAAATGTGATGTCTCTAGACACACAGACTTCTGTCTCAGAAGTCTAGAAGGTATCTGCGAACCTGAGGTTATGTGCAAATGGGCCCCAGCTGACAGTCAGATCACAGACGGGGAAAAAAAAACCAGTGAGAGCTGTAATTTCAGTTCTTAGGGGTCTACATGAGAATTTCAGTTCTCAGGGCTTCCACTTCGCTAAGCCTGCGTCTCTGAAAACCGGGTCTGAAACAGGTCTCAATGCTTGCTCATAACTTCCATAACCTGCCTGGCACCCACCCAACACTAGAAACCCTTGCTGCTTCTCTTGAAATTTGTCTCAGACAACACAAATCCCAGCTTTAGGCTAAGTGAGCATTTTGCGAACCATTCGGCAAGGCTGGCCTGAATTCCAGTTTGCAGATGATTTGTTTTCTGTAGGACGAGGCTAGCCAAACTCACCCACACGACCTGAAGGCTGGTTGCTCAGCTAGAGTGAAGGTAAATCTGAAACAGGCCCTCTGTGCCTGAAGTCATGAGAAGTTTGGGATTGCTCAGACAGATGCTCTAACTGGATGTTGACAATCTTTAAAAGCAATCAACTGTAGATAGAAGGTGGAGCTTGCAATTTTAGTTATAAGCATACTAAATATATTTAATGAATTAAATAATCTTGTGTATGTCAGCTATTTTCATAACACAGCCTTAAAGAAACACTAAGTTTTTTAGTAATCTCCCAGAAGCCTCTGCAAGAAAACAAAAGTGCCAATGAACTTTGAACACTTGATAATGCAGAGAGTGCTGAGATTGTTAACCAGAGAAGTACAGAAAATTATGGCTGAGCAGGCACCAGTCGGTCCTCAAAGTCTTCTCCAATTAAAAGCAAAATGGTCATGTCAAGGATAAAGCAAAGGGTTCCCAAGGTATTAAATCTTTAAATCTAATTAGCAATTGCTAAGAACCAGTGAACATTTTGATTTAGATGAGTCTGGAAAACTCTACATCAACAAAAGCATATTAGAAATGGAAGTTATTCCAAGAGACCATGTAATGGAAAGACTTAACTAGACTAGTAGCTCAGTTTGGAAGACCCTAGCTCTTCCCCTGGTGGAATTAGGTATCAGCCCATGAAAGATACCCAGTTGCATTAGGATAGTTATGGTGTGATGGAGTAAATGAGGGGAGTTTAAATAATAAATCTACTAGACTGCTTCTGATGTCTGTTTGTGGTCTCATGTTTGGATTAAGGTCACCAGAACAGTTTTGACCTTTTTTTTTTGGCTGAAGTTGCTCTCTCTAATATGCCCGGTCCCTTTGCAAATTCACAATCTCTACTATGCAGTATGGGATGTTTTCCTTTTGATCCCTGCCTACTGCCAGAGTGGTAACAGCAATGGGATCCAAAGATTTTTATTTTTAAATTGTTTTGTAATCTAACATTTACTTTGCAGTTGTCACCACAGCTCTCAGCTTGTGCCTTTGGAGCCTGCAGTCCTCTCTTGCACTCCCAGCCCAGTGTTAGCCAAGCCTGGGACCATTCCAAAATCTGGACTGATTGCAGGCAGTCTGATGGGACCGCAGGTGGTTGTGCTACTACAAAGCTTACATTTGCAGTTATTTTCCTAGCTACACGGCTTGGCATTTATGCCTTTTTGACCAGAAGAAGACATATTCCCTATCTCAATTTGCTCATGGTACTTATAAGGCAGGAAAGATTAGACAAAATCTACAAAGGTTTTTTGAACCTGAACTTGAAAGTTCACTGAGGAAGGATCCCTGTTTTACTATCGCTTCTAAAATTTACCTCCTACCTAACTATTGTAGAAATGCTTTTATCTCAGACTCCAAAAACTTATAGAATAATTCACTCTATTAGGTTTCCTTTTGAAATACAGCTAGAGTCCACACATGTTATCCCTGGGACATTTTCTCTTATTTCTTGGAGCTGCTATCAATTTTGTCCTGATAGATATTTGGCTCCATTGTGCTATTAAAAATCATTAAAAGAAATCTTCAATTCTTCACCTCTGTGAATCAAAACATCCTCATTTGGATGTCACAGAAAAAGTCCCAACACCAAAGTGAGCAGTAGAACAAGGGTCATTTTAGAGATACTGGTAGGTGAAGAAGCTGAAAACAGGATTTTATGGAACCACTTTAAAGAGGATATGAAATATCCAAGGGGAATTTATTAAAGCCAACAATGCAGCTATTCTGTAGCTTTTTGAGGCATACAGGGGATCAGGTCTTCAGCCTCTTTCAAGCTTTTTCTGCACTTGAAATTGCACTTGTTATCCACAAAACTGGCTGCAATTACTGTGCAGAAACAGGTTGGGTTGTGACTGAATATATCTCTGCACACCCAGCCTCAGGGAAGCTAGATGCAAATGCAGACTGTTTCATTTTGCACGTGAAAATTGGAATTTTCTATCAAAAAATATGTTCCTTATTGTCTCACCCAGTAAGTCAGCCAGTTTGGAGAGTGAAGCAGGGATCAAAAAATGGACCATGTATGGCTGCTGTGAGTATTGATTGCATACACACCTCAAGTGAGAGATTATTGTCTTTCTTGTACTTCAGTCTGGACATAAGAATATATTACTAGATCTGTACTTCATGGAAACTTTTAGTTATGCCTGGGGCAGCTCTGAAGGAAAGCTGCTGCAAGTGTCTCAGCTTGATTTTTCCTCCATCCTTTTTTGGGTCCTTTTAATTTCTCTGTCTCTTCTTTTCTTTGGGCAAGTAGATCCATGTATTTTGCTTTGTGCACCATTGCCACAGCCACATGTTGCTTGTTTCCTATTTTCTGTGCCTGCTCCCCGGACCTGAACTAGCACAGATGAAGGAGAGATCATCACTCTCCCTGCAAACTTACCCTGAGTTCACCAAAGCTGTGTCTCTGACTTCCCTCCTCCTCAGCTGAGCCTGCAGCCTCGCAGCTCTCCCACTCTTCCCATTATACCCCACTCACATATCTAAGTGCAACAGCTGTGCTGTTTGGATGCACTTTTCCAGACCAAAATAATGTGTGTCTTGCTGTGGTGGAAGCACTGGTTCAAATTCATCATCATTTCCCATTTTCCAGTTTCCACAGAAGCAGCTATTAAAATCCTCTTCCCAGTAGCATATACTGTGACATCCTTCACTTTGAATTCTTCCTGTGCCAGACTTCCATGTGGAAAAGAATTTAGATGATTTTTGACAAAAGTTTCTGAATATTTTTTCTTTACATCAGCTAACCATGGGCTGTGATCTGGGCATTTGAGTCAAGTGTAGCACTGATGTTTCCTCCTGCTTCCTCCTCCATTTTCTCCATATTCATTCAGGTGTAAAATGAGAGGCAAACAGACTCCTCCATCTCTTTTGATTCCTTGTGTTAGCATTTACCCACAGCTTTTTGATTTGAATTTATGGTAATCGCTTTATTCAAATGCTTTTTCAAATGATAGCGGTGGTCTGTCTTTATCTTCCCAGATCAGTTATGTTCATCCTAGCACAGCCAAGTCATGATCAAACCCATTGACCGTTAAAGCACCAATTCATATTTATTAGCTTGAAATATGGCTGTGCCCCAGCAGCTGGGACATGGAGCGGGACCCCCGTTCTTGGAGACCTGTCCACACTCAATAAAGACACTTTGCTTCGTGCCCGCTCAGTTACCAGCATGATTTCAAAGTGTTAAAGATCTGATATAATTTGTGAATTCACCTCATTTTATATAAGCACTCGGAGAGTTAAAGCTAGCAGTTTACTTTTTTTTTCCTTTTTTTTTTTTTTATAGTGACTGCGCTTCTCAATTTCTGTATTATTCACACCTCAACAAATCTTATTTCATTAGATTTTGGGAACTGCAACGGTAATTTTGGTGATTAACTTTAAATTGGGGATAATACACAAGCAGACATTAACATAATGTCAAAACAATTTTGTACAATTGTTACTTAACCTCAGTCAAATCATTTCCACCCCCAGCGTCCTTCCAAATGGACCTTTATTAATATGACACAGACAAACACAAGAGAACCCTGGGCTTTATGCAGGGAAATGATTAAACAAGAACACTTATCAGAAACGATCACGAGGGGTAACAAGGCAGCAGGGCAAATCTCTGAATTCTCATATTCTCAGTGCTGCATCTGGCCTTTAGAAGTACTACATGAACAAGCCCTCGACAGGATGCTCGGGAAAGATGTCATAAATTGTCTTGCCTGGATGACAGCTAGCAGAAGCTCAGCAGCAAGATGTTTAGCTTCTTGCATTTATTATACACAGGTGATTTTAAAGCTGATGGATGGGTATTAATTACTCTGGAGACTGAAGATCTTTATTTCTATCTTGACGCCACAGCTAAACCTGGGAGACTCCATATTTTAGGGCTGAAGGAGCATTTGTTCTCTGTGGCCTCTTCAGTCAATGGACAGACCAGAAAAAAGGGGAAAAAAACCCACAAGGAGTGAGGTGTCAGGGACACGGTGGTGCCTCACACAGCCAGGGGAGATACTGACTCCCATGAAGACTCACTGCCTCCTCACTGCAGGAGGCTGCTTGTATGACTTGTGTTCATCACTGCACAGGAACCACATTCCCGTCATACACCGTCATTGTCTGAGAATCCTCTCGGCTTTTCATCTCATTAACTGTCAGGGGAAAGTGAAAACGTTCAGCCAGGTGTCCAGCTTTCAGTCTCACTGGATTTCCTAGGGCCTCATCTTGCAGTTCCCAGAGGCTTTTTTCGCAATCAGAAGTCCAGCTCCTGCTGGCACCGAGGGGAGTGGGATAACTCCCTTGTTGCTGCAGCTGGGATGGATGGATGCTGGGCTCGTTGCAGCTGCGTTGGGGTAACTACCTGGCCAGTTACCTGCTTGGCACAGGTGCTTACCTGAACTGTCACTCCCAAAGCACAGCAAAAATTGGGAATTGGCTGAAAATTTGTGGCTTTGATCTCCAAGTGTGACCATTAAAGGAAAATCCAGGGTAATTGGGAAAAATACCCCAATCCTAATTTGCCAACAGACCAGCTTTTATCCAAACTGCAACCACAGAATATATTGCTGACAGCAGAAGAACTCCCCTTTACTGTCTAGCCGAGATGCTTCTGATCAGATGGGTCCGAGATGCTTCTGATCAGATGGGTTTGATGTTTGTTTGCACAGCCCCATATTCTTGGAGAGGAAATTCTTCCCACAACTTCTGATCAGTGCAAACCTGACAGTCCTTCAGGTCTGGACTGTGGAGAGTTTCCCATCAGCACCATTAAGCTCAGAAAACGTTCGAAAGTTTGAAAATGTTGTGCTCTGTGACGTATATCCTCTTTTATGTGTCCAGCCAGATACCCAGCTTCCTAGGAGAGGAAGAAGCAGATAATCACCTTGCAGTCACCGGGAATGGATCCACAAATCACCTCCTGGAACTAAACTCACTCACAAGAATGTCCATTTAGATACTCAAAGTTTGAAATATTCAAGACCAATGATTGCCTTTGACAATATTGACTTAAATTCATTCTGACATTTATTCCAAAAGTGTAAGGGAAAGAAAATAAAAAAGAAGAAAGGATTAATAACTTTTTGTTTGTTTGTTTTAGTCCATGTTTTTGTTACTTTTTTTTTTTTTATTTCACATAATCGGTCTGAATAGAACATAATAAATCTGAGAAGGTAATAAACAGCTCATAAAAAATCACTTTTCAAACTGTTGCTAAAACAACCTCACAACAGTTGGAGCTCTAATGGCTCACCGGAGGGATCAGAGAAAGCTTAGGTGAGCCATGAGCTTCAGGGTAACAAAAAGTGCTAGTTGTTAGCACAGTGCCAGGGCTTTACATTAGTAAAAGTCAGTACCAGAGCACAAAGAAAGCATGAGGTAACTATTAGGAGCTGTTTGCTCCTTTCTTTGCCTTTGATCTCCCACATTTTTCTCTGTAATACACTACAATTTTGAGGATTTTGTCTTTTCTACACAGGGTCTGAAGTTTATTGTGAGGTCTTGCAGGAAGGTGTTTTGTGACTTGCAGCAGGTAGAAGATGTGGCACAGATGTTCTGGGGAATCATCTGGACTGAACATCTGGTGAGGGGTTGGCAGTGATGCGAGGAACAGGACTTGATGCATCAGATGATCTCTTCTCCATGGTGTTAATAGCTCCTTTTCCATTTGGAGGTCTTTTCTGTTTCACATGTATGTGACCATTGCACATGTATTTATTTACCACATCTGTATTTTACCAAAGCCACACTTCTTAGGGAAAAAAAACCGAAGACGTTTATCCAAAATCTCACAGTAAAAAAGAGTTCAACAGAGAAGAAGCTCTTGTAACTGCCAAACCTCACTTCAACAACAAGCCCTCAAATTGAGAGACCATGCAGTAAACAAAGAATCACATTGCCTCTGCAAGCACCTGCTTGAGGAAGGAGAAACAAAGCATGAGTCACCATGACGTACACAAGTGAAATTATGAATGATAAGATAAAAATAAAAAGCTTTCGAATACAGTTGTGTTCCTACTTCTGACTGAGGAGCTTATTCTTCCAGGGAAGGTGATACCTTCTTATCTCAACTGGGCAGCACCGTCAGCCACACACAGAGCCCCAAAACAAGCAGCTCCTTAATTGCCCTGCAGGTGCAGAGCAGGACTTTGAGCCTGGTGGATGATGACGCCAGCCACACTCTTCCCCAGGATGGGCCACTCTCTATTTGTGGCATGATCGCTTTGCAGTCCTCTGAAGGCCAGACATCACCCATTCGGAAGAGGCACCCTTCGTGTCAGCTCTCCCTTAAAAGGAGGCATAGCATCTTGTGAGACTGTCAAAAATGTTGTTCTGAGCCTGTCCAAAAGTTCAGCATGAAATATCACTGATGATACCTTTTTTTTCTGCAATAGGTGCTGTGAGCAGCTAATAAGAATTCATGAGCTGGGCTGTCAATGCAATGAAGCTCCTCCTAAGCTTTTTAGTGCACTGATATTTTACATCATTGTAAATTGCTTCATCCTGAGAGACGTCCCAGCAATGTAACAATATGAGTGCATAAATTCTAAGGTCCTTGCTCAGTTTTTACAGTTTCTATGTAGTGTTTAGCCACCCCGCCTGAGTAAGGGTAGGGTAAAGCTTAGGTAATGACTTTAGCTCTGCTCCTTTACAGTTCAAAGAACTAGTAGCTCTTGATAACACTTCCAAGCATATAGCAGCTCCTGCTGGACGCTACCTAGAAGGGGAAAAAGACAAAAGACAAGGTGGGTTCTTTTAAAGCTTATTTGAAAGTTTGAATACCTCCCCTTGTCTTTGTCTGTTTTCATAAAAATAGGTGAAACCTGACAATGATCACCAGCCCAGACTAGGATCCCACCACCAAGATTCTGGCAAATATTTGGAATTTTACCTGTACTCCAGATCTGGATCAGGCTGACATACAAACCCAAGCAACTATGAGTGAGCAGAAGCAGAACATCAGAGAGACAATATTGGGCAGAACTCGATACACCTTGGAGTAGGGGAGGAAAGACCATCAGTAGTTGGGTGGCCGATGTGTAGTGCCAGCTCCCCTCGTTGTTTCTCAGGTGTAGTATGGAGAAGGTGATAAATGAGCGTTGAGCAACCACGCTAAATGACTCGGGAACATCTGCAGATATTATCACAGCCCACAGGAGTCCGGGACACTTCTAAGGCTGTGAAACAGTCCTCAGTGAAGAAGACAGGTTTGACTTGATTTTGAAGACTAAACGTTGCTAACCTCCATGGGCTGGGAAGGGGATGGCTCTCAGATCTTTAAAAGGAATGAGGGAACAACAGTGGTGTCTGACTCGTCTTTTTTGCTAATGAGCTATTAGAAGTTGTTTTTGAGCCATACTCTTTGCCCTCATTATAACTATGTTCCCATAAGCTCTGCTTGTTGTAATGAGGAGAAATCTGGACTGATGCACAGTTTTAATGAGATACAGTGTAGATGTAAAACAGAAAGACTTAACATCTAAAAGCAAGACCTCAAAGTGGAGTAGCAGAAACAGGTAGAGGATTTACCTCAACAGAGAAACCTGGGTAGGAGAAGAGGAAACAGCCCTCTTCATGTCACAGGCAGAACAGATAAAACTTGCCCCCGAAATCGAATGCGACTTCAAGAGGTGATATCTAGAAGGATGTAATTCACCAAGGAGAAAGGAGGGAAGCTAAAAAGAGATCCAGCAGCTAATGACATCTAAGAGTTGAATGGTAAGAGGAAATGCTCTCTTTCGACAACACCAATGAGGAATGAAACAGCCAGCAGAACATTTCTTTTGTTCTCGTCTCATATCTTTTCATGAAAATTAAAAGGGCAGTTTTCACAGCTGGTGAAAGACTTTTTTTTTTTTTCCCTTTGCTCTGCCATCTGATGCTGTCTCCACTTTGAAAACAGCAAATTTATGCCTGAAGCTGAACGGGTAAAAATTGGACTCTGTTGCCTGTGGGTATTTTGCCATGAAGAGCAGCAGGATCTGATGAGAGATTTCATCCAGATCAAATCAGAGAATATTCAACAATGTCTCTGTTTTTTGCAGGAGTCTCTTCTAAGCTGTGAGAGGAAGCCAGGAGCCAGGGCTCAGCTGGGTGCACCCTAGGGTGCTCAGGACAGTTTGTGCTATGAGGGGGAGAGGACAGGGTAAGACTGTTATTTTTTTGCCTGCATTCTCTGAAACCAATGTGCCAGAGTGATAGATCTCAAGTCTGAACCCAAAGGGGAGGATTTCTTCACCATGTAACTGTGTTATGTCTCGTGATGCTAAGAAGCAGGGGTAAAACCTGTGTGAATTCTCACCTTCTCAACAAATCTCTGTCTAACAGTGCTCTGCACAATACTGTCCTCTCAGCTTTGTTAGCATCATGTTTCTCCCAGAAAGATCAGTAGTGAAACATTCACTAAGAGTAACCCCAAAAAAGTTCCCATCAAGCACCAGGACAGGTCTTTGGTCTTGACACAAGTAGAGAAATATTCCCATTCTTTTAGGAGTAACTGGGGCTCTTTTCTCAACCTGGATTTACATGAGGGCAGTGCTATTTCTTTCTCCTTGTGCTTTGAAGATGTTCAGAATCATGCCTGATGCTTTGAGCTATGCATAAGAATATTCATATGGGGAGCACTACAGTGGCCGTGTTCAGAAGATAAGTCTTGCAGCCATAAAGACTCAAGATTTCTGATATTATCTTCAATGAAATATTAAACACTGATATGGCTGGCTCAGCATCCCAGCACTGACTGGCTCATTCAAACTCTGGCTAAGGCTCAAAATGGTTAAGTCCTTATGTATGTCCCAGAGAAGATTTCTGCCCTAAAATGATCGTGGGCTTCAGAAAATCCCATGTATGGAAGGGTTTATTCCCCAAACCCTCCAAACTGCTCTCTCATCTCCCTGACTTTACTAAACTGTGGCCAGATTTCAATAGCTTCTCATTAGGAGAGAAGAGGCATGAACATTAAATGCAGGCTGCTTTCTGCGGTACTTGGCCAGCTGCAGCTCTCAGTCCCAGAAACCTCTTGTGGTGCATTTCCCAGCCTCTGTGGCTCCTGGGACTCTCTCCTCACTAAGAATTGCTCTGCTGTGACAGTGCCTCTCATTTGGCAATAGGACAGCCAACATGATGTTTTCACATGAAGAGGGAGTGTGCTGTCCCTCGGTGCAGTGTTTGGGAAATCCAGGATTGCTGAGTTTTATTTTTGATCATGAGATGTCAAGGATTCAAAACTACACAGTTCTGGAGGGTTTTGTAACTGCAGATGCTGACGGTTTGGGATGTAAAACCATGCTCTGTTCTCCTGCATCCCACCTGGAATGAGATAGAGGAAGCAGACAATGTGAATGTTGCTTGTTACTCATTTTTTTCCTCATTAGCAGTTATCAGAGGCGCAACTGGCAGAAAGTTGGTGCATACGTGCCACAGATTGTGTGAAATAGGGGTGAGTGCTGGCATGTATAAAATGCATGAAATGTGGATTAGACAACTGAACATCAATACGCACATGATCAAGGGATGTAGCTGTGTGCATGTGGGTGCCTCAAGTGCCCCTACACTTTTGTGTGCATGTACATCTCTGTGCACCGGAATGTAGCAGGGAGGAATTATCAAGAATCACTTTGAGTATAAGAAAGGATCACTACTACTGCCTGTAGGAGTAGGCACATCTGTTCAGAGGGAAGTGTGCTTCTGAAGGCCAAGGCTCTGTTTGCATATGGCTGAAGGATTGAAGTGCTGGATGGCTTGTAAAGCCTGCATGTGGCACAGGAGTGAGGCAGGGATGGACCCGAGTCCAATTAAATGGAGGGGCTGTGCAACTGTGCAGCATCAACTGTGTTGTATAACCCAGGAATATGTGGTATCAACTGCCAATGGGTCTAAACTGCTTTGGTCCCTGTGAGAAACCCCCTTTAGCAGTGACCTGACCCTCTTTCAGACCTGCTGGGATAGTATTTGTCAGCTCTGGCAGTGTAGTATGGATGCCAGTACCCATTCAGCTCTGGAGCATTTCCACTCTTGGCAAGAAGCTGTTAAAAATAAAGGGATGGCAGGGAGGGGGAATGTATCACCTAATTGATTAGCTCCGTGAATCACAGAGATGCCAGCCTGTCAAAGAGTAAATCACTGAAGCTGTCTTTGATGTCTCCTTTGGTCAAGGACATACCAGCCTGCTGCAAATGTTGTCTTTCCTTTAACATGCTTTTTCTCCTTCTATCTCTCTTTTAGACTTGTATATGTGCATGTGGGGATTTTTTTTCCGCCGGATGCCTGCAGCTGCCATACCTTGTATTTTAATTCCTTCAGCAATTACTAGTTAAGCAGGTTTCGGTAGGACAGGCCTGCAAAGGAGAGATTACTGAGGAATGGGAAATGCAAGGAGGGGTATTAGAGACCCCTCAAGGGATCTGTCTCCCTCCCATCACTGTGCCATCACTCACTCTGAAAAATACCTCCCACTGCAAATAATTTTCCTGAAGGTAAAGGGGACCTCCAGTTAATCCCATCTCGTGGTAGCATCAGCTGCTGGAGGAGAGGGGAAATGCAAATGGGGGTGCCTGTTGGCAGAAAAACGTGGTCTTTTTGCATTATCTAAAGAGCTGTTGGTTGTTTTTTCCCATTTCCAGCATGGCTGGAGATTCACCAGCAGTCATGTAGTGCTGAAAGACTATAATAAAAAGCTAAGTGATGATGCAGCTTTTGTGATGGAATTTCAGCACTCCCAACAGGAGCTGAAGGCAGAAGCTGCCTGCAAAATAAAAGTGCTATTCAGACAAAACAGAACAAGTTAACCAAATTCCTCTGAATTTCAAGTCTGAGCTAGTTCCAAAGCTTTGGAAAGGCACTTCTGATCTTGCTGCCAATGCACACCGCACCTCCTATCACGTGCCATCTCAGATGGAAGACTACTCCCCAGGAATGAACTGCTTTTCCTTGGTTTCTTGCCAATGCCACCTGTCCGGCTCTGTCTAGGTAAAGCAACACAACGATAGTGAGCGTTGGCTCAGACAGCAAGTCGGATCTGGGCCAGGCTGGGAGATGGCCTGTTAGTAGCTGTCGCTCTCTTGGCTGGGTTGGTTGTGTGGAGCTGGGACAGGGTTCAGCAGTCAATGGCTTCTGCCAAGATTTTCTGCATGACAGCACCCTTCTTACCGCAGTCTGTGGCTGGACTGAGCTTCTTCCTGCGCTTCCCAAGAGCAGGCCTGTAAAGGAAAGGAGTTCTGACATTTCCAGGCTGTTCCCCTCGGAGGCCCCTGAAAACACAAGCTGCTCCCTGTCCCAGTGCATGCAGCCTGTATGTTAACAGCAGAGGGGTGTGGCCACACAGGTGGAGAGAATGGGGCTCTGATGCTGTCTTCCTTCCTCAGAAGGTGGTCTGGCTCTAGGAATGCTGATGGAGGACTTGCAAGCAGAGGATGGTGCTCCCAGAACATGCCTTGGTGTTGTTCCCTCTCACTCCACTTCCCTGAAAAGCAGATCAGGGAATGTCATCACTCAACAGGACAAGTCCAAAGTGTCAAAACAAATCATAGAAAGTGCTCAGGTTCTAGTGAAGAAGGGTAAGATGGAAAGATGCTTTATGTTAAGTGCCCTAAAATGCATGGTCTAGTTTGTATTTCAAGCCACTATAATTGGCTGTTTCTTTCAGGCTGAGTTTATTGCCACAAAAGTTCCTCACGTAAGACTTTACAAATTGCAGCCAAGTCAGCCCATCAGCTGGTCTTTGGTAAGATGTCTGGATGGAGGTTCAAATCGAAGGTAACATTTCTCATCTTTGAAACAATTACTGCAGCCTTTTTTCTGAAACATCTTTCATTTGCCATCAGCTTTCTTGAACTGTGAAGACCAGTGCATGGCACAGCTTTCCAGGGTGGATAACTGCCTGTAGTTAATATCAGCTCCCTCTTCCTACTCTTCCTTCTCTTGTCTTCAGCCTGTTACCTTAGAGGACACTGAACGCATGTTCCAGCCTGAAATCACCCATGGGCTTCTGGGGGTCACTGCTTTCCAAGAGACCTAGAAATATAAGTCCTTGGAGGTTACACATGGAAACACTCTGAGTGATTTCCTTTTCCTTCCCTGTCTCCATTTCTCACTCTGTCAGGTTTGAATCCACTTCGCCCGTGCCATGTTTACCTGCATTGTTCTAAATTCCTCCTCAAAATGACAGTCAGTATCTATTCAAATCTTCAGACAGCAATCTTGTTATCATTATCAACCAAACGTGTAATTTTCTCTTCCTCTCCTCTCCCCAAAAGTATATGATCTTAGTTTATTAGATTCTATTTCTATAAAATAAGCCATGATATGAGGTACAATAAAAATACAGAAAAAGGTGATGAGGCATCTCATTTCTACCTCTGAATTCCAACTGGTTTTCCAGATATTCAAGATATTAAGCCATCATTAAGAATATGCATGATAATCCCTCTTAAAATCTTAGCTGCCAAAGCAGAGGTGACCACTGGTGGCTTTTGAAGGGCATAATACTGTTGAGCTTAACAGGAATGTAACTTTCTGTGATTTCCTTGTGTACCTCTAGTGAGAACGCACTGACAGGATGCTAATGGCTGGATTCATCTACTGGAGAAGAAATGACTATTAGAAATGTAGAGATGATGGTTTAACAATACAGTGTATGTGTAAGTTCTTTATTTTGGACTTGAGATCTTAAAGATCCTCTCAAAGGTAATCAATGGCACTTTAGTACCCTTTGAAGCTTTTATTCACAACACTTGCATGGTACTTTGTGCCACATTGACTTTACTATTTTCCTCCAATTTTAAACAAAATTACTCCAGACCTGCATTTAAGATGCTGTAAATGTAGTGATCTGTCAGCCTCATTCATGCAGTACATCAGGAGCTCCTTTTTTGCAGTAAAATCTGGGGTCATCATTACATTTTCCTTGCTCCAGGACATCAATGGACTAATTGTTTAACTCCGTGCTTGCCATTCTGGTAATTGATACGCCACACCATAAAAGAACACAACAGGATTGGCATTGCCCTACCAGAGAGGAACTGTGTCTGAAAGTAAAATTGATGTAACAGTAAAGTAAACTGGACTCCAAGGCTCTGAAGGGCCATATTGTATATGCTAAGTGAATCAGGGCTGGATGTTCAAACAGCTTCTTTAAAAATGCAAAAGCAATTTCCTAATTTTAAGTCTGCACATATATTTAGGGGTTGATTTGGGACCTTAAAAAGGCTTCTCTTTTTTTTTTTTTTTTTGTTTGTTTTCTTATAACTGCAACTTTAATCTCACACAGCCATGTGAGCTAATCAGTGTCAGAAACAGCTGTGTTGGTCCAGCCTGTAATATCCTTTGTGAGAGGGAAGAGCCGTCACAAACTACCTGTAAGAGATATTAGTTACATTCCTTGGTGTAATACTGGAGGCACCCAGCTGTAATGCTGGTGAAAATGGTGTGAAAGCCAATTTAGAACAGAATAAAATAGCTATGTGCAAGGTCTTTGAAGAAGGGACTGCAAATGTGCCACATGAAACAGGGAAATTGTTTCAGCTTCCTTATAACTTTAAGCCATATTTTTCTGCTATCACTGCTATCGCATCAGTAAGAACATTGTAAAACCTGTCAGAAGGAGCTGAGAAGGGTTCTTGTATCCCAACATCTAAAGACTCACTTTTCATAATCCCTAAACTCCACAGTACCCCAAGAAACCCCACCACCCTTTGTCCTCTGTCCCAGAATCCACCATTCAGTTTTTTGCCATTCACCTCTCCTATCCCACTCTGCAATGCTTGGCAACCCCTTGCTTTTCTGTTGATTTCTCTACAAGGAGAAAGTCAAAGGCATTTGTATCTCGTAGATATAAATTGGCAAACTATATCTTTAAAAATATATCAAAAAAGTATAATTTATTCATCTGCCTGGAGATGCCACGATTCTCTCATTCCTCCATATCTTGTATTCAGCCAAGTTCTTCCCTGCAGCTGGTACCGTGCAGGCAGTTTTCCTTGCAGCTCAAAAGGTTGGAGTCAACCTCGCTTCAGAGGAAAGCTTCTTCCCAAGCACAGCCTCGTGACCCACCTGCAGGGAAGACCACGGAGAGTTCAGGGATCAGTGCCCTGAAGTCACGCCACTGGCTATGCTGGCCGGACCTGGCTACGCTGTTCGCTCTGACTGGGAGCACTAAAAGTTTGGCACGAGGCGTGAAATATTTAACCAGGCTGCCACTATGTAAAAATGATAGAGTGTGCCCGAGCAGAACATCTGTCAGTGTGGTGGCAGCTGGCAGAGCCTGGCAAGGATTTTCTGGAGAGAAATGGGGCATAGCTTCCTAATAGAGAGCTGCGATGCTGAGCTGCGTGGGAGGCTGAGGGTAGCATGTGTGAGAGAGTGTGTTGCTCGCTCGGTGAAGAGGCAGAAGAACAAGCGCCCCGAGGAACCTCATTTGGAAGAGCAGACATAAGTGCTGCTGTGTGAGAGAGGAGATATGGGTGAGTGCAGGAGCATGTGTGCTCAGCAGGGTGATTCCTCATGGCCCGAGCAATGGTCTCTGATTATCCGCGGAGTCTTGGCCACTTTGGCTCTGTCAGTGAAGCACCATCACAGGCTTCCTTCCTTGAAGATTTTTTTGCATGTGCTGTGGTCTATCTCCAGTCCTTTTAACAAGAGGAAACCTGGAGCAAGCTGATGGCTTCACCATGGGCCCAAGCTCTTGTCTTAGTGGTGTCAGTGGGGACGGGGCTGAGCACACCAGTCCACAGGTAGGTATCAGGACCTGGCTCAGCAGAAGGCAAGAGCTTTGAGTCCAAATATCATCCAGCAGAGTACAGGGAGAGGTGGGTCTGTTGCTGGTCTCCTTTCTGTACTCCTACTGCTTTCAAAGAAGCTACATTTGACCTTCTCCATGAGCAGATATTGGATGTCCCATCACTGGCTTGCTCCTCATTCCCCCCTAGAGCACACTTCTCCCAAAACTGAGCTAACAGTAGGATTTCCATGGGAAGAGATACCTGCAGGCATGTGTGCTCAGGAGGGCATTATGGAGCCCTGGGAGCTCCCCCAATAGCACAGGGAGGTCAGGGTAGAGGACAGACGGGTACTGGTGGGAGGCAAAAAAGTAGAGGCTGAAACTGGCTGTGAGAGGGAGCAGGCTTGTGGGTGCAGAGGAGGGATGTTTGGAGAGAGAGCTTCAGGGATGGTCTGTGGAAGCCAGCCTGGCTGCAAAAGCTCTTTGCAAGTACAACAGAGGTTCAGTTCACCATGTAAATGTTCTAGCTCCATACTGGGGTAATTCCTCACATGCCCACACATGTACCCACACCCCCTACTTTCTTCTTTCAGCGGATAATGGAAAGGTTAAGAAGTGCAGTAATTAATTTCCCCATCTTTACCACTGCCATCCTGCAGATACTTCTGCTGGCTGTTGAACTGAACAGCACTCTGAAAGCAAGTATTTCCACTTTTTGCACTAAGGTAGAGATTGCCAGGCACTGGGACTTTTATCTGTGATGCAGGGCACTAGAAAGGGTTAATCAGCCAGGGGTACATATTGTTTAAGAGCATGAGTGTGGGAGTGAGACAATAAGAGAACAGAGTTGGACTCAACTTCTTTGCATTCTCCCCCACGCTCCTTTTGGAGGGTGTTTCAGGGACAGGCTGTGAGGAATGCACACTATCTAATCTGCATGTATAATGTAAATATGCACATTTTTATTTGCTCTCTCCATCTGCAGGGAACTTGCTGGCATCAGAACAGCCATGTGGTCTCCCAGCAAACTTTCCATCTAAAAGAGGAGACTTAGCAAGGCTGCTTGCTCTCTGCTTCATGTGCAGGCGGGTGCACAAAGTTCACCCTACTCACAATTCAATGTGTTTGCTCTTTGGTCTCAGGACCTTGGAAAAAAAAAAACACTGGACTGGGCTTCTTACAGGGAGCTGCTTCGTTGACTGAGATGGAAAATCACTGTGGAGGGAAGGAAGAGAAGAAATTGCACTTGGCCAACTTTAAATGATCATTTAAACTGATTTCTCTAGCAAAACAGAAAGTTAAAAAATAATTAATATTTAGGATAGGACAAATAATTTTCATCTTTTGGAGCAGACAAAATTAAATGGAGGCAAATTCAAGAATGCTAAGCTTTTCAGCATGAGGAAATCAAAATGCTTCATCTGAGTTGTCAAAATAAAACATTTAGGCTGTGTGTTTTGCAGGTTTTTTCCCTGTTTGCATTTGAAGCAAGTTGAGTAATTTGCAGATTGACTAAAGCAGCCTGATTCTGCATTTTTGCCTACAAAAAAAAAAAAAAGTAATTTCCGCCAAGAGCTGTTTCCCAGCTCCATTGTGGCCTTCTGAACAATGCTCATCACACTGGCTGGGGAGCAGCAGCGGCAGCTGGAGTCGCTGGCCCTGCCATCAGTAGCTCGCAGCGCTTCAAGTCCTGGCTGTCCTATAAATTGTCTATATCTCCCGACTGGCTGAAATATCTGACTTTGCTCTGCAAAATGTTTTGGACCCAGGTCACTTCAAATCAGGGAGAGGTGTGCTGTGCAGAAAGGAAGGGTGCAAAAGCAGAGAAGATTGCACAAAGTCACCAGGTTCTAGCTTTAACTTCCTTCGTAATGTCTTTGAAGAGCATAGATCTGCCTTTCCATGGTTTTGGGTTTTTTTTAAGGTGTGACTGACTCAGAAGGATTTTTAATCTATTTTCCTTATTGTTCTGCAGCGTGCATGTGTATTTGTGTGAGGTTTTTGTGTGTATGTGATTGTGACAGTATAAATATTAATAGCACAAGGGTGAGAATACATGTGGCCCTCAAATGAGGTTATATAAACACACAGCTGCTGCGCTATTTGTAAATTTATAAAGACACATTTCCATCAAGAGTGTGAAAGTCAAATAAGCGTGCAGGGAGAGAGAGCACATATGCTTCATAAACTGCACAAGAAGCTATAGGAATTACATGGTGCTACTTAAATCCTGATCCCACTGAGGTCAACTGGAGCTGTGTCACTGACTTCACTGGGATCAGGACTTGGCACAAGGCATTTGCTGTGATTTCCCTGGATAAAGCAGATCAAGCTACTGGAGAAACAAAGGTCACACTCCTATCACAGTAGCAAAAGCACCGATCCCTTGTGGCTCGCTGACATCTGAGCCTGATGGGGATGATGCAGCAGCGTAACACCCCACAGAAAACAGCCTCCACGCTTGCCCCCTGCAGATTCTGCTGTTGTTGGAAAAACAGGATCTGGATAAGGCTGTGTACAAGCAGCAAAGCAGCTCTGCATTTGCCTCCCTGCATTCCCCTACGCACTGAGCTCTGCTAGAGAGGAGCAGTGGTGCTGCATCAGCCAGACCAGCAAAAGAGCATCGCTTGTGTGTTTGAAAGGGTGATATGTTGACAATGTGCAGGCCAGATCTGTGGACTGCCACACAGTCCCATATGTGTGGCTTTAGCAGCTGCTTGCATTCACAGTCTCCCCAGGGAGCTTTTGTAGTCACTGTCAGACTACATTCTGGATGACAGGAGTTGAAGGGTCTAAGGTTTCAAGCCATGGAGAAGGTGGAGCATGAAAGGAGATGAGTCAGAGGCAGAAAGGTTGCAGGCACAAACAGGAATTGTTTGGCCAGTGAAATGGATTAAGAAATTTTCAAAACCTTATTTTCTGTGACTCTTAAATTCTGAGGTGCAATATTACATTTTTCCTACACCTACTCAGACCTCAGTGACAAGTCTGGGATCTTTATTTTGGCTCACAGAATTACTTTGGTCATGAAAGCAGCCTTTGAGTCAGGAGCATCTTCCTAAGAGGCTATTCTCAGCCTGATGCAATGGAGCAAGCCCATGCCCAACTCAGATAAAGGCTCCAGCATGTGGATATTTGTTTGAACCTTCTCTACATTCTGTATCCCTCCACATTTGGCAGAAGTGTCCAAGAAGGAGCTCCTGAGAAAGTATTCCTTAGCCTTCCTAAGGCAGCCTAGCTCATAGGAATGGTGTAAAAAAAAAAAAAAAAAAAAAGCTGGCCCAGAATCCCTGAGTACCCAGCAAAAAGAAACAGGCATGTTCAGATGGCAATTCAGACCTTAGGGAAGTAGATTGAATCCAAGCCTTTCATCAGGAAAACTTCTAATGGTCTAACTTTGTCCTCAGTGGAGGGAATCCATCTAGGGGAAGTTTTATGCAACAGGTTGGGTTGTAAATGCATACTAGAGTGCACTACACACTCACCTCTCTCTGCAGACAAGACCTTATACTGAGATGAGAATAAGAGCTTTTCAGGTAATTGAATTTTCGGTTCACTAGCAAGAATGCTTCTTTTTTGTGTTGTTTTTGACCGGTTATTTTTAAGTCAACAGTAAAGGACAAAAAAAAAAGCATCTTGGTTTGAGCAAAAACATTTCTTTTGTCCTTTTATAAGAGGTAACAGCTGGATTTTGAGCATACCTTTCAAAATAAAATGGAAGGCAATTTCTAAACAAACTAAATTTACAAAGGAAAAGATCAAAATATTTTGTTTGAAAGTGGCAAAATGAAACATTTAGATTCAAGTAACAAATTCAATGTCAAAATGAAGTTTCTAAATTCCCTCTCCAGCCTCTGGGAAGGATTCAGTGAAGCAAATATAAATTTACAAAAAGTTGCTGTTTCCAAATCTGCATTGCCCACTGAAAGAAAATAATCCCAAAATGTCTTTCTGATCTAAAAATGATTCCACAAATGGAAAAGATCAGGCAGCTGTTTCTTGGACACAGAGCAGAGCTGATTTAGCTAAAGTTTCAGCAAGTCATCCCTGGGCTTTACAGTAACGTCTGTGTTCAGTGATCATGAATCCCTTGTAATTTGGTACATGAAATAGTCCTGCTAGTGCCATCATACACGGAAGATAGTCACCTCAGCCAGACCACAGTATTAAGAGCAACCTGGGCTTGATTTATCATACCTTTCTTTAAGTTATTTGTTTTTATTGCAACCAGCAGACTGGCTTTTGCTATATTTAGTTTCAGTCAGGGGAGAAGGGCCTGGAGGGAGTGATACAAATTTTATGGGAGTGTTTTGAATTTTATCCTAAGTGTTTCTTTCTTCTTTATTCAAAATATGAGTGAAAGAAAACGGGTGGGGGGAAATAGTGGTTTCCCAGACTAGTACAATTCTGCCAATGGAGGAGCCACGTGGGTTTTGCAGAGGAGGACTAGGGATGAGTTAGACAGCCATGGCAGATATTGGTCTTCTAGTGTGCAGGGTGGAGGGAGCACCACCGGTCATCAATCAGCACCAAAACTCTTTCTGGGCGTGTTAACACATCGGCAGGCAGGTATGGCTGAGAAAAACCTGGAGATGGAGATTTCGATGGACCTATGGGCACACGGAGGAAAAAAGCCAGTCTCTCAGTATCCTCTAACTCATGCATCATGATGGACACCTCCCATTGCCTTGCCTGGGTTGGGATTTGTGTGCCCATGGAGGGAAGGACTTGCTGCCTGATCCGAGCCGGCTGATCTGCAGGCGACTGAGCAACACTGGCAGAACCGCTTTTCTCAGCTGCCTCGTCGTCCTCAGCACTGTTCTTCAGACGTGTACTTAGCTCAGCGGGACGGCCTGGCCTGATGCGCCTGCTCCATCATTATCCAGACAGGGATTTGGAAAGCTACTTGAAATGCCTGTGATTGTGCATGCGTTAGGTGGCAATTTGCCAGCTGGGGCCCAGCGTTGCCACCAGCAGGAAAGCAGACCGGAAGAGATGGCAGCTCACCTGGGGCAGGCGAAGGGTGGGGGTGTGTGTGTGCACCCCTCCTTTCCCTTCTCCCTGTCTTTCCCTAGGTTTCTGCCTTCCACAGGGTCACTAAACTCTTTCCTCTAGTCCTCTCCAAATAAATTTTATAGAGGAGATAATTTATCTCCTTGTGGATGAACTCAAGAGCTTTGGACATTGAAATCTTTGCCTAGATTTAGATGTGTAAACATCTGGAATACTTTTTTAGCCATGAGGTCAGGGATATAAAGGTAACTGTATGTTACCGCTGGTGAAGTTTTTCTGGACTTCCATAATTGCACTGAATACATTGCACTGATTTTTCCTCCCCTATACAGTCTGCAGGGGAGTGTTTGTACATGGGGCCATCAGGCTGGCAGCTTCCACCAGCTTTACTTAGCTGATGCATGAGCGATGGGCTCTGCTTGGGCTTGGCGCTGGTGTGAGCTGTGGCATGACCTTAGTGCCACTGTTCAGACAAGAATCCCCTCTGATTTTTTCCAGGCGTGCTCTATATAGACTAATCAAAGGGCCCAAGCTGATGTCCCTCTGATGCATTTACTTTTCACTTTGATTTTCCTCTCCTGTTGCACATGGAGCTGCCAAGCATCCAGGCTGTATGACTCCATATTCCCCAGATATTAATCTGCTCAGCTGCGTTTCACTCTGATTTCCTTCAGTAAGCACTGTGCTGGAGCAGAGGGGAGGATGAAAGGAGGCATCGCACAAAGTCAGACACGACCCCTGGAAGCAGTAGGGCTCCCCCAAGACTGGATCCTGGGACAGGCTGGGAGTGATGTGTGAGAGGTAGAGATGGGTACAAGCACCCAGCCAACGAATCACATGAAAGATGCCATCCTCAATGGGAAATATGTGGATCTTTTAGGGAAGAAAAAGTGTTTGGCCAAAGGGCAACTTATGTTGCTGTTACAGAAAGTCACTGGTGGCTGAGAAAATTGGTAAATCCTCCAAATGAACAAGAGTGTTTGGGAATTCCTTTAGGAAAGCTGCATTGGATAAAAGTATTTGCTAATTGTTACACACCAGGTGATTTTTCTGTTGCTCCAAGTATGTCCTTCCAGGCAAAATAAACTGTTTCTCATCCCCTCCCCGATAAGTGAGCAATGGAGTAATTACCTGAGATATTGCACTTGAATAGGAAAGCCACCAAGGTTATTAAAGCTAAGACAAACTATAGGGTACTGCTGACTCCCACTGTTCTCCCTGCAATATTTTTCTATTGTGTAATTCCGGATGTATGACACCTGCTATTCTCTGTCCCTTTGAAATAACAATGTCTGTCTTTATACATCACTTTTCCACCACAGATCTCAAAGTACTTCACAAAGGCAAGTATCATTATTATTATTTTACGGATGAGAAGTCTGGACACAGGGAGGTTAACTGCCATTGGACTATCCTACATTTACTCTTCTACCAACAGATCATCCATCTATGATACAGGTCAAATTTCTCTCTTTCGTTCCTGGATCACTCTCTCTTCCCTGTTCATCCCAATAGAATCCAAAAGCTTACGCATAGGTTTAAATTTATGTGGAGTTATTGACACTGTGTTCTGCTCTTTGTCTCTTTGTCATTCCTGGAAATTCTGCTATTTCTGCCTGCTTTAGAAAGAGCTGAGATAATTTCTTTTTCTATGAGCACAGATTACAAAAACAGATCTGGTTCATGTATCTCCCAAACTCTGAAGGAGCTTGACTGTGGGAATCCAGTTAAGACTGTTTGCGGGATAAAGGATAATTACAATATTCATTATTTTAGACTCAGGTTTCCACTCCAGTGTTGCACCTGGTTTTATAGGGTGAAATGCTGGTGTCTCTTTATATTGGAATCTTGTTGGCCCATTTCTGCTCAACAATGCTTATGGTTATGTTTAAAAATTCAGAGGAACTGTATTTTAGACAGTAGCCTGTGCCTGACCTTTTGCACCCAGCATCAAGTGTGTTGAGGAGAGAAAATGAATCTTTGCCTTTGAATGATAAACTGTTTAAAAATAGGGCTTATAATGGCAGCACTGACAGACTTTCATTTATAGCAGCTTCAGTAGGATGAGGGTAGTATATTTCACGGGACAGAAAAGAGCGACAGGAGAAAAGAGAAAAAGAAAAAAACAGCATTTATCTCTGAGGTGTTCCCTCAGCAAAACCAATTACTGGTCCTGTTCTCCTGAAGGATGTGGAGTGGCTGGCAAAATATCAAACAATGGTGTAGAAGATGCTTTTGTCACACCTGAATTTTCCTTTGGGAGTTGGATAGGACACCAAAGACAGAACAGATGAACAGATATAATTCAGTTGGTCTCAGTAGATTTGCAGATGTTTATTTGTGCCAGAGCCTTCACCCTCTGAAACCCTCTTGTGTTAGTCTTTGGTGGAAGCAGAGTAAACTCAGAACATCCTCATCAGAAAATTATTATATATCAGAAAATATCAGAAAATCAGAAAACTATTAAAATAGCTGTACAGGGCCCAGCATAAGAAAAAAAGCATAAGAATAGCACAAAGGATTTATGACACTTTCTTTACGTCTTTCTGAATTCCTGATAGTTTTAGTCCTTCATTGTTCTAGTTCTCCTGTTGCACTCCCTGTGCACAGATACATCTAAGTGCACATCAGGGTAGTGCATGGACATTTGCAGCTAAATCTTGAATCCTAACAATGAACCACATTGCATAGGGTCCCTGCAAACCAAGGTCAAAGCCACTTGGATCACAAATAGAGATGACTCTACAAGGCTTTAGAGTAAATTCTTAAGGAGAGGACAATTAGAGACATGGAAGTAAACATAAAATGGGATAAAATGCTAGATAGGTTTACCAAAGACACAGAGAGTGCCAGACTAACTCGATATCCCTCTTTAATAAGATAATTGATTTTCTAGACAAAGGAAATGCAGTAGATCTAATCTATCTGGATTTCAGTAAAGCATTTGATACAGTGCTGCATGAGAAATTATTACTTTTGTTGGCAAATATGGGGTTTAGCACAGGAACTGTAATGTAAACAAAGAGCTGAAGGGGAAACAACAGTATGTTTTAAAGGGAGAAGCATCAGGTGGACAGAAGGGTAGTAATTGGGAGTCCTAAAGGGGCTTCCTGGAGTATAATCTGGTTTAATTTATCCTAGATGCTCTGTTTATAAAACGTACATATAACATTTTTCTGTGGGTATGAACCTGGAAAACATTGCAAATGGGAAGAAGGGTTGGATTATCATAATAAAAGTTAGATGATTTTGAGTGTTGGAATAACAGAAACAGGATGGGATCTACTAGTATAGACTGCTATGTCATGTATCTAGGTAACAGTAGCCATATTTTTTACTATGATCTGGGAATCTGTCACTTGGAAATGATATAAAAGGAGAAAAATGTAGGTGTAACAATTGATGGCAAGGTATCTATGACCCACCAATATGACATCACCATTAAAAAGGTCAATATTGGGCTTGAATATAAGAGCTGGCATAAGTCTACTTGAAACAGGAAAGTACCAATACTATTGTCCAAGGTCAGGTCTCTTGATCTGCTGATGGTCAAGAGGGGTGGATTCTAACTGGAGCAGTTGTGGAGTAGGACAATGTAACAGAGAAATGGTAGCTAGTCCTACCAGAAAAATTAGGAAGGCCTGCCTTGTACAGCCTAAAAAATTGAAGACTGAGATAATTGTAGTCCTGTAAACACCAGGAGAGGGCAAAAGTACTTTAACCTAAAGGACCAGGCTGGTACAAAAAGGTTCCTGTTGGTAAAAGGTATTCACACCCTCATTTGGTTTAGGTTTCAGAGGACGGTGCCATTCTACCAGAATAGGGAACTTCTGCTGGGAGAAATGGTTTTTAAAAAGCCTGCTAATTTAAAGATGGGAAGGGATTGATTGTGACAGAGCCGGGTTTCTCAAGTGGGGAGACTTGAACAGCACATACCCAAAATGTTCAATCTCCAGCACTGTTTTTTAGTCCCTTTTTAATCAGCACAGAGAAATGAAATCATAAAACCGTATGAATAAGGAAACAAACAGCCAGTCTCCTGGTTATACGTTCTGTCAGTCCCCTGCTGGTGCCTTGGCTCAGAATTATTTGTGTTCATTCTCAGTGTCTCATATCTTACCAGTTCAAGTCGATTTCTAGCACATATTTTTGCATTGCAGTTAGGTACATTGAGCTCAGACTGAAATACAATATTCACAACTCCCTGATAGCTGTGAGATTCCCCTTAATATGGATTCCAGAGGTAAATGGTGCACCCCAAGACAGGGACGTATTATTCACCTTTTAAGATGACCTCGCCTTTCATCCAGACCTCTGTGGTCAATCTAAATCGTGTTGCTCCAATAAAACGTAGTTAGCTGATGAGGTCAGAGACATTATTTTTTCTTCCCTAGGCATAGCCTGCAGTCTCAGTTTGCAGTGGGTTAGTTGGCACTGATAGAGTGATTTTTGCTTTGGAAAAACAGATTGACATGATGGGCATGAACAGTTTAGGAGGCTGGAGGCAGGGAAGCAGGAGTTTACAAGCAAATTGGTTTAAGTACAGATTGTTTTGTTTCTGAGAACAGCAGCAGGGTGCTCTGAAGTTGCATGCTGCTGCAGCTGTTTAGCCTTTAGTTGAAGAAGGAAAAAAAAAACAAACAAACCACAAGGCAAAGGAATAATCTTTGAATAGCAACAAAATATTTCAAAATAGGTTAAAAAACTTTAAAGGGCATCTTTTTGAGTGTGATAGGGTACAAGAGGTGAGATTGGCGCTAGCAAGATAATAGGGATGACTATATAGAGCAGACTCAGAGAAACCACTCTCTATACTAATCCGTAAACCGTCTATTCAACACCCTGTACTAGGAATCCATTTAATAGACATGAGGATAACGAAGAGCAAGTGGCGTAACTGCAAATATAGAGTAAAACAAAGTAGAGTTAAATCAGGATGGTCTGCTGTAAGCTTACAACCAGCAATACTGTGTCAGGGATTACATACTGCACAGCCCTGTGGGGCTCAGTCCCTGCTAGATACATCAACAGATCAAGACACTGCTGCAATGTCAACACAGCTGCATTTTGGAGCAACTTCAGCTTTTCATCAGGGAAGGCGTAAACTTCTCTAGTTAGAGTCCCTGCTATTATGAACTTACAAGTCATTTAAAGATTAGCTGAGATGTTATTTCTATCAAGCACTCTTCAAGCTTGGCTATTAGCAGTAAATTGGCTGTGGACAGTGTCAGAGCACCTTTCATTCTAAAAGACAGCTTGCAGGTGAAGGAGTTCCTGAACCAGAGGCAATATCCTTATATTTAATAATCCCTTACAGGATTTTCTCTCTTTATTTATCCAGCCACTTTTTGAAGCCATATAAAGATTTAGCAACACCTCTTGCCAAGGAGTTCAACAAGGTATTGTGTGCAAAGTAATCTCCTGAGGTATGTTTTGAACTTGCCATCAACTAAATTTATTTGATAACCCCTCGTTCTCGTATAGAAAAAGCCAGTGCATGATAATCCCCTGTTTATATTTTCCACAGTGTAACAAGAGCAGAGGGAAGCCATCTCCTTGTGTGTCCCTAAGTATCTAATTTTGACCACGACAGACTCTGGCTTTGAGGGCATGTCAGGGGGTCACAAATATCCTTTTGCTGCACAGCTGGAACAATGGGATGGCAGAAATTAGGAAATCTCAAAGACCCTGTATTTTCTGCTTCTTTTTTTTTTTTTTTTCCCCTTCCCACCATTTCCCAGACTTGTTTTCAGACTGATCTGTCCTACAATGCCAATGTAACTTGCCAGTGTTTCTTCATGTCAGGGTCAGAAATTTCTGACCGCTCCTGTTATATAGGGAACAAGGCATATGCACAAGAAATCTATATTTTTTAGCTTGAGATGATAATAATGGGAGCTTAAGTTTCACTGATTTGTTGACAATGTCATAACCTGCCTATAAATAGCAGCATGGCATAGTCATAGAAGCACAGCTAATTGAAGTCCATTTTGGTGAAACTACAAGGGAATTTGGCCTCTTGTTTAACAGCATTCACTTAATTTACTATGTTCCAAAGTAAGGATCAATAAACAAACAAACAAAAAAAAGCTTTTGAGTTTATTCAGCAGAGAAAGAATTATGACATGAAGGATAATGTCTCCCTATTTTATAATACCTTTGGTAATAATATATTGAAATTGTTATGAAGCCATGAACATATCAGAGACATTGAGCAAAGAAACAACCACAACAAAACTCAATTTTACATATATTCCTCCACATGAGAGACAAATCAATCCATTCTCATAAATAATATACAAAATCCCTTGAATAGCTCAAAATTCAATACACTTATTAGAATGTCACTAGAGCCCTGGGAACCATGTACATAAAAACATAGGTGGAAAGAATGATCCAAGCCCCATCATTTCAAAATTTCTTAGATAAGAAGTGGTCATTAAAGAACCCATCGGATTTTATTGGAGGGAAGGGATTTAACATACTACAGGGCCCCCATTCTTTGCTCTCATGCTGGTCAGCTGCGTTTGTTGAGAGGTCACAAAGTTTTATGCAAGGCAGATGAAATTGGATGAGGATGTGGGCAAGACTGTGGATTAGACATACGATTTATGGGGCTGTTTGGGCAAAGCAGATAGCAAATCTTCTGTAGCCATTTATAATATCATTTTTCACTGGTTTGGATAACATTTGTATCCTAGAAAGGTCATATACAGAGATCTTTTTCTAAACATGAGGCCCTCCTTTTTGTCTTTCTATCTCTCAGGAATGCTTATATCCTGGTGCCCCAATATGACAGTGTTACAAAACAAGTTCTGAGTTTTAAAATTAAAGTTGGTTTACGCAAATAAAGGCTGCTGAAATATCAGGTCTTTTACTGGTTATATCTGGAGGACTTTACATACAAAATGGGTTAAATGAAGATCACATGTGGTGCTGTTCCAAGGCAGAGCTGTTTCATATTTTTTAACTTCACCAGCCTTGTCTGTGCAGAATTAGCAGCTATCATGCATGCAAGAGATAGACCTGTTCTGATTGCTTTCTCAAAGGCTGACTCTGGTCTCAAACTGATAATAATCCTCATTTTGGGGGAGGAAGGACTCCACTGATTGCTGGAGACACACAGATACTTCATGAGGCTAGCAGGCCAGCTTCAGGTCACCATCTCTCATCCTAAATCTGTATCCAGAGCATGGAAGAATTGGCGTCTTTTGGGAAAAATATTATTTTCACTGTAACAGAGATCTCTAAACTGAGCCTGAGAGCTGTTGTAACTTCATTCCTTAAAGAACTGGTGCACCAGAGTTTCGCTTCTAGGTTCTTGCCCAATCTTGTTCTGATCCTGCTTTGATCATGGGCATTTCACAGCAGAGTTTTGTTTTGGATTGGGTTGTTTCTCACTTTGCCAGTAAAAATCTCCAAGGGTAGCAACACATTTGTACCCTGATACCGAGTGGTATGAAAAAAATCCATGCAGGATGCAGGATACATCACTCTGTCCTCAAAATTCATCATGTGCATTATGCCTCCAAAGATATGTTGTTTGTTGATAGTCTGGTAATCTTGAGTCCAGAGACTGCTAAATTGTCTTGGTTCTTCTTCCTTCCTCATACCCCATCCCTGGTGGCTCAATGGACACAAGGCCAACTTGCTGTCCAACCAAGGCTGCCTCTGGAGTGAGCTTCTGCCTTTCCTCCCCTAAACCTTCTCCAACATTACCTCCCCTTTTGCACAGGCAGAGGAGACTGAAGGTGTCAGCCAGCCCCACACCAAACACGGGACTTTTGTTGGAGATGAGAGAGCCACCAAACTGATGGATTATTTTATGATTTGTACTGTGTATTTTTTAAATAAACTCAGGGAAAACGACATCTTATGCTGAGCATATGACTACCATAATAGTTTGTCTCATAACAAGATTGTTAGCCAGAAGGGAGAGCAAAATTGTTGTTTTTTACATGGGTAACTAACCATGCCTGTACAGAAGGTGCATTTGGCATAAATTGAAACAAAAATTTCTCAGTGAAAGCTCCCCCTCAAGGCTGTGGGAATACCCCACTTGGTGCAGTTTGGGGAGCTGGAACAAACCCTGTATGTTGTGCACAGAAATTAGAGTAATGGGTGAATTATTTGAATATTTTAGGCACAGATAATCTTGTCTTGACAATGACAAGCACGTCAGGAGCTCAGATTCTGCATCCTGGAGATGCTAAAGCAGATGAGATGATTCCTGCTAAGTAGCTACCTTGGGGAGAATTGTCTTATTTTTATTATTTTTAAATGGAAAGCTGCTAAATACAGATTCAAGAGGACCGAGTAGAGCTAGTGCATCAGGAGCACTGAATGCTGATTTTTCATCATAACAAAAGCACTGATATGAATGAGAGAAGCAACAAACCACACCGGCGTAACTGGACAGCCTATCTTGGTGGTTCGCTTCTATGCTTTGGATTTGAGTTCCTCCTATCTTCACAGCCCATTTAACCAAGTCCAAGTGCTTCCTTTCACTGCCTGCCATCCTAATCTATGTAAACCAGCTCAGTCAGGCATTTTTTGTTGAATTAATACATATTAATGGGCAGTAATACATTTGTACTCTTGCATACATTTTCTTGAAGTACAATTTTCCATCTAAAGCATTTTATTCACATTGCCGCATGGTAACTGCATCCACAATAATATCTTTAGTGATTATTCATTACAGGAATAATACAGCTGTGCCAAACACTGTATTTTACTGGCTTTATTATTTTTTTTAAATAGATTATATTTGTAGACTAATCGTATTATTGTCATTAACTGAAGAAAACAATTTTCTGCTCAGTTATTGGGAAAAGCTGGACAGGTAGAAATCAGGCACCTTTCAGAGATGAACAGAAATTGTTTTTAAGAAGAGATAGAACACAGTAGATGTAGAGTTTGGACTAAGCTTGACTCCATGATTTGGCTGCAGAGATTATGAAGCACATGAAAAGTAGTAAATACACATAAACAGGTGCCAAATGTTACTATAAATTGGGCAAAACTGAAGTTTAGATTAGATGACTGGAACGTTACCAAGTAGATACATAACTCATTCACATTGAGGCTTCCATGTACGTAAAGCCTTGGCAGATATCTCATCTGGGCCTGTGTTTAACTCGGATAGACTTGGGTAGGAATGAGGGACAGTTGCTGTTAATGGTCAGTTACTCAGTGTAATGCCATCCACGTGTAATAAGTAGATGTTGGACATTGTTGTGTTTTCATTAAAATGAATACTAGGTAATGGAGACATAAGCAGGTAAAGAAGGTGGTGGAAGTAAATTTGGCTTCAATTCACACTGAGTGATCTTTGCTCAGAGCTCACCTTTCTCCTTGTGCCCTGTAAGATGACCTCACTCCATCACAGGGTACCTTTGGGAACGCAAACAGACTGGCGTGCTTCAGTCAATTTGCTGCCACAGTAGGAGAAACCAGAGATACAAGACACCATGTGGAACAAGATTGATGGGATAATAATGTGTGTCCATCTTTCTCACTGCAAAACTTCAGCATCAATTACTGTGTCAGCTGTAATTGTGTTGTCTGTCGAGGAGAGGCATACAATGCCATTGTTCTAACGAGACAGGAGGGTCTGTCCTTTCCTATCATGATTCCATATCTTTCTGAAGGGAATAAAGACATCTCTTGAAAACTTAGCCACAACTAAACAAGCAAACCGTAGTTAGCTGCAGGAAAATAATTAGCAACACAAGCACCTTCAGGCAATAAGCAATTCCAGTTATTCCTCCCATGGAGGCAGTTTGACCTCACTTTGTGTCAGTCATACGTAACTTTCTGGAGTCTTATTGATACTATAGTGACAAGACCTATGGGATCTGCCGAAGTTTGTTTCCATCACTTACCAAGGAAACAGCAGTTCTACAGTTGCTTAGGAGATTAATTAACTTGTCAAGTAATTAAGCAGACAGCCTGTAATGGAGGTTCCCATTTCATAACTGATTTATCACTTCAGAAGCTTCCCAGATTTAGCTTCTTTACATGAAGATTTTCATACCAAGAGAAAAATATTAAGATATGTCTGAGTTGAGGGGAGCTTTGTGTACATTTATTTATGCGTCCAGGATTTTTTCTGATTTTGCCCTAGGTTTGTGAGGAATGTGGTAGTCATGCAGTAAATCCCACATATATTTTCCTGGAACAACAAACTGCAAGTAATAAGTGAATTTTTAGGGCTGGATGACCATTTTCATTTTGGTGTTAGCAGATTAGCATTGGCTCGATGACAAGATCAGATTTTCAAAATGAGCTGCTGCTGCAGTGAGCCTTAAAATTACTTGGTCATCTGCTGGTCTAATGATCAGGTCATGATTTTGTTGGATGCAGGTTCAGCTACCTCCTCTGTTGAACAGCTACCTCACTTTCTTCCGCAATACTGGTCAAGTCTCACAGGACTGAGAGAGGTCCTGCATATGAGAACCACATTCAGAAGATCTAAGCTCCCATTGCAGCACTTAAAGGCAGATTTTCCAGCTTGGTTCCCCATCTAAATGGCTGGAATTTTCTGGGAATCTAGTACTGACTGAGGAAATTAGACTCTTTGGAAAACCATTAGTCCTTCATCATACTGTACCTCATCTGAGAAATAGGGATCAATGGGATTGCCAAGCAGCCTAAGGGGGCTGGGTCTTGTGGGAGATAGTGAAGTGTTCAGTGATGAGCTCAGGACTGAGTGAATTAACAGTTTTTATGTACACTAGCTCTTATTTGTATCCTGAAGGCCTTTCAAATACTTAAAGGGCTTCTCAGGAATTTGCAGCACTGGATCTCCAAAGTTTCACTAGGGTGTTAGTTATCCAAGATGGAAGCCAGTAAATAGAAATACTATGCACCATTCACCCTGCCCCTGAATGCAGAACTTCATGTGAAGGTGTGACACACAGGTCCATGAAGGCTGGCTCTGCTGGCAAGATGAGCTCATTTTCATTGGTTTTGTTAGAGGAATATGTATTACTTGTATGAATATGCTGACATTTTATTGGAGCACATGAGAAAAATCTTGTCTACTTGCCTGCCAAAGACCTTCCCAGGAAAACAGTTGTGCTAACCTGTTTAAAGAAAGCATCCGTCAGGATATTATAATCCTGAGTGAACAGAAAAATACATCAAGATATAAATCTGAGACCGGATTTTGAATCTGCATGTGTTCTGAGGGGACATTGGTCTGGGGCAGTTTATTCCAGCCTCTAGTTAACATGAATAATTGTTTTGTTTCAGGCTAGAAACTCTCGACTATCAATAAAGTGTAGTTGGTGTAGTCAGCCTCCTGTGGGGTACCTAATGATCCATAAAACTGTTTAAAGGGAAGCTGCCAACCTGATTTTGGCCCAACCTGTGACTTTAGTTTTGATGTATCTATACTATACACATGCACATTTGCATTTTTTGGCTGCAAAGTGGAAACTTCAGAAAGTGTAGGATCGCCTGTGCAAACTTAATTCTCCTCATTGATGCACCTGCAATCGTATATCGTATTTCACGACACGATTGCAACTGTAACTTCCAAATCACCGGTGTCCTCTGATCCTCCTCCCAAAGTGCCGGGAGACAGGGCAAGCCCATTATGGGAATGACGGAAAGATGGACAGGGCAATGAAAATGACTGGAGAAGAAGCCTCCACCTTCAGTGCCTCTAGAGATATGCATGTGTTTGCTTTAAAAGCATTGCTACTATGTTGCTTGCCTGGCCACAGTGCACGCACCTTCTTATACCCAGACTTGCTGAGGAACACGTGGCAAATACAATTTGTGGTTGCATCACGTGGCTGTAAAACTCCAGCGTGTGAGCGGTGACACCTGTGCGAGGAGCACGGCCAGGACCTTGCAGACATTGAGACCCTTCCGCCTCAGACGTGGCAAATGGCACAGCAACACAAATTAACTTGAGAGCATCCATTTGGCTTGTCTTTGGCCCTGCTTCACTTAGCTTTGAGTGTTCTCCACTGAGAGTATCGGGGTGGGAATTGACAATGCAGATTGCTACCTCTCTATTGCTTTCCTCCCACCCCTCACTTTAGACTAGTGCATCTCACTTGAAATTGTTTGCTGTCATAGTTGATCTCTTTAAAGTCTCAGGGAAGAACACTTTAATTAGCCCTGAAGAAGTGTCAGGAGCCAAGTGAAGCCTGGTGGCTCTTGCTGTCCTTATGCTTATGTTTCCTGCCGTGTATACTTGCTGGCAGAATTTTAAGCCTGGCTAATTGCTCTTTGTGGTGTCTAGGCATCTTTAGCAAGTGCTTCTTTCCTTTCCTACTAGTGCTTACAATTTACATTTGCGTACTCCCCCCATTCACCTTGCACAATCTCCAGATAGATACATCACACAGCACTTTATGCTCAAAAAAAGAACAAAGACAAGCTTGGAGGAGTTTGGAAATTACACCTTACATTTGGAAATTACACCTGCCTTCTCCAGCTACTGATGGATCCTTATAGCCATTTCACATCACTTGCATCAGCATCAGATTCTGATCCTTGCCTCCCAGTCTCCTAAGGGAGATAAATCCCAGACCTTTCACCGCAGATGCAAACAAATGGTACCAATTCATTGCCCACTTGCTATTATTTTTCTGTCACAGTGAAAGCCCCAATGATGAGGACAGTATACTTCGTTTTTAAGAGAAACCTTCACATCAAGTGAATATAGGTGTTTGTTACTAATGATGAGAGGGCCAAATGCCCTAGACTGAATAGTCAAGGTGGGATTATGGGAAGGGAGACACCTGAAGACATAGAGCTGTGAAAACTGCAGGGACACATCAGTTGCAGAGCTTGTAACAGAAAGGAGATCTGCTGGACCTCACCTCAGCTTCTGACCCCCCCTAGGACGTATCGTGTAAGGGTGTCACGCAAAGCACCAAGTTAAGCACACGACCAGTAACTCGGACATGTCACTGCACCCTAAAGAGCACCTGGAGTTGCCCAGCTACACCCAACACCTTCACTGGCAGCCTGCTCAGCTCCTCTTACACCACACAGTGGAGCAGAGGTATGGCCCAGGGTACCACAGGCTCAATCCTTCCCCCTTCCACTGACTCCCGTTTGCTCCCTCTGCTCCTGCAGAACATGAAAGGGTTTTTCTAAGCAATATTAGAAAGCAAAAATCCTCATTCTGATTTGTCCTTCAAGAGAAGAAGCAAAGAGAAGCCAGATGCCTAGCATATAACTTTGGTAGATATATGGTAAGACAGAACAAATGATCAGCTGGGAAGAAATCATCCCGTTGTTAATAGATCCTTCAGGAATTTTAGCAGGCTGCTATAGCTTATGTTAGTCTCTTGAAGCTCAGCTGATTTTTCCACTGTACATACTCCATATTCACCCTTCTCTTTCTTTCCTTATAGATAAAGCCATCATTCAGATCCTCTTCATCTGGCACTCCATTTCAGCAATTTTCCCCAACTGATGTTTCAATGATACTCCTCCTCTTTCCTCAGTTTATTCCATAGGAAATGTAGCATTAATGGACTAGTATCTAATATCCAGTTCTATACCAAGGGGAGGGAAGATGGTTTATTTCCATGGGACTGAAATAACCCAAAATCATTGCAATTCAATTCCTTGCCTGCTTTGTGTCCACTTGGGAAAATTTAGCCCATGGCAATTAAGAAGAGAACTTGACAAACTAATTTTCATGTATGAGCTGATTAGAATCTGTAGAGATGTTTCAGTAGGTGAAGCACTGCTTTGCTCCTATCATGGTTGCTGTCTCAAAATTCATCAAGCCCAGTGTAATAATTATATTAATCACCCTGAAACTGTAGCAGGATGTCACACATCATGAAGACCGCCATAAAATGATTGTTCAAACCTTGCCCCTCCAGAGAAGACAGTACATAGCCATACCTGGGCATGTGTTCAGGTCAGAGCTAAGAAGTTGTGTAACTTGTCTTCCATGAATTCTGCTGTGAAATGACTGTATTTGTAGCTAGCAAGTTAAAGCAGTTACAACTTTTGACACCGAACCGAAAATAGATACATATGTTGATGTGACAACCTTTGAGTGCTGCGACGAATGAACGCTATTTTTTTGCTGAAAAGTCTTCCTTGTTTTCCAGCAGCTCTGCCAGTTGAAAAAGGACAATGTGTAGATGCTATCCTGAGAACATTCAGGAAAAGCATTTCAGAATGACAATGTGCAGCCATGAAAATGTGTCTTTAAACCCCCAAATTCAATAAAAAAAAAGCATGAAGACTTCCAGAGAGGTGCATCTTCTTGACTAATTTCTAAAGCAATGGCTCTGAAAATAGCAGATTATTCCTTCTTGCTCCTTGCTTCTCACCCTTAGCAGGACTGGCTTTCACTCACAAAATGACAGATCAGAAACAAATGCTGGTACTTATTTATGAATACCTCCCCATTAAACACTCCCTGTAATGACTGCAGAAGACAATGGGCACTGGGTGACTCTCTTCCTCTCACAGCAGTTCATGGGCTTTACTGCAATTATTTCCAAAGATAATTGTAAAGATAACACCATTTAAAATATCTAATGTTTTATTCAATATTTTGGTGAGTTTCAATTACCTCCAATTATAATTCAACAGCTTTCTATTTAAAACAATTATTGTCCTTTATAACCTGTTTCAAGTCAAATAAATTGTTTGCCTTTATTCATCATTGGCTTCTTCAATAGGTATTCATTCTACGTCTCCCTTTGGTTTTCCAGTTTCCCATTAACTTGTGTAGCCTTTCATTAACCCTTGATGTGCCCTCCAACACTACAACACAATCAAGCTTCTGACAAAAAGCCATCAGTGCAGCCCCTGAGACAATCACAATCAATTAAACTCATTAAAAATCAATATGTTTCAATTACAGGCAACAAGATACAGTTGTGGTTGACTGAATAGTGCTGGGGTACTTGGAGCTAAGCAAGGCCACTGGGGTGAGGATGAATTCCACCTCGAGGCAATGAGGGTACCATCAGGAACAGTGACTTCTTCCATGGATGTGAGCACAAGGCAAGCAAAGGGAATATTGCTACATTCCATCTTAAAATGGGACTGCTGTAGGGTAAGATCATTCTTTGGTTCATTGACTTTGTGGGGAAATAGTGCTTGAAAGGAAAGAGTCTCCCTGAGACGTTTTTGCAGTGATATCAACCTGTATGTTAGTTTCTTATAGCTTTGTAGCACAGAATATAATCATGCCCTGATAACAGGAACTGGTTTTCCCATGATTTTGGAGGGGGGGGGGAGGGGGGGGGGCGGGAGAGAGAGGAATTTGGTCATGAAACTATATGAATCTCTGACAAAAACCCCCATCCCTCCCTTTCGGTATGGGACAGAAGCAAGTCCTTCATTTGCAAATTGTTGTCTCCTTGCAGTTCTTTGAAGGTGAGACTTACCAGTTCAATAGTTTTCCATAACTGTGAAAGCTAGTGGGGAATAAAAAAAATTATTTTGTGTAAGTGTAGAACAGAGGCACTTTGTCCTTCATTTCACTCAATTTCTTTTTTTTTTTCTTGATGTAATCTTGCTACATTTAAAACAAAATTGTTTTTTGTTTTTTTGTTTTTGTTTTTTTTCTAAAGTTATTGCATTTCTCAAGAGAAAAAAAAATACACAAATATTTCAATTAAAAGCTACAAATTTTTAAATCTTTTTTTCCTAGTGGGATACTGCTAAAAATGAAAGCATGTGTTCTTCTGCTTGGATTTTTTTGACACAATGTTTTTATTTAAGTTGGATTCTTTTCCCACACAAAAAAGGAAGTACACATTAGACTAAAAACATCCATAAAGCTTAAAAAAATTTCATTTGGGATTTTTTTCTTCGGAGATGGGAAATTAGAGGAAACCAAAATAGGTCAGGAAAATATTTCCATTTAGCCAAAACAGTGCTTTTGAATTAATATATTCTCAATCAAAACATTTCACTCTGCTCTAATCGCTGGTCTGAAGTCACCCTGCAGCATTCAGAAGGAGTTGATTTAGATGCTCCCATGGGTTCCCTTGAATTGGAAAAATAATCAGTCAATCATCTTCCTGCTCTCACAGTTTGCTGTTGTTGAGTAATTCTCAAGATCATACTACCCTCTTGCTGAAACACTTTGTCTGGCTTATGTTTTTACCTAGCAACGATGACTGCAGTATTTACGCCCTGATCCAGCAAAACACTTTGCGTATATTCTTTAGTTAACGTAGTCTCCTTGATGTTAGTGAGGTATTCATGCACTTCAAGTTAAGCCCAAGCTTAAGTGATTTGTTGGACAGAGTCCTAAGCCCTGGAAAGGGGAGGTGCTGAGATCTGGTTTGTGAAAGTGTCCTCAGCTTTTAAAGAAGCGTGGCTTGGTGGTGGTCAAAAGTTGTATTGATTCAAGCAAGTAATTTTTAGAAGTTGATGAAGATCCACTTAGGCATTTTCCTTTCGAGGCTCCTTTATAAGTTGCCTTAAAACTAATTTGATGAGAGGTGTTCTCCAAGCAGTTTAAGAGTGGTGCTTGCTCTGACTGTCCAAACTTAGCTGGTGAATGATTTGCTAAACTCCTGTAGACATCTGCGGTGAGTAACAGCTTGTGCTGAAAAGTACTAGATTTGTCCCTAGTTGATTTGTGAGTAATCACCTTCTTGAAAAGGAAATCTGAACAAGCAAAGTCAACTTTCCGAGGTTTTATACAAATTATATACTTTATAGTCATTTTTTTTTACATCAAAGTGATCAACCTATTCTGATCAAAGCTCCATTTCAGGTGATATAACCTGGAAATTGCTGTAATGTACTCTGCTCTAGTATTACATTTAAAAAACCCCACATCATTACATGTAGTTGGAGGGCAAAGAAGGTTCTTCCTACCTTCTTGCGCTTTGTAACCTTATGGATCCCTATGAAAGTAGCAGGTGGCATCAGGCAGGTTATACAAATACAACTGCGCAGCGCAGTGCAGTGATATGGCTGTCCCTAAGGGTTGTCAGAAAAATCCCATGTCTTCCCTGCAGAGGAGGAAAAAAACCCCTTACATTTCTTGAAAGCCACCGATGAATTGCTTTGGAATTTTCCTGCAGACCTTAGACAAAAAACGTATTTGAAATGTCAATTCAAAATGCTTCAGAGACGAGTTTTCCTGACTGACAAAAGGATACTCATTTCTGACAGTGCTATCAGGGGGGAAAAAGTATCTACTGAAAAACATCGGCCAATGCCTTTGCCTTGGTCTGGGAAACAGAAAATGTGAAAGAACTGTGTAATTTGATGCAAGTCCACCTTTGGGCCAGGCATATTGCAGCGTTGGTTGATATGAGTAAAGTACATCTAATCCAGGCCTAGTTCCCACCTGTTTCACCTAATATATGTTTCAGCCACTTGGATTTGTGTGGGTTTTTGGTGCAGGTGTAACTGGTTTCCAAGTGCTCTCAGCTGATCCTGACAAAACCCTATCTGTGAGTGATTTATTCTGAGGTCTGTAAGTCACAACAAAGTGGCACAGTACATCTTACTGTTTGCATATTAATCTCTCCTCTCTACAGAGATAAGTGATGAAATATCAATGTATTAAATCTCTAATTAATTGATTTTAGAATTAAAGTCTTTCTATTTTATCTCTGTATCTGATCACAACCATCCAGACACAAGGGACAGGGATAAGAAATCCATAAGTACCAGTGTGTGGTTAAAGAATGGCTACTCAAGATAACACACAAACGTTAAAACAAGGACAGATTGAAGTCAATACGCCCAAACATATTTTAATTGCTTCTTAATAAGTGGATAATTTTGAGAGACTTCCTAACTCAGTCATCTTCTGCTTTTTCCATTTATTCTTTTACAATTCCTCTTCTCCTGCTTCAGGATGGAGTGGGAATAAGGTGCTGGAGCACACCAGTGCCTCTTGCTGGTGCTGACTGACTGGGCTCGGGATGCATTGGAGTCCATCAATTAGATGAATCCCAGTATATTCCCATGCCTCTGGCTTAGCCAGATATAGAGGGCTGTGCTGACTGACCCCATCCTTCCTCCTCTGCCATTGTTGCCACTGTGCCAAGGGATGAAAAGGTGTATTTCAGCCCCTTTCATCATGGTTTGGGCTGAATCCCCTCACAGCTTTGCCACCGCATCCCTGCAGAGCCCAGTATTCCTAGGGTAATCCACGCAGCTCCATCACTGAGCCTCATCCCCTTCTTTCAGACCTCATCTCAGCTTGGGGAGCTAAGATGACTTGGGCTGCTGCCTATCGGATCCGTCCATGCATCAGCTTTCTCCTCAACCCCGCTTGATGCTGATCGGTTCCTTCCTGAAAACTGCCTGGCTGACAGCCCCCACCGGGAGCATCCCGAAACGCAGCCGTTTTTGTTAGCAATAGGGACAGTTATCCAGGGTCTGTTCATCTAAGGCAGGGTGGCTGCTGAGGTGAAGTGATTAAAGTATTAACTGCTGGAATAGCTGTCCATCCCACTCATCTCCATCAGAAGCAATTAATATGGATTATATATATTTTGCAAGAAGAATATCTTTCCTTTCAAACCTTGGAGTAACACCAGAGAGGATTAGGTGGAAGGCTGAATGAGCTAATTTGCATAAATTAGGTAAAATATGAATAGAAATTTGCATTCAGAAAGGCTCTCTTTGACTCTTCATGATATATTGATGCCATCTGGAGAACATAGCTATGTACCAGACATTTGTTGGACCAATTTTCCCCAGGCTGTTCCCACAAACTTTGCGGGTATATTCAGAAATATTCTCCTCTCCTCCTATTGCTTGCAGCAGGGTTAAAGACCTTTTTATGTGATTGGCCTTTTTTATTCAACAGAGGACAATTCGGATAGCTTAAGGAGAGATAAATGGTTCATTGGAAATACGCTAATTGCTGTTCTTCACCCGAGGCAAATGCTCCCACAGAGTGCTATGTTGAACACCCATATTAACATGGCAGAAGGGTACCAGGGTAGGGAAATAGGCTGGAATTTCACGTAATTTTTCTTTTCTCAGCTGATGTCATTGCTTTGGGAACCATACTTTATGAGTTTCTTCTTATCTCTTTTTGAGTTAGATAGCTTTTCCTCACGTTACACTACTTTCAGTACTGCTCCTACCTTTATCAGGTGAGAAGATGTCCTGTGTGCTACCAGGTTTCTCACACGGGCACAGGGAGCTTGCTGCAACCTGCCCAAGCCTGTTACATGCTGGAGACAGTCATGTCATAGTGACAGTCCCCAATGCCTTCAGCAGAACCTATGAGCTGATTGCTACCATCTTTGTCTAGTGGAATAGAGTGGATCACCTCCTTTTTGGGGGAAAACCAGGCCTGAACTGAGGCAATTTGCCACAGGCATCCTTAAGTCTCCAGGGCTCAGAAATATTTGTGATGAACTTCTTGCTGCCTCTCAGAGCTGCTGCTGCAGCCATCACTAAACACCGCTATGGGTGGTTAAACAAGTGGTCTGCAGGCTCTCCTCCCAGAGCTGCTGCTATTGCTGAGGCTCACAGTAATGACCTGCTGAGCCTCAGTGTCACTGCTTTATACAGACAAAATAATCTGGCTGGAGCTAGAGCAGGCAAAGGTAATGCAGACAGGACGTTTGTGGAAGAATGACAGTTAATGGCATAAAGACCTTACACGCCCCAAGGTTTTACAGTGAAGAGACAAAGACAAAGGGTCAGAGAAGTTCAAGATGCCAGAATGAAGCAGAAAACTCTTTAGATGTAACCTTTTTTTAAAGCAGGATGGTAAAGGAAGCTGGCATCAGGTTTTGAATGTGATTTACGGTATTCTTGTACAATCAGAATTGCTACCAACCCCTGAAAAACAATTATTTCCACAGCTCTTCTCAAGACAAATGTGTCTGAGCTAAGAGACAAACATGAACTGGGGCATGAGTCACTTGCTCATGCAATTGCCAAGTTCACAGACTGAACTCAGTGACAAGTCAAGTCTGCATCAGCTGCCCATACTTGAAATATCTGAGACAAACAGCATTTGACTAAAACTCACAAAACTGGGGTAAAGGTAACAAGCTAAGATTCATTTCAAATAGACACCTTTAGAGAGTATTTTAATTGTTAAAAGGATGGATAAGTGTTTGATGGTTATTTGGTAACTGCACAAAAATAAATTTATATATCCTGGAACAAAATTCTGCAAGCTTTGGAAAGCTCGCTTAGAGCTGCAGAATTTGAAGTCATTTCAGTGTGACCTGAAGGCTGAGATAGTATCAAAAATATCTAAGAAGTTTCAGATTCTAAACCTCTGTGCCTAACTCCTTTAGGCCATTCTTCTTCGTTTAGAGAACACCAGCAATAACTTCATATGCATCTTTGTATGCATAATGTAAATTTTTAATAGTAAACAGCAAGCTGACAATTTTCAGATTAAATGTTTGGGGTTTTTTTCTGTTGGTGAATGTCAGTAGGTCAATACAAACTGTTTGCAGGTCAGGTCAGTTTAAATGCTTTTCCCTATTTGAAGAAACCATAACTTATTTTTTAAATGGCAAAACCATCTTATTTCCTCATTTTCAACAGCTAAGTTAATTATGTTTTTATTTCAAAAAGCTCCCCACCATCTAAATGAAATATTTTCAAGGCATTGAAATGAATTGTACATTGATTTGATCTGTACTTTTTTCAGATTATTGGTTCACAAACACAGATGAATCCAGAACAGGGAAAATCGTTTCAAAATCTTGCAAAATCCTACAGACAGAAAAAGCATTTCCTTTACTGTTCCAAAACCAAATACCAATAATAATGAATGTCATAATTGCAGTGATTGTGAAGATAGCTATTGGCAATTTAAATCAAATCTCTCCCAGAAAACAGGAGGAGGTGGCAGGGAGTGAGGTGAGTGCATGATGGCTTAGAAGGACAGTTATTGATTGAGTTGTTCAGGGTGGATTAACTTAGGAAGGGAGAGTTACATTTATTTTAGCATTATCTGTGAACAGACTTTGAATATTTGCTTGATTTTGTTGTATATGTATGGCATAACTTGATGATTACACACGATTTATACAAAAAACATACTAAACCAATTAAATACTCATTATATTAGTTTTTCTGGCTCAGGAGGAGGACCAGATACTTCCTTGGGGTCTCCTTCAGCTCTATATTCCATGCTTCCATACCCCGTGGGCCAATCCTTACAAAACTGGCCTTTACTGGGCTGGGCTCAGAGCCACCTGGGCTGTAACAGGAATCTCCATTAAGATCCATTTTGAGTCCAAAGACCATTTGGGTAGCTGGTTCAGCCAGGCAAAATGGGAACCTCTCCTAGACTCTCTCTAGACTCCAGGACAAGTTGTATGCAAGTGTTTTTGAATTTTTTTCACTTTGCTGGCCTGTAAAACCTACTTGCTTTCCATGTGTAAGCCCCATCCAGCAATTCTGAGCCTAGCACCGATAGCTTTACTGTTTTGCACGATTTACAGGAACCCACTGCAAATCCTTCAGAAGTAACGCACAGATGCCTGGACATCCTTGGGTCAGTGGGTTGTAAACCACCTCTTTGCACCAAAGGGCTCCCAAAGAAACTCTGCAGAAGGGTGGTGCAGCATCTTGAATGTGCTGGATTTAATGGGACAGGCACAAATCTCAGCTAGAGATAATGGAGTGGAGAAGCGGTCGTGGCTTTAAAACTGCCCGCTTGGGTACCCCTGGCAATGCAGCTCTACTTGACCTAATTTACTTTAATTCTCAGGCAGATCTTAACAGCTCCGTGCTGCTGCTGGGGTGCCAGAGCTACACAGTTTAAAGCTGGGTTGTGACCCAGCTACCTTTGTAGGGGAGAGGAGGCACAGTGAGCAGTGGGGCCGAGCCAACGTTCTCCTTGCGGTCCTGGGGGGGCCTTTTCTATGTGTTTACGCACAGGCTTCAGAACTGCCTGCCAAGAAAAATCATCCACTTCTTTTGCCTGGAATAACGCTGAAAAGTCCCAACTCCGACTAAAGTTGTCTTGTTTGCTTGCCCTCTCTGTGGTTACGTGGGGGTATAGGGTTCACAATTTCCTCCCCCCCTGGAGAAAACATTTCAGCAGTACTGAGAGGAGTTGAATCAGGTATTAAGAAACAAAGTGAATTGCACTTGCTGTAGAATCAGGGGTAAATTACTAGTGCAGTGATAGAGCCCCTCTCCTGTTTTAATCCATTTTAATCTCATTGTTGAGTTAATAAAACCTATTGGTTTACTAAATCAATGTAGGGTGTGATTCATTATGATGCGCGCTGGTGCACAGATCCTGACACAAACTCTCTGCGATAGACTGGAGCATCGCTGATCCAACGGAACTTGGCTCCAGGGAAAAATTACCTCTTAGCCGTTGTCATAGAAAGACACCAGCTATGGTAAATTTTTGCTTGTGTGAGACAGAGGTTTTATTTGACTTTGATGCTGACTGCACTTGAAATGTTTTTTTACAAATGATTTAATCTACAAACGGAAAAGAAACCTCCCTTTGTTTGACTTCATATTGGATTCATTTGTGACCATTAAGCAAAACAGCTATGTCCTATAATGAAGAGGGATTAGTAGGGAAACAAATATATTTGTTAGTTTTATTCTTCCCCCTGCATTTATTAGAACAAGCCTGTGTTTCCAGTTTGCATTTCATTTTCTTTATGGCAGCTTGCTGGAGTTGAGTCATAAGTTAAAAGATAAATTTATATAAACTCTGAATTTTTGTTGGTTTTCTGGCTCTGATCGTATCATTCTTGCCAACTGTCTTCATTTAGGAGGGTCAATCTATATTTTACTATAGAAACAGACACCATTTTTTTCATGCTGTTCCTCCCAATAGCTCTCTGAAAACAATGAAGCTCTATGAACTTAAAAAGTATCTCTCTAGTTATAGCTCTGCAGATATCAGGGATTTGACAGAACCTTTTTCTTTAAAATTTCTTTTCAGTTTTAATTTTTTTGTTTTGTTTTTAGTTCTTGTAAAAGGACTTGGAAGGGCTTGAATCGTAAAGTGCTGGTCTCATGGGAGGTGTACGCTGGTTTTCCTGATCAATAAAAAGCATCCAATCTGTCACACCCCATGTAAATGTGTGCTATATACAGCCACAAGTCATTGCAAATAATAATCCGTCCCAGGGTAACAAAACCAGGACTCTCAAGGACTTCGTGACAGCTGTGAAGGACTCTAGGCTCTGACACATGATCAAGCAAGAGCAACTTAACAAGTTACCAAACATCAGAAGAGCTGAGGTAGCAGTCTGGGCACACGTTCTTGGCTTGTGACAAAGATATAATAATGCAATTTAACTTAGCTGACAGTGAAACAAAGTGAAGCTCCATCATATTATTTTGCATTAGCTCCAGGCAAAGAGCATATGTATGGACAGGTACATTTGCTCCACTGATGTGCAATAATATATTAAGCCTCCATGACCTGATGTTTTATCCAAACCCTCAGATCTTCTTGCTTCAAATGTCTCAAGCTTTTACCACGTCAGCCAAAGGGAATTCTTTTGCCAATGTTGATCAGGGAAGGGCAGCAGTGGCACACCACCCCCTCTGTAGATTAATGTAATGCAAACAGGTTGCACTGAGCTAATAGGAGGTCGGCGGTCTCAATAACACCAACATAAGGAGACGATGTGCCACAGGACAGGCTCATACCTTCAAGCTCAGGTCAAATGTCTAAACCTTAATTCAGACTCCGGTCAATCGAAACAGAGCCCCATTACAGAAAGAGGTCTCAGCTGCACAATTGAGGTGGCTGGATTTCAGCCTCATCACAAAGTTTAGGGGATTTTTACAGATTTAAATGGCCTTTACCCTGTAGTTGTTTGTGGTGCCCTCTCCAGAAACGGCACTTTTAAGACTTTCAAAGATCAACCAGGAAAATGTAGGGAGCTTATTTTAAACCAGGAGTATTTGGTTTGGGAATTACAAAGAAAAAGAGAGAAAATGAGAGCTTGAAAATGGAAAATCAATCATAAATGAGTTCATTATGGCAGCAGTGGTCTCAGCTGAGAGGGCTGAGCCACTCAGAGCTCCATTTGTACATTGCTATAGATCGCTCCTTTGTGGTTGTTGCCATAATTTCCCCCAGAAAGCCAGGTTGGATCTCAGAGGCTGGAGTCTTCCTCCTGGTGCTGTAGACAGGGAAGGATGGTGGGATAGTGCTCACTTTGGAGGTTCAAGTTATGCAAGAAGAGACCCTGTACATTGGTTGAGTAGATGAAGAGAGAAGGAAAGCTTTATTTATTGTATATTCAGAAAGCCACGTATCTATCTGTCCCCATTTTGGTTACTTTCTGCTTTGTCACACTGCTGGCAGCACCCAGCATTTGCCAAGGTTGGAATTAATGATGGGAAGGTTTCTGAGAGTTGCGTCTTAACTAGCCCTCTGCCTGCTGGAAGTTGTAAGCAGGATCCTGCTTCTCAAGACCTTTTAAAAGCTTCCCTTCTCGGTTCCTGCTGGGATCTGGTGCCACAAAGGTATGAAGTTATCAACTTTCAGCCCGAGGCCTGGTAGTCAGGGGATTTGGGGTGGGGGAAAGGAATGGTCACTTAAAATGCTATCTGGCAAGGGGGAGATAATGGAACTGGGAGGATGAGGAATAGTATTTGCTCTCTGTATTATTTATAGAATAGCAAATGAAAGAACAAGGCTGGCACAGCTTGTGAACATTGAGTTGGTTGAGGTTATGGTTGGCTCCTTATTGATCCCCTCATTATCTCTGTTATCTCCTATTTATTTATTTTTTCTGCAGGCTGGGATTATATCTGGGTGATAAATTATCTTTTTTTTCTAAAGTTGCTTGATGAATGGCATGAGAAGGTATTGCTTTCTGCAGTGCCTTCTGGCACTACTGTAAGACAATTATCAGAACAGCCACATGCAGTGTGACCTGCCTGGCTCAGGAAGCAGGTTCATGGGAGAAACCGAGTAGGCAAAGAGGGCAAGGACAGAGCTCCCACTTGGAAGAAATGGAATGCATGTTTTTTCCATCACCAACTTGCTGCATTGGCACATCTTGGAGCACTGAGGTCCTAGTGATGGATTAAGTGCACAGAACAGGGTCAGCAAACTCTTCCTCTAAAATTCACCACTGAGGTCAGCAACAGCTGTGGAAGGTAGTTGGGTTTCTAGGGTGCGGTGGTCCTTCCTCCCAAGACACTTTCTGGGCAGGAGGGTTTTCTAGCGTTTGTCCCTCTTGCTACCTTTCCTTTCTCAGTTTCCTTCTTGGATGATGGGTTCCACATCACTGAGCCACCCTGGCTTTTTTGCAGCAACTGTCCTGGCAAGAACTGCATCAGTAAAAAAGATCCTCTGACTGAAATTCCAGCTAAAAATCTCTGTCAGACTTCAGAGGTGTCCTTTCTACTACAGAGTTGGAGTAGATATGTATGTACGTAGGCCCATCAAAAGAATCTATTCCTCTAGTTCATGGAGTATTTTCAGTTCTTGACCCAGGGTTACATCTATGCACAGAGCGAAGAGCAGAGATGGAAAAAATAGGACACTAGTACATATGCTTAGTGATACAGATATAAACGTGAATTCAGTTACTCTGCTGAGAGTAGAAACGATAGGCAGGATGAGGAGTATGACAGTGGGGGGCTGCTGAGGTTCTCCTGATTTTATACACTCAAATGAAATAGTCATAAAAAAGCCTGTGTGGAAAGCTCTGACCGTTCCACTGCGTCCCTGCTACTCACAGTGCAACGCTCTTTCCTTGTGCACTTGAGTATGGATATGCCCATGTTCCCTTGAGATTGGAATTATCTGAAAATAACTCCCCCGGTGACTCCTGCAGCACCATCTCAGCTGGCAGCCACCGCTCTCGACTGGCCCTGGCTGAACACCGGGAGGGTTACACTTTCTTGTTCCCAGCACAGGGCAAATCCAGCAGAGAAGAAACACAAGCTCTGTTTTGTGTCAGGGACAGGGAAAAAAAAATCTTCATGCGTAGAGTTTGTAGGCAGACAACTCAAATCGCTGGTGCAGAGCTAAACTCTGGAGTCCTTGTAACACCTGGAGGATTGTTTTTCTTAACCTACTTGCATTTTATTTTACTTGTCTCTTATTTCTGCCTCTGCCACTCGAACTGCTGAGTTACAAATCTGTCTAGTAGAAGAATCTCTGCTCCATCAAATGGCCTCCCTGGGCTTTAGAACTCCATTAATTAGCATCTTTTAAATGGTTGGGTAATATTCGTTTCTCTTTTTCGAAACCATTTCCCCAAGCCCTAATTTTAATAAAGCTGGTGCTCGTGAACATTTGAATATTAAAGCCTTTGGTTACAGAAAGACGAAAGAGGCATTTAAAAAGACAGCCGAGCAAGGATTACTTAAATGGCTGACATAATTTTGTGTGTATGTATACATGTGTGAATGTGCAGCAGCTCTGAGATAAAACATTGTCTTAAAGGCATTTCTGTGTGTGTAAGGTCAGAATAACTGTAATTCGGGAGGTGGCTGTGTCTGTCAGGATAGTAACAACATCAGGGGCCCTAGGGAAATGTAGTACGATGCAATATGTTGAAGTGTGGATGACAATTTATTTCAAAACACACCAGCAAGGGCTGTGTTTGCTTTATGTAGTTACATACGCTGTTTCAGGTGTGAAAGGAGAACTGAAAGTTGCCATATACTTAAGTATCTTATCACAGGAAGGTTGTTCTGTATTTTTTTATTGAGAGTATAAAATCGGAGTTTCTTCCCCGAAACTTTATAACCTCACCAGCTGGGGCTGATGGTACCAACAGCAGAAGCACTGTGCCTGATTTTGTGCGAAGCACTTCCCTCATGGGGCTGAATCTACTAAAATCGGTTGGGTATGTAATATTTGGGGTTTGGTTTATTTAGGGTTTTGTTGTTTGTTTTTTTTGCATTGTCATTAAAGACCTCTGGTTCAGCAGGGCATCACTAGCAGGGATTTCCTCACCTTGGCAGCGAGGTTCAGCTTTGCCCTGGGTGAACCAGAGGGCAGCCTGGACTGCGTCACCCTTTCTGTTTTCTCCTGAGGCTGCCAATGGAGGTGTCAGACTGATGATGTTTTTTGTTACGTTGATACATCATGTCAACTCTGGACGGGGCACAGACTCTCTGATTCATATCTCCCAGGCTAGAGGATCAGATGGCAATGATTTCTGTCTTATCGCAAATCTAAGGCTGGGTGATCAGTGAGGTATAAGTATTTCTTCAGATACTTCAGCCTGCCCGGGCAAGATTTACAGCGGTTTCCTCGCTGAAATGCTTTATACACTCTCAAACCTCTCCTAAGTCAGAGAGCTGCCTATCAATGGACTGTTATTTGCTCAGAAAGCAGCTGTGTTTCCCCACTAGATAGAATGGCCCAGCCATGATTTGTAGCTGTTGTAAAATGATGATAACCCGTTATTCACAACCCACCAAAGGTGTGGTCACGGGGTTTTGCTGAGCTGTACCTGCCACCCAAGCTAATGTCATACCTTAAAAAATAGATTGGAAAAATGCTTCTTTCTTTAGTTCACCTGCCATGCCCCTATCTCACTGTTCTCTCTGCTGTGGCCGTTGCTGATCTTGAAAGCATACTGAGGAAACCTTGGGGACCAGATCCCAGCCACTGGCTGATTCACACGCTGACGATGCTCCTCACCTCTGGTCGAGCTCAGCCTCACACTGAGAGACTCAGGTGAAAGAACAAACTTATTTTTCACTAGTTTCATTCCCTGTATTTGAGTCAGTGGCAAATTGGGGCAACAGTTTCAATTCTTAATCAATTTTCTTCTTAACAAAAAGACTTCTCAGGAATGCTGAAGCACTCTCTGTCTCTCTTGTCCCTTCTGCCAAATCATGAGCCTCTATCCACTTAACCTTAAGGAGGTGTTCCTTAGCTGACCCCACTCACAGAACAGTCATGGGAAGTCAACATTGCAGGCTGAGTTGCAGACAGAAGGCCAGCAGGCTATATTTGGAGGCCAGTGTGCTGAATTTGGAGGAATTACAGAAAAAAGATAATGCAAGAGAGCCCTCAAGTTTCCATGCTAGAACTAGGGCCGTGAAGATGGCTCCTTCTTCCTGTGCTATTTCCCTCTAAACCCTTGAAAATATGTCTGGTGCAGAGAATCTATCTAGAGAGGTCTGACTGCAAAACTTGGGATTTATATTCATGCTTTGCATAGTCACAAACCCCAAATGAGTTCATAACCCTGAAATTTGCCACCTCTTCCCTCTGCTTCTTTGAATTGTCCCTGTGGTCTAGGCTTGTTTCCAAAAAATACCTTTTTGCCATGCCAAATACTGGGTGCCAACAGACATTGGGTGAAGCAGAAATTAAACCGGATTTGCTGAAAATGAGGCAAAATGTAGTTCATGGGTTTGGAACTACTAGGAGAAATCTTGACGTCAAATAGGTAATATACAGGAGAAACTCTCTGGTTAGAGTGGGAATGGCCACACTGTGGCACTTCAGTTGTGTGTGGATCATGAGCAGATCTGTCTTCTGCAGCTTTGTGTTGAGATGCAGCCCCTCATCCGGCAGCGGAGGAGCCCATCAGAGCAGCAATCGTCGCATGTGGCTCCTAAAGCACCCCTGCATCCAGCTTACCTCAGGTGTGAGGGTCCTGCATGTGAATATTTTGGTCTGTGGTTGGGAAAAATCAGTAAATTTACCCTCTTATAGGAAGTTAAGCTTCTCTACTTAGAGTGACCAGCTGCAAGGTCAAGAGTCACAGCAGCAAATGCAGTGTGACAGAGAAGGCATTTTGCTGAGGTTTATGTGAGGTTCAGCTCCAACCATTCCACAATGTGCAGGATGTTCCTTCCTTGTTTTCTGTACTGGGTGGTCATGTGTTTCTTTTAAATTTTCCTTATGGTTAAAACATAGGACGTTTTGTTTTAAAACTTGGAAAGCTCTGTTTTGTCCACTCTCATGTTGCAATAGAAATCTGATCTTGAAAGACAGAAAGAAAAAAAGGGAAAGAACAGGAATTTTAAATGCTCAAAGTCAAATATTTGCTTTCACTGTCTTATTTCTCTGCACCTGATAAAATAATTGCCTAGAAATGGACACCCTTCTAGGTGAGATGGAGAAGGATACAGTTCTTCGGGGGAGATGCATAATAGGTGAAAGAAATTATTACTGGTTCTAGGTGCAGAATAAAACTCAGCTTCAGGCCTTCTTGGCTTAGGATGAAAACATCTTTTCATGATTTTTATGCACATGGAGGAAAGTGAATCTTTTTCTCTTGTAGTAATTGCATTTTTAGTCACAATTGCCTGTTATCTTTGCGTTTCCCACAGGTGGAGATATTGGTTTTCATGGAGGGTGTGCTGCAGCTGTTCATCTCTCAAAACCCTTTGTCATATTATGAAATGCCAGGCTGCCAAGTAATCCGTATGTTTTTTTTCTAATGAACACACATGCGCAGGCAGTAATTTGTTTATTCAACTCCTTGTGCAGGTTCACAATTTACTCCGAAAGCAAGCAGCAGCATACAGAGAGACCAGATTATAGTTCAGGAGAGAGGAGTCCCTTCTCAGGGACTGTCCTGGGAGCAGATCCAAAGGACATTCCTTCACTGTCAGTCTGTGAAACCACCTGTGGGAATCTGTTTAACTTTCTCCCATTCAAAGAATTTGAATTTTTCTTTTTAAAGTCCTTTATCAGGAAGCCTTTCCTGATCATTCATGAAGTCTCTTTGTCAGTGTGGAAATAATTCTAATAACCTAAGTTTATTTTTCCCTTCTCTATTTTTACTGCAGTCTGATGAAAGTGGTTTGGTCAGCTTCCCGTTCGTTAATAGGCAGATTCACTTTCTGATTTTCAGTCACGCACAACACAGCAAGAAAACAGCTCACACTGGTGATCAAAACACCTCACTGAAACCATTTCTGCTTATTTTGTGTTTTGCAATTATTCTTTTTCTTTTTCCTTTAGCATCATGGAACTATTGAGTCAAAATTAGGCTGCCAACATCACTTAAAAATAGATGAACTATTTAAAATCCCAAGTCAGTGTTAGAATCCATAGGCAGTCAAGAAAAAAAAAAAAAGAAAAAGAAGGCAAACATTTATCCTCAGAATCAGCATAATTGACATAGTTATTCTTTGTTTTACCTAACAAGCCCTGAATTTCAGATTGCTTGCTCTTTCTCCACTGGTGCTGGTGAATATCAAAAGTGTAAAGGCAAAGACAAGATGCCATATTGCTGAAGAAAAAAATTATTAATCCACTTTCCTCTTCTGCTCTGGCCTCAGTCTGTTGGGAAGTGTGAAGGTGAAAAGGGCAGGGAAACAATTTCTGAAAACCTGTGTAGTGGCTACAGGAGAACAGCATGAAAACAGGCCTGAAACTCCTTGAAGTATTATTTTATCCCTGTGATAACCTCACTTAAACCATCTTTCACCTCCTTTTTAGATTCTGCTACAAAAGAAAAGGGGGGAAAACAGGGCAATGGAGAGGGATGGGAAATATTTTCCTATTTCACAGACTTTCCTACAAATTTAGTGGAATTGGAATTTTCCTACAAAAAGGAAGAGACCCGTTCCTAGGCTGAACTTAGGCTTCATGAAGACCCATTTTGCCACAGATTTCAGTTCTGCCAGTCCAGACCACCCCTTCTCAAACAAAACCTGTTCCAGAAGCTTAAAGAAAACTGATAGTAACATGAAGCTGATAGTCACTGGGTGTTGCGTCCTTGTGGGGCTGCGGACACTAAGCCGCTGGTAAAACGGTGATCCCTGGCAATGAGCGGAAAAAACGAGGCTCCTGATCTTACACATCATGTCCTCCTGTGAGGACAAGGGAGCTGTGCTATCAAAACCTTCATTCCTTCAGAGCAGAGGCCTATCTACCTGTCACGACTCCTAACTTGATGTGTTTTCAATGCGGTATTTCGTGATGGATAGTTTGAGCCCCCCTACCATTTACCTGCCAAAAGTTAATGGGAATGCTCCAGAAGTTTGCAGAGGAAATGAAAGCCCGGGATGTTTTTGAAATCTGGGAGACAATTAGTGTGATTTACATCCTTGGCATTACAAGGAGCTTAAAATTTCTCATGTTCCCATGAAACGTTATTGGGGAGGTGGGGGTTTGGGAAAATTATATTGGCTGAAATACATCGATCAGGATGCTTGTGAATAGTGGAGCTGCTAACACAGATGGAAAGCTGATAACAGGCTAAGGGGATTTCAGATCACACTGCTGCACAAGGACATACTTTTACAGATGCTGGAACTGCTGAGCTAACTGCTTTTCATTTGAAAACTACTGCTTTGAATGGGCAAGAAATGTCTTTGCTATACTTAGAGGTGGATTATGCGATGGGAAAAAATAGAAGGGCTACTTCATGTGCCAGCACATGAAACTGCCTCCGAGTATTGCCAGAAAAGGAGAAAAGCACAGCAAAAGCTTCTCAAAATATGGCTTTAATGAGGAGCAGGTGTGAATTTTGCGCAAACATAGGCTGCAGGACAGCTCCCGGGGAAAGGTGACACACTACTGCGGTAGGAAGTGAGAAGACAGAGGAGCAGAGAAGTGGGATCCTTTGGACTCCAGGCCTTAAGACTTAATTTGGAGACACATGACAAACTATTCACTGCTCGCTGTTCTCCGAGATCAGTCACTCTCATCATCAGGACTGAGGCTGCACAGTTTGGCAGCAGGTTTGCTGCAAATCGAGAAGGTCGGGGGGCATTGGGTACAGGGGGGAAAACACTGCTTGGTAGAGAGGAGCATCTACAGGGTGGGAAAACCTCAATGCTGGAGGCTCAGGGTCAGCAGAAAAACTTGGGCAGAGGCAGACAGAAGAGAGGTGTGCTGGTGGAATGGGGCTAATAAGAGGTTTCCATCCTTCCAGATTATTTAGGGAAGTAGCTAGTGTAATGGCACCTTTAATTTTTTAAAATATAATTTAACTTCACATGCTTTTGCCCTGTGTAACCTCCTCTCGCCTCCTCCCAAAGAGATCATTTCAGCACACACCGGTGAGTCGCCATGGAGACTACAGCCAAGTGATGGCAAGACCTGACTCCACACCGCTGGAGCCTCACCGCTTAATTATTTATTAATAGGCTTTTACCCTCGTAGCCTCAAGAGATACAACATCTTATTACCAAGGCTGGGAGAGAGACAAGAAACAAAGGCACAGAAAAGGGGGAAAAACACAGGCAATTACAAATAATTAATTAGAAGCACTGTAAACATGCCAGGAAACATGTAATAGGAGTGGAAATTTAACTTAAAAACCTATAGATCAATGTTGTTTAGCTGAGGAAATATCTGGTTAGGTAGAGGAAAGCCAATATATCGGAAAGTAAAGCTTGTGGCTTCAGGTTTTGCAGGGTCAGTTCAGTGGGTGCCCACTGCAATCTGCTGGGGACCTTCACAGAAACATGTTGTGCACATTCTCATCTGGAAATGAACCCTAACAAGTGGATCATCTTGCTCTACCTTCAAAATCCCCCCATAATGATTTTGATCAGGACTAAGGACCTTCGGTACAACAGGCCCATGTGGCTTCAAATCTGGTCACAACTTCTGAATTGTTGAGGGTCTTTGGCAAACATTTGTGAAATTCTCTCACTGTCTGAATTTTTGGTTAAAACCGACCTGGCAAATAAAGTGTCAATTCACAGGAAAGAATGCCAGTTTATAAAAAAAGGTCAAGATGCACAGCAAGATTTGTTGCATTGCATTTGTTTTAATTGAACAGCTATTCCAGCCTATTCTAATGGAAAATAAGTAGACACAAAATACTTACTTGAGTCATCTTCTTTGTATAAGAGATACTCTGCCTTTCCCCTAGACCTTTACAAGAGCTACAATATTGGCAGACAATGTACCATTTTTTCTTCTGCCCAATCTAATTAACCAAACAAGTTTCTTAGGGATCCTTGTGACTGCTGCAATTGGTGACTTTTTACACTAGGAGGAGACTGAGAACAAGTTGGCCCTTTTAGAGGGCAAGGGGACATCTGTGCCCTCTAGATAAATATTGTACATGACAAGACAATGCACTAGGCAAGAAAAATGAAAATCATTTCATAATATGTCTTCAAAGGGGAAAAAATAAAAATAATAAAAATCCTTCAACCCCAAGCACAATATAAAGCAAAACTAGAGGAACTGCATGGCACAGAGCCAAGCAAATTTAAGGAACAAATCTAGCAAACAATGAAAAGTAACAGCTCTGACCAAAACCAACCATTAAATGTTAAATGCTGCTCTTGTAACTGACAACACCAACAACTTTAAAGGGCTGTTTTACTAGCACGCGTATGCGTGCGTGGGGAATAGTTAGCCTCTCAAAGGGCTGACTGTAAATTTGTATTTCTTATGTTTTGGTTTGGTTTTTTTGTGTGTGTGTGGGGTTTGGTTGTTGGTTTTGATTTCTTTACAAATTTGTGATAATTAACAGTGAAATCTAGAGCCTCGCTAATTACAGTCAATGGGGTTGGAGCACTTGAGGACTGTAGGCATCACGTGCCTGCTTGCCCTCAAAGCTATAGGGAAAGTTCACCTGGAGACACCTCTTTCTACCACACGTAAATGAGGCAAAACATTTTGTGGGGGTTGGACAGAGAGGAGAGGCGGTGGGGGACCAGAAAGGGAAAAGGTTTGCTGGAATTCCTGTGCATTTTGAGTAGTATTTCCATTCTTTCCCTTTGCTTGCAATACACTCTCCAGGAGCTTTAGCTGGGAACTCAGTGTTTATCTCAAGCATAATATCCTAACTTCTCATGTTTAAATGTCCAAGATTCTTTATTGCATTTTTCCTCAATGTTTATTCCCCCTTTGAAGAAGACCAGTACTTGGGTCCACCTCTTCTGCACAAAGAAGCTTAAGGGAAGGACTTCAGGTACAGAGGAACCTGAGACAACTCCCAGAAACTGATGTCCTGGTCTTCCCCTGCCTGGCACAGGTCATCAGTGTACCTCAGACCCATGCTCAACCACCTGTCTTGCTAGTGTTAAAAGGGAACAGCCTTGAATGTTTTTGTTCATGTGAGCAAACCACAAAGCCAAAAGATTTGTTCATGGCGTGAGGAACAAGAGCTCAGGGTACCCCTTTTTCTTTGCTGCTCCACTCTTCTTTATCCTCTTGTCCATCCTCCAAGAACCCCAAAGCCGTTGTCAGTTCGTCTCATCAACCCCTGTTCACCCAGCAGTGCATTTGTAAAGATTTGTCCTTACCCATCCCCCTGGATTTTTTTTTAAAAAACTAACAGTGCTTGTATTTTCTGACACTAGCTGGTGATTCTCTAATCATATATAGTACAGCAAGATTAACCTGTCATTAAAAATATAATTGTTCTTCAATTTGCACTTCTTTCTTACATGGAAGCTGAGCAGAGCTCCAAAGCCCTGACTGGAACTTTGCTGCAAAGCCTCTGGCAACAAAAAGCTTATTATTTGCAAAAGAAGGGATCCTAATTGGAAAATATGATGGAGAAAAAACAGTGAATCCCCAGTAATCTCCTTCCAAATAGATAATGCATGTGGTATAATGAATATTAATGTATAATATTTGTGAAATGGGGACACGGCAAAGTGCAAGATTGGTTTTCCTTCTCTATGCATTGTACTTGGCAAATAACAGTCGATGGAGTCACGTTCACCCAGCAGCTGTCCTGCACACCTCTCTCTCAGCTGAACAGCTGAACTGCTGCTAAACAAAAATGCAACCCCAATTTCCTATATCTATGACCCCACAATAACCACTATCCCATCTCTGGCATCCCTACCAACAAGCCTCATCTTGTTCGTTACTCATTTCAATCAAACTTGACTCCTCACACAGCCTTGCCCATCCCAGGAACTCTCATGAACATGGACCAACTCTGAAAACCACCTCTGACCAACGACTGAAAACACAGTGTTGTTCTAATTTCCACTATTGCTAAACACTGGGTATCAACCTAAGTGATCCTGGAGAAACGGAATTCTTTTATCTGTATTAACATTAAATTTCAACATTGTTCAACTGATTTTTAGAGTCAGGTTTTTCACCCCTTCCTGAGCTCTTGGAGACACTAGAACTACTTGTGTAAGTGCTAAGCCAAAAAAGTCAAGAACTCCTAATCTAGCCCTTGCTGTTCAGATATTAAATGCTAAGAAGTACCAGAGTTTGTCCTGAAGTCCATGGTGGAGATGCTGTTACCCAGAGATCCCCTCATATTGTCTAAATTCTTGTTTTCAACCCTGTAACCATAGTACATAAAGTTTTCTAGGACAATTGACTCTCCCTTAAGTATAGTCATTACCTGTTCTGGCACACTTCTTTGTAATTTAACATTGTAGACTTTAAAAATAATTCCCAGAGATTTGAGGGTTTTTTGGGAGAAATATTTTTTTATTTACTTACTCATTCCCACACTAATATCTTTCTGCTATCTGCTTCCTTTGGAATTAAGTGGTTAACATAGTTACTGTGTAGAAATGTAGATTTCCCCTGACACTCTTTGGACTGAAGAAAGGATAATTTCAGACATTTTCCTCTTTAGGTAATGCATCTGCCAGAGCTATCTCAATATTTCTATAGGACAAATGAGACTGACAGCCTGGGAGAGCAGGAAAGGAAGAGCCATCATGCTGATAAAAGGCTTGGGTGGGACTCCAGGGATCTGCACTCAGCTCTGGCCACAAACTCAGTGTGTGACCTTAAGAAAGCCATTTAATCTCCCTGTTCCTTAGTTCTCTACCTGTCAAGAATTTTACTTTCCTTCAACTCTTTTTCTATCACATTGGAATAAGTTACAGGCTCTTAAATATAGTCTCCATCTCATCCCGTCATGTTATTTAGCAGAAAGAAACACAAATCTTTGCAGGGGCCTTTAGAAACTAGAATAGAGATAACAACAACAATGACAATGGGAAATAACATCCTCAGGACTACAAAGGTGATTCCCTGTCGTCTGATTTCAGTCCACATAATCCCCACAGAGAATCAAAGTGTTGCAATCATCGTGTGGTCCCACTAGGATTACAGTAATGATTCACCTACAAAATACTTCATCAGTTAGAACTCCTAAGATGATGAATTGAATGTAAAGGTGGCTCTGGGGCTGTCATAGATCTTTATGAAGGTTGAATATGGAATGTGACATCAAGTCATGTGCTCTGGCTTTAAACTTGGTCCCTGCTACTTCTGATAAAATGAGGTCTTGGCAACCTGTGGTTTAGAGGCTGTGGCACAGACAAGACTGGCTTTGAATACATCTGTGACATGGTGCCATACACAGGACATAGCGGCATATGTCCTGTAGGGACAACGGGACATATCCCATTGCAAAAGGATGTGCTTCCTTCAATCTAACTCCAGCAAATGCTAGGCTTTGCATCCACATGTGTTATTTCAGAAAGCATCTAGCATTGTGAGAAAACACCTCCCCCAGGCTATCTGTAAAACTTCAGCCACTGTCATTCAGGGCAATCTCTATATCTGGGATAATTATTTTAATCAGGAGATGTGTTAGAAATAGGATATGTGCAGCTGTTGTGCGGTTCCCTGCACTTCCTGGAATGGCTGCCTGAAAAAGTGGATGAAAACTGTAGGTGGAAGGGTAGTTGCCATGGAAACTGCATCATTTGAAGCTTCATTTCAATCTTTTCTTCTTTCTGATAATTTTCTACCCATTTTAGTGCTCTGGACAGGTCCCATTCCATCTTTATTCTCCCTTGTGTTCATCAAACTATCTATGATGCCACAAGCCAGGAGTCCAGGTTTGGAAATGAACCTAGTGGAATTCCTGAAATACAGGAAAACTGTGTCAGGCTTGCAATGGGAGGCAGTTTGGTGGGGGTCATGAGAAGAGAAAACTTCACTTTTGGCTCAGAGGCCAAGCAGAAGACCTCAAGGTGTGGGAAGGAATGACTCTTACTGGGCTAGTGTTGACAAAAGCCATCTCAGTCCCTACAGGATTGTGCTGTGAGTGCATTGTTCTGGTGGTATGAGGTACCATCTCAGGTGTGCCCGCCTGGGAGACCAGTGCCCTCTGGACACTTGAACAGTTCTTCATGGGTTCATGATGCTCCAGGAGTGGGAGGAGAAATGGTGGTTTTCTATCAGCTAGGAGTCATTTTGAAATAAGATGGGCATGTGAGAGACATCATTCAGGGCTGCAGCCAACATTTCAGACACCACTAGCCAACGCTTTCTGAGAAAAGTGGTTTGTTCTAAGGACTAACAGACTAAATGCTTGGTGTATCTCTGTGATGATGAAATAAACCTCAACTAAGCCAGCTTCTGAGCTGAACTGGTGCAATGCAATTTCAGGTCTGTGGGGCTGGAGTAGGATATGAAGCATGTTTTCTGCAGCTGGAAAGGAACTGGTGAGGGATGTTGGACATAAAAAATTCACCAAACATGCAAGTTAAGCAGGTTATGGAGGTTAGATTGCTCTGCTTCTGGAGGAAGGTGCTAGCTGGTCTCTGGTAATTGCAGAATCACATTTTGAAGTCTTGAATGACAGAACTTTTGAATGCTTCTCTGAACCTTGCCAGGTTCACACACACTAATCCTGTTTCAGACATGAAGACCTGGATAATTTAGCACAGAGTCCCCTCAGAGAACTTGAGGAGAATTTGTTTTGCAATGTTGCAAGCCAAAGCGAGAGTGTAAAACTTCACTTTTCTACCTTCTTGTCTGGTCTGTGGAGCTGATTCCTCCAGACACGGCAGGTTGTACAAACTTGTGTTATTCCATTTGTCTGGTTGTTCTGGTTTTCACAGCTGCCACTACAGGGCTGTGTTACACCATTAAGCAGGTAGTGGAGGTGCCTCTCCAGACTTTCTCTGCTTCATATCTGGGATGGAAAGCTTGATAGATTCTGATTAAGATGAAGAAATTAAAGGGCAGGAGTGAAATCCAGCTACTTTCACAACAACATTAATGCAATGGATCAGTTTCTTGCCGCTTATTTTTACAATGATCCCTACTATTTGTGACAGTTACAATACTTCATTAATATCATGTACTTCAGTGTTATCTGTACAGCCTCTGACAGGTCAGCTGGGTTTTCTGGGATTATTTCATAGAGGGTTGGAAGCCTGAAGGTTCATTCTGGGTGTGCTGAAGCACAAGATTTGTAGCAACCCTTAAGCCTTACCATTCACCACTGAGATTTAGCTGATGAATTTGCTTGCTCAAGGGGGCAAATTCCAAATGCTACAAGATAAATCATCACGTTAGCTAATTTGTTTATTTCTTTCCTTGTTTTGGGATGACTTGGTGTTGGGAGAAGTTTGATTTAGTTTAGCACTCCTGAAAATGGAAGTCCTCTTCTCAACTCGGGCACAGCGTAGCCCTTTGCAATATAAGCTTTCAACACTCCATTTCCAACACTATCACCCACCCTAGCACCGATTGAAAACATTGTGTTGATGCCTTAAGGAAAATAAGTCTGGTTTTACTATGAGCCTTTCCCAAGCTTCAAAAACAGATGTAACAGGTAGAAAAGTAACTTAAGAAAAAGCACCCCAAACCAAATCAAATTGAGCAAGAGATCCGCAATCAAAGCAGTGAAACTTCACAGCCACCTCCGTTTGCACTGAGGACAAAGGTGTTTTGAGAGAACAGCCTGCTTGACTATCTCTGTGAGGCTCTGTATGAATACACAGCCTCTCCCCAAATAAAACTCATACAGGTTGGCGCAGCATCCTCAGTCATTGCTGCTCGTGGTAGAGATATTCAGGTTTGCTTATTACTGGCGGACTTTGCCTTCCTTTACAAACCAGGCACTGGCTTTTGAAACAGAAGGTCCTAAACTCTTTGCACCTTTGTTGGGAGCTCAAGTTGAGTCCCACCTCTGCTCCCCCTACTCTGAACTACTTGTCCTCCTCAGAGACCCTTAGCTGTCTCTTACTGTGCGGTGTGAACAAGATGATCTTTATACACAGATTTCTGTGTAGTATCTCTGGCCAGGGTTATATGGACAATCAGCTTTACAGTCCCTTTCAAGGCTTTAAAATCTCTGAGTTGCCAAAGCTTAGTCTGTGAAGCTAATGGTTCTGATATTGGTGCGGTCATGATATTGTGTTATTGATTCAATACATTATTTTTAACCTGCAGTTTGTGCTGAAAACTATACTTTCCTTAACCACATGGCTGATTTTTATCTCCTCGTCATTTTACAGAAATACACAGGTGATTGAAACTACCCCCAAGAAGTCTGGTGTGACATTCAAGATTATATTTTGAAAAGTTATCATCAGCACTTTCCTTGCATATTATTGTTCTGTAATTAAGCAATACATGTGGCTTGAAAATCCTGAATAAATCTTAGCATGATTTATGGGGATCATTTGTTTCAACTTCTGGTTAAATGGCAGTAGATTTGGAGCTTTTATTATGAATTGTTTTCATTTAGACTTTAACCATCCTCTAGCCTCTGGATAAAGCACTTATTTGCTGTATGCCATTTTTTATCATTTAGGTGCTAGACCTAAAGCAAAAATAGAATGGAAGAACAGTCCCAGTGGAGAGAAGCAAATGAGTGAGGCAAAAGGGTGAGAACAGAGAGAGGAGTAAATGAAGAAGCAGATTGGGTGACTGATCCTCTAAGGAGCTAGCTCGAGAAATTGTGGTTGAGAATGGAGGTTTTAACCTCATATTGTAAAATTACAAGTCTTGGCATGGTTTTGTTCCATGCTAGCTTTGAAGTGCAAGTTTGTGTAATGTGGAGATCAGGGACCCCAGACAGTCCATGGTACCTGTGTAGGTGCAGCTATCCTGAAATCAGGCTATCTGCAGAAGAGGGCCACTAGCATAGAGGACAAGGACACAGCCCCAGGACTCGTTTGCATCCACATTTATCAAGCACAGCTGAGGAACAAGGTTCAAGATGACTGCTAAATATAATCTGAAGTGATTATAGAGAAGCGAGAATGAATTATCTTCAGTTTAGCTTGGGTTTCTAGTTTTGGTTTCCCCAAATACTCAGAGAGTTCCAGTGCATCCAGACGATGTTCCCAAACCCCTAGAGCTTAATGAGCTTTTGTAAAGGTCATTATTCAGTTAAAATAGAACAAACAAACCAACTTTCCAGAAGGTGCATTGTTTGACATTAGCGCTTTTCTACCCATTACTCTCAGTTTTGGAGAAAAACCAAAATCACGTGGCTTGAGAAACCAATCAAACCACGTGAAAAGTAAACAATTGGGACTAACGAACCTGAAAATGATTGGTTCAAATTATTGTGTAAATATAGCATTTAAGAGTAACGAAGCTACTTACACAGCACTGGGACTGGTTTCAGAGCTATTTGCCAACCAGACAGCAGTCTAAATTTGCAGCAAATGCTGGGCCTGATTCATCGCTGTGTTTTCTATCCCTGTGTGACTCCGGTGGCTGTATTGCAGAGTAATGAATCCAGTTCATTACTCAAGATGTGCAGTCCCTCTGCTTGCACCAGCCCGTCACTTCCCGTTTGCAGAGGTCTGGCAGAATTAAGTTGGATGTTATGCAAAATTTAAGTTTTAGTTAGTTTTCAGCACGTACCAGAGGCTGTTGGTGGGACACAGGAACAAGAGCAGAACAACCATCTAGCAGCAAGTGATATTTTGCCCTGATTTATGACAATTTTTTCTATTGCTTCCTGGATATGCTTGTATTTTTTCTCCAAGTCCTAGTTTTATCTGAGAAGCAGAACCACAGCCACAAAGATGGCTTGGCCTCTGCTTTGAGTCCCTAGAATGTTACCCAGAGACATCTGCAGAAGGACATCCTCAGCTGAGGGTTTTAGGTTTACAGAGATAACTCCAGAGCATGAGATTACCAGAATTACCTGGCTCTCTCCATACCAACTTCTGATTTTCTCTGTGCAAGTGAAAATGGAATCTCAAACTGCATTGGATGTTTCTATGCTGATTTAACATTGGGGACTTCAAATTCAGCATCTATTGAGATTATTATATTCAGTGCAGCCTGATTAACTGCACTTAATCCTAACAGTAGCTGATAAGAGTAATGACTCACCGATGTGCGTGGCAGTGCCTGCGGTGGGAGGAAGGCTCAATGGCAGAGATGAACCAACCCTGCCTTCTGGAGGTTCCAGTTCATGTACATGAAACACTGCAGCCACCAAGATGAGCACTGCCTGGCTGGCAAGAGAAGGGGAGGGATGTGTAAGAAAGAGTTCAGCCTCAGGAAGAGGTCAGTCCTCAAACTACTTTCCCTTCTCTGGATGGGGAATGGCTAGAGCCCTCTTTTCCATGAATCAGAAACCTCATTGCCAGGTACCTACACGTCACATCCAGAGCCCCGTGGCTGGGATGGGGAAGGATTTTTAAATGTGTAGGCTGTACTTTTATTTTCTGATAATCTACTTTAGTGTGACAAATAGCCTCGTGAACAGGACACCCACTGGCTCTCACTGTACATGTCACTTGGACAGCCTCCAGCCTTCCAGTGCCTGAGGTGCTGGCTTCCTTCCCAGAGCTCCCCTCTATCTGCAGCCCTCCAGCGAGTTTTCATCACTCCAGCCTCTTCTGAGGCGGTGACCCCTATGTACTTGTCACATGGTGTTTTCGAGATAGCCATGACACTTAGCAACATGCCTGCATGCCAAGAATAATTTAGGAAGTTAAACAGTACTTCTTGACCATCCCGCTGCTCCTTCCCCGTGATGCTCTCTTCCTCCCTCTCTGCTGCTCTATCCAGGGAGGCCTTGGATGAGGTTGTAGATTGCTCTCCACACACTTCCCTAGCTCTACTATTATCTTACTGTGTAATAACCAGCAGCCCAGTCAGCTCCTCCAAGAGTGAGTTTACCCTTTTGTGAAATGGGGATATCCTTTTATATCATGTTTAAAACACCTCAGAAGGGAGTTTCAAACCACTTGCACCAGATGCTTGCCTTTACCCACTTCTTCATTACCACTGAGCTGGATTCCCACCAGCTTAACTGATTCCTTGCCTGTTGTAAATTGTCAAGCAATGGAAGGGAACCACGTCATCTTTTATACAGAACCGTGGCAGCTTGATTCAATGCAAACAAACCTGGCACCCAAAGTCCCAGGCGTTTCCAGTTGATCAAATGAGTGTTTGTGAGAATATCGAATATATGTGCTGAGCCCTGCATCAGTCAAACAAAGAGGTCTGAATGGATCTTGTGATTTCAGGGGTAGCTTCAAAGAGGCCCCAACCCATCTCAGAGTGCAAAGCGTTATTGCAGCAGTGTTATTACTGAAATGTTTGGGTTTCTTTTTTTTTTTTTTTTTTTCCACAAGCCACAACAACAGGATGTACTGAGGTGGGCAGATGAGCACATTTTCCAAGGTGCAGAATTTAGCATTTTGCCTGGGTACTGTGGGCAAAGCCTGGCGGGCATTTGCACCTGCAGGAGAGGTGCTCTCTATTAACGCATATCTACACAGGTGACATTGATATATATATGTCTTAATACATGTGACATACCCTCATGTGCTGCATCCAAGAGCAAATGCTGTTGTGCATCTCACACTCACATTTCCATATGAGGTAGACTTTTATCTAATCACTTTCTGATTATGCCTGAAAATTCAGCTATTGCATTCTCTGAATCACTGCAGTCCAGTTCTTATACAGAAATCATCAGCCTATGGAAATACTCTCTTTTTTACTAGCAGACGAAGCCATACGCTCATCCAGAGGCAATTACTCTTCTAATACAAGTTCTATAATAACCTTAAACAGTACAGAATGGCATAATTGTTTGCTTTAATAAATACTTCAGAACACTCTAGCTGCACTGTAAAACGGCTTCACAAAATCCTGTTTCAGCTTCTTCCAGTCTGTCTGCAATGACCCCCACCCTTCTGGCCATTTTAGTTTTCTTGGAATTTTGCTGTGACATCCAAATAGGGACATTTTGAATCACAAATGTGAGGAGCTGTGAATTCTTTTCTCTTTTAAATGATTTTTTGCCATGCGTTGGAGCCAAGTATCTATCAGGGTAAAATCAATAGCAGCTCCCAGAACTAAGAGAAAATGCCCCAGACTTAATACACTGCATGCACAGCCACTGCAGCTCTGTGTCTAAAAGGAAGCTAATAGAGTGACTCATTCTACAGGTTACCAATGTTTGAAATAAGCCTGTTGCTAAAATGGTTAGGAACAATGCAATTCTTAGCATTACAACCAAAGCAGGACTCCTGTTTCTTTGCTGTTACAGATATGTCAGAGTATCAACTATCTGGTCTCAGTTCTTAATATTTGAACACCTGCATGTGTTAAAATAGATATAGACAAACAATCTCCTTTTTTTTTTTTTTTTTTCTTCATTCCTGTGGAATGGATGTGAAAAGCTGTATGGTGAGTGACTAGGACAGATGGGAACTGAAGAGACATATCCCTTTGCTGGGACTTCAGGATCACCTTGCCTGTTCACGTCAGGCTAGGAGTAAAGGTCAAAAACCCTCGAGCTTGTTCTATTATTTTTAATTTTCTAATATTTCAGATGGGTCCAAGGCTCCATTTCACTCCCTTCTCCCCCACATGTTGTGAAACAGCCAGTGAGTTGGGAAGGATCCTCTGGCTGACAACTGTTATTTAAAATAAAATTATTCATTTCCTCACCAAAACTTCCTTGAAGACCATCTGGGTGATACCCGTGACACTGAGCTTGCATGTAAATGCAACCTTTGCTTTTTAGGACTATCTAGGTCAGGCACACATGGTTCACAACCACTTTGTTCCCAGTGCTGCCATGAAGAGTAGGGCACAGCAGGACTACTAGCTGCATATCAATCAGGGAGCACTAGAGAAAACAGCAGAAAGATATTTCTTCTCTCCTTCCCAGGTTCTGCGATGTGATCCATCCAGAATACAAAACACACCCTGCATCCAGGAAACCACAACCAAAAACCACCCAGAGACATAAATATCATGGCTGCAGCACATTTAACTAGTATGTAGATGGACAAAACAGCAACAGTATTCCATGTAATTCAGGAACATTAAAGAAAATATACTACATGCTGGAAAGCACAGTGCTGCCCTCCATCTGCCTTATCACTGGATTCCAATGGTTGGGGACCCACAGACCTTTTGCATTAAATTTTACATTGATTTTTATGGCCAGTTATTACATGTAATGTCTGAGCACTCTAACTGCTCTGTCTCCTCCCTGGTGTGATATGAAATAAAGTTCATGGCAGCGGCGTAATGGATGGCTCGGACCAACTCCAAAAGTGGGGGTTTATCAGGTAATTATTTGAGGAGAGGCAGAAAACGTGCTCTTTTATGTCTACGTATAAAAACTGCATTAAGTTTGGAAAGAGCCAAAACATGTTATATCATGGGTTCCCAGTGCTTATTACTTCAGCCCCATTTCTCTTTCCTCCCTTTCCCTTCCAGAGCAACACTTCCAGTCCTTTGCTTTGCTGGGAGGAGGCCAATTCCTGCATCCCATCACTCAGTCCGAGGAGAACAGGAGTAGTTGGATGCACTGGTGTTTCCCTTTCTGGAACACATGGAGGTACTGAGCTGGATACTGGCAGAGTACAGGCTTTTTTGGCAGCCAGCAAACCTAAAGTCTGCACACACCTCCCTTTATAAGCTACAATGTGGCTTTCAAAATCACAAATGCTGAGGCTGCCTTAGCAGGTATTTGGTAAAGATGGGCTAATACTGCCTGCACCGTGGGACTGTCCCCAGGAGAAAGGTGGTTCTTGATGCTGGCTTCAAGGGGAACTGCACCCTCACCCGAAAGGCTTAGCAGGGGCTGGATTTGCTTGGGATGGTATTGCATGTTTGCACCTGGCATAATTTTTTTCCTTAAAAAGACTGCACCGTTAAAAGGAAAATTTGTGTTAAAACATTTGCTACGGTCAGAGTAATGAGTTAAAAAGAAATGGAAAAATTCTCCCAGATATCAGGGTGCACGTACCTCTCTATATGTACCCTCTCTGGGGTACAACTAGGGGGCTGGTGGCTCAGACTGGAAGGGGGAGAAGTGTCGTTCGATTATTGTGGAGGGGATTGTGCCTTTGTGATACATCTCATTTATATCTATCTTAGAAGAACTGGGCCCATTGTCTCAAAATTGCTTTGAGATGGGACAGGATGAAGCAGGCTGTGGATACCTGAGCTATTAGAGCTATTAGTGATGGTGATGTTAGACAGCATCGCCTGTCGGTCCGCTTTACAGTTATAAATGTGTATCATTTAAAATACAATAAGGGGCCAGATGCTCAGCAGGTGCCTGACATCTTTCCACAGGGTTCCCACTACTGCAGCTTTAGCATAAGTCACTGTCTTTCCAGGGAAGATAAATATTAAAAAATTTCATTGGTGGTGGTTTTGAGATTCACGTCAGCTGGATTCACCAGTGACATCTCCATGGAATGGTATTTGATTGTATACACATTGTCCTGAGGGTGGAAATTGGGAGTGGAAAGGAGGGTCTAAAATAATAAAATGAGACATTTTTACTGCAAATCTTCCAGGAATGCTTACTTATTCAAAGAAAGAAAGTTAAAATAATTTTACTTTAATGTCAGGGAACAAGTAATCCCTTTTCTGCCAGCCTGGACATCTTACTTTAGCAAATGCCACTTCAACATGGGTAAAGGGAGAAGAGCTCTATGAATCACAGTCACTGGGTTCACATCACCTGTGGGTCTGCATAATGCCTCTGGACCAGCTGCTGAGCATTATCTCTGGTTTCTAATCCTCTAATTTCAGAGTTCTTTTGTGCAGATTATTGCTAAAAAATTCATGTAATTAATATAAATTATTTAGATTTGCAGTTTAATCAGTGTCAGATATATTTCAGCTCAGAAAGCAGCATTATTCCTGTTGCTATTATTATTAATTGCTAGTCTCGGTCACCCAAATAGATGATAACAGATACAAATGTAGATTCAGTTAATACCAGGACTATGCATGACACAAACTGATAAAAGCCCGGAAATTCACAAGAATCGCCTTTATATTTCTTGTTACTCTGCCTGAATCTGTCCACTCTGACATATCTGGTATCTGTGTACCTTCGATGGCCCTTTGTTGCCAGGTAGCTGGTGCATTCAATTTATTTTGCTGTTAAAACACTCTGAATAAACATGCATTTAAATACTACATTTACTCACACAAACAATGCCATGCTCCTCCTCCTACTCCAGATCATTCTCAAACCTAGAATACAAGCCTCATATCCTTTTTTTTTTTTTTTAGAATATGGTCAGCTGTGATTTCTGGACGCGAAGTGCAGTCACAGAATAGTCAATATGTGTCTATGGCCATTATGTTAGGAAATACAGCAACACTTTTTCCAGTGTATTTCAAAGCCGGGTGGGAATTACCCCATGACCTAAGTGCTAAGGGAAAGACGTCACAGAAAAATGTGTGGTTTGCCCAGGAACGTGCAAGCTCATGCTGGCAGCTCCAGGAGTGGAGCTGATGTCTCACAACCCCAATCACAGGCTCAGTCCTCAGACCTAAATTGCCCCGTTTTACCAGCTCTCACTATTCAGTCACAGCCCTTCCCCTCTTGCAATACCTGATATCAGATGGTGTGAGGTGCTGCCTACAGTCAGCCCTGGCAGATGGAACCATGTGTTTGCAATTGGGAAGCTGGAGGAAGGGAAGCCAGTGCCTAGAAAATGGAACTCAGCATCTTAGACCATGCAGTTTGCCTTGGGCTAGCACGACTGCAGTGTGGGGAGGGAGAGATGTTCCTTTGCCACTGCCAGTGGATTTCTGAGATTTGAGTCCTGTCTGGGCTGCAGCTGGAGGCAAAATGAAAATGTATTCCTGAGAGAGGACAAGAGGAGCTAGAAATACTTGTACTTTGGTAAATGTTTAGGCCAAAAAGGCACAGGTAGGTAGTGCAATAGTCTCCTAAACTATTGGCTTATGGCATGGTTTAATGCAAACTGTGTAGGTGCCTGATTTCATGCCAGAAGAGTCTGTCTTTTTTTTTTTTTTTTGGTAGGTTTTTGGGGTTTTTTTTTGTTGGTTTATTTTTTTTACTTTTAATTTCCACAAAATTCCATTGTGTACAACTGTCTGATGTCGTAGAAATTATTTGCTTTACTGATGTTAAGAAATGTTCGAATGCACCCTCAGCAAATTTGCAGACGACACCAAATTGGGTGGGAGTGTCGATCTGCTGGAGGGTGGAGAGGCTTTGCAGAGG
>JAOQGH010000069.1:33998659-34042609 GCA_025769975.1 Gallinago jamesoni
TTTTTTGTGGTTGGACTTGATGATCTCTGAGGTCCCTTCCAACCACCACAATTCTGTGATTCTGTGATTCTGTGAAATTCTGGCAGCAATAGCAATTTAATGGAAATATTTTCTAGTCCACATACTCTACATCAGGGGCAGGAATGTAATCAGCTGGTGAGGAAACCAGTCTGTACCAGAAACAGGGTTTTCCCTGTCTCTCACCTGCCATCTTTTAGCCAAGTTAAAAGCAGCGAAAGAGACAATATGAAGCCTGTGGAATGTCACAGTGCTAATATTTCCAGGAAATTGTAATTATGGCATGGCTTAATTTACAAGCACTTGATTTTCCAGCCTTAGCACCCTTTCAGTGCAACATTTTGCATGTAATGCAGGACTTCATTCTTCCCTCAGTGGGGCAGTATCTTAGAGTGATTTAGATGCTTAACTCCTGCTCAGGTGTCCAGAGCTACAGTGACTGCTGACACTCAGGTATGGGATACCAGACGTGACCCTGACCTGCCTTTAGGAAGGCTCCAGCGGCGGGATGACAGGGATCACAACCTGCCTACCTTTTTCTTGAGTCTGAATAATGCTGCCAGTCTACTTTTCAACTCAGTAAATACATGCAGAAAAATTTAAGTGTTTATATTAGAAAAAAAGTTGGGGGTGGGGGGAAGAAAAATAGAAAATCATGCCCCAAGTGATAAACTGTTTATAAGAAACTAATCATTTTGGAGGGAAAGAATGTGGCATTCCGCACTTTCTAAGAGAATATCAGCAGAATAGGGCAGAGAGAATATTATCTCTAAAAGCTATGCATTATTCTCTTACAATGTTAATGTCCCATTTCTAGCTGAACAAATAAACCTCTACAAGTTGGATGCAACTAGTACTAATGAATCAGAGAGCAGACTGGGAAAACAAAGAACCAGCCTCTGACTGCAAAAAAGCATCTTCCAAGAGAAAGAAAAAATTAAGTCATTATTTAAAAATTGTTCTACTAATGTGCTGCGAACAAAGAGCTGTTAGCTTGAAAGGACCAAACAGCTTTTATTTCGGCGTACTTTATTTGCAGCAGGATTATAAACAATATCCTCAGCAAACCCTTCAAACAGAGCATGTGTTACTAAAAAATTCAGAAGCCTTTTTCCCATTTACCATTCCCTTGACATGCTTTTTGTTTTGCCTCCCTAATGTATTTACAGTGAGTGTGCAGTCTCCGTTTGGTTTAACATCCAAATCAAAGATTGGATGGAAGCAGGCAGCAGCATTTCATGTCTTAGTTTTATGGTTTTCATTGAGCTCCTAGTGCCACAAAACCCATTGAAAGATCAAGATAATGCAAGATCCGATCTTATATATGCTCATGTTGAGTGCAATGTTGAATGAAGACTCCAGGCTATTTTCATCATCCAAGCGCTAAAGTTTATTATCTGTAACACATTCCTGCCTGGAAGTGCTAACCGAGGTTGTGTCAGATGCTAAAGAGCCACCTGGATTTCTTGCCCTCAGGAAGAACTAAATTGGACAAAAATGGAGGAAGGTGGTTAGAAGGCAGAGATGAAGCGATTCGTTAAGGGATGCAGAGCAGGTCAGTGGTATAGATGTAAGCCTTCATGCATTGAGTGAGAGTGTCCTGATAGCAGTAGCTTCAGGGATGACACTAGGCGTTCACATGGTCTTTTTTTGGGTGGCAAAGTGCCTTTGGTTTGCTTGTGCAACTGCACAGCTTCAGGAAGCTTGTATGACTGTGTCTTCCACGCTGAGCGAGATCTGGATCCCCACTCTGGGCATCATTTCCAACCATGCTGCCTCCTCTATGCTCCGTCTGATGTCCCACAGCCCTGTCCATGGGACAGCAGCACTCAGGGCTACTTGAACTGCTGAGAAACCTTGAGCCAGCTCTAAAAGGCTGTTGGTTTCCTGAAAAAGGTGATGAAAAACACAGGCATAGACACAGCTGTCCTCAGGAAAGCTGATCCCTGCATCTCACAGGAGCTTCAGCCTCTGTTCTGGTTTTTCTTTCCTTATGGTCTTTAGAATAGGCTAGTTCACTCTCAAAATCACTCTTTATTAAGCTGCTGGCTTCCAGCTGGTGCTCTCCAAACATTGTGGTTTTTGTTCTTTCTACCTCGGAGAAATTTCAGAAGAGACCGAGCAATTTCTGAAAGAGGACCCTGGCATTTTGAAATTTCTCAGAAACGAAGTTTGCCTTCCCCAAACTGCTTTTGCAAATTGCTTCATTGCAATGTTTGTTGGTGTATAATATAATTCATATGAGAGCCAATGTGATGAGGCTGAAACAAAGTGCTTCAACCTTACCCAAGCAGAATGTTAAATAAAACTCAGATGAAATTGATACTGTCCCCTGAAACATTCAGATTTTCAGAATCAGCATTTTCTCATAGCAAGCTGTTCTATATCCCCTGCTGGCAGGGATATAGACACATTAACTTTTTCTGGAAAAGCTTTAAGAGCTGGGTATTATTATTGTTATTATTATCATCAATAATATGCAGAGGAAATGGAGCTAGAAAACAGAGTCAAGAGGATAGATTCTGCTACAACTTTTTATGTTCGCTAGTCATATCGGGTTGGATTCACAGGGTCAGAAACGAGAGAATTCACCTCTACCAAATAGTCTCCACCTTTCTTTGTCTCCATGTTTCTATTTATGAGTACATCAAGTACTCAGCTCAATCCTCCACTCCTTGGTGGACTCATTCACACGTTATCACTGTCTGGTGCAACAACAAAACTAACTCCTTAATGCTCCTAATGTGCTTTCTGCCATTTATTTTTTTTTAATTGGATAGAACAGAAAGGTAGGACCAATGTGCAGGACAGGGAGATTTTTGGACTGAGGTGAGCTCAACGGCACTTCAATTAGCTAAACAATGTGGACGAGACCATTGCTGCTTGCTGGCTGCCCAGTTTCATTCAAATACTGGTTGACAAGTGCAATTTAAAAGTCTTTAGGCTGGATGTTAGCACACACATGCGTGGGCTGTGTGCCCATTCAATGAGCAATCCCACTAGGTGGCTGATCCTGGACGGTAGAGAATGGGAGTGGATGAGTTGGTGTCCATTCAGAGTGGAAATGAGAATGGGGCAGGATGGGTTGGTGTCTCACGTCATGAGCTGCTCTCTCAGGTATCGGCAGCGGGTTTATAATGGGGTGCAGAAAATCAGGCATAACTGTCTTTGAGGGTTTTCATCCCAGCTGGGGAGCCTGAGGCTGGCCATGGTGCTGCCACTGCCTTCGCATGCCATTAAGTCCCCAAATGGGGGGACTTATCCTCTATAAATATATTTTCCATTAGGAGGAATTATTGACACACATGGCTAACACATATCTTTCCAGGTTTGGTCCTTCGTGCATGAAATGTATTGTCTTTCCCTTTAAGGCGCTTACTGCCTCACTGACCTTTATATTCTTCAAAGAGGCATTTTAATCTCCCACACTGCTGTGCTGCTAAGTGGTTTCTCATTTGACTTGTGCTACTCAATGGTCTTTCCATGTTGACGGGCTCTATTAAGTCACTGGGAGTTAGTCTGAAACTCTACTAAGCTGTTATTTTCAGTAATAACACTCCTATTTGTTCCCCAGGTTCGCCGCACCCACAGGAGGTGGGAGGAGAAGTGGAAGCACAAATTCTCATTAAAAGAAAAAGCAATTTTCTTTGGGAGTAAACTACCTCAGGGCGACTGGAAAGGGACAGAAAACTGGTTCCAGTATGAGCCAAGCTGAGACTGAAAAACTTCAAACTAATCATAGAATCATAGAATAGATTCATAGAATCATCTGGGCCGGAAGGGACCTTCAAAGGTCATCTAGTCCAACCACCCTGCAGTCACAGGGACACCTCCAACTAGACCAGGTTGCCCAGGGCCTCGTTGAGCCTCACCTTGAATGTCTCCAGGGAAGGGGCCTCAAGCACCTCCCTGGGCAACCTGTTCCAGTGCTCCACCACCCTCATAGTAAAGAACTTGTTCCTAATGTCTAATCTAAATCTGCTCTTCTCCAGTTTATACCCATTAGCCCTTGTTCTGTCATTGCCGGCCTTTGTGAACAGACTTTCCCCAGCCTTCCTGTAGGCCCCCGTCAGGAATCAATCAATTCTCCTATTGAGGAATTTCCCAAACTGATACTTATCGGTTACAGCCTGTCGGGTAGTCTCTATGAGACTAGAGAGTGTCTCAATATTTTAGAGCTGAATGTTATAAATGTTCACTCCTATCAGCATTGTCTCTCTCTGTAGAGTCTGTACATAAACAAATGGTGAGTGCTCATTTTTCAGTGTTGTTTTCCATGTATAAGTCACCAGTCACATGACGTATTTTTCTTGAAAGGAATAGGAGGGGAAAAAGCAAGAAAGACCTTAAGAAAACTCTCCATGGAAGACAGAAGAACATGCATTTTTCACTGGATTCATCTCTGTCACAGAAAGGATGGGAACAGCCAAGTTGTGTGTCTTGTGCAGGAGCCAAAACCACCAGCTAGCTCACCCAGCTACCAGGTGAGTAAGCTTATGGGCTGAATGAGCAAATGGCAGAGCCGGTCACTCAGCCCAGAAATTTCCCTGACCCATCTACCCAAGAAATGAAAATGAACCTTTTCCACTGTTCTCCTTTGCTGCTTTATCCACTCTGTCTCTTGCCTTGGCTCTGCATTCAGGAGCTTTGAAACACAGCAGCAGGAACAGTCCTAGTAGTATTTCCAAACCGGGTTTTTTTGGGGTGTTTTTTTTTTTTTTGAAGTAAGCATAGTTAGAGATCACAAAAGGAAACCCTCTGATGTGAGACCTTTGGTGTAAGCTCCTTGTGCTGTTCAAGTTCTTCTTGGTTAGAAATGACCACAAGCCATTGCACTTTCTTTCTTCCCCCACTCATGGATCAGTTCCACCCTGTTTTTCCATTCTGTGCCCATAATAGAAGGCTGCTCTTATATGCCTGTACAGCTGTAGCATGATGAGGCATGGGGCATGGGGTCTGGTGTCCTCAGGCACAGTGACAATGGCTAGTAATGATCATCCAGTTGGGACAGGGATGAGACTGCCAATTTTCCTTGCCTGAAGGCTGAACCCTCTGCGTTATTTAATTAAAATAACCAGAGCTGGCATTCAGGCATTGGCAAGTGAGATTGTTAGTGCTGGAGGAATAAGAAAATCTAATGATGAGGAAGCTGCCTGCGGGTGATGCTCCTCCTATCTGAGCAAATGTGCAAGTGGAAGCCTGTTGGAGCCACGCAGCTCCTGTCACTGAGACAAGACACTGAGAAATAGCAGGAGGGGCTGGAAGTGTTGTCTTAGGACAGCAGGCAGCCACCAGGCAATAACCTCAAAAACTCTACCCAATACTGCTTAAAGATATTCTTCACCAATGGTTGCACATTGAAAGCCAAGTGAGGACTTGAGTAAGAACCATATTTTCCCAAAAAATATTGCTCTCTCCGTTTGGTTTCCTGAAGGATGAACTTTGTTTTCTAGTATCATCTTCATCTTCTACCTTCTCCAGAAGTTCACAACAGGGAAAAGCTGCTGAGTGTCTAAAAGGGCCTGATTTCTCTCAGTCACTGAACCACAAAGCTTCTTGGTGTAGCTCCAGCTGGAGAAACCTCTCAGGTTGGAGAAAACCAGAGGCACCATACACAGAAACAGCCTCCAAACACACCTCTCTGGGTGAGCTTTTGTTCATTATTTTCTGGGCTAGCCACGATGAAATCGTATACACATACAGTACAATAATAACATCAACCTGATAACGACTAGGGAGAGGAAAAAAAAATGTGGGCTTTATCAAAAAAAATGATCTCTTTTAATAACAAATTGTAACTAATTAGACTTTGAATGGGAAATCAAATGAAAGTGCATGAAGGCTCAATTTTCCATACAGCTGACGATCTGACCTTTTTAGGAGTGGGAAAGAAAATTATTTTTAATTAACATGACTAATCATTTCCTGTCATTTTCAGATAATTGGCTTTGTTGAAAAAATGAGCTGTTTTGGGGGGAAACTGGGGGGGGGTGTGTGTGACAGTGGCAGCTCCGCTGGCACGTTTAACCTTTTAGATCCTGCCTGCAAAGGGAATTCTGAATCCTTGTTATCATGGCGAAGAGGCTTTTTATGGAAATTTGGTGCCCTCTCCCCCTTCCTTTCCATATGGCTCATAGAAATTCATACATAGGGGAAAAAAAAATATTTGACACACTGCTAGACTTCTTTCACTTTGAAAGAGTCCTTTATTAAAAAACGCAGAGGAGACAGTTTAGCTAATAGACTGTTTTCTCGTACATCTTGAGGTCAGTCATGTGATCTAGGACACAGGGTCAAATCTTGGAGTCCGTAATAACAGCTTCTGCTCAAGGTAGTTGGGAATTTGGCTTGACTGAGTGTAGCCAACTTTTATTCTGACTGAGAGGCAAGCAATTGAAGGTGGCCAGACCGAGTGCTGTAGAGACTCTTTAATTGTACCTGCTTGTCTGAAGGGTGGAAGCCAGTAATAGAAATTTTAGGCCACAAGATACGACTTTCCTCTCTTTTAAGCAGCAACGAAACCTGGTGTATTGGAGGTTTTCCTAGACAATCAGTGGAAGGTTTTAATGTACACTTCAAGGGATGGGCACAGCGATTGGAGAGAGACCAAAGGAAAGCAGGAAGATCAAATGTCTCCGAAACATGACTTGCAAGCAAAGATTGAACAGCCTGGGATTGTTCAGCAGAGAGAAAAGAAAATTCAGTGGGGAACTTAAGTTTTGAATAACATTAAAAAGGCACTTAGAAAGGCTATAATCTGTCCTCTGCTTTCATAGTCAGTAGCATAAGTAGAAATAAGAATAAATTACAGCAGGAAAGACTCAGAATAGATATCAGGAAAAGCTTTCAAGTGGTGAAGAGAGCAGCGCACCAGGGATACAGTAGAGTCCCTGTCTCTGGTCGTCTTTAAATGGAACAAACATCTGTCAGGGATTACATGAGGACAGTTCATCCTGCCCTGGGGCAGGGAAATGGATCTGCTGCTCTGCTGAAGTCCTTTCCAAATGCGATGTTCTTAATTGTATATGAGAAGAAACTTTGCCGTTTGATATCAGCAGTACTGGCTAGGGCTATAAAACAATGAGCAGGTTTTGAAACAGAAGAAAGATGTGAGCATGTACAAAGTGACTGGCAATGGACATTGGCACACAAAAAAAGGCACCCCGATTCAGCACGTGAGCTCCTTTACCCCAGCAGGGAGCCAGTGGTTGCAGCATGGTGCCTGCTTTTGCAGTGCTGGACCAGGATGCCCTCAGGCTGTGGGGTGGTTGCTGGTGCAGCCATAAACTAGTTCCTGGTATAATCAGTTTGACTTGATGTGATTATCTTTTGGCCAGCTTGGTGATGGCGTTCATCCTAGCGTCTCTTGAAATGACAGTGAAGTTGTTCACTGACACAGGGAAGGAACAGCTCAGCTTGTTGCTTTCTTCAAAAATCTTCTTTCTTCAGAAAAACTGAACTCATGGCATGGTTCATCCATTCCACCCCTACTGCCAAAAATAAAACTAGGGAGACTTGACTTTAAACCAAATTTATACTCCATGCAGAAGAAATATGTCTCACTTTTAAGTTTTTCCAAAACCTTCTTTTTCCTGTTTCTCCCACTTGCAAAGCACTCCAGTTTTGAGGGGATGAGGAACCTCCCCCAGGATAAATTCCTAAGCTACATAACAACAGTAACTCCTGTCCCTTCCTCTTCTCTAACTGGCACGTTCCATAGCCATCCAGTCTCCTATTTTATTGACATCAAAACCATGCAGTCATTTCTATTCATGAAGAAGATCAGAACAAGTTCCACTAATGACTATGAGATGTATTTGGGAGTGCAGAATTCTGTAAATTAGCAGTCAAACACAATAAAAAAAATCAAAGATACCACATTACAAAATACACTTTGTTCATTTGTTTTAACAAGTATCACTTATTTTCAATTATTTACAGTGCTAGTTAGCATACTCATAAAAGTACTGTGGCATATGGAGTTAAAAGTAATAGATTCTTAGTGCTGGGAAATCTCAGCAGAGCACTTTGCTATTAAACACTGGCAAAAAATGGGAAGGAAATGTTACGGTGGGTTGTTTTCTGTTTGTTTTTTTCTTTGCTTGTTGCGGAAGACTTTTTGATGGGATGAAGATAATTGGGTCTGCAGATTAAGTGAGTTAGGAATTAGCTGAGTTCTCACTGTGAACAATTTTGTAAATTCCCACATCACACTTTATGTCTTCCAGCTCCTCTCTCCCTTTAAAAAAAATCCAACATTCTGGGCCTTATTTCAGGGTGTCCTTTTTAGTCTAAATTCTCTGGCTTTCTTCAGCTGCTCATCATTTAAAGACAGTTAGGCTTTTTGGCATTTAATTTTCTGCTTTTTTTCCTCTTCTTCTTGCATCTTTTATAGATGGTGATAAATGTGAATAACAATGTGCCCAGTGTGAAAGAAGGAGTGTAAAACCATTTGATTTCTCTTTTATTCTAACTTTAAGCCTCAGATTTACCCATGTCTCACTCCACTGGACCTGTCACCTGAATTAAATAGAGACTCTTAAAACTGATTGCTGCAAGGAAATAGATCTTAGAGGCAAGAACGTAACAGCATCTTAAAGAAAATTTCCTAATAAATGTTGAACCTCATTTAAATTTTATTTCCCACCCCTGAGAGATGGAATCAGCTTGACGCTAATCAGAAAGGGAGAAAAGTGACCTTAATTTTAGATGATCTATTTTCAAAACCCTGTTGAAGGCAGCAAAATACTGTCATAATTTGCACATCATGTGAAAGGTAGAGAAAGAAAGCGGCCGGCAGGCAGGGAATACTGAGACACACTTGTCTGCTTTTATGCGTCACTGCTGACACCTGCTGCGTGGCCGCCTGGCACAGCCACCTTCCCCACAGCAGTGAAAGAACCAGCTCGGGAAAGAGAACCCCAGGTATTATAGCAGGAGAGTCGTCTCAAGCTTGTCCCAACTGTGATGAACGAAGCAAGTTTAACAGTGAGGAAAAAACCCGGCTGCCTGAGTTTGGGAGGAGAGGCTTTTCCCGGCTGTATTCTGATGTGTTTTGTTTTGTTTTTTTTTCCTAGTATTCAGGGCTCTTGCCCTTTTTTTTTTTTTTTTAATATTTGCTTGGCATATTGGTAATCTGAGCTTTCTTTCACTATCTCAGGCTCTGAACTGGATGGGTCTGAGCTGCCTTTGGACCTTGGCCAACAGAGAAGGGATCATCAGCAGGTGATGCTGTAGTCAGAGCTGATATAGATCCAGGGCAATGTTGGTTTAGAAATAAAAGCGGCCATCTCGAGCAACAGTCATTTCTTTAGCGTGTTTTTCTTGCTCTCTGAATGGGTATGGGTTAATCAGGCTGGTGGCTCCCTGCCAACATGTGTGAGTTGCTCTGGCAAAAACTGTGTTTTTTCTCTCTGTTCTGGCTGTAAAATGAGGAGTTTCTCACCTGCCATAAACCTTCATGCTGTAAAAAGCTGCTCAACACAAGGAGATGCCCAGCAGTGTTATCGTAGTTATCTGATGTGACACAGTAAGCGTTTAGGAGTCAGCTTACTTTGGCGTGGTGATACAATGAGGAATCTGATGGACAACTTGTATTAACATCATAGAGTGTAGGAGGGGAAAAGAAAAAAAGAGAGAAAGAGAAGAATTTTCTTTTTAAATAGATGCTTGATAAAAGAACAGTGGCAGGTAATGGATAGATTTGCTTTGTTAAGGAAGTGTCCATAGTATTTGCATTTTATAATTGTTTCTGCAAAGGCTGGTGTGAGCTGAATCTCAGCTCAGCTTTCTTGCGCTTTTTCTTTTCTCCCTGTGTGGAGTGGCAGAATGCTAAACAGCTTCATTTCCATCATGCCAGGTGTCACAGTGTGATCTCTAGTCATTCCTCCACTGAATGGCAAACCAGATGCCACCTCACCTTCACCCCCAGCACGGGTCTGGGGGAGGAGCCTGGCAGGATCCACCCCTGGGGACAACCACAAGGGCAGTGCAACTCCCTCCCCCCCCCGCCCCCCCAACCCCAAACAAAACAGACCACAAGTGGCAGAACGATGCTCCCCATTATTAATCCCACTGTGATTCTAAATGTCATGCTATTACTGTATGTACACAGATACTTCAAGGTTTTCTGATTTCAGTTACAATTACTATCTCCTCTGAGAGATGATTTCCCTGATACTGGGAAATCTCTTTAGCTGATCTGCCCTGAAACATAATAGTCCTGTTTGTATTAAGTGTGGATTCCCTCTGGACTCCCCCTGCCTTGTTGAGGTCTCCTTGCTTTGTCCCCCGCTATGAGAGGTGGTTGGAGACTCTCTCAAGATGGGCTGCGGGCAGCAAGGATTTGACACACTGCCAAAAACACCCTCTTGTGAAACACTCCGGTACAGCAGCTCCTCTGTGAGATGGACCCTGTGCAGGACTGGGAAGTGGTGGGACACACCACGTGAATGCTGAGACTTGATAGGGGCACAGGCAAGGGGAAGCCAAGTGAAATGGACTTGCATCATTGTTCCATTTAAGCCATTCCTGAAAAGGATGATGCCACTGTCAAGCTATGAATTCATCCCCTCTAGTCTCCAAGAAACCTGGAACGTCCCAGGGCAAGGAGCTGACTGCAAATGACGTGTTTTTGTGATGTTGATTCTCTTCCACATTTAATTTACACTATGTTTTGAACTACCTAAGCCAAGCAGAATTCAAGATTTTCACTTCACAAACACCATCATGGAAAATTTTACTCTTAACATTTTCTGGATGTGAAAATAAGTCCAATGCATTTGTCCCAGGACTATCAAATAACACCCCAAATATTACGGTGTTCATGTAGCCAGTCTTTGAGGGCACCACATGCAGTGGAAGTTCATGGAAGTGTTAATGCTCTGGGAACAAGGAGCATGCTGCTGCAGTGCCATGGGGAAGAGCATGGGGACATCAGGAAGCATGGATTTTGAGTCACCAATCCCTGCTTGGGGTTGTCAGTGGTACTGTAGCTCTCATTTATGCACAACCTTTGGGGAGCAGTACTTAGCATGACATAGTCCAGAGCAGCAGCAGCAGCTGGGACCTGAGACCATCTAGCAGCTCTCCAGGGGCCCCAGGCACAACCTGAAAGCCTCTCACCAGCTCCCAGGGGACAGACATCTGCACTTAAAATGACCAGAACAACTCATCACCTCTCCATTGATCTCAGCAGGGCGGCCAAGAGCTGAGCTGGACAGGAACAGAAATCACAGGTAGAGCAAGAGAAAGACAAATGACTAACAGATGCTTGCCCTGCTATTCCACCTGCACTATGGATAAGGGGTCAGCCCACTGCAATCTGCAGGATCTATCTTTTCCCTGGTACTAAAAATGCTGAATATTCTGTGGCCCAGATACTTGCTGGTGTCTGTCTCAGTGTGCCAAGTCTATATCATCTTAGAGATACCACAACCTCAGTCATTTCATCATCCTCCTACTTCTGGATATGAGCTTCCCTTTCTCACATGACTATCTCCAGAAGCTCCTCGCTTCCACAAATTTAGTATTAGAAATGCTTTTTTGTCTAAATACTTCCTTCCTTCAGATGTCGCTTTCCTGGGGTGAAGCATAAACAAAAAAGGTGAAGATACTTCCTAACCCTAAAGCTGCCACTGGCTGCCATTTCTTATGGATGTTTTACAGAAGCCTCCCAGATACACATTAAGCTTGATGTGGACTCTCTAAATCTCAAGAACATTTAATAAATGGGGAATTAGTCTGACTGAGTCATACTGGAGATGAATTTCTTACATCGATACAATCTCCAATGAGCACTGCACTTCATTTAATAAATGTATTTATTAAATACATAAAAGATTTGTAAATGGAGCTCTTGTCTTGCTGTACCTTATTAGCTTCATCCTTATTTAACATTTATTTTCTTGAGATGAGACAATATTTGTTAAATCTTGAACACGTCATTGCAAAATCCACCCATGGTTTATTCAGTCTTACTCTAAATATTACATTTCAATATTTTCTAGACCTGGCTCCTTGTTTAATCTACCAAGATCTCTAACAAGCACAAGGAAAGATGTGCTAACTCAAAAATAACTGTTGTGGAATCTCCAGTGGGTTTGTAAAAATCTACATAATATTTAATAAATCTGCCCTAAGATTCACTTAAATCTGTTTAACCTCCATTAAAACAGAAAAACTAATTTGGTGAAGTCCTTGTCAGACTCATGCAAAACTTCATAAATATATCAGATGTTACCAAAATCCTATTAAACTGTCATGTGAGTTTTCTGTTTCATTTCTCATCGTTGTTGATTATTAATGTATTTGTGCATAAATAGCAGCTCTCTTCTCCTAGGCTTCACATCCCTCCTCCTGTCCTGCTCACTCACTGCCCTCAGAATTCAGCTGGTGGGAAATGAAAAGTCAGTGCTAGAGCTGATCCCACTGCATTTCTGCTACGCCACCTTTTAGATTGCAGCCCATAATTTTGCAGCCCTGTTCTGGGAACGCACAGATTGCTTTTGTCAATTTTATACATCTTCTCTGAAGAAACATATTCTATGAAAAAGTAATGATGCTGTATCAGTAGCAGAAACAATGCTTACCCACCTCGTATTATCCCAGCATCCTGCCAGACTAAGACAGATGGAATAACAAACATTGTACTTTGTTTTCAACCTGTACACAGAGCATTTTTATGTCTCTATCTGGTTCCAGTATTTCCATGGCAGCAATCCCAAATTATGTTTGGCCCAAAACCTCTGCCAACCTGTCTTGTAGATCACCCTGCACCCTGATCATAACATTTCACTTGAAAAGAGAAAATTGAGAACAATTATGGTTCTGTGTGCTTCTGTATACCACTCCCCCTGGCCTTTCAGAGCCCAGCGACAGGTAGGTCACAGTCCTTGAATCCTCCTCCAGCACATGGGCAGTTTAGAAACATTAAGCGGGTGGGTGAAACTAGTCTAATTTATTTGCTCTTTGTTTCCAGCCTTTTCATTCTTTGACAGTTACCTTGAAATCTCCTCTTTTCCATGACAATTAATGCAGATCCTTTCTTTAGTAGGTCTGACCTTGGCGCAGGTAGCAACGAGTAGCAGATGATGTGCTAAAACTCTCGGTACCAGAGATGGAGGTTTCAACCTGCTCAAGGCTAGACTGGAAATGAGCTCAGTCATCTGAATCCTGTTGCCATTTGTCAATAGCATGAAATATCCTACCGGTTTTCTCGCTTGGCACTCTGTGCACAGAAGGAGACAGCAGCAATACAACAGTGGGCAGTGCTGCCAGGTGCCTGTGTGAGGACTCATCACCCGAACAGCAGGTAGTGCCCCCAGTGCTGAGAGAAGGGGCTTTTGCTGAAGGGTACAGAAATGTAGGGCTGGGACAGCCACCAAGAGCAGCTGGTCTTGGAAACACACTGGCAGAGCTAATTCTGGTACATGATGGGCAGATTCAGCTCTCCTTATAGGAGTCTCATGGCAGGGCTATCAGATTCTCCCATTATTGCTTATCAAAATTCTCTTACAAAAACATGATGCCAGTATATTATTGAATATGAGTGCTCTGATATGACAGTGAAGAAGACCAGACAGGCCAAACATGACAGATAACTGTTGGCAGTTAAAGTTGCTAGTAAAAATAAAGGAATAGATTTATTAAAGGGTTACAGTGAAAGGTTCAGCTTTCCAGCTGATCCCGTGTGCAGGGCCCACATACTAAACATTTGAGTTTGAGCTCAAGTAAAATATATAAGTCTCTACAGATTTGTTAAGTTTGTCTGTGATAATTTGCTACTGGGTTCAGGCTATTCTCCTAGTGATTTATAGTCTCGGATGTTCTAAGCAACGTTGCATCAGATAGTAAAGCCAACTTTTAGGAAACTCTGGTATAGATGACACAAGCCTTGTACATTTGGGGATTTTTTAAAAACACCATTTATAGAGTGGCAGAATTGTGGGAAATTCTTGAAGAAAGCAGAAAGGAAAGACATGGACAAAGTAACTACAGACACTCAGAAGTGCTCAGTGATTTTCTGAGTGTCTTAAGAAATGCTACTACTACTTTTAGAAAAAGCTGGGCATTAGCACACTGAAAATCCGTCCTCTTCCATGTGAACTGTGGCAGGACCACAGCACAGTGATTTGCAATACGTATATCTACTTCTGCAAACCTAGTCTTGTGAATTATTAATAAACAAATAAACAAAAGTGACAAAAAAAAACCCCAAAGAAGATCTCAGACTGCCTGTATGCCAACCCAGTAATTTAACATATGACCTGTTTTATCCCGAAAAGAATTCATGTCCCAAATTAGGCATAATTCTGCAGCCTCTGTTAATACATGTCCATGTATTGAGCCTGATGCATATAGAAGGTCCTGGTATACAGTTCAGAGATCCTACAGGAGGAAATATGACTTCTCACCTAGTGCTGAGCGGGACCAGAATCGAGACACAGCTATTTAAGAATCAGTCTGTAATAATGGGCACAATTTAATTCAATTCAACAGTCTTGTAGGAGCGAGAAACAAATAAACAAACCCTTCATAGCATTTATCTCGAGGAAAGCAAACTTCATAAAAAATGATGCAGCAAATCAACAGCTAAGAGGGTAAAAACTTTTCCTGTGGCATGAAAATTATTGAAAAGATCACATTAGATGCTCACTACAATTTATAGCATCAAAAATTGCAGAAGGAGCAAATACAGGGAAAAGGGCTATGTTTGGTTCAGCTGCAGATTTAAAAAAAGATACTTAAAGTAGAAGACATCCACTGAAGAGCAGAAATTGGGCCAAAAAGAGAAAAACAGAAAAGAGCAAACTTAGCCAAGTTCAGTGTAAAATTTATATGGCAGGGCAAAAAAGATTTTCAGAAACAACTCCCGAAAGGCAATTGAAGTAACAAGTCAAGCAAATCAGAAACAAGAAACTTGACAGATATTTTACACTGGCAGTTCATGATTAGGGTGTAATGGGTGCTCAAGGAAGAAAGGGCTGTAGTGGAAAAACCTAATAAATTATTTTGTCAGAGTTCATAATGGAAGAGTTTAGTAGTTTAAGAGGGATGAATCTGAAACATTCTATATTTGAAATGCAAGTAGAACAACTTTTAGAATATTTTTTTACAAAGTGAATGGTAACAACCCTTCCAGACAAGAAGATGTTCCATGTTGATAAATGTAAAGTGATGCACATGAGGAAAATCAATTTTAATTGTAAAGATATAGAAACGGGTTTCAAATTAGCTAGTGTCTCTCAGGAGATATCTTGGAATCACTATGAATTTATCTGAAAAGTGAGCTCAATGCTCAGCAGAGGTCAAAGAGGTATACAGAGTATGGTAATAATAATAAGGAAAGATCTAGAGAACAAAAGAGAAAACGTCATTACACTGCTAAAATGACTCACATCCTGATTGTTCTGGTTGTGCCCTCTCAGACAAACATTCTGTAGAGAGAGAAGGGGCACAGAGATGTCTGGCAAGTACAATCAGATGGTACGGAGCAGATCCTGTACGTAGAAGTTGAAAAGCTAGGGCTCATCAACTTGGAGAATAAATGAGTGAGGGGTGAATGTATGGTTATACAAAATCATAAATAGCATGGAGGAAGTGACCACAAACAAACAGTCACTTTTTCTTGTAAGGCAGAAATAAGAGGCACCAAATCATAAATTTAAACAAAAGGAAGTCCTTTTCCACACACAAAGCATAATCAAACTGTAGAGCTCATTGCCCAAAGTATAAATTGGGTTCAAAAAGCAATTAGACAAATTCATGGAAGAAAAGTACATCAAGGGCTTATTAAACACGGTGAAGTGGATCCAAGCTCCAATCTGGGACTCTTTATACTGTAGGTTACTGAAAAATGAGGAGGGGGGGTTGGCAGGGAATTTTCTTTCTCTGCTTTCTCTCTTTCTTATATTCATTTCTAAGCACACACTGCTAACCATGGACAGAGAGACTACTCTGCTCCAGCTGGACGTTTGCTCTGAGACTGGGGGGTTGTTCTCAGCTGTTATCTTCCCTGTTGCAGGAATTGTACAGAAGTAATTTTCAAATGCCATCAGCCTCACTTTCCCAAGGTTGCTTCCTTTCACCCCTTGCATAAGACCAGCTGCAGGGGTGGGAACCTGCTGTCTCTACAGGCAACATCCTGTATAAACCAGAACCAAAGCACACAGGTAGGCAGTGGTGTGTTTCACTGGTGCTGCATTCTGCGTCTGCTCAGTGGATAAACCAGGACCCATTAGTGCCTTCAGCAGACACATGAAGTCAGGGTCTGGAGAAAAATCTCCTAAAAGCTGCCCTGGGATCAGGGCATGGGTGACAGCTGGGGCGATAGGTGCAAAGTGGATGCTGATGGAAGAGCCCCAGGCTCACCAGCCCAGCCAGCACCCCAGAGATCAAACTTCTGCTGCTCAGACAAAGCTGGTGCTGAAAAGCATTCTTTGGTTTGTCCACTCCCCCCTGATAAATGACCACTAATTCACTTTTCAGACCTTTTGAAACAGAGCTCCAAGGTCCATGTGGTGTGTCCAGAGAGTGACAAATATGTAGCACTGAGGAAACCTGGGAACACCATACCATTCTTATCACAGTTAATCTTTGGAGCCACTTAATCATACAGGGCTTTCAGTTACTAAGGTCCTTTTTAATTTAGAGTGAGAGTGTGTGATAATTAGCCTCAACCAGGTCATTGATCTTAGGGGAATATGCTCTGTGAGAACTTACATCCATCTTTCATACTTATGGGAGGGAAGGGCTGATAAGCTTGACATCTTGGCTCACAGTATTAACAAGGCAGGTTAATACTGACCTTCTGCTGGGGCCCTTCACACTTAGCTGGCCGTGGAAATGCAAGGGCATTTCTCCCATAAGCCTGATTATTCCTTTGGATTCAGTAGTATAATTGCACTGACATGAGTGGAGGTTTTTCACCTTTACCTCACTGTAAGTACATAGATGTTCTCCATAACCTGCCATCCACTTCACAAATATCACCAAGGTTTATAGACAGTTTCAACAGGAACTTTGCTCCCTCCCTGATTTCACTCCTCCCTGGGGCAAAGCTCCAATCCCAGGTCAGCGACTTGCCGCTGCAGTAAGAGATGAGATGTCACACATTGTGCTGTCCAGCCTTGTGGGCTACAAAAATGGAGATGCTGAGAACCCAAGATCAATAGATTCATCTCAACGGCATGCGCCTTGGTTCAGGGATGGAGGAATAGAGGCCCTGAACTGATTCACACTAACATTTTCACAGCCAGTTTCTTCAGAATGAGTGATCAAATGAGACAGAATCATTCAGCACCTGCCATTTCATCACTGTGCCACTGACTGTGACCGTGCCTGTTCTCAATATTAGGCTCAAGCCCAAGGTCAAGCAGCAATCGTCATGCCCTACTGCACACCAGGTATTAAGGCCTCTTCAGCACTAACTCTGCAAGGGTTCTCATTGGCCTTAAATTTTCAAATTTCTGCTTGGAAGGGCCCTCTTTGGCTTTTCAAGAACTTCTTTTTTTTTTTTCTTTTTGCAAAGTTGGCTCTTTAGGAAACTCTACATGGACTAATATCTCACTTCCCCCTTACAGCCTTTGTGGAAGACAAAGGGAAAGCAGCCTGGACCTCTCCCCTGCCCAGATTTCCCACATCATGTTGTTATTGCCAGGTTGTGGCTTTTTTTTTTTTTTCTTTTCTGGGTCTCCTGCCAAACATTTGTCTGCTTTGTCAGTTTTTTATTTTTATTTTTTCTTTTGGGGAAAAAAGCCTGTTTAATCTTAGCAAATGGGTTTTTTCCACTTCAATAGCCTCAAAATTTTCCCTGGAGAGCTGTAAGCCCTATAATATATTTAGGTTGCCAGATTTCTTATGTTCTCTCTCCAGGAAGCCAATTTTGCTTCTAAGCTCTTGAGAAAGGGCCAGTCTCATCTTTTCTTGCACTTTGAAGCTGTTGTACACCACCTTCCCTCTTTTCTCTTTTCTTTTCTCCATCCCCCTTAGGTTTAACACTTGTCCCTGAGGTAGCACAAAGGCCAGAAACCCTTCCCAGGCTTGTGTTAAGCTCCTTATCCACTCTAGGTCTTTCATCCTGTATCCATCAGCAAGTCATTCTGGTGTTTCATGACAATCATCCCCACGTGTATTGCTGTGCACCAGGCTGAGGCGACTAACCACGACCAAACACTTCAATGGCGGTGTGCCCTGCTCTGATTCAGAAGCTCCATGGGGGATTTTCTTTTTTTCTTTTTTTCAAAATCAGCTCTTTAGGAAACTTGACACAGTCCATTATCTCATTTTGTCCACACCAATTTTTTTGTGAAAGACAAAGATGATTTTCCCAAGCTCCCTTTTTTCCTACTGAACATCACCCCTGGAATGCTTGCTGGGTGTGGAAAACCCAGAACAAAATAAAATCCTGGTATCTGGCCAGTTCCTTACGACCCAAACCTCTTTTCCAGATATCTTGATTTGTTTCCGTACCACTTGAGCATGATCAGACAGAGATACAGTGCCTAACAAGTCTCACCGCACACATGGGGATGAGCCTGGTTCAATTACAAAAGGAAAGTGGTTCCAGCGTGCAAACTGAAGGCAAGACAGCTTGTAGTGTCTGTAACTGAACCAGCAAATGAGTTGTATAATACGTGACCTCTGGGACAAACACAAGTCCCTTCTTCAGATGTTGGCAGGTTTATAAACAATGCAAAAGAAAAAAGAAGGGGAAAAAAAAAATTCAGCTGAAGTGTTCTGTGATGACCTGAGGAGAAGAAAGATTTACACTGCTGACTGACTGGCTTCATGCTGAGATTGGAGCGGTGTAAGTAATGTATCTTCAGACACTGGGGAACAGGCATGGCTACTCAATAAAAAGTGCTGTTTATTTTATAATCAACAGTTCTAACGCAAAAAACTCTTGTGTTCTCTTATTCAGGATGATGAATTATTTCCGGGATCAATGAGACTCCTTTTCAGTGGCTCCCTATTTAACATATACAAAAACATACACACAATTACATGCTTAAATAGCACCTTTCCAGCCAGGAATTAAAAACATGTTTCACACATTATTCCATAAATACGTCAAGACTGTTATTACCCTCAGATAAGCTTTCACTAAGGCAATGTCCATCTGGTGTCACTAAGGTGCAGAAGAGATTTAATAAGCCAAGAATGCATCTGGGAACAGACTACGGGTGTCCTGATTTGTGCTCTAATGAGCAGTGTTCATCTCAGAGAGACACAGGGCTGCAGTGTGCCAGGAATGCTGCTTTTGTCCACCCAGCATCCTGGGAACAGGGAATTGTTCCCTGGGCCTGTCAGAAAACGGAATTTCCACCTTGTGGGGAAGGACAAGACTTCTCTGGTTGCTTTAATCATGAACTGGGAAAACAAGTTACAATATTTAAATTTTTTTTATGAACCAGAATATTCTGAAAAAATATTTCCTTTCAGTCTTATCAAAACTCTGTCTGTATTGCTTGCAAATCCGTTCAAACACTAATTCCAGTGCACTCATGTACAGAAATACAAGACCTTTTGTGCTTAAAATCTCAAGCCACTGCTTGGTTAACCTGGAGCTCCACAGCATGACCTTGGGCCTGAACGCAAAAAAAAAGAGCTTAAGAAAGAAAAGGTTCCAGGTGTAATTACGGCAAGGGCCTGGCTACTGAGAAACACAGAGCAAAAGACAAATAGGATTAACTTCCATGAAATCTTGACGACAGCTGTGTAATTTATACAGGGTCCTTTGGCTTGTCGGCATCGTTCTCGCTTTCTGGGCTCCACTGCTGTTATCTCAGAGCAGGAGAAGGCCACTGTTGTTCTCCTGCCAGACCCAATAGCCTTCAGTCAGATTTAAGAGAAAATGGCTGTGGGAAATGAAGATTAACACTCTGGGGACAAGTGAGATTATCTCGTTGAAGGTCATTAGAGTTTCCATAAATCGAATGTATGGGTCTATGTATACACACACTAATGTCCAGCAGATCTATAGCACAAGATATAAATGGAAAGCCTGGGGAATATGTAATCACAAGGACTTATCATATGGGTCTGGGTGAGGCAGTGCGCTGTGCAAGTGGCAATGCAGATAACAGGACTGGCCAGAAACTGCTAATGGAAATGCAAGTCAGGGTGTGTGACAGACCTACTGTGTGGGTCCATGTGGGAGTGTGCCTTTAAGTTCTCTGTAATGGAAGAACAAAAAAAAAATATCAACCAGTAATTATAAACTCCTTGCCCCACTTATAAAAAAAAAAAAGTTCCTTTCTATGGTTATTCATATTATGGGACTGAAGTCGTGGATTCAAATGCTCCCTTTCTTGATGCATTTGCTCCCACAATACAATTTTTGCAGCCTAATTTTTTGATAGCTCATTTTTTGATTGCTATGTCTGGGACAGGATTATTGTCCTGAGTTGTGGATGGCCAAATGAATCACTCGCGTTCGTAAGGCACAGTGCGCATACTAAGTCTTCCTCTTATTTCACCTGTCGCCACAGGGCCACAAACACCAGAGACACAACAGCAATTATCATCAGAGACAGACCAGAGCAAGGGTATTCAGAGGTGGAGCTTGGCACGGGACATTTCACAGGGCCTGGCACAGCAATGACTGTGGTCTGGTACCACAGCTCACATCCAAACAGCTCCAAAACACTCAGACAGGACTTAAAACAAAGCAAGCAGTTTCCCTCACCCCATTCGGCTTGGGTCCCCAACCTCCAACCATGCAACCACAACCCTTCCCTAATGTCACCGTTGGCAGAGGGAGCCAATGGCAAAGTAAGGGGGTCTGCCAGGAACAGAAAACACATGTCTCTCTTCTGTAACTCTAATGAACTCTATGTCTGATTTAAATGGCAAAACCATTATTTTCTGGTCAAATCTGCTGCTGGCCTTCAAAATACATAAAATGCAACAAGCTGCGGATTTAGCACAGGACTGAATTCTTTAGGTTCTGAAAACGGTGCAAACTACTTTTGTTTTGATGAGGTGAGCATCACATCTGCAGACGGCTGGATAGGTCTGCACAGCAGCTCGCAGACAGGCATTGCGTGTGCTGCATGCATTCAGTCCCCTCATTATGTAGCTGTTCCAGTAAACACCTGCTGATTGTGCTTATCTAATTTGTTTTTCAGGGAGTAGGTTGCCAGTCACCTTGTATCTGCCTGTGATCTGCTATGGATCTGCCTGGCCTCACATCTGCCTTTGGAGAGATCATCCCTCCACCCAGGGCAAGACTCACCTGGGCTGGAGGGGGAGAAGGTGAGCAAGCAGTGGGATTGCTAAGGAACCCAAGATGGGGAATTCACCGAAGAACTTGCTTGCTTTGGATTAGTGAGGCCACGAGCTCTGTGCCCTGTGCAATGTAATCAGAAATGGAGCATTTGCATTGCAAGGAGGTGGCTTTCTTCTGTCCCTAGACCCAGTTCTGTCTCTGTAGTCTCTCCTCAAGCAGTTCCTTTCTCCTTAGTGCTGTTATTAAACAAAGTGAGAACCTGAGGATTGTACAGCGGGAAGATTGGACCCTGAAGAAGGGCCCATCCAAACACAGCACCTACTCTGGGGTTCCTCAGATCATCTGCCACTGCCTTTTTGCTCTTGCCCACAATAGCTTGTGCCTAGAAAGTGTAAGGAGCTGTTTCCAGCTCTGCAGCTCACATGTGAGCTGGGTCAGCAGATCCCCCAGTGCCATAAATAGAGGGACAGGCATGAATCGCTTGATTGTCTCTTGGCTGGAACAGTGCTACTGCAGCAATCCAAATACCTGCTGGCGATGTCAAATGGAGCACCCCTCACTTTTTCAAGGAGACTTTATGTGGGCTTGTGCTTTTACTTCTGAAATAAAAGTCAGGAATAGCCAAGAGGTTACACGTGCAGAGAAGAACATCGTTCTCCCCTTGGGGTGGGTGTGGAGCAGTTCAGTCACCTGGGGACACAGTGTGCATCCCCTCATCAGAAGAGATCAAAGAGATCACCTCCATCTCTCCTATGTGACCTCAGCACCCTTAGGCTTGATGCCCGTCATCTTGGCATGCCACTGAGGCTGCATGAAGTTTTGTACCAGGAGTAAGCACAAATGATCATAGATAATGATCTGAGTCATGGTACACTGATCTTATCACTTTGAAGAAAAGATACCTCTTGCTTTCCCTCTTCTGTCATGTTTTGTTAAAAAAAAAAAAAAAAAAAAGCCTGATATTGTATGGCAAATTATTCAGACTTGTTTGTTACAATCTCAGGAAAAGGAGCAGAACCTCAGAGGTGGCAACGTGACAACAACTGTTTCATTTCACTTGCACCACAGGGACACAACCTCTCGTCAGAGCAGCAGGCTGTCCTAGGGACTCATTGGCAGACAGGACCCATCAGGATCCAGAGGCAGGCAGAAACTTTGAAAATCTGGTGGCAACTCTGGAAGGACAAAGGAGGGATGGGATCCAAACTGGATACTCTCCTGACTCCGCTAGCTTAACCCCAGGCACTGTGAGCTCCTCACGCTGGCAAGGGTGATGTAAAAGAAGTAGAGGATGACATAGAGGAATGCAATAATAGGAACGTGTAAAGGCATCACTTGTGACTGGAGCTCCTTGGTTTTGGCATTATATCACTACCAACTGAGATATTCCCCAGGAGGCAATATGATCTAAATAAGACAGGAAAGGAGCAATAGGAAGTATTATTCTTCCAGTGTTACAGATAGGCAGCTGAGGCAAGCAACTAACTCACATCTCTTTAGTGAGTCTGCAATAGAAATTGGTCTTAAATCTGCATCTCCTGGGGCCTATTGCAACACTTAAGCCACAAAATCAGCTTCTTTCCCTGTAGACCGGCTTTCTTTGCCTGCACAAATGCTCAATCAGTGTTCAGCTTTTCTGCAAAAGAGGTCTGGCCAACTCACAGGACCAGGCTTTCTCAGCAAGCTTTCAGTGCTACTCCCTTAGAAATATCTTCAGCAAGTTGGAGGCTCAGGGAGGGCACTTGAAAATACTGGCACTTAATCCCTCTGGTTTCATCTTCCACTTTACCTAAACTGTGACTTTCCACATGAACTGCACAAGTCAGCCACACTTCATTTAATGATGACTTTTAATTTGAGTCGCACATGGAAGTAGCTCCATGCCAGTGTTTCCTAGCCTCCATCTACCAGAGACGGCTTAGTCAGACACCCTCATATCCCTTCCCTCCATGCCAAGGAGTGGATTTGCTCTCATTCTTTCTGTACATCTTTCCTGTCACACTTTTTCCCATTTTTCTCATTTCCCTTAGATGAGAAAAGCAGCATTAAGAATTGGGCGTGTTTTACCTTCTGGTTGCAATGAGCCTGAGGTTGTCTTCAGAGCCTGCTGCCTGACAGATCTTAGCTGTCTTCTGCAGTCCAAGCAAAGTTAGAACAGGATCACACTCGTGTTACCTGCTGATCATTTTTTGAAACTGGGAATATAAATGGTCTTTTGGGCAGATACAAATTCATATAGTGTTACTTACTCCTATCTTTCACGTCTCTCATTTACAAACCATGTTTGGAGGGCATGGAAAGAGGCACGAAGCAAAATATTAGACAAATCCCACCTGTAAGCTTTTCTGTGTATGTGTGCTTGCCAATCATAGCCTTGAACATGTTAATGCCGTGGAAAGGATATCTAGTGAGAACTGTTACTGAGAGTGAATCTCAGAAAGTACTGGTAAAGATCTGGCTGTCTGGACCTCACTCTGAATCCTATCAGAGCAATCTGAAGTTCTAGCATCTGTGAAAGTGTGCTGGAAAGCTTTCAGAGGCAGACTCCCTCATGAGCAGAGGTGCACAAATAAGTGATTTTTTTATTATTTTTTGTTTTCTAGCAGTTCTGGGAGATCAGAAAAGAGATTGATTTCAGGGTAATCCAAAGTACACATTAAAAAAAACCAAAAACATTCTCAACAAAAAAAAAGTAAACTTGCGAACTCCAGTGGTTCAATAGAAAGATTTTTTGTGAACTAAAATGAAAGTTTCTTTCAGCTTTTTATTTTTTAATATATCCTTAAATAGTTATGGGTTTTTTCCCCTCTTTTTTTTCCTTTTTTCCCAGAATGTTCACTTTCTTGAGCTAAACCAACTGACTGAATTGACCTACATTAACAAAATGTCTGGACTAAATTGACCAAATTGCATTTACTGTTTAAGAAACAAGAGAAGTCAAAACTCCTTTCATTCAAGAAATTCGACCCCATCAGAAAAATAAAAACAACTTTCTGATGCCATTTCAGGTTTACTGTTTTATTCAGATTTTCATTAAAATATCAAAAGTGAGTGAACTGCTAAAACTGGCTCCACTTGAGTTTTGGACATAAATAACTTCCTTGAATTTGTTTTTATTTTCCCTGGACACCACTGTCAACTTTTACAAAGCAGGCATCATGCCTCTTCCTTATTTAACAGAACTCTAAAAAAATTTGAATCAACGCCTTAAAGCAGAACAAAGCAATTAACAGGGCAACGTCAAAGACAAATTGTTAATAGGACCTGACCACTTAAGATCTCTTAATTCTGTGTCTGCCTGCTAAATATTGGTAAATCTAATCAGGGCTGGCAATAAATAAAATGTTTGTGACATCAACAGTTCTGCCTGAACACTCAGCATGGAGAAAGCAAGGCTTTTTGTCATCAGTGTGGAGACATTAGTATCTTGGGGGCACGGGAGGCTCACACAAGCATCCAGGAATTCAGCTCTTTATTCAGATCCTTGGTTAATATTCTCAGCAGTTTCAAGTTTGCAGATCTGGGCTGAAAAAAATCACATGCTACCATGCCTTTTGCTATTATCAGGGTGGGATATTGACTGTAGAGGTTTAAGTGGTAAACACCATGGAAACACCTTTGCCTTGGCATTTCTGCACTTCGCATGCAGAATGGAAGTGGGAGGAGCAGCAGCAACCAACACATATATTTTAAGTTATCTATACCCCCCTCCACCACATTTTTTGAATCAGAAAAGATTCCTGCTTCTGAAATTAAGTTAAAGGATTGAGGGGAAAAAAATCAAAGAGATTGATTAGTTGATAGTTTATCCTTTTGCAGCCATTGGATCTTGGTATACCATTGGGGCAGATATTGCTGCAGCACAGACCAATAAAAATAAATCTTGATCAGAAAAACTTAAAGAAATAAGCCTATTGAAAGCAGAGCCTTCTCATAACCACAAACACTTCTGAGGTCTCTTTATTTTTCCCCTCATAATATGCAGGAGGTTTAATAGCATCAATAGAGTTTGTTCTGCTTTGCCTATTGATGCAATTGAGCTTGCAACTCCATCCAAGAATTCCCAATTTCTTAACACAAATGACCGTGCTCCCTTTTGGCTTTCAGGCACCCATGAGCAGAGGAAAACTGGAACCACACGCTAAGCAGCTGGCAGTGCGAGACCGCTAAAAGATGTCTATGTGGCAGGAGATGAGATGTCAGGGATAACTTCAGAGGTGTTCAGGAGGAGCTCTGCTGAGCAGAGGAAAAGATGGGACTATTTGGCCAGCTTTCAGACATGCCTCTTCTCCTCTGGTGTGAGCCACGGACAAGTGCTGTGTTCCCACAGCCTGCTAGCTCTGTGCATGCCACCACCCAGCCTTTCTACCAGATCCCTGGGCCATGCTCAGTGTCACAACCCCCAGCTTACCATCACATTTCCCTTGCTCAACACTGGCAAAAAAAAAATCAAGACTGGGTGAAACGCTAGCCCGGGTTGAAATCAGCTGCTAAACTCACCCAGTGCCCAGGGGAAGAACCCACCTAATCATCTTGACAGTCAGCCATGTCAGGAACAATCTGAGAATTATATTAGCTTTACTCAAAGGATACTGTAATTTACTGAAAAAGAATTAGGATTTTGAGGTCAGAAATAGCGCAGTTTCTTTACAGACTGAAGGAAAAAGACTGGCAAAGGATAAGCAGAAAGGCTCTCTACTAAAGTACATTTTATTTTCTTTTTTTTTGCTAGGTACCTGTTAATTAGGATAAAAGTGGGAAACACTATCTAACAGGGTTCCTGGGAGCAAACTGGAAAAAGCATTAATGAATTCAGCATTATGAGATGGTTCCTAAGCAACAGAACATTTCAGTCGAATATTAACCCTAGTCACAAGGAGAAAATAAAAAATGGTATCAAGAATAACCTAAATGTCAGTGAATTAAGACAATGTCACTTCTGTGCAGAACTGCTATTGGACATTTTAAGGCAAGCATGGTTTGCATAATGTTTGAACAAGCTGTTGGCTGACAGTTTAATTCATGGATTCACAGATTAGACAGAGTTGGAAGGGACCTCTAGAGATCGTCTAGTCCAAGTCCCCTGCTAAAGCAGAATTGCCCAGAGCACATCACTCAGGACTGCATCCAGGCGGGGCTTGAAGATCTCCAGAGAAGGGGACTCTATGACCTCCCTGGGCAGCCTGTTCCAGGGCTCTGTCACCCTCACTGTAAAGAAGTTTTTCCTCATATTTGAGTGGAACTTCCCATGTTCCAGTTTGTGCCCGTTGCACCTCGCCCTTTCGCTGGAAACCACTGAAAAGAGTCCGGCTCCATCATCCTTCAACCCACCCTTTGGGAACTTGTAAGCGTAGATAAGGTCTCCCCTCAGTCTTCTCTTCTCAAGGCTAAAGAACCCTCTCTCTCAGCCTTTCCTCATAAAGGAGGTGCTCCAATCCCTTAATCATCTTGGTCGCCCTACGTTGGACTCCCTCCAGTAGTTCCCTGTCCCTCTTGAACTAGGGGGCCCAGAACTGGACACAGTATTCCAGTTGTGGCCTCCCCAGTGCAGAGTAGAGGGGGAGAATGACCTCCCTCAACCTGCTGGTTACACTTCTCCCTGTGCAGCCCAGGATTCCATTGGCCCTCTTGGCAACAAGGGCACATTGCTGGCTTTTTGGAATACATTTGCTGCTTTGATATTAATCATAATTAGGACTGTTTATAATCTAACATCTTAGAAAATAAGTTAGGTTGCAATAGAAAGACACAAATCCCATACTTTAAATTTTATAGAAATATAGTCCCACAAGTGTACCATCCATGAGTACAGAGTAGCCACAGTGCATCTTCAGGCAGAAAAGAGATGAACTTTGCAAAAATATTGCTATAGGAGTTAGAGATTTTCAGAGATGAGAGTAATAATATAAGAATTATGTACTTATTTGGCTGGCTAGTGTGCAGATGGATGAGTCCAAAACACTGCTTACTACAAAAAGAGGGATCTCATACTTGGAAACAGGTTATTGCAGATGTCAGGTAGTAACTGAGCAGCTGACTAAGGGGGAAAAATTTTGTTAAACTATGAAAACTCAGTCATTTTCAATCATGTTACCATATTCCCAGACAAAAATCAAAAGTGCATCACTCTCTCCTGTACCTAAGCAGGATTTAAATTCCTAAAGACACATGAAGGACACAGCTTTTCATTCCTAAAGTTATATGCTTACTCTTTGAGTATGCAATGAGATTTTTGAAGATGTACAAGCAAATCAATTAATTTGTTTATGAAATAAAATTAATCATAAATTCAGTCCCTTCAAAGATGAGTAGCATCTGAGGCAATTTCTTCTTTGTCCCAAGTGATTTGAAAGGCCGTTGAATAAAAACTCATGTAAATAAAGAATTTGTAGCTTGGTTATATTTAAATAAATTGAGTTGATCACTGTATCCTTATGTACCTGTAGGGACGCTACTAACTTTCTTCTGGTCTACAACCAAGGGAAGTCCAATTTCAAGCAAAGGGGGAAACTGTGAATGGTGGGGCAGGTTCACTGCTATGTTTTGGCAGCTCTTGTCAATTTAAATCAGGCAGTAAGTGCCAGCTGCTGGTGTTTGCTGGCTGGTATCTCAGAGCAGTGGTTCTCAACCTGCAAAGTCTATGGATAAGATGTGCCCATGAAAGACAACCAAATCAAGCAAATTCTTACACTGTGATGTAAGACTCAGAAAAGGTATTTAGTATCTAGTTTCACTAGTAAATTTGCAGACGTACAAAGACTGAAATTCAATATGAAAATCTGCCCCTAAAATGAATTTCAAAAATACAGTTTAAGGCAGATTCTATATGACTGCTAATCTGTAGCACTATCATTTAATAACAGTCTCCTTGGATTTCTTTACCAGTCTTGTATGACATTTCTGATAGTTAAAGGAAAACAGAAAAGAAATTGAAAAGAGTTTCTAGACAAAAACGAAGTTAAAGTGGAGTTTAAATTGCATCATGTGTGTAACATACAGGTGAAAACTTTTTGAAAGAGACTGCAATTAGCCCCCAAACCAAATCTTGCAAAACCTGGTTCAGAATTATTCTACTGGGAAAAAAAAAAAAAAAAGGTAATTTTACATTCAGGTAGGAAAAGTATAAGTGATAAGTGATCTCAACTCTGCCTACAGTGCTGATACTGGGGTGAAAATGTGTGAAACATAATTGAATGAGTCTTTAAAGACCGTCACTTAGAAGTTGATGATATTGAATACCTGTAAGTGTAACCACCTTCTTATTTCATAGCATGATAGTGGCCAGGCTTGGATGGCTCATTGCTTCTTTATGTGGCATTTGAGCACTGGAGCAAAAAAGTTTTGTCCATGATGGCAAAAAAGAACACAGCTAAAAGGAGGATCTGCGTTGGGCTGCTGTATTTCTCATTTTTCCTTTTTTTTTTTCTTTTTTGTTTTGTTTGCCTTGGCCCATTGAATCCATTTCCTGAATTCGTTTCCCCTCCTATTTTTTCTCTACCGACTGTTAGGTGGTGGCTACCTGCCTTTATTCACTGCAAAGCATTAGCAATGTTGGATGCAGGGCTGGAGCAGAGACTCAGATCCAAGGGGCTGCAGAGCATCAGGCGTATTTCCCTGACTGACATTTACCTCCTTGTTTTGCAGAAGGCAGCGAGGGAGAAGGTGGCTGGGGTGAGGTATAAGCCTCCAAAGGGCAGGAAAAGAAACCCTGTGCATGACAGCTTGCACCGTGCAGCAGGTTCTGCTTCACTAGGAACTGTTAATTGTCCTCCACGTGGAATTAACTCTCCAGTCATCCCAACAACCGCTGCTGCATCTAAATCTTCCCTTTAATGGGCTCTCGGGGAGCGAGCGGCGTGCAACCTGAAGTGTGCTCGCCACTACATCAATCTTCCCCTCATCACTCTCACGCTATGCAGCAATCGAGAGGAACAAGCATCAAGTGGAGCCGCTTGCCCTGGCTGTAATTCCTGACCCTGAGCTGCCGCTCCAACGCTCAGAGAGGGGGTTTCCTCAAAAAGGGAAGGTGCTTTAGCAAAGGCATCTCCCACAGTGGTGAAAAACCTGCGAATGGGAAAGAGGGAAGAAGGGATTCTGGGCTGGGCATTAGAAAACTAAAAAGCCTTTGGAAGGATAACAGAGGAAGCAGAAGCATCTATAAGTTTTCAAGCAGGAGGCAGCTCTTGATTTAAAAGGCTAATTGGATGCATTAGAGACATGTTTAGACTGTAGGCATTCAGGGATCGGTTCTGCTTCTGTGTTTTCACAGTATTCACTGTGCCTGGAATTCTAGAAATAAATAGCATTGAGGGTGGTTGGTTTGGGGAGGGAGCAGGAGAAAGATCCCATTTGGAAGGGAGTTATTCCCATGAGTGTCAGAGAACAGCCTTTATTTCCATGTATGCCAGGGGGTCCTGATCTGAGGAAGAGGTTTATTTAATTATAACTGGTCAAGCACACCAGTCATTTGATCAGGGATCTGAAGCATGTGTACACAACTTTGGGAATCCAGTAATTGCTTATTAGAAGTGAAGGGTCAAGGTGAACAACTTTCACCGTGGGTTGAAGGCTTCAATTGATTCCCATAAAACTGCCAGCTAAATAGTCCAGCAAATATGAATTCATGAAGTACTTCTGCAAACGGGGGAAAAAAAAAAATCACTTGATAGATGATACTGTTTACACGGAATAAATTCTCCATCTCTGCTAAGAATAAGGGTTTATAGCTAAGCAACTGATTTCACAAGAGAAGGGTGGGAAGAGAGCTATTTTTCCCCCTGTGACCAAATTACACACTTTCCATTCACACATCCAGGTGCAAGAATAACCTTTCTGCAGACATTATTTTTTTAACAGTTTAATTAATATTTCCGTTTGCCTTGAGTAGTTCACAGAAGTTGGGGGGGGGGGGAAAGAAGACAGTGTAGCAACATAGAAAAAAGAAAGAAAAGCCCAGTGTTACTTTAATACTGACAACAAAAGTCACTCTTAGATGAATTAGTGATAAACTCCTGGGGAAGACTTCAGCTCCATATGGTGATATTTAATATTAGTCACGTAGAATCGGCCAAATCAGCTCCACATCCCGCGGTACCTGGGGGACCCAGTCCTGCCTGTTTAGCATTCTACTGTGACCACCTGTGAAACGCTGCAATTGTCTCCCCTGATATAAATAAATAACTCCAGAATGCCAAAGAGAAAGGGGTGAGGATGGGAATGATAAATCCTGACTCAGAGGCGACCGCTTGAGAAGGACAGTGACAAGTCTGTGGCTGTGATTTAGTGCTAATGAGCCCCGACAGCAAGCGCCTCCAACAAGCCCATGTTGGTAGCATAGGTCATGTCTGATGAACACCAGGTGTTCAAGATGCTGTATGGGTTCACAGGCTCCATGTGTCTGGCCTACTTTTTTCATTCCTGAATTATTAGAAAAGCACCTATTCCTTCACACCAGAGGATAACTCTAAGCTTCCAAGTCAGCACGTGCACCCAGGTTTGGCTCACCACGGCGCAGGGCTCAGTGCATCCATGCTTTGGGGTTTAGGCTGATACCGATGGAGGAGGCAAGGCAACAACAAAGTTTGTCTGGGCTCTGCTCTGTCCTGAACAGCTGTTTTTCAAAAGCTGCGTGTGAGAAACTCACTTTCTTTGAGGAATAAGCTTCCCTGTTGGTCTTTGCTCCCTGATGCTTGCACTACAACTACTCATCCTGGCCAAGCATCCTGTCTCTTGGAACATAACCCAAAAGCTGGAAGCATTCAACTTGGCTCAGCGGGACTGACTGAATCATTCCTCTGCCTCTGACAAGACCACCACAAGCCCTCTCCAACTAGCCTTAAACCAGCAATGCACCCAGAGCTGTTTTCAGGAACAGACTAGAAGTTGCGCTTAACCCATGCTTGTTTGCCATGTTGCACTCCTCCTCCCTTTTGAACGTGACATTCACAGGAAAATTGATAGAATCCTCTCCCAGAACCTGACCCACTCACTTTGAATGGACGTGCACTGCTAGTACCTGGGTTTTGCCACAATTCAAAAAGTTATTTTATTTGGGACTTTTTTCTTTGCAAGCCCCTTGACGATGCATCCCTGATTTGTACTCTCCAAGCTCATCTCTATGCAGAATCGTCCTGTTGATCTCCCAAGGGCCAATACTCACAGAAGACTCCAAGGCCGTGCTAAAGTGGTAAAACCCTGGCATACAGTCTTGTTTTTTTTACAGATTTTAATTGTTCATTTTCCTGAAGTGACAGAAGTAGTGAACCAGCACCACCAATGAAAATAAAAGCCCACGTGTTTGGCAGCAGACGAAGGCTGGGTACTGACTGAGATGGATAACCTGGGCACTGTCCTAGGTCAAGTTCCACTTTATTACCCTCATATGTGTGAATACCTTCCCACACGCACCCAGCACAGATAAATGGCCCACATGCACTTACACAATATTTATAACCACAGATTTTCTTCCCCTGCCCTAAGTCGACTTATTCTTTGGTTCCCTACTGCCCTGAAGTCCATCAAAGCTGGTTGCCATGGAAATAGTTGTGCTTTCATAATGTCCTCAGCTGTGAGTGTATATCAAGAGCTCTCTCTGCTGGTCTGGAATCACTATCCCTCATGGCTCCAAATGGTCACATCACTGCTGGTGCCTGGAAGTTCTCAGAGGTACAGCCTGTGTTTCTAAGCATCGTCAGGGTCTGAAGTCTGACACAGTAGCTCCTATTTTTGAGCTATCTAGAAATACTCAGCTTACCAAGAAACTGTAACGTCCAGCCTCCGCTTTCTCACAATCTGCTTATCATTCAGCGAAGAGGGTTTAGCAAAGTGACCAGAGGACAGTGGGGAAGAAGAAATCTTGTCCGCAGTAGGACTGCTAGAGAAAGTTCCAAAAGCAAGACCATAGGAAACTGGAGGGGTATAAGAAATACCATTTTTTTTCCTATTTCAGCAGTGCTGTCAGCCTAAGAAAATTGGCAGTGGCCTAACCCAAGCAATACTGTTTTTCATTTCAGCAAAAGGTGGATTTCTTTGCATAGGGTGGGAACACACAAAAGTCTCCTTTTCACATTTGCTATAGCAACCTTGAGAACTGAGATTACGGTACGACTTTTACCTTACGGAGTCTTAGTCATTCTTGAATGGGTTGAGCATGCTTTGCTGCCTTCTGAATCCTCCCAGGAGCAGCAGAGCTAAGGATTATTATTACCATCATTTGTTATTATTATCTCCTCCCTAAACTATGGCTTTTTAAGGAGACCTGCACAGGGCAGAGTCTTCTACTAGGTCCCAGAGGTTCTTACAGGCAAAAGATTTGCAGGAGCCAGCTCTAAGTTTGCCTTCCACAGCCTGGAGGTGCAAGGCCATTAACAGACACAACCTGCATACCAACCCTGCAATTTCCCTTTCTGCTTGATTTTTCAGCACACTCTGCATGCTGGAAACCCACCAGAGAACGTTTCTTTGCAATTGGCAACCATGGAGCACCCTGAAAGAAAGCCAACTCTTCCATCTTATGCCTCTTTCTCATAAAGTCAGTCTCAAGGAGTTGAGCTCTCAGAAACACCCCCTTGAAAAACATTAGGATCTGACTTATAATTGGTGTAATTACCGTCTAAAAGGAAGAAAGTAAGATTTAATTAACCAGGCACCACTTCTACCAAGTTTGCTCTCTGCTAAGCATACAGCTGAAGAGCTAAGCATGCTGTTTCTCAGAAAGTGATTTTTTTTGTAACTGTCATGGCAATGACATCTTTCTGATGGACCCAATAGCAACGAAACAGCAAAGACAACCACTGAGGTGTTACTAGTTGTCTGCCTTCCACTTCTTGCAGTGCAAGTTAATTTCTAGTTTTCAGCAGATCCCAGATGGGCCTTTTTTACTTAAAAATAATAATTCCTGGAGTTGTATAACACTGTGGATTTTTTTAAGGTTTTGTTTTTAAATTGTTTACTTCAGAAGTGCATGGTTGTGTATGAAAGATGCTTCTAATCTATGCACAAATCATCCAAGGTACTTTCTAGCCACAAAGTCTGGGTTGAAGTTGCTTGGAGTCACAACTAATAAAGAATCTTTTTCTTTCCTGCAACTACTGTATATTTTTTCCTTACTTTATAAGAAGCAGAGAAAAAAATTCACCACAGATAATTTAGGAGGGAAACATAGCAATTAAATGTTGCAATAGAGGGATAAGGGGCAGAGGAGGCTGCTGCTGATATCATCTGAAAATCTCAGAAAGACCAAAGTTGACCAAGCACAGATTATTTTCCCTCCAATCCTGATTCATAGTTAATAATTGGCACAAATAATCAATTGGAACCATAGTGCAAATGGATACAACAGAGGTGCCTTGGTAAATGATTCTCTTCCATGAACTTATTAGAGCTGATTAAAAAATCTTGCCATTGATTTTTTGGGCCATCCTGGGGAGACCAAGCATGAGGTCAAGCACATGAAGGATAAGTATATAATTAAATCTAGCCCTTCTGAGAGTTAAGAAGAAATGCCAAGAAGCTGTATGGAAGTTTAAAGCGTTCATCCTGAGATCTACCTGTTTCATAATGTTTCATTTTGACAACAGCCTTCCCCCTCACATCCCACATCCCAAACTAATGAGATATTTAGTCACTGAGAAGAGAGCATTGTGCCAAGTACCAGCTCACAACATTTACAACCTGGGGGAACAGTCAGGCTTATGTGATGGTTTTCAACCCCCTGAATAAAAAGGTTTCAGTGGTGGAGTCTTATTTCCTCCTCACCCGTTCTTTTGGTCTCTCCTTTACTCAAAAACAAGGACACAGGACCACTGGGAAGAGGTGCATGGCATCCTGGTAAGGAAAAGACAGAAAAGCAGAGAAAAACCAAGAATAGGTTGTGAGGAAAGATTAGCTCTGATATATCCAAGTCAACCAAATTACTCTAACTGTAATCTGTATAGACAGTGGAAAGACCTCCAGGGAGCAATCTATTTTGCTACCCTCTGGAGGTGCTGGTATCTCTCAGTGAGTTGATCCAGGGTAGTTAAGCACCTTGACTGGGTACTTCACCTAGACACTTCCATGGATTTCCAAGGGTTGGGAAGGGAGAGCTTCTGGCCGTTTATTACTGCTCATCAGTGAAATTCCTGCTCCCATATCAGCCAGTACAGTGACAACAGCAAAGCTCCTCCTGCTCTCTTTTGAGTCTTTGGGGATCTTTGCCCCATTTAGACATTAAATATTAGGTGAGCGGAATTTGAAGTTGCACACGGATTTGAGGAAGATGCCATTCAGACTATTAAAATCCTCAGACACTACAACCATTCTACTGAAATTCACATAGGAGAAGTTTTTAAGTTTGGAGTAACATAGCAAGAAGTCTCTTGCTATGTATATTTTGAATGCCTGGCTTGCATGGCAGACAGTCCAAGTAAAGGCAAGCCACAGGCTAATGGAGCAATGACAAAGCTTTATCCAACCTTAGCCTTTTTCTATGAGATGTTGAGCACAACATGTGAGCAGCCAGGTAGTCTCCAGGGCCACCGAGCCATCGACAATAGAAAGCACATGAAGCACAAGTTTGGATCAAGCCCATTGTTCCATTTCCTAACCAGCCCCACCTGGCACAGAGAAATTCTCACTGCGTGAGCGGATGGTCCATGCGTGTGAAGCCTGGAAGCACCTGCTGCTACTGCTGTACCTTAGCAAACCACTGCCTGGGAACTTGGGAGAGATCCAGGTTCCTCCAGCAACAACGGACAAGATGCTGCTTCATGTAAACCATATTTGCATTTCTACTCTAAATCTGTTTCAACTCTACCATCCATATGTTTATCAGGGAGGAAAGGCAGAGCAAAGAGAGAGGAAAGAAGCTCAGTGCCGTTTCTCAAATCATTGCAGTGGCTTCAGCACTTGATGCTCATAACAACATTGTTCAAAGGTGGGCAAAAAAGGATTCCATGAGCAGTGTGTCATCACCCAAACTCTGTGAGGTGGAAACCAGTTTTTCTGGGGAGGTGATACAAAGAAACCGAGGAGAATCTCAATGCTTCATTTCTGCTGTTCTTTTAAACAAAACCTTTTGAGGTCCTGTTTTGGAAGCTGACAAATTTTTCTTTTAAAGGTTAAACCAAAGCTAAAAATGAAATGCAGATTGTTTCAATTCAACTCAAGTAAAATGGGTCATCTGTTCTGGGAACATTTCCCTGGGCTGCCCATTTCCTTGTTTCAGCACACTGTGTGAAAATGGAAGGCAGTGCCCCAGCCCAGGGCTGATGAGCAGCCCCTCGTCTTCCCTCAGCCATGGAGGGAGTGAAAGTTTGAAATGAGGGTTTTCCTCCTGTAAATGGAATGATGGCATACAGATATCTCTTCTCAGCTTCTTCATCCACTACTGAACTGAATAACATACCAGACCAGTCATGTATTTCTGTGCAGGCAACTACAGAGCTCCATGGGGAGGACTGAGGCTTGTTCTCTGGTCTGGAGGGAGACTGGTTATTTTGCCAGATGCATGGGTTTGGTTATTTTTCTTTGTGTGAGAGTAGGAGGATTTTTTCCCTGATGTCAGCTAAGCTTCCCTGTTCTTTCTGGTGTGCTGCACGACCTGCCTCATCACCTAGAAGTTTTAAGTAAGAGCCACACTTCTATTGGAAAATCTTGGACATGAGAGATATCTTCTGTCCTTCCTGCTGCCTCCTATTGTGAAGATAGTGGGAGTTTTTTTCATCTTTCACTCCGGGTCACTGCTGTGGGGCGGAGGGCAGTGGGACATGTTCTTTGATGGCAGGTTCCTCAAATATTTCTTGGACAGATATCTACTGTATGGCTGCCTCTGATGGAAAGGATAGGACTCCATGACTTGAAATGGTACCTTCTAGTCTTATGCCTCAAACAGCTAAATAGTCCCTTCCTGGTCTCAGTAATAAACCCTGCTTCTCTCTTGGACTCCGCTGTTCTCAGGGATGTTTGTGAAACGGGTCAGTGCAGTGGCACAGGGAACTGAAGCTTAAGTGAGCGGAATTCCTTCCCCGCCAGCCAGTTTTCACTAACTTCCTCCCACAAAGAATTTAGTTTAGAGTTAATTGAATTAGCAAAGGCCTTCAAATACTTCCACAAGGGACTGGCCTCGTTTTGGCCTCACAAAGCCAATCAAATCAGCAGAGAAGTAGAAAAGCCAGTCAATGACTCACATTAATCGTCTGAGAGAGCAAAGGGAAAAAAACCAACCAAACCCAAACAAAACAGAAAGGCAAAAAAACCCTCAGACTGCAACTCTTAAAAACTTGGCTCGCCCCAGACGTGGAACACTAGATGAAAAATTGACTCTGTGAATTGCATTATAGATTTTGAAGATGGGTCTGTTTCTGAGAGTCTGAGATTGAAAGTCTGGTACGTGCTGCTGAAGCTTTACTACAGCAGGGACCAGCCTATGCCAGGCAGCTCTGGAGAGCCTGGGGCTCACTGCACAGATGTCAAAGGGTCTCTGGTCATGCACACTCTGCCCAGGGTATTGGATTTGGTGCAGGTACTCAAGCCATTTGCCCCTTGCAAGAAAAACAAGTCAAGCATGTGCACAGAAGGAACATAAACATCAGTGGGTGGCCCCCAGGTTCCATCCTCAGATTGGAGAAGGTACCTGAGCTGAGAGTTGTTGGACATCTAGCTTTTTCTAGAACTAAAACCAGGACTGCCTCAGTTTTTTGGTCAGCCAAATTCTCTGAGGAGGTTTGAATTTTGCGGGAGGGTGTTCATCCTACCTCACAACGAAGCACATGGGGCATCCTTCACCATAGAGGGCCAGTTACTGTCATACATAGACATGGCCTCAGCACCACACAACTGGCACAACACGCTTCACTGCAAATTTGCTCTTTCAGTTGCCATAGTTAAATGTGCACTTCAGAGCACTGCAGGCTGCAGTTGCATCATGTATTAAATCCCTGCAACTTCTCACCCCAGATGAGTACAAACACCTGCCACAACCTGCCAATTCAAAGGCAGCACTAAAAATACGGTCAAAACAGGAAAGAGCGACTAAGCTTTCTGGTTTATCTCCCGCCCAGGCAAAGAACTTAGGTTGGATTTGAAGCCCATCTTTGCATCTCTCTCAAGTTTTTGTTTTTCAATGAGTCTGTTACAGAAGGCAGCACACTGAAAGTCCATCCTTCTTCCCAGTTTTTGTATGCTCAACACTAATATTTAGAGATATCTAGGCAATCCTGCTTCAACAGGGGAGTTGGACTAGATGATCTCTATGGTCCCTTCCAAGTCTAAAAAAAATGTTCAGTGAAATTCAGTGAGATGGTAAATAATTTTTATAAAGATCATTTACTGCCTCCTTTAAAAAAAATGAGCTGTATAAGAAAAGATTCTCAGGAAAAGGATTAATTTTGATTAATTTCTTGGCTTAAAATATTCCAGAAGATCTTTTGTACATAAGGTTTTTGGGGGTTTGGGGCTTATTGTTTTAGTTTGGGGTTTTTTTGGCTTTATGGAAAGCCCTAGTTTTACTTCCTTAGGTAGTGAGTTAGTAAGGGTAAATAATAAATCATCTTTGTGAATAAGAAAAGATGTTTCAGAATGCTACATCAAAATTTCCAAAGTATCTAAACAAAAGATTTGTTTTGTTATGTTTTCTCAAAAAAAAAAAAATTGAGACGTGATTTTTCCTCCAAAAATGTGGGACAGAAATACGTTCAAAAGACTTGAATCATTTAATGGGACAAAAATCTAACTTTATAGTTGTACTACAAAAGCCCTGGAAGGTAAAAATGAAAACAGAAGTCTGTATTTCACTTCAATAGTAACAAAAATAGTAGAAAGGGACAATCATAATTTAATTTTATTTTCAGGAAATGGTTATGCTAATTTTGATGGAATAAATGGGCACAAAAGATCAAAGAATAACCTGTCCAAAGCAAGTAAAACACTAAAAATACATAAGTGTTTAGAAGCTTTTCTTTGGTTGTAGAGACTTTAGTAAGCAATGACAAGCTCCAGTGCAAGGAATTGCAATTAAAATAATTTAATTATTTTATTAAATATAAAAAAGGGAAGAAATCTCAGCTAAAAGTCTTTGTAGTGTAGAAAATTATATAAAGCTTTCATTTTACAAGATCTCTCATTCCCTATTTCTTTAGCAACAACCTCAGTTGCATAGGATGACCCCTCCAGATAGTCTTTTAGATAGAATTAAAGATGGTATTAGCTGTCCCTTATGGGAAAAGGAAAAAAGTATTGTGAAACGTGTGTTCTTGCCCTTGTTTTTGGAGCCAAGGTTTTTACCTTAAAAACAAAACAAGATCAACCACATGAGGAAACGTGATGAAAGAGAAAAGAGGAAGAAAGACAGCAAATAATGAGACCTCAGTGCTGGAAAAGAGCAGGTGAATTCTTGGTCACCTTGACCTATGTGAAACTGGGCAAAATCATATCACTGCTGGATGCTTAAGATATTGCTTTCAGCTGCTTTTTTTGCTCATTGTTGTTTTGTAGTGTTATTGCAAAAATCTTTTACTTTTCTTCCCCCCCCCCCCTTTTTTTTTTTTTTAAACAAGGCAAGGCAAAGACGGAAGGAAAGCAGCAGAGGGAGAAGAAATAAGATAGGGGAAAGAAAAATAGAAGGGAGAAAAGAACAACCTCAGGTCTCTGCTTGCAGAGTTGCCAGCAGTTTGGTAGAGCCAGTGGAGACAGCGCTGTTACATGAAGCTTTCTCCAGAGCTCATTGCAGTGAATTTGTTCTCCCTGAGAAAGACAGCAAAGGCCCGAGTTGTCGCAGTGACCAGTGACCAGAAGATCCCATGGCCTCAGCATCTCCATTTCATCTATGTTCCTCTTTTCATCTAACATCATACAAAGGATCCTCAGGGATGAAGATGAAAGTCAGCCTAAGTTCTCATGACATGAAGTCATCCAGCAGATGAAGAAAAACTAGGAAAAAAACATGTTTCCTGTCTCCCAGGTGAATTTCCTGCCCATTGGGATACACCACAAACTGCCCATCCAGAGTATCCCCATCAACATTCCCGCAGCTCTGGAAAAGACAAATGAACCATGGCCAAGAGAGCTCAGGCCTTCTTGTTCTACCTTCCACTTGTCACTTCTCATTCAGATGATGAAATAATCTGATTAGGTGAGTTGGGAATTATCAAGATTCACTCACTATCCTTATTTTCACCTCACGGGCAAAGGTAGAGATTGTCGACAAATTGAGAAGCGCATGCTGAGAGCTCAATTGAATTCCCATGGTCCCAATTTTAATTCCGAAATCAAGAGATCTTAACTGTCTTCTTGTTGTTTTCAAATCTCTGCCTGTCTTCCAGGTTCTGTGAGAGCAGGATTCTGACTGACCTATCCACACACTTTCCTTCCTCTCCTTTCAGCATAATAGAGCTTGACTAGGGACCTTCAGCTGGAATATTATAGTTATTAATTATATTTACTAACAATAAACATAGAGATTTTTGTGATATACAACAAACAGACCCAGATAGGTTCCCCATATACATAAAAATACTGCGAGTGAAGATGCTTCCGCTACCAGACCAGGGAAGAAATCACCAATGCAGACATGGTGCATCAGAAATGCTGACTGGGTAACCTATTAAACTCCACAGACCTCAGCACAGCACATCTATATTAATGATTGCCAAACTGGATAAAAAATGGGACAGATAGCTCAGTTTTTTACATCTGTGTTCAACCGCAATATGTTTCTGGCCTCAGTTCTGTGTAACTGTGTTTCTCAGCATGTCTTGTCTCCATGTATCTTCAGGCCTGTGGTCTGTGAGATCCTGAAGAAGGAGATGGATCAGACTTTGCATATTTGTCATGCATGATCTACCCACTGGCTGACATCAGCCACTTGCAAAGATTGTGTCACAGAAAGGGCTGAACTTTATGGATGGTGTCCTAGGAGTTACCATTGCCTGTTGGTTATGTATCTTGGAAGGAAGAGGCAGGGCAGACAGGGAGTGAGAAGAGGGCACAGGGATGGGAAAGTCCATTTTTCAGCTCAATCACCGCAGTCAAATCACACTATCATAATTAAAAAAAAAGAAAATACAGAAGCAGAAACATGGCACTGAATCCTCATTACTTTACTGGAGAGGGGACTGCAGCTGCTCCTTTACTACACAAACTGCCTCATCCAAACCAGGAGCTTTGCATGTCTGCCTGGGGGAGGGGGCAAGGGATGTATTAAGTAGTGCAGACTCTATCTTTTGCAGTGTAAACTGTATATGTACTGACTAATACATCGCAAGCATTAAGCACACTTCTCCCCTTTACCTCCTCCTTCTTCCTCTTTGTAGATGAGCAGAGATGTATGACCCAGATTTCAACCAGAGCATATGTGTTCTAGAGAGATATTTATTTTTGTTGTTTAATCCTCAAACAGGAAGAAATAATAATCCCAGAAATTGGGATGGAGGCAGGTGTCAGAGGGAGCAGAGACAGCCAGAAAGCTGACTGAGGCCCTGGGTAGTGAGCAGCATGGACACTGCCACACAGCAAGAGTATTCCAGATGCAAAGACAATCACTGAAGGACTCACAGCCAAGGAAAAAACAACACCAAAACCACCAATTCAAACTCAAACCAAAACGTTAAACAGCTGGATCTCACAGGAGAAGGGGAAGATTTCTGGGAAGGTCACTCAGCAGACATTTTTCTCCAAGTCAGTGCTGTTCTCAGAAATGCATGGTATTTGGGTACCACAGTGCTGCTGAGCTGCAGAAGTCAAAACAGACAGTAGAATAGGTATAGTATTTTTGCTTTGCAAACAAAACAATATTATCAGTCAGAGGTATATGTTTGCAATGAAAGTCCATTACTCGCCCAGTGACGCATATTCTCCACTGACACTCAGGAGACCCACACATTGTTCCTGGCTTTATTGCACGGCCTTGGAAAAGTTGCTTTACCTTGATGCTCTTTCATAGCTTCTGGCTGCATAAAGCCTTGGTGTCTTTGAATATTGACTCTGTTATTATAGGATGGAAAAGTTTCTTGAACCACACACCTGCATGCATGAGAGGGACTTTCTGTAATTATTGTGATAGGAAACAAAAGAAGAATGGTTTATTTGAAAGTGCTTGATGTCTTGCTATTGATTGAAGGTTTTGGTTTGGTTTTCAAAAAACAAATTGAAGAATGAATTCCACTTTTCTTTTTGGCTGGATTTTGCTTTATTACATCTCTTCATTTAAATTCTGTCTGTTTTGATAAGACAGTTGAGGTTTCTTTACTTCCCAACACAAATTGGATCAGGACATTTGTGACTACTGTCCCAGATTTTCATGAGCTGGCATTCAAACAACACTCTTATAAGCGCTAGTTGAACCTTACTGGTAGTAAAACTCAAAATTTGTGGAAAACATAAGAAATGAATGATGAGAACTTGCTTAAAAACTTGAATAAATATTCACCAGGGAAAACAAAAAGGCTGTGCTGCTTTCACAGAGCTAATATTAATTTACTGATTTCTTGATTAAAACGAAAATGGAAAAATGATTCCCAGCAGGTTCCTCTTCTTTTTCTAAGTTAATAGCAGGGATGCCATTACACTGAAAATGATACATTTGATGCTAAAACCTAGAAATGTGTTCATTTCTTCAATTCATTTACCCAGTGAGGCTCAGTGATGTTCCACTTGGCTAGGACAATCTTCCTGCATTCATTAGATTGAAAAAGTAGGGCAGAAAGAGCAACTCATCATTACATGCTCTAAAAACTGGCTGTTAACTGGAGCCCAGGAGTTGGATGCTATGAAATGAACTTTGAAGGGCAACACAGCAGCAATCCAGTCTTGCTACTGGTCAGCCACCGTGACCTGCAGAGTGGGAGCAGAGAGTCAAAGCGACTTGGGAAAGCCAGGGCAAAATTCTTTCTCTACCTTTAGAGAAAGAAGGAAGTCAAGATAAGCAAAAGATAGATGCATGATCAAAGCACAGGAAAGCTTAGTTCTTGAAATGTGTTCTTCACAATGAACTCAATTCAGGCAAAGACAGAGGCTTTGGGAGATGTTCCTGGGAATATGGAGCCCAACAGTGACTCCTGTTACTTTCAGTGGTATCTCTCCGAGACATGTGTTTGGTCTGGCAGAGGACCTTTTACCTTTCTCTGGTGCTTACCAACTCATATTGACATTGATGTTAATGGCAGTTGAAGATTCTTAAAGACTTGGGTCCTTCATAAAGATCTGGTATTACTTATTGCTTGTACTGCCATTTTGCCCTTGCCATTGCTTCTTCTTCAGTGAAGCAAGCTAGCGGAGATGAAGTCAAAAAGTCCTTTCACAGGGACACCAATACCTTCTGGGAAGGCTCAGGAGGTTGAAAGTGAAAGTTTCAGCTGCAAAAAACCATGTCCAAAATCCCTTCGGACACCTGTAGGTTGTGCTGCCTGGCCTTCACCTAATGATTTCAAAAGGTCAGAGATTTCCACTGGGTCCTGAGTATATCTGCCAGTCTCTACTACCTTTGGGCACCTAAAATGCCACACCTATGTTCAGATATCTGTTTTTTGTCTCAAAATGTCAGTGGCTTTCTAACAGTTACGTAAGAGGAACTTTTATTTTCAAGAGGAAAATTTAATCCCGCAGTCAAGAAACTTAAAGACGAAGGCTCTGATGAGGTACAGCTGAAGTGAGCAAGAGTTTTGCACAAGTTCCCAGCCCTGCTAGGTTATCACTAGTCAGCAAAGACTTGGCTGTTCCATATCAAAGAATGATCCATTTTGGGCTGCCAAAAGCTGACAGGAAGCTGATAGACAAGTCCTGCTTGTTATACATCCCGGCTGAGTGCTGCCCACACACTCTGTAAGTACCTAAGGGAAAAATGGTCTTCGTAACGGAGATCCTCACAGTACAAGATAGCAACCAGCATGTGTAGTTCTGAATCAGCTGTCTTTGGAGAGCTGAATGCATTTGAAAAGGCCACTGCTACCAGCTGCGCTTCTCTAAGATGAATTTTCCATTTAGCACACAATTAATTTTCCCTTGCCCGAATGAAAGGGACATTGGATTCCTCAGGGACAGATATCCCTATGAGCTTGGCCACTGGGCAGGAGATGTTCTTCAGCACAGATTCTGGGTCAGGTTTGGGCAGGGAGGGTGTGTTTCATTTCAAATATTAACAAGGATAAGCATTTTTGTTGGATACCAGAAACTCCTCAGGGAGAAAGTCCTAGATATAGGGAACGTGCAAGCAGTGAAATTCCACCCATTCAGCATTTATTTTCTGTGTTACTTGTGTTGCTGCTGTGCCTTCAAAATCCACACAACGTTAAGCAGACAAAGGCCATTATAAGGTTCAGTCTGTTTAGTGGGATGCATAATGCTCTTGGACTTAGGGTCAGGTCTGCTCTGCTCCCAGTAACCAAAATCAAACGAAGGTTTGGCTTGCAGAAGAATGGGACTTGAACCATTTGTGTGCAAACTGGCTGTAGGGGCAGCGTTTGGGCATAATCATAGAATCATAGAGTCATCTGGGCTGGAAGGGACCTTCAAAAGTCATCTAGTCCGATCCCCCCACAGCCAGCAGGGACACCCCCAACTAGACCAAGTTGCCCAGGGCCTCATTGAGCCTCACCTTGAATGTCTCCAGGGAAGGGGCCTCAACCACCTTCCAGTGCTCCACCACCCTGGTTGGAAAGAACTTATTCCTAAGATCCAATCTAAACCTGCTTTTCTTCAGTTTAAACCCATTGCCCCTCATCCTGTCA
>JAOQGH010000069.1:34042709-34057303 GCA_025769975.1 Gallinago jamesoni
CCGGAGCCTCCTCTTCTCCAGGCTGAACAACCCCAGCTCCCTCAGCCTGTCCTCGGAGCAGAGGGGCTCCAACCCCTAAGTTGTGCGTAGCCCACAATGCCTTAACTTCCCAGAATGGAGAACTGATTTGGTAGGTCCAGATGAGTACTGTGTGACACACCACAAAGGCAACGATAAGGAATAAAGCACTAAATAACATTATAGCACATAACAGTATAGACACAGGCTACAAGGCTGGGCAACTTCTGAGAGACAGCACTGGAATTGAAAAATTGGTACCATCCCTGCTATGGCTGAAGAATGAATCATCCCCAGAAGAGAAAAAAAAACGAAAGGAACAGCACTGCAACACTTGCTGGTGCTGCAGTTCCAAGGTGGTCACCTGTTCTCGGACTGGGAAGTTACTTGAGGAAAGAACATGTTTGCACTCCCCACCCTAAAAGGGAGTGAAGCAGCCTGATCTGAGGGTACTGTTCAGGGGTTGCCATGGTAAGAGGCAGCAGATGGAAGTATATAGGGAAACTGCTGTGTGCTGCACCCAGGCTGAGAATACCCTGGAGCTCCAGGGATAAACCAGTGCTTTCGATATGCATGCAAAATGCACAAATAAAGCCCTGAAGGAAGCAAAAAAAATGAGAAAGTCTGCTTATTCTGAAAGGGCCCTTTAAAAGACCCAGCTCTCAAGTCCTCTGCGCCCAGAGCCAGCATAATTGATAAAATTATGGATTATTGGATAGAGCCTGGGAAACATCAGAAGAACCAACACCAATAAGCTGGAAGGCCTGCCCTGCCACGTCCTCAAACAGCAGCCAGGCTTTGAGCTCACATCCAAATCTGTGGGGTTTGACCATTGCCTGCCTTCCCCCACAACAGAGGCGGGGAGCAGTACTGTGGAACACTCACACCCTGCAAGGGGAGCTCCGAGAGCAGGAGCTGATGAAGGGAGGCAGCTCGCTCGACTTAATGCAGAACTCAAAGGCGAATTCCGGCTCCCAGGAGCATGTGAAATTTGCAGTTTGCTGCAAACGTTTTTTGCTGATTGTGTCACAGTCAGTTTCCTAAGGAGGAAGCAGGGAACTCAGCCTTATTTGCATGACTTTCACATCCCTCTCCTTGGCTGAGAACACACTGTGCTGTTCGATGGACAGCTCCTTTCTGATTCACTGCTCTAATTATGTTTTACAGCCGGAATATGGTACTTATGTCAAAGCTGATGGGTAAAATTCTACTGAGAAGCAACAACGTTTTGTATCGTTCTCCTGTTGTTCATTTCCACGGCTTCCCTTCATTTTTTTTCCCCTCAAGGCTCATTTTCCAGGCACTAGTCGTTCTGGAGAGAGATGTTCTCACCTCCTTGATACTTTCTTTGACTAACAGCCATATTCTTTCTTTATTTGTTTATTTATTGTACATTTGCAGGCATACGGTGACAGAAAGAGAAAATAAGGACAACGGGTTTACAATTTGTTTAAAGTAGCTGATAAAGAGCTGGAGGATTGTCTGCAGTTAGACCTCCACAGAGACAATTATTTTGCACAACAGAACAGGAACATACGTGTTTAGAGAGATATGAATACATATTTCCAAGACTAATTCAGGCCCCTATGCTACATGGAACTACCTCTGGTGTGCTCTGTTATCCCCACATGCAGAGACTCTCCTGGACCACATGTCAAAGGAGATATCCATAGGCTGCCCCTCTCATCCCAGACAAAAGCCACCAGGGAGAGCTGGGCAGTTATTTCTTGGTCCCAGCCATCTACTGGAGGGACTACCCCAAATTTAGGGGATCTACTCACTCCATTTTTGCTTATTTACTTCTCTTGAGAGGCTCAGAGAAGCCATCCCTCAATTGCAAATCTGGACTAATCATTCCTTATGTAACCAACTCATAGCACCACACAGCCCTTCTTGGGAGAGAAGGGCTGGCGCGATCCACTCCCACCCTATGGAAGAGAGGAAGAGACTATTTCAGAGATGCAGTCACAAACAGGACAGACGCCAGAGCATCAGTGCTGCTGGGCTTCGTTTCATAGAATCATTTTGGTTGGAAAAGACCCTTGGAATCATCAAGTCCAACCATCTACCCTACTCTACAAAGTTCTCCCCTACACCATATCCCCCAACACCACATCTAAACAACTCTTAAACACATCCAGGGATGGTGACTCAACCACCTCCCTGGGCAGCCTGTTCCAATGCCTGACTACTCTTTCTGTGAAAAATTCTTTCCTAAGGTTTAGTCTAAACCTATCCTGTTGGAGCTTGAAGCCACACCATTTTCCTTGTCTCCCATTATTTTCTTCAGCTCAGACGATGCTGGAGCTGTTCCAGGGGCTCGATTATTCCCTGGCTATTTCATGCTGTAAACTACAGCAGGACTTCATGCCATCACATACAGCCAGACAGATCAAGTGCTGCTGTGCATGTTTGCCAGGTATGGAGAGGAGAGGGAGTGGAGAACACTCACCGCTGCAACGGCAGCAGGTTTGCAGCCTGGGTAACAGGGAAAAAAACAAAACCATGATCTCTCATTTAACTGTGCTAAATGACAAATTGCTCACAGGCAACTCTGCCCACCGGGGAAACCAACATGAAAGGGATTGTTTCTCATTTCCTAAAGACTGCTGACCGAAGGAGGAAGGGGAAGAAGGTGCATTTGAAATGCTGGTCAGGTGCTTTACAGTGCTCGGCCGCAGCTATTTTCTCCATTTTCACAAGAACATTTGGTATAGCATTATTCTTAGTCCTTGGCAACATTCAAATGAAAAGAAAAAGCTCAGGTGACTGTTTCAAAGATAATGTTCTTTCATTGCTCAACTCCAAATTCTGCTTCTGCAGAGCTTGAAGTACAGATGGTTTTCTTTTCTATTTCTTCTTTTTTTTTTTCCTAAACTTAAACCTGCCAAACTTAGGGTTCAGAGATCTGTCTTTTCACACTGCACCTGCTGATGGTTGAAGCACCTACACTGTGCTGGAAGAGTACTTTTGCACCACCCTTTCCCTGCCAAAAAACACATTTTGCCGTTGTTAAGAAAATCTTGTACCCAAATCTTGGCAAGGGAAAAGAAATGCTTAATTTAAAAACAAAACAAAAGTCAACTTTTTATTCCTTTGTTGTATTTGTTTGTTGTACCATACAGTGCATATTCATAAAATATAAGCCTCATTTTCTTAGAATTATAGAATAATTTAGCTTGGAAGGGACCTCTGGAGGTCACCTAGTACAACTGCCTGCAGAGCTAACTTGAAAAGAAGATCAGGCTGCTCAAGGTCTTTTGTAGTCAAATCTCCAAAGCCCCAAGGATGGAGAGCCACACCTCTCTGGGCCCTTGTTTCAGCACTTCAAAACACTCACTTTTTTTCATATATACAGTCAAAAATTCCTTTGCTGCAATTTGTACTCACTGGCTCTTGTCCATTTATAGTGCACCTCTGAGAAGATTTTGGCTATGTCTTTTCTATGGTCTCTTTTTCAAAAGTCTATTTGCTCATTAGCTGGTCATTGTGGAGAAGCAAGAATCTCCCAGTCTCACACATGTGGGTCTGCTCTGCTCCTCACACACCTCATGCTGGTCATGTTTTCTGCCCAGTTTTTCTCTTTATCCTTGCCTGAGATGACCCATCCCACTCATCCCAGCATGACCAGGCTGAGCAAGCCCATCATGTAGAAGATGAGAAGGAAAGGTGCATGAGACAGATCTGAACAAAACATCAACACAGGTGTCCAGACAAGGGAAATAGTCCCCGTGACTCCCCCGTAGCCATCTAAACACTCAGTTGGGACTGACTGGCTGCTGGCTGCTTTGCAAACATGAAGAAAACCCACCTTTTCCACATTTTCCTGGCTCAGCTTTGTTCTACTTCACATATACATATTTTGTCAAAAACAAGACATGTAAGTCTGATAATGAGCCCAAATTCAGCAACAATCTAACCTTTTCCTCCCCACTCCAAAGGAACACTTGCTAGAATTAACATACACTAATTAGTATATTCTTAGTGTCAGAAAAGGTCTTTGATAAGTTTTGATTATATTTTGATGCTTGATCTTTGCGTTTCAGTTCAGGTTGCTTCATGTTGTGTTTTTATTCTTTTCCTCTTACTCATCCTGATCAATACATTTCTAAATTCTGGCATGAATCCTCAGGAGTATTTGCCACAGCTCTAAGCAGTCCAAATCTCTGTATTTCACAACTCAAAAACACGTTGAACTTTCTGGGATTGTACAATGACAGAGTCATGTTAACAGCTCTGACTCTATTTTCCAGCCAAATTGCAGATAACCTTTAAATAGTCTTATGGAGGGATTTCTCCAGAGACTATTAGGCCCAACTTGTACTTAGAGATCATTTCGTTCTCTGAATAAACTGAGGTTACCAAGAGGTGACATTTCAACAATGGCAACTCTTCTTATTTCTTCAGTAATACATTTCGCTAGAGCCTGGCCTGGGATGTACTAACGCTTTCCCCAGATACATGAAGTACAAGGAACTAGTAACAGCAGTTCATACTGAGGTGTGTTAAACCTTACTTCATGGCCCAATTCTGGAAAGAGCTCTACAGCCTTAGTCTTACACCGCTTCCATCATGCTATTGTCTTTGTTTTTATATACAATTGAGTATCAACAGGAGGAGAAAAAAAATGCCAAAGGGAACAGTCCATTGCTCTCTCTGTCAAAAATGTTTTTAAATGGTTCATTAAATAAGATAAATTGTTTCCTCATTACTATTCAAACCAGTAAATAATGCATTTTTGAAGAACACTTTATTAATTAAAAATGTTTATGTCTTTACTAAATAGAGTGCAACAACTCTTTCTAATATCAAAGATGTTGTTATTTCTCTGATGTTGTCATTTCCTATTAAATTATCACTAAACAAACCCAAAACATTAAGTATTTACCCCTAGAGTCAAATTTAGCCTGTAGAACTATACAAAGGCCCACTTTCCATGCCTGACATCCAGGGATCCATCCACTCCTTGAAAGAACAAGGCTGATACCTTGTATTAATTGTACCTTTTGGCTTGAAGAAAAATACCAGCATGAGAAAAGTGAAAACACCACAAAAATCAGGGAGATGGACATTTTAGGTTGTGCATATACCTAAGAAGGATCCTAGCTCAAGTTAAGAATAAACTGCAAAAATAGTTTGAGTGTATATGTGAATTTAGAAAATGAATATGGATTCTCACTGTCTGTACCAGGTTGGATTGGAGGGGTGGTCGGGATATTTCTGCAGAAGCAGGACTGTGAGACCAGCTGGAAGATCAGATTGCAATCTCACCTGGAAGGGAATTCAGTTTTAACCTCCTGGACACAATCCTAATATTTACTATGAAAAACCACGCCAGTGCTGTGACAAGATAGTTTGAGAGGATGTGTGTGGCACTGAGGGAAATTACTTTGGGGATGGAACCAACAATTATGACTTTTCCTCCTAATAAGTTGTAAATGAAAAGTATTTGTCACCTTTCCAGTGTCAAGTGGAAATTGCTTTATTGCTTCACATGAAACACAATGTTTTCTTCTCCATATGACATTTAGACCAAAGGTTGCAGAAGTTCCTACATCAAAAAAATGTTGGAGTATTACTGTATTAGAGAAGTGAGAAAGACATCATGCTTAATACCATTCCTTGCTCCATGGCCCAGCCCTGCAAAAATAAAACAAAATCCTCCTGCAGGAAATGGCAATCTCTACCCCTCACAGGAGATGTTTAGGATTGTTGAACCAACTGTTGAGAACTAAATGAACTTTTATTAAGGGAACTTCTGGTTTATGTGTATATATTTACTGTTCTTAATACAATGTTCCAGTAAGGGTTTTTGTCTGTCCTCCCTGGTTGGTAAACTCCTTTCTTCTCCTAGAAGGACGTAACGTGCCTCTTTAATGAAAGATCTGATGTTCTGTTTATCTAAAGTTTATAATATATCACAACTACCATTATTTGTGCACAGCACGGTTCCAAGGTAGGATTCAAAGCAACTTTAAGCTGATGGGCTGATGTACAAGGCCCTTTTTTTCTGTCAGCACCACACCAGAGAGTGCTCCACAGTAAGACCGCATCTGTCACAGTGGCTTTTTACAAGCTAGTTTCAACAGCTGAATAGAACGTCAGGACTTTCTGTTGCACCTCTGCATCCTCTGACACCAATACACATGGTATTTTTATGAAAGGAAAATAAGATAGAAATATTGTCCCTTTAGGGAGAGGGGGCATTCAGTTTGGAAGAAGTGCAGAAGCCAGCCTTGGAGCTGCTGGGAGTTGGTGTTTCAGCTGTTCATAGATGTCCTATAGCAGGAGGCACTGGTTCATGGCCCAGCTTGAAATCTGGTCCCAGCACAGCTCAGAGACATTGCTCCACGAGAAGGAAATCTCCTCTGCCAGTGCCTTAAAGGTGCTGTTGAGCCCAGTATTCATTGAATACAACAATCCAGGAAAGTCACATGCAAAAGTGGGAGGTCCTTGCTACTTTCAGGAACAGCTGGGAGTATCGCCCAGACCATGCTACCCCTGAGCTGCCTGGAGTCTTCAATCACAACCCTCTTTCTTCTTCTGATGGTCTGACACTCAACCGACTCAAAGCAGAGGATAAAAAAATGGATTCACTCTTCTATATTAATGCTGTGCTATACTGCAATACTTTTTATAGGTGTGCACTAAATAAAGTAACAGAGAGACTAAGTCACAAGGTAACAAATACATTCCCAAGCATGACAAAAATGCAGTCTTAAAATTTCACAGCCTGGCCTTTTACGCCTCTCTCCAAAATGAACAAAGGCATCTATCCAACATAATTTGGATTTTGGTGCTCCCACTTGACTATTCCCACTGAAGTAAGGTGTGAGGTAAGCAGGGGAGGCAGTGTCATTAAATGGAAAAAATGAACAAGGCAACACAGTTACTCTGAAGTTACAGGACTTTGGCTGCTCTGCACTGATTGCTTGAATGCTTTTTTTTGTGAAACACTTTTCAGTAAGGCACAGCTTCATTTCCAAAATGTTAACAAAGCTAAGGCCCTAGGAGCAGCCAAGAAAATTAGAAAAGTTCACACATTTGAAAGCATACAAGAATAATCCCTTTCCATTTTCAGGACAGAAAGGGAGCTGCAGCAGTGTACATCACCCTGCTGAGGGTACCTGGGGCTTTGCAGATGGGAAACGAGTCACATGTGGGAAACGAGTTCTTAATTATCAATGAGGTATTATCTTGTGATCATTGACTTCAGATTCTTTACAACAAATGGTAAATCTTGCTGATCAACTTAACCCCATGGATGAGAAAGCTACTTTTTGTTCATTTTCTTTCTGAGCTTTGGGCCTATTCTGGTCCCAGATCCCTCAGTCTATTCGGCACATCCCAAACTAATTTCAATTACACCTTATTATTCCAGTTTGGGTTAGCCAGAAAGTCTCTGTAAACGTTTATGTGTGGAAGTGGCAGAGCATGGTCACGTCCCAGCTGGAGTCCCTCGGTACCATCAGTCTAAAGAGGCCTGGAGAGCCATGAGAAGAAGAGGAGACAGGAGGATATTTTGCTTTCCTGGCCATGCAGTTATCAAAAAAAGCCCAGGGGAACAGTGACAGCCTTGCACAAAAGATCAGGAGGACAACGAGCCTAATGAACTCAGCATGAATGTCCCAAATATCTTCATGGTCTTGTTTCAGGTGTCTCATAGGCTTCTACTTTACGATGCCCCATAGGGACCAGTACGCCTGACTATGAAAAATATGTAGGATGATATGAACGAATCAGCAGCAAGGGTCTGAGAGAGGTGACCTGCTGAGGCAGGCTATGAAGGACTGAGAAGGGAAAGGAGCAGAGAGAAAGGAAGTGAGGGAGAGGGAGTTAAGGCAGCAAGGGATCACAGGGACCTGCTGGGGCTGTGATTGAGAGGGAAGAGGAAGCAGAGGTGACTGATTAAAATAATGGTGACTCTTGAATGTGTCTGACATTTGGATGAGACAGTGTCTCTAGTCAGTATTCAAAGCAATAGCTGCTCAGACTGGTTTCCTTCACCGAAGAAAAAACAGCTTTCCCCTGGATGTAAAGGGAAAAACCCTGATTTGAGTTTTGGGGGGTAATGCTTTAAATTTTTTTAATTACCAGGAAAATTAAGAAGCTTAAAGGCAGGCAATAGTCTAGCTGGTTCCCTGAACACCTCAACTGCTGAGCCTCACTTAAGACAATCCCACCTTTTGTGCATCTCCCATTTGAAAGAGAAGATTACGTGAACTGGAATAATTCTGTGAGTGAAAGCAAAACAACCTCAACTTCAGGAGGAAGAAAACTCCCTCCGAGCACACATTCCAGTCTTTGTTCCAGTTATTTATTTCTTTTGTCTTTCAACATCCAGCAATCAAAGGAATAAAAATGGATTAGAAAGCACGCACACAACAAGTGATGGCTTAATACATCAAAGCAGGTGTGACAAGGAGTGGAATAGGAGCCAGAGAAAGCGACAGCTTCAAATTAGAGCTCGAAAGCCTACACGTGGAGTGGAGCTGTCACAACGCAACACACGGAGCCCTGTAAAACACAATTGCAATTCCAAACGCAGCCTGGGATAAAAGCAGAGCAAAATGAACTTGCCGATGTTACCGGTGTCGATGTTGTGACCTGTGACACTTCAAATTAGAGATCACCAAAGCACAGCCCCTTCTGTAGTTAATGCCAGCGCAAAACTCCTCGCCCAGTGATGAACTCGGTTGGGCTGTGTCGCTAGACACACAAGAAGGTTTAGATGTGTCTGCTCATCGCCCTCACCTCTCAGGTACCATCAAACACCCTTTTCCTAAAATGAACGGGGTTTTCTTAACTGTGGATTTCTTCCTTTCCGAGATGCAGTGAATGTCAGAGACCCTAACCTGCAGTGACAGGAGTGTCTCAGCACAAGGTTCCCAGACAGATTTAGCCTAATTAAAATGTCCACTGCAGTAACACTCAAAAGCTACATACAGCCTTATAAATATCCCATGCAGCTGTAAATTGAGTATTTTCTCACACTTGCAGGAAAGGTTCTGGGCTTGCCATGTGCCCCAAAATGATCTACAGTTACCCCCTGAAGGGCTGTAAATGAGAATAAATTAATGGGGGGTTCTGATGACCCCCACTGCTACATACAGAGGCGGGGAATAGGTTCAGGGCACTTCCAATCCCATTTTCAACTGTATCATGCTCAGCCTGGCATGATATTATCCAAAAATCACATTTGTTGGATGCGACTACCAATAGAATTGAAACACGACAGTCACGGAGTTGCCTCCAGCACAATCAGGACATCCCTGCAGACCAGAAATGATCACCCATAGCTGAATATCATCACCCACCAGCGGGAAGCTGGCTTCTTCCCCACTCGCACCTCCCTTTGACTGAAACGTTGCAACAGATCATGCAAGCACTCCTCGACTGTTTCAGCACAGTCAGTCTGCCCAGCTCAAGTCCCTTCCCTTGGGGACATCAATGCTGTAACACACTTACATGGTGTTGCTGCAATTGGCACTCCAAGGGGAATGCGATTCCCCTTCTACACAAATTACTGGCTGTACACAGAATGTACTTTTCATCTCAAGCCAGAGTAAAGCAAAGAGAAAGTGCACACTTGCTGCCTCGGAGCAATGGACATACTTAGATGCTTTGCCGGATCAGGTACTCAGTGTAGACAGGATCAATAAAGTTCATTGTTATAAACCACAATATAGAATTTCAATGTCCTGATTTAAGCAGCTCCTGATCAGCTGGGACACAAGGGATGCTGATGCTGTTACACTGGAACATCTTGCGGTTATTCACCAACATCAACACACTGCAATGCAGCGTGTAAGTCGGAGCACTTGGCCACTTAGAGAGAGTGGTTGGTTTTCTGCCAGTATATCTGGCAAGAGTGCTGCCAGTGACTGTCACCAGTGTGGAGTACAGCAAGGCACCATCGATACTGGCCAGCTTTTTTACACAGTGAATGTAGGAGCAATACTTTTTCCAGACACATAATAAATCTATGCAAAATGAATATTGTATTTGTTGCCCAGAGACATGAAAATGTTGTCTTCCCTCCAATTACTGTCTTGGAAATCCAAACTGATGGGGGTAAGAAGCAGCAGGGGAGGGCTCAGGATGCTCTGGCTGAATGACATGCTATTCACCCTGTCATAATGGCCAATAGCAGACAGCCAGGTTTTCAATTAACTCCCTGTGTGTGATGGACCTGGATAACTCTTCTATTAGCAGTACTTTAAAAGGCCAAAGAAACAGCAACACTTATCCCCTTGAAGTACCACAACTTCTCAACACACTCAATGAGGTTTGCAACTTCAAATAAGCCCTGAGCCAAAATTGGATCTCGATTACAAAGCTATTAGAACATTTAAAAAGTGCAAGTTGAACAGAGAATATAGTTGAAGGTACATCTCTAGCTTTCTAAGGAGAGACAAGAAAGAGAATTCATTTCTCATTGGTGAGTGGGTCAATGCAATTTGCTAATCTGCAGACGAGAGCTGTCTCTGTTGGCAACACAGATGTAGGGTTGTACATGGCCAAACAGGAGACATTTGAAGATCTTCTCAATAGCTGCCTGCAAGGAAAGTTTGGTAATTACAGGAGACGCAATTTAAATAAGCCTCGGAGGGAGCTAAGCTGGTGATGGGAAGTGGAGGTCTTCCTCCTCACTGGGTTTTTCCAAGGGAGAGTTAAATGAGGAGTACCTCTGGTGTCTTTGGTGCGCAGAGTGACATCAAGTGTCACAGAATGATTGTCCTTAGGACATCTTTTAGCAGCAGAAATCCTTTCTGCCACCATCAGCAGTGCAGTTGAACTTGAAAACAAATTCCTTTTGCAGCACATCAGTGTCCTGTATCTCTGCTGACCTTAAGAAACCCAGTTCTCAATCACAATTACCCTCACATATAACCCTGTCACAGTCATGAGATCATCTTCCCCTGCCCCCCAATTCTTTTCTATGTCACTTGTATAAGGCAAGAAAAATCCCATGCTGTAGCAATGTCATTCCTGTGCATGTGTTGACCAGGCACCTGGACCAACACCGAACACATAATACACATGGCAATCCTCCTTTAGCAGGAACATGTAAATCTCACTCCTTTGCCTATTCTACTCAAAGGAACATAATTTATTCTGTCCAGAATGGTTGAAATTGGTCAATAAATTCAGAGATCATTAGAGGAAGACTGGGAGATTGACAGACAAAAGGTAAGGGAGCATGTGACTATGGATTCTTTGCTCCTTGGGTAACCAGACTAAAAATAGCAACAGACTGAGAAAGCATCAAACTATGAGAAGCTCTGAATTATGCCCTGAAGAGGTGTGTCTGCAGCATCACTAAAGCAAAGTTGGGTGGGGAAATCTTTCTGAAAAATTGCTCAGAAAAGAAGTTCATCAGGGGACAGTCAGCACTTGCCATTATCTATCTATTCCCTGGCCTCAGGAAGAATATAATTGCATTTCAGTAAGGAGAAGAGGGGGTGAGGTGCTCCCCATCTGTGATCAAATAAGACGTTTTACCAGGGAGACCCATTGTCTCCCCCTACAGGGTGATCGCTATCAGAGGCTACTGAGTATTATACAATTGCTGATCTCCAGCCCTGGAGAGACATTTTGCAGAGCAAAGCATGTAAAGTTCAGGTCCTGAGGGAGAATATGGCAGGAGGACAACATTAGGACACCCTGGGGTAATGTTAGGTGTGGTCATGCAAGGTGACTGAAAGAATCCTGTGCTGATAAAAATTATATTGCTTCACTGCAAAACTGTGATTTCTTTCCTCCCGTTATAAGTCAAGGGAAGGAATCTGTTCTTCCTTCCCCCCGGCAACACTCATTTGGATGCAAGTGGGAATTTCTTTTGGTGCTGTTCCTGGCTCTTCTCTTCGACAGACAGGAGAGTACTTATTAGAGCAGATGCACAGAACGTAGGAGAAAGCCTGATCGCTTTCCCAGTGTTAGTCAGAGAAAATTCAAGTAAACGCCTGTCCACCCTGCAGTGAAACATTTGCCAGTCTTCGCAGGCTGTTCAAGAACAACTTAAGCTCAAACAGTGCTTTGAGTAACACCACAACAGATACTGCCAGTCTCCATCCATCTGCGGAACAGCAGATTTAAGCACTGCCTCTCCCACCACAAAGCCATCAGAATCCCTTGGGTTAAACGCTGTTCAAGGTAAGAGATTCCCACATCCTTCACTAGGACCTAGGAGCAGACCAGTCAGCCTACCCCAGCAACCCAGGAGCCAAAGTCTCTGGCTCAGCATGGCAGGATCTGGTCTTTATCTTGTGCTGCAGATAATATATGCTGTCCTACATCTCCCAAGAGCTTCACAAAAAAATCTCCCTCCTTTAGACGTGCTCCCGGGTCAGATGCAGAAGGGGACCCCAATACTTAGCAGTCCTTCGTGCCACCAAATCACCACACACTTGAGCAAAACCTGAACAAGAAGAAAAGCAGAAAGGAGGTGAGGGGGCTCAGGAGAGGCTGCAGTCTCACCTCCTGTCTATCCAGCTGGGCGGTGGGATTTGTGATGCTCTGTTGCTGCTGTGCAAGAGCAACCTGAAACTTTCTGCTGCCAGGGAAGGGAGAGGGGAAAAAAAAAAAAAAACAAAAAAAAAAGAAAAAGAAAAAAGAAGAGAGTACCTTGCAAGAGGCGTGTTGCTGTTATAGAAAAAACAGATACCACATCAAAAAGGTCTGCTTAAAGACAGTACATATGCCAGCTCCAGGGGATTTCAAATATTTATGGTTTGCTACATTTTTAGTCTTTAAGAGTTCCAGGGATGCTGCACGTAGAATATGATGTGAGCACATCCCATGTCTGACACGGCTGTGGCTTGTAAACCGCTGCAGCAGTGGGAAGGGAGAGGCAGGCTGACACGAAGGTTTCAGAGGCTCACTTCGCTACAGGCCTGACGGGCTTTTTCCCTGTACCCTAGAAGCAAAATCTGAAATATGGCCTTACCTGCTGACTCTGGCACTGCTCCTGCCCCTAGCTATTCATCCCATACAAGACACACAGCACCTTCAAAAGTGCTCTCGCTGCAGGCAGAAAGGTGCAAAGGAGATACGGTGCAAGACCATCGCCTTAGGGCCACTGCCACCACTCCAAGACGTGTTATCCCACCTCTGTCACAGACGACAAAAGAGAGTCCCCATTCTACCACATGGCCTAAATAGATTTCTTACCTTCTGGATGATTAATAACCTGAAGCGGATTAATATTTAAGATCACACTGGGGAGTAATTTGCAAGGTACCAGGAAAGTTTTGCTTCTTCTGCTACAGGAGCATGAGAGCATTACCAGGGGTTTGGTGTGTGTGCAGAACACCTTAGGCATACACAGGACTAATGCATCTAACACAGGTGCTGGAATCCCTGATTATTTCAGCTCATGTCAGCTTCGATTAGAAGAGATTTTGGGTGTGCTTGCTCAAATGCCTCCACTTCTCTTCCCATGTTTCTTGAATAAAATAAACCTCATACCCAAAGCTGAGGTAGCATTTGAAGGAACTCAGCAGCTGCTGAGCACTGGCTGGTGTTTGCCTCTTAACTTGGGGTGGAGATGCATAAATTATTCAGGTTCTTGTATTTTAACTGTCAGAGAAATTTAGGATCCTTAACCCATTTTGCCAACTATCATGTGAGCTCAGGGAGTTTGGGAGAGAGAAAGTACTTTCTGGAGGGTATAAATGTTCATCACGTAATATGTGATGTTCTCGGGTATAAAAATCATGCCCTGCTCTACTTTTCTAAGAAAGGCTTTACTTTTTCTCACTCCAAGGAGGCTGTAAAAGCCTGACACATCATTACTGCTACGGAGGTCACCATTTAAGTTGCCCCTCAGTGATTACACCCAGGTCTCAGGTGATGATGAGCCAACGTGCCAGCGGGCTTTCTGTGAAAGCCCTGGTACTACACTGTACTTTCCTGCGCTGGCATGCTCCATGGCAGCAGGAGCACCAGCCATCCCCCCTGTGCCATCCCATCAGAGCACTGGGTTATAGCGGAGAGGAGCACATCAAAAGACTGGCCTGTCACCTTTCCAAAAATGATGGGTCTGATCCATTTTGAGTGAGCTGAGTTCTCCCTGGGGGGATTTAAACATGCAGTACTTTTTCTGTAGGGCACGTAGAGACTGATAATTGTCCCCAGCCTTCATCTGCCTATCATAATCTGGCAACACTAGACGGTGCAAGGACAGTTCATTTGAGCAGCAGTTAAGGGATTACAACTGGACTGTGTCTGACTGTGCTTTCTTTCTCTGCACAATGACCAGGTCATAATTAGGAGAGGAATGATGGTGTTCAGTGATGTGGAGAGGCATTAAGCTGTTGAGCTTCTGGCACTGTGACCAGGTACATGCTGCCAGGTTTCAAAGTTCAGCAGTTTTTAGGCCTGGCAAAACTGTGGCTTCCCACCATGGCACGGCAGTGAAGGTACATTGAAAAGCCTGGAATGGCCAGAACCACAGCATGGGCTTGGTGCTCAGCCCCTCCAACCCTACCCAGGGAAACAGAATCACAGAATCTTAGTGGTTGGAAGGGACCTTTGAGATCATCGAGTCCAACCACATTAAAAAAAAAAACAAA
>JAOQGH010000069.1:34057403-34106598 GCA_025769975.1 Gallinago jamesoni
TATTTCCAGCAGATGTCTGGTAAGTTGAAGTCCCCAATTAGAACAAGGGCTGGCGTTTGAGAGACTGCAGCCAGTCGTTTATAGAATACCTCATCAACCTGCTCATCCCGTGGTCCAAAACCTGTCCCTACCCAGGAAAACCCTGAAGCAAGATGCTCCACTATGAAATGCGCAGATCTATAGGGGTTCCACTGGTATACAAGCACACACATCCCAATTTAAGCAGAGCTGCTGGAAATGCTATGCCCAAACAGCCTCTTCCTCATCAGCCTGCTTGTAAGAACTCTGAAGTATTGCCTTAATGCTGTTTTTCTCCATTTTTATTTTTTAATCCACATGACCTTTTGGAAAAGAAAATGCTATTGACTGGTTTTTACAGTGTTGTCACTGTTCTCCAGTGTTAATTATTTATAACCATATAAAAGTGAGGCTAAGCACTGAAAGTTCATTTGCCAAAGCCCCATCTCTACTCCCATGCATGCTTTTTTATCTGCTCCTCATAGCAATGTGTGCATTGGAGAGTTTTACTACCAGTTCTTCCCTCCTTGTGAGTACTTGGTCAAGTAAAGCATTAGCCAGGGTTGAACCCTCTAGCATTTGAATTAGGAAATTGTCACCAGCACAGGAACTCCCTGGGTTGCTCATATAATGCCGCGTAATCCTCCCAGCAGAAGTCTAGATGCTTCAAATTTACAATTTTTAAATGATTTACAAGAATGCAATGCACTGTGTTTGGCCCACAGATTTTTTTTTTTAAAAAAAGCTTAGCAATTTCAATATGACAATTTGTCAAGAAATAAACAGCAGTACACAAGACCCTGTAACTTACTGGCTATTCAGTACCCTAAGGAAAATGGCTTTCCAGTCATTTTTATAGGTATGTGTGGGCGATTTTAGATTTCTGTGAAGACAAGCATACACAGGGAGGGGAATAAATGAGTGTCAAAATATGTTTGGCCATATGTATCACAGAAAGGGTGTCCTAAAGATTTTTAAAACAACATTGTATTGATAAGACATTGGTATTTTTCTTTTTTGATTCAGCAGCATGGCTTTGTATTTTGAACATGCTACGAACACATGGTATGACTTCAAAACAGAAGCTTTACTTCATCTGTAAGTTTCTTGAAAAAAGTAACTCTGCCTTTCATAATTCAGATGATCGGTTAGTTTGAAAATATGCTAAAATATTTTATGGAGTGTTAAACCCTTTCCTTTTATGTCTACTTTGTTTCAAGCAGTAGTAAAAGGTACTGTCAAAGGACAGAAAATGCACCTTTTTCTGTTGAGGAGATATTTCAGCCGTATTTTCACCATCCTGAAAGACAGACTATGAATGATTATTCATCTGTCTTCCTATCTATCTACAGCAATATGGGTATCATCTGCTTCTATGATAAAAGCCCCCTGGGAGGCTATACTGTGCTTATCAGATGTGGCAACAGTTGAAATATCAGACGAGTAAGATAATAAATAATAAATGAGCCTATATATTTTAATCTGATGTAGGAAAATGTTAACTGTTAATCTGGATAATGGAGACTCCATGTCCTAAAATCCCATGCCCGTGAACTTCAGGCAACCTCTCTCTGATAGCTTCAGCCTTGACTTTTCCCTGAAATCAAGCTTCTGAAGGCATCAGCATTTCTCAAGGAGGAAAGCACAGCTCCATACTAAATAGGTTCATTTGCTTGAGGCTGGTAATTAGTATTCCTCAAATGCATTTACTATCTCGGGACTCGGATCCTGTGCTCTGAGAGACATCAGGAAACACTACTGGTTCTTCTGTCAGTTCTCCCAAGCACGGCACCTTCTGTGAGGGCCTCTCAGCCCCTTCAGACAGCTGAAATAGCTGGGGCCTCGTTCTTCTAAATCAGCCTTTTCCCCATCTTTGCTTCAGCTGGAAGATTAACATCTGGAAGCAAGGTCCTACAAGTTTTTAAAAGAATCATTCCTAGAAGTTCCTGGAGGGAAAAAGATGGGAGCTACAGGTACAACAAGATAAATGGAAGTTCAGACCAGGGTGTGGTTGATATCTGCAGGTTGTTACAAGCTGGTCACTGCTGTGATTCCAGTGATGTAGTAAGCAGAACCCAGCACGACCTCAGACAGGCTTTCAAAACAAAAACCCTCAGCGACAGCAATGCTCTTAGACCCTGGACTGGGGACCTCTGCTGAGAAAGCAAAGACTGAAAGCTAACACTGACCTTTCTCCTCATCATCCTCTCAGGGCAGGCACCAAAGTAGCAAGCAAAATAGCAGCCTGTGTGCAATTACCATGTGGTGGGGATGCTCAAAGTAGGAGTCTGCAGCACTTGTCACATGCACGTCCCTCCCAGCTGCTCAGTTTTCCCTTGATATGACCCACAGCTTCTCGGCAATGAAGGGTGAGGAGTCCAACTCCATCACTGTTGTGCTGAAGCAGCAAAACCAGGAACAGGAACATAAAGCCAAGCATCAGACACTGGAGAGCCCAATTGTGACAATTCCTTAAACAATCGTGTGAATGATGTGTACGTCAGAGGTAGCTTTTGCTACTTGTAGCATCAAAATACAGCAGGTGTTTTACTTACAACTGCCATGGGGAAATATAGTCTGATGTAATTGTTAAAGATCTGTTCGTATTCCAGGCAGCAAACTACCATTTACAGGATGAAATTGTTTGCTGTTTAAACACTGCCAGTCAAGGACATTAATTGCTGTGGGTTAAATTAAACTAGATGGCACAGCAATAAGATTTGAAGCCTGGGAGAGGGGTAGGGAGGAAGGGGGAGGGGAGTAACAATCTTCTCTCATAAATAATTGGATCTGAAAAGGAATCTTTATAGGGACAGATTAATCTGCAAAGAGCCAAGTTCAAATCTAGTTCACGTCCTAGGGGTATGCCGAGCAGCGCTGGGGAAAGCAAACACTGTCCCCACCCCAAAAAAGCAGTAGTTCAATCTTCTTTTGGGGTATTTATTCCAAATATCTGCCCAGCCTGGAATGCCATATCATAAGCTGGCTGCCTTCCAAGATGGGACAAGCCACACCACGGGACAGGGCGAGGAGACGTCGCCTTGCCATTTTCCAATGAAGCTGTAGTAACAGCCGGTGGCAGCAGGCAGGCAAAGGGACAAGTCCTCATGGCAACCTTTTGTTTCGGCTCCTTGCAAATCTTTTTCACACATACACATGCAGACAAAGACATACAGAGCAATATATTAATTTTACTTTGCAGAGGGAGAGGTAATTTTGGTCCAGTGTCTTACACTCCTATTCACCCTGGGTGCCTTGCAATAAACTCCCTTTCTTAGCTCGTGGGAAGATGTCATTTATTCCTTTACAAATTTAAGCCCATTGTAAATAAATAAATAGCAGCTCTGGGCACCGTTTTTTTCCTTTAGAGCTGTCTTTAAAAACACTAATCAAAATGTAATGACAGGCTGGCAGCCAGCTTCACTATCGAGACTGTTGATAACCAGCTATGCTTTCCAGACACAAAATTAGCATCACACCCACAAACAAAACTATCCTTCTGTCATTTACCCTGTCCCAACCCTTTGGGAAAAGGCAAAAAAAAACCCCACCCAACCCAGTACCCAAAACAAGAGCTTTGCAGCATGTTTTGAAGGCCAAGAAGTTATGGCACAGCTTATATCAAGCATAGCATGAATTTTCAGCATGAGACCAGCAGAGAATACCTGCCATTTCTGCAGTCTCCACCAGGCCCATCTCCTCTGGCAGCGGTTTCATAAGACATTACTATCACCAACCAGTGTTTGATCTGCCATTACCACCTGTATTAGGTGCCTCAAAGCAGCCATGACCTGCTCAGGATGACTCATTTGATTCACTCCCATGCGAACAGAGATTTCTTCTTCCAGCCAGGAAGGAGGTGGGCTGTGCCCATGAGAAGAATAACAGTCTTTGCCTTCTCACCCTCAGCAGAAGGAAAAGGACACCACTACTATTTGCTTGCAGTAATTGTAGGAGATACAACCTGCCACGGCAGAGCACAAGGACTCCAACACCCAGGACACCCACGGACATCCCTTCCATTTCTGCCTCTATTAGGAATCGCAAAAGGAGTAGTTTAAATACAAGCACAAAGAGAAATTGACCCTCAGCATTAAATTAATTTCTCACAGCTCCAAGTATTATTATTTTTTTTTTAAATTACCTTGCAGCACCCCAAATTAATTGCATGTCTGGTCAAACAAAGACCATAATTAGCAAACCAGGACCTGATTCCTCAAGTCTGTGCAATCAGTTTTACCTTGTAGTAATCCCCCTGACAGCAGATGATCTGGCATGCACAAATGAAGGCCTGGGGTTTTATTCATTGTGTCCAAAGACATAGTGCAGGCAGCAGTGATAACACCAGCAACACTTGCATTTCCCTCCCTTAGGGCCACACCAGAGCTCCCCATTAAAAATTTGGCACCGCGGGCTTTTAGGTATTAGAAGAATTGAGCAATTTTCTGGCAATATTATACAATTTAAATACTGATTTAGGTATGTTAAATAAATGCTGTGATTATTTGGAGCAGACTTCTTGAAGTTGCACCACCAGGTAGCTGATAGCTATCCTATTATGAACTCCAGAAGCCTCAGTAGAGATGTACTTAATAATTGTTTGGCATTAATTTGTCATGCAATAATTATCCTATTAAATCTAAATTAAACCCTCCACTCAGACACTTCATCTAAAGTGTGAACATAACAATTAAGAGAGAGGGGGGGAAAGGGGATGATTTCTGCATCATTTTCAGTGTAAGATTTCATGCATTTGTGACTAGCAGCAACAGCAGCAAAAGGGATTTAAGATACTGCATTGAAAAGAGAAATCATTCTGAAACTGAAACACCCCACAAACAAAAATCCATCTTCCCAAGTTACATATGGTGCACAGCTTAGGATAGCACCTTGCTACACTGTAAACTTCAATGCATTTATTTCTTTACCATAAGGAAGTTCTATATTGCACTTCCTTTCTAAGGAACAAAAAAGAATCAAGAAAAATAAATAAATTGAGACAACTGACAAAGGCTGGGATTGCTCTCATCTAACTAGCTAAATAAGAGCTCCAAAACCAGGCTGAATTTTTTTTCTGCAAGCTCCTCCTGTTGTCAGCAGCCAGAGATGGGGCTCTCCAGGGAGAGATTCATCCCACCCACCCCAGAGCTTAGATCTGACAGCTAAAATGAGAGGAGAACAAATCCCATCCAAAAGTCAGACAGGAAGCCTGGAAAGAGAAAGACTTAAATCTAGTTCTCATGTCCTAAGCTGAGATTTGAGGCACAGAGCTGCTCTTCCACATAGGATAATAGAGCTTGAAATGCTTAAAATGTCATTAAGTAGCACTGCTGAGCTGAGGACAGTCCGTGGGTGTGTAAGATAGTTTTCTGGCCTATTCCTGACCGATTTAATTCTGGGATCAAGACAAATGGCTTTCTAAAAGCAAGACAAGATCTCTTTCCACTTGCAATCGCTCAATGAATTTCCACACAGGCTGCAGAGTAGCACAGTACATGACAGTCACAGGAGGGTTCCTTCATCAATCCAAACTGTTCCTTTCACTGCATTTAGGTGTCTCTTTAGAAATGGAATCTTCTGTCCTAGAAGAGCATCCTCTTTAGGTGAAAGTACTGTTTAGCACTTTTTTTTGCATAGGTTTTAGCTATTTTTTATTATTTTTGTCGTGCTTTTCCTCAGAGACAGCAGTTCTTTATACCCTCCAGAACCCCAAAATACCAGTTGTCATATTGATTTTATGGTGCATGATATTTTCTCTTCCTTCCCAGGCTGCCTAAGCTGAGCGTGAGTTTCCCTGTGCCATTCTCCTAGGAGATAATTACCTCTTCACCTTTCTCTTCCCCTACTAACACTCTCTACTCTGCCAACTGCATTTTCCCACAGAGATGGTATTACTCATCTCTCTAACAAAACTCTGATGATTTCTCAAATTATACTTAGCTCTCTAGCCTGACACTTGTGTCTCTTCTTCAGCTGTATCACTTTGTCTAATAAATGTCTTATCTAGATCCTCAGACTATTACAGCTACAAACAACACAGCCTGTTTCAACCAAAACTTTTCCCTCTAAATCACACAAAAATGTAACAGGAAGGTTCATTGTGGATTAAGCGATTCACTGACTCTGTTTTGTTCCCATGAGTCTGTTTCCAACCACACAAGTCAGCCTGGGTTTAAAAGGTTGGTTGAAAAACTGCAGAAAAGAGATATCAAAGGGGGTAGGAGTACATTAAAAAGGAAGAGCAACACACTTTGATAGCAGGATCAAGAGCAGTAAGTAACCAGATTTCTGAGAAGTTTATTTGTACATTTCAAACACAGATTAAACTGGAAAGGAAACTCATATATTCAGAGTCGCCTGCCAATAACAGACTGAGAAAGCCAGCATAAACAAGGTCTGTTCAGGTAATCATAAGCGAATGCAATTCAAAGCAGATGAAATCAGAGTCTCTGTTTGTCATGGCTGGCACCCACACATGACGAAAGTTCTCTTTTAAGTTAATTTATCACTGGTGAAAGTGCAAGTTGGACAGCCCAGAAGGCTCGTGTCAACCCCTAGGGAAGAATGGCCAGGCCAGAGCAGCACCCACTTCTGCAATGGGGACAGCCTCAGAGGCAGAACATCCTATCAACATCTCCTATCAACATCTCCACACTCACCCTGTGGATTACTCAAAGCCTTGCAAGCCCCAGACAAGCTAAACCCAGGTCATTATAATGCCTCCTACAATATTGTGAGAAGGGGAAGCCCTGTTATCTATGAAATATTCTGTAACAGGGACACAACGTTTGTGCTCAGTCCCTATCAGAAATGCATTGGTCTGTGCTCCAAAACATTGCTTCACGCAGGACTGCAAGGCAGCATTACCTCATTCCCATGACAAGAGGTCTTGGATCCATCAGAACTATCCATAAAACATTTCCTCATTTGGCCAGATAGGAAAAAGCTACATATGGAGCTGCAAAGAAAACTTCAATTTTTTTTTTCTTCAAGGCAATTTTAGAAATGAAGCAAAAGATACTCATAGGAGGGTTGATGATGCGATTCTCTAAAATATCTGTCATGGAGATAATTACTGTTTAAGGCCTGGAGATTCATTACCACTGTTGCCTTTGTGGAGCTAGTGCCATTAATCCCCTTACTTGAGCAAAACCACTGGGTGTGTTGCTAATGGCTTCCAGGTTGCTTTTTCGATAGCGTGAAACCTATTTGATAATTAGTTCTCTAAATTAACACTGTTTCTATTGTAATCACTCCCGTCCCCAAATAATTTCATATCACTGGTTTGGGTTTTTTTTTGGTAATAATTTTTTGTCTCATTTCCCATTATCATCACTGGAACCACATTGATGACATTTATTTAATCTTTTTCCACAGCTCTCCTGTACGTTTACTGTCACCATCTGCACACACATTGCATTGATCAGATGAGACTTCCTAACTGCGTTAGTGTGTGTGGACTTATGAATATACCGAGTGTTTAAAGAAGCCTCTTTAAAATTTGTTACGGCTGGCTGTGTCCCTGCTGGAGCCCTCTGGGGACACCCAAGGAAGTTTTTGTTTTTGTTTTATCCCTCCTAACAACACTAGCACCGCTGCCTACCCCTGTTCTTTCACGGGGCCCTGGAGATCTTTTATAGCATCCTACACTGGCACTGCTGTGCTGTTAAACCCTCATGAATGCAACAATGAATTAATAGCGCCGCTATATACCATAAACAATTGCTAACGTAGAGGTAGCAGCAGCTTTCTTGCAACACCACCATCTTCTGATGCTCAGTCAGCAGATAGAACAAAACTGTCTGGTTCATCTTGCTCAGGCTGCTGAGAAGATATTTACAGGCTTGGGTTGTTTTTTTTGGTAGGAGGCAAAAGCACGGCTCAGAGCCAAATCCAAAATATCCTGGGGCTTTTCACTGCCTTATAAACAGTTAGTTATAGTCATTGATACATTGTTGGCATGTAATAAACCTTTAATGGCCAGATTGCTTGTAAAAATACATATCTATTATTGATGTATCTAACAGTTGTGCCTGAAGGCCCTCTTTGAGATGAGTTCCCCTTAATTTTAAGACCTAGCCATGTTCGCATTAAACAGACACTCAGTAACTCAAAAAACCCCCAACCTTAGCAGTCTAAATATAGAAGCTAGAGAAACTCAGTGATTTGACAGAGGTCATGGTGGAAGTGTGTGGCATACACGGGAATAAGAGCACACCTTCTATGGCAATTAAATGCTCTATTTATAATTCACTCACTGCTTATATTGGAAGGGGATTGAAACAAAGACTGAGTTTGGAATGTAACATTCAGCCATAGATGGCAAAATTCTGGCTAGGACCTGCTAGAAAACAAAAGTACTACAGCAAGAAAATAATTTCAGCAACTCTCCGCTGGTGATGGTCTCTCCTGCCAGAGTTTCACCTCCAGAAAAAAACCACCCAAAACTCATGAGCTTCACCTTTAATTTGCAATAATGCACGACCTTTTCCCCACACCATTTACCAATATCACGGCCTCCTATGGCCAAAGCTTCTATTTTCTCCAGCTCTGAGACTGGCTGGTCACTACACAAGAGCCTGCTGTCACCGCACCTCTGCCAGGAGCACGCAGGCACTGGGATTCACATCATTTCTGTCTGGGGCACTGATCCTGAACAACCCAGGCTGCTTCCAGCCTTCAGCAACACCAACACGCAACCACTGCTGAGCCAAGTACAGCAACCAAGCTACATATCTCTAACTTAGAGGAATTTGGTCTTTCGGGGCAGCTTCTTGACCTACTGAGCCTGAAATAGCAAGGCATTTTGCTAGCTCACTTGTTAAACGCATACATTTATATGCAGACACAGAGGAAGTGTCTTGGTAGAGTGACCTTAGGCATGAAAAATGAACAGCAAAATAGAGAAACTTTTAACACTGTGTTTTCTGTAAATACACACTGTACAAATTGACAGAACGCGACCTAAGGAGCTCATGTTCTAAAGAAGCCCTTGTAACAGGTAAGCAGAAATTTTAAATGAGGGTAACATGTCTGGGGACTTATGGATCATGCATAATGGCTTAAATAATGTTAATGTGGTGTTGGGACATGTGTATTATTTCTGCTTGCTCCTATTTGATTTCAGCTTTATACAGAACAGTCTGACATATGGAAGACATGTGTAGCCATTCTGCTCATGCCAGGGGCAGGGTGGAAGGACACCGTACATTACTGTGACATACTGAGGATTGAAATACATGGAGATCTTGTGCCTGTCAGGCTGTGTAGTAACTGGTAGGTGAATTACTTACATGTTTCTGAATTTGCACACGTATGAATTTTGGTATGAAAAAGACCTGGTTTAAACTTCCTGAAGCTCTAATAAGTTTAGGAGATGTCTCCTTCCTCCAGGCACCACCACCTGCTAGAATGACTAGCAGAAATGTTCAACCCTGGATCACCAGGGATCAGAGGGAGCTGCTGGAAGAGAGTTCCCTTATGAAGACAGCTTTCCTCATGCTGAAGAAATAGTAGATAGGCAGAGATCATGAAACTTGGGTTTAGAGGGAGTCATACAGGTTGTGGGTATACGGAATATGAAAGTGTGGATGACTGGGCAAAACACGTTGCTGAGCTTACCTTTCAAGTATTCCTAGTCAAGACACCAGATAGGGGCTGCTGCTACATTAACGAGCTACTCTAATCAACAGTAACTCCTACCATGTCCCTGGGTTTCTGTCTGGGCAGCAAAGCTGTGAGTGCACCAGTATATTTATTCTGTCATGTAACAATCCCAGGTCTGCCACTAGAACTCATGGAAAATGGCTTAAACTGAGCCAATTTAACCAAGGCTTATATACACTAGTTTCAACAGCGCCTTCAAAGCTAAAACTTGCATGCTCAGGCAATTCCCACCCCACTGTCAGTTTGCAGCTTATTCATGTTGAGGTCTGCTTCCTGTAGTTAGTCCAGAGCAATCCTTTTCTCTTAATCTGGCAGTTCCTTCCAATTTCTTACTTGCTGAAGAGTCTTGCCCAAGTACTAGGACTAGCAGCCCACAATACCCTGGTTTAAGGAATGTCACTATTTCCAGCAGGAAGTGTACAAAAATGTGTTCCCAAAGGTTAGGGAAGTTTGTAAAAAAAAATATATATCACTGCTCTAACACGTATTTACATCCCACGTTTCATCCTACTCTTTTGAGAAAGGCTTTGCTAATAAAGCTTGAATTTAGACATTCCTATACATTAAAATACAAGAAGCTGGTAAGCAGGGCCATCAGGCTGTGTAGGGCTATGCAAGTCCTGGATTTGGCATTGAGTAGTCTCTGCAGGAGGACCCTGCTTCAAACAAAGGCAATGCTCCCAGTGTGCAATTGTCATTTTCACACTAGTTCTTCATTAATGTGTTTGTTGGGAAGTGAGAGTAAGAATTTAACTGCATCTTCCAACCACCCTCCCCCCCAAATCCTAGTGACATGGAAGGCTCAGAGAAGAGTGTTGGTTATTATTGTTTGTTTCCCTTGAACATCCCATGGAGACTTCAAGACTATTTACTGCAGTTATTCTGAACCGACAGCTGATAAAGTTTCCATTACAGATCTTTAATGATTGGACATAGCCAGGGAAACAGAATCTACCTTCCCTTTGCTCTGCGTTAGCTGTTTCCAATCACAGAACTGGTCCCTTTTCCCCTGCCCCAGCTCCTCCTCTCCTCTCGTTCATTTTGGCTATAAACTTGAGGGTCGACTCTAGGTCAGGCATAGATGGAGACAACGCGAACAGATGTGACCTTGCCAACCTTGATTTAGCAGATGGTTTCTGGATAAATTGGATTAAAACACTTTAATTTGTCACCTCCGGAACATCCTTGTCCTCACTGTCACACACTCTCATTGTGCGGCTGCTTCCCCGATTCTCCAGCTTCACACAAGGCACCCTGGCCCTGCTTTCTTTTGCCTAGCCAATTAAAGCAAAAACCAGTAATAGGCAGTGGAGCTCTGGAGGAAATTGGGTTTTGTTCTCATTTCAGAAGATGTTTAAGCAACAGATAATATATAATTTTCTCAGCACTTTCACCTGTGAGTGTTGTAAGAAACCATACGGAGACAGTGCCAGCAACATTCCCTTTTCTAGCCCCTATCAGCCTCTGCTGCAAAAAATCTTCCAAGTGAAACTTTGTGTCCCTCAGCAGTCATCATCCATCCCCTGCAACAATCCCCTGTAATTTCTGCCTGTGTTTTTATTCCTCTCTTTCTGCCAGTGGATAGATTGCGCTGCATTAACACCTCAGGCCTGTGCATTTAAAAATGTGTCAGTAGGGCTCCAGTGACGACAACCGAAGATGAAAAGCAGCCATTCTGCAGAAGTTTATGGGAAAGCAGTGAGGTACCCCAAACAAAAATAATTAAATAGCAAGCAAGTTCCAAAATACAACTTTATGGATTCAAAAGGCCAAAATTGGGTTCAAAACCCCAAAATACAGGGTTTCTATATCCCTAGAAGACTCATCAGATGTCAGCTGGTTGTTCCTGACATTGGCACATGTTAAAGAGATGGCAAATCCATTATTTGACTAGCTTATTCCTAACACCAGTTTCTCTTAGCATCATGTGTAAACCTAAAGTAATGTGGTTTTGTGAGTAAACAAAAAGAAATGAGAGACCATATGGATTCAGGCACAACTCAATGGGAGTAAATGCTTAGAAGACATTTACATGATTGCTGTATAAAATACACTTTTGTTAAGTTTCCCATATTACATTTTAGCTAAAACCAGACACAGAAAATCCTTAGGAGAGTCTTTTTCTTACACTGTTTCTGCCTTGCCTAAAAACTAAAACAGCAGTGTTGAAGTCTTTCAAGGAAGCTCATTCCCTTGAGGTTGCTAATCAGCGTTTTAGACAAAAGTTGGGGAAGCTTCCAACTAAGACTTCAAACTTTTATCTGAAGCAAACCAGACCTCAAAATTGCATTGTGGTTTTGCAAGACAATTATTAATAATAACAGCAAAATGAGAATCATGAAGATTATTTTTTCATGTGTTTTATTAGCACAAAGGCAGAATCATGCTGGTCAAATCAGCACAGTTGCATCAGATTAATTTGATCCATTATTCAATTAATCCTTCAATGCACTCCTGTGGTTGAGGTAGTATATTATTGGAGTGTATCTCCACTTCTGTTATTCCCACTACAGACACTACCAAGAATGTGAATCATTTATTGTCGAGGGTCCTGATCCTGTAATGGGATGTGCTGGCAAAGGCCCCAGTGCCCACACCAGATTCCACTACCCCAAATGAAACTCATCATCCTTCATTAGGACAATTGTTCCAAGGAACCATTAGCTCCTATTGTGTCCACCCAGTTGAAAAAGTGCTTGCAATATTTAATTCGAGCTGGCAATAATTAATTCGAGCTGGCAATAATTAAACAAAGAACCTGTTTGCATTTACTGTAAGTGGGGGATATTTAATTGACCACCCTGCTTTGGAGAACATCCCCTTCTCTATGCAAAAAAGGAAGAGGAAAACACACCAAAACAGAAGAGCTGTCAGTAATCAAAGAGAATAGATGTACAGTCAGCACAATCCACTTCCCTGCCCATCAGTCAACACAGCTGACTAATTTTAAGGCAGTGGTAGTAATCTTTTCCCTCTTTAAATAACCATAGAAACAATTTTCCTTTTTGACATTTGATCCACCTGCATTCATGTTTTATTTTGCATCAGGGCTGTGCTTTTACAGAGCATCCCCAGGTTGTTCCCACTTACTGTGTTTTGACTCCCATTGGGGAATGATCTCAGCTAGATTTCTTTTGGGTGTGTTAACCAGATTCCTTTTGGATGACATTTAACTTGAAGATATGCTCCAGGAGCATTTAAAAGATTTGACCACTAATGAGTATTCGGTCTTTAAGGCTAGACCAGCGTTACTTAAGGGAAACCCCTTGTACTGTATACAGCATGGACACAATCCTCAGAAACCACTGTTTTGTTCTATAGTTCATACTGTTTGTTAGCGTAAAATGACCTACTGCCTTACACCCCTGACCCGCAGCTAACTCCAGTGAAAACAATATCACACAAACCAGTTAAGCTGATTACATTACTGTTACAGGACTGTTAGCATAGACACCTGCCCATTGTGAGACAGAGCAATATTTTTAGCTCTTTCACGATTGGTCTCTGAACAGCTATTAGATAGCTTGGGAATCTTAGGTGCAAACACAAAAGTTCACTAAGAAATAATTCTGCTTGCTAGTTAAACTGAAAAAAAAGGCAAATAATAATAGCAAGCAATGCAGGAATGTCATATATTTTATTCATTAGCATTGCTAGCATGGAAAATGCTGCTTTTCCTGTGATGAATCTTATTTATTATACTTTGAATATAGGAAAACATATTCAGAATGTTGTGCCAAACATACAAGTACATACTATACATTTAAAGTAATACGGAAAACAGCCAATTTTGAAATATTTAGAAAAAGAAGGTTTTTTCTACTGCCACATAGATTGTACACAGATGTTCAATACTTTATCTGAAGTATATAGTATATCAAACATATAGGAAACCATCCCCTCCCTTTCTGTGCTCCACCCTCTGTGTGGGATATACTAAGTGGACTAAAGCTCTTAGCAAGAGACTCAATGGTGACTGATTCATGGTGTGATACCTGGAGTTCATTCTGCTCAAGACTGGACAATGCTCCCTAACATTTGGAGACCCGTCAGGTATTGCAACAGACAGAAAATTGCCTCATGTAGAGCTATAATTCTTTTTATACAATTCTTGTTGGAAACTGGCCCTTTCAGCAGAACTAAAAACAAAATAATTAGCCTGTCTCTTTAATCCCCGAGAGGACCTGTTAATTTACATTCACCTACTGTTTAGTTTTCCTGGATACTAAAATTTGCACAGGACCTCGGGGTCTGCTCTGTTCCATGACTAAGTGAAGCATGAAGCCAGAAATGCTGTTCTACAGCTCTTCAGTCACAACCTGCTTACAAACAATAGGTCACTCCATGGTGTACAAGAACAAATACATTTCCCTCCTGTCATTTACTAACTCAGACAAATGCTGCTTTCTTTAGTGCCATAGCACAGACCACAGAGGGATCAGGTTCTGCTGCAGACAGGTCACCTGGAAAGGGAATGCCTGATGTCATTCCAGCTCTGGCACTACAGCTCCATATGAAATACGAGTCAGTATCTTCATTCTTTCCATTGTGGATCCTCTTCCCCCTTGAGGGGAAAGAGCCTTTTTCACAGGGGATTCCCCCTCTGACTACTTCAAAACAATTGCACTAAATGAATATACTTCAGATCCTCTGGAGGAAGTGACAGTTTGATTCCGAAAGTAAATGTTTATATGCTTTGATTTCTATGTTTTTCCCCTCTCTATACACACACACTTGTATGTATATATAAATATATACCCCAAGAAGAAAGGTGAATCTTTAAACAGCCACAGTGAAGGGAAGTATGAGGTATGATCATGCACATAATCTCTTAAGTAACTTACTCCTGTTATGGTTTTCTTTGTAGATAAACAGTAGAAAGGCTTCAGCAAACAAGGAATTTGTCCAAATACTACAGTGATACCGCATCTCTCACTGCGTCAGTCAAAGATCCTGCATCTTGGACTCGCTTTGCTAGTGCAATGGTGGCTGAGATGGCTCCAAGTACCATTCACCCTTCATGTTCATTACCAAAACCTACTAATGACCACAAGGACCCTTACTTTGCTGATGTAAATAATGGATGCCCGCATATGCACATGGGAATTCCAAAATTATTTGGTTGAAACATTGGTTTACTGACCTTTTATACAGCTGGTGGTTTCATGTGGTAAGACAAAACATTTGCTCTGAATGCTACAACAACACAGCCACAGAGGAACAACTCACTACATAAGTGTGAAAAAAACAGAAAAAAGCAAAAGAAAAGAAAACCACATTAAAGAAACATCCAACAGTAAACTAAGGAAAAAAAGCTTTTTCCTTGCTCTTGTAAGAAATAATGCCAGTTGGAATAAAGATCAAGTTTCCCATTTATACTTCCATGGCTTTTTTTTTTCCCCAAATGAACAAGAGAATCAAAATGTGGAAGATGACATGCTTTCTTGTTGAATGTAACTCAGTGTTTCCCATGGAGGCGTGCCATGCCACCGCATAAATGGATTTCCATTTCACAGTTGCTTCTGCAGACAGCAACAACCTTTGCCTTTTTATATCAGAACTCAAGCAGACAAAATAACTTTTTTACTAGAAACAAGCACTTCCATAAGCAACCAAACAAACCAAGGGAGCTTTTAGTTGAAGGAAAACAAAAGAAAAATGGAAGTGACAGTTGGAAATGTGTTTCCTAGCATTTACAAACACTGATAAGATACCAAAACATAGGATTTATTTTGGCTTATACAAATAAGTGTTTATTTCTAGAGAGGAAAGAAAATAGATTTGCCAGAGAATAAAAAAATCCTACTTTAAAAGGCACATGTTTAACATCAGCCATAGCCTTTCCCAAGCAGAGCTTACATGAGAAAGAGACCTCTATTCTTCCTTAGTCATGTTCAATTTCTTCAAGCTATGACTATTGAAATGAAAGCTGAGCCATCAAAGTGCCATTGAGCTCTGAGGAAGGAGAGTGAACTGAAGAAAAAGCAAACTACTCATAATGAGCTAAAAACAAGGGCAGAAAATGAATGCGGTTCATGTTAACCTCATGTCAAATTTTGACTGCAGTAGGAGGATTTCTAGTTTGTCTGGTTCATTTACTGCTGAATAAAGACGTTCAGGTTTGATCCCTACCTTATAAAATCCTTTAGTGAAGGAACAATACACCAGACTATGATCTTCCTTATGGCTGTATAAATCGCAAGTAACTTCACTATAATCACACTGCTATAAATATTTGCAGTTCATTGCAAGCATTTTGAGAATTGTAGTGGGATCAAGCTTTATGGAGTACAAGATATTTTAAATATTGGAAATATATGTTTTGTACTTGCAAACACCATCCACAGGGCTTAAATTTAGCACTGTGAACAACACTTACTGATGTAACGCAAATACAATTCCTTCAGTCAAGACTCAGAAGACCCAAAGGGCTTCAGTTCACCCCTTATTTCTTCTGTGGGAGTTGGAAGGAACTCAGGACAAATCTCAAAGCAGCCTTGAATGGAATCCCATGCAAAGATGGTTGGTTGTTTCTGGTTGGGTCCTAGTAGGAACCTGGGAGACTGCCTATTTGAGAGAAGGGAAAGCAATACTTTGCTGGCATTAATCCACTGAGAATCTTGTCATCCCTGGTTCTTTCATTTCCTAAACATGACATGCATATTTCAAATTACACATTTTTACTTGATAATTATTTAATAAGATAGGAATGGACTAAGCAAATAACATCTCAAGAAGGAACATTTAATTTCCAAGAGTGTCCTGAGAGATGCTTCATTGAGGGGAGCCATAGCAATTACTTGCAAATTCAGTGTCAGACACATCTCACTAATTCAAGAGTCAGGAAGACAATGTGCATTAGAGCTAGGAAGGTTGTAGGTAGTGATAATCAGATAATGAACATCACAGTGGTGAATCTACAGGCAGAAATTACACAGCTGCGTGCCTGAGATTTGAAATGCAAATTATTTTCCAGATTTACTCAATGAACTCTGGATCTTTTTTAATGCTTTGCCTTGGTATTGTTGGGATGATTCTTCATTTACCTCATGACCTTTGGCAGATGTTTGAATTCGCCTTGATGATGAGGATTTTGGCTGGTATGTGTTGAATGCAATGTACTTTCAACTTTCAGGGAATTAAAGGACAAGGAGCAGAGAAGCAAAGTTCAGCAGTCGGTGTTACGCCAGTGTTATTGGACCAGTTTTCATGACTGTATTCCTAAACAGCTGGATCTAACTAAATATTAATACTGTTCATACCAGGCCCTCTTCACAGAGCCACATGCTTGAATATAGCTTCCAATTAAGACAAAAGTCACAGACTGAAAGGCAAAATAATTTGCTAACATCTGTGGATTAGATCAGTCTCCTGGTTGACAGTGTCGTGAAAAACATGGAGCATGGCAAAACAGCACTAATTCAGGTTTTGCTGTAAACAGTACCTAAGACTTAATGAAATTCACCGAAAATGGAACAGAACTGCTGTCTTTCTAGTTCCTTCCACAAGGGAGGTCCTTTGTTTCATTCTACACCAAGGGATGACATTGAGCATATGATGAATCTAGCTCCTACCCTCTCGTGCTACTTTTCATATTGCTGCACAGAAGCAAAATCTCTGACAAATCCATGCAGGAGTCCCTGATGACCAAGACATTTTCTACAGACCATTAAGACTTCTCCATAAATACAGGAATGGGCTGCACCACCCTAACCGCTCAGTAGTACTGGACTCCTGTTGAAAGTTCTTTCAACTCCTGCTGACAATACTCCAGTTCAAATTATTGGTGGCATGAATCAAAGTGGCAAGGCCCGTCTCTTATCTGTGCCCACTTAAATTGAGTACTTTGTATGTGTATCTCTGATACAGTTGGGTAGTACATTCAGCAACAAGGATAGAGAATCCTCAAGTACAAACATACACCAAGTGATATTTCTGATCTAAAGGTTAATGTTGATTCAATTGCTTTTATCCTTCCCTCCTGCTGAGTAGGAAAACATTCTTCAGATTTACTGTTCCAGAACGTTCTCTTTCAGGGTCTCACTGCTTTGCCCCCAAGATTCCCTCATTATCTTCCGTCAATGTTTCAAGAACAAATTCCAAACATGATTATTTGCAACCTTGAATCCCTTTGAGGGCAAAATAGGAACAATCTTGATCCTAAATCCTATAATTGGACACTGGTCAAATAGCAATTACCCCTTTTCTGACAGCTGCTGTCCTGACTTCCTACCAATGCTAAGCCACAAGTCCTTCAATCTTTTGCTAACAGATGGAAAGATTTCCTTTTGCTTAAAACTGTTTTGATATTATACTGTTCATTGCCATCCCTCTGAATTGTGATGGGAAACCTCAAATGCTTTCAGATTAGATAGATGCATAGATAGCTGTGAAATTTTATCAGTTAATATTTGTGAAGCGCCTAGAGATTTCAGCATAAAGGAGGCATGAGAAATGCAGAGATTTCTTGTTATGTTTCAATGCATGAATGTGAAAAGAAGACGAGAGGGAGGGAAGAATTAAGTCAAATAGTATGGTAGGCCTCAGAAAATTGACCGCTTTAATCCATTACTTCCCTGCTCTCTACCATCTCAATTGGCAGTTGCAGAACTAGACTTCATTTGTTTCCTCTGAGATTTTCCTTTAAAAAGGATCCGAATGGAGCTAGGGATTTCTATAGTGCACAGGTAATTAGTGCTGGAGGACTCTGATTATCTCTTTATACCACTCCTCACCATTTGACACAATTCCATATAATAAGCCTTCCCTTGAACAAACCTGGTCTGAGACAGTATCTCCTAGGAGGCTGATTCATGGTGTGAGGAGAGAAGCTTCAGCGTTCCATCATGCACAGACACTGGGTCCTTTTTCTTCTTCACTTCTCATTAATGCTTATTGGAGAACAGAAGAAGGATATATCGCATTTAAAGAGGAAATCCCTGTTCCCTACTGTTTCCCGCTGGTAGAAACTGTGGGACAACCCACTGCTCATCTTTTTTCTTGTTCTAATTTCCTTTCTGTGCTTGTCCTATTTTAATTAAAGTGAGATGAACAAACCACAAGAAAACAAGCTCAGGAAAGCTACACTGAATATACATCTGCATTTTAGTTTAATAAAATCTCAAAAGTTAGGGTATTAAATGCAATTATTTCCCCTAAACAAAGTGGGAATTAAAATAAAACTCAACAGCAATAACAAAATCCGGAAAGATCATGATCAATTAATGATGAATATTGCATTGCTTTGTGTTTGGCATATATCAGTTCATGCCCAAAGAGAAAATTTGGAAGAGGAGAAGAACTATTAGGGGTGCTTTGGGAAATACCAACAAAGCCCAAAAAGCTAAGCTCTAGGAGAGAATACCAGGCAATAGCAAAAGACCTTGAGGAACGTGAGACTAATTAGAGAAGTCTGCCATGCATTTTGTTATCACTCCATTACAAGGAATGGAAATGAGAAAAGGGGTTGAACATCTCTGCTCAGGAACACCTTGGGAACCCAAGTATGGAATAAACTGATCTGCCCTTATATTAGTTAAGTTCAGAGAACTTTAACTGACACAATGGTGATTTCAACGAAAAAGACATAAAAAATAGTAATCACTAAAGATAAGATGTTCACAAAACATAGTCAAAGAGGGACAGGGTAAATAAAATTCCCGCAACATTTTATTTATAACAGTCAATAGGGCAGGTAAGATTACGAGGAAACTCATGACAGTGAGAAATAAAAAGTAACCATGAAGTTTATTGGTTAAGATACAATTTCCTTGTGCCAATAGCTAGATGTGGTGCAAGCTTCAATACTTTTATTTGTACTTAAGAGGGCACTTGTCAAATGTTTGTACAGAATAAGCCTCAGTTCAAAGCATTTGAATATATGCTTTGCTTTAAATGTGGTCGTAATCCCACCTCCATTCAGCTGAATACTTAAAGTCATGCTGTGCTGAACCATATCTCATCTGTCTCTTGAGATTGCATAATAAAAATTGTTGGTTTGCATTTCAGCCATGAACAAAGCAATCCCCATGTACAGTTTGTTTGTAAAACACTTTGTCAACCAAAAGGATCTTAAGCAACAGCATATTCTTACAAAGCAAAAACACAAACAGGGAAATAAACCCCACCCTCTGTCTAAATGTGACTGGCAGCAGACAAACATGACAAACCAAAGCCAGCTAGACTGCCGGTTCCTCTGGGAGAGACAAGTTCCTTTGCAACAGCATCAAAGAGAGCAGACAGCCAGCCCAGCCTGCTGCTGGGATGATGGTGCTAATAAACAGTTTGAAGGTGCTAAAGTAGATGACATGGTGCTGTTTCAAGAATCAGGCCCCATAATGAGTATCTGATGATAGGCTGGTGAAAATACCTAGTGCTTCTCTTTCTAGCCATTTTTTAGAATGATTTTGCCACTCCTGCCTAAGCTTGTGATAGAGGCAGTATTTTTCTTTCTGTAGACAAAGACCCATTGTTTAATGCTTCTGAACGCTATGACAACTAGAAGGGTGAAAGGCAACCTGCAAGTGACAGTAAATGCATTCTCTCTTTTTTTAATATCCAGTGTGTATATCTGTAATGCACTGTTCAGCATGATTCTCCAAGGCTGCTTCAACAGACAGGTGGGAAAGTCAATCCATTGTCAAAGCAATAGCAGCTTTTGCTCTTCATTCAAGAGGTTTTGGGTTCCTTGTTTCAACATTTTGTGATGATATAGTGGCATCAGCTGGTAATACACAGCCTGACTGACATGGGCTCAATGTAAAAAATGAAATACATTCCCCTAATCCAACCAACCCTGCTTTTGTTTACCCTTGTTTCCCCTTCCTTTATGTAGCTTGGCTTAATAGATCCAAATAGTCTTCATACCTCAACCTTTCCTGTCCAGCCAGCAGAGCTGCTTCCACATTTTTGCTTAAACTCAATGTTCTCAGAACAGGATCAAAACAGAAGACAGATGTTGGATAAGTATCTAGTCTGAGTGGGAAGCTAGAATACCACCATACATAAGGAAGGAAAGCAGAACATTTTCATCCCTCCTAGGTGGAAAACATTGTTTTCGCATCTGCAGGGGAAATCCAGACTGCATCATGCACTGCCAGACAGTGCAAGTTTGCAAACGGCTTTCTTCTGGTTTTGGAAGCATTTTGATACTGATACCCATCTTACACTAGTAAATTTGAAGTCATCTCCTGGCTAGATAAACTGCTGCTCCCTTGCAGGTCAGTAAGTGGTGATGGGGAACATTTAATAAGCTCTTAACACAGAAAATGAAGCTGCAGACCTTCCTGTAGTTAATGAGTTAGGAAACACTTGCTGCTCCCCATCATTCCTTTCAATTCTGCTCACATCATGTCATCTCAGACAGCACAAATTACCATCTGTGTGAGATACCAGGAATGCCTCAAAAAACACTGTGGAGTTCTGTACGAGAGGTGGAGACTGAACAGCATCTCTATGCCCTCTCTCTGGGGTATAGCTTTAATTAACGAGGTTCTATCTAAAGAATTTGAGTTAGTTGTTTGAAAGAAAAAAGTCCATCTGGGATCCTAGAAACAAGTACCATTTTAAATTATATTCCCTTTTATACAGCTTGGACACAGCAGAAACAAACGGCCAGAAGGGAGAAAAACTTCCTAAGATAAAAAGGAGCTGGCTGCTCTCTGCTGATCCCTTGGCACCATGCCTACCAGTATTTGAGAAGAACAAAGCTGAGAAACAGAGATTCAGCACTGATAAGATGTAACCACTATCTCTAAAGCACTTGCACCCCACTAGAAAAAAATCACTCCCAGGCAAAGCCTTTCCCTAAGAGGGAGACACAGAATGGCAGGCTGAGCCTGGGACACACGAGTCTCTCTTGTTAGGAGGAGAACAGGAGAAACAAAACACAGAAAAATATATTAGCTGATAACTTTTGTTACAGATTTCAGTGGTGGGGAATAGAGAAATTCAGAAGAGCAGAGGGAACGGTTCTTGTGTGTCCCAGACAGACCTAGAACCTGCAGCAGGAATTCCCAGGTCTCCCCACTCTTATCTATTCCCAGTGGCTTGGAGCCAAGAAAACCCCCCCAAACCTTTCATTTTGGGAAGTTTCTTCTCAATTTTTTTTATACCTGCTCATATTAAAACACCCCAAACAAGAAAATTTTTAAATGCTGACAAAGTGGAAAAGTATTCAAAGAAGAGCAAGGAGAAATGAATTATGAGTGCTGGAGGGGCTCAGTCACAAGGAAAGATTAGAAGAACTAAATATGTCTAGCTTGGCAGAGAGATGACTAAGCCAGGGGGAGGGGGGCGGGGGGGGGGGAGTGATAAATGTCTACAAATATTTGAAGGGCGTATACACTGAGGAGGCAGAGAGATTCTGCAGTGTGAGCCATACCAGGTGGTGGGATTAGGAGCAAAGGGATGGAATCAGAAAAGGAAAGAAAAAAAAAACAAAAGCAAAAAACCTCACAATGCAAAAAAATCAGCTGAAGGCTAGATGAACCAGAGTCCTCATGAAAGCAATATATATCCACATCCCCCACACTGGGGATGCGGAGGTTTTCTCAGAGGTAGAAAACTCAGTGTAGGAGACATATGGGAGGGCTGTGTGAGCGCTTTGATGCATGCAGAACTAAGGGAAAGAACTGTGCCTTGATGCTGGGAGACCAACAGGAGCCTCAGCGGACAACAGGTGTCCCACCAACACTGTCAATTAGAGAGCTTCAGACAGGAAGCGAAGGTAGTTGTTATATCCAATTGAAATCACAAGAGAAAGGTTTGTTTGGAATAATTTAACAACACTGAACTTGCTAAAGCTACAGAACTTTATCTAACCAGATATACTCCAGCCAGATGGTCCCTGGGAAGCAGAAAGGTTTGGGTCTGTTAAGCATTCAAAAAGATGGTTGTGGAAAGCCTGAAAGATCAAGAGGGAGGACAAAAGCATCATATTTCTCCATCTTAACACAAGATAACCATCTCTTCGTTTAACCACAGTGAAGAGAGATATGGGAGAACATGCCTCAGCACCCAATTTAGTCTCTGAAACAAAGCACACCAGTGTTCCCTTTAGCACCTTGAAAAGTCAGGAACTGCATGTAGCCAACTCCTCACTCAGGAAAACAGAAAACCTACTTTCCTTCCACTTTCAGACATGGGAGACCCCAGCCACAGACATAGACAACCTCCCAGTACATCATTTCAAGCCCTTCCCTACTCCACATCAGAACACCCATCTGTGAACAAGTGTAAAGACAAGGCAATCAGGAGATCCCTACCAAGGGCATGTAATGGAAGGTTATATTCTAGACCTAGTTCATCCAGGACATGGAGCACAATTGCTTTAGAGGCACAGATGGACACCGCCTCCTCCTAGCGATACATGAGGGGCAGACCTCTATTTTTATCTTCCTGGAGCCGTGTTACTCAGCCCCCTGTCCATAGCACTCAGCTGTTTTGCCTGAGAAGGTGGCACGGGTCCAAGGTAAGGCAATAAAATGCTTTGAGTCTTTCCTTAAGAGCCGCATCTCCAGTGTTTAACCTCTCCCTTGGGCAATCTTGTGTAAACCAGGCAAAAGGCATTCCCAGAAGTCTGGATACAGGAAGCATGTCAAGGCCTTTCTCTTTAAACTGGATTTGATTTAAAGTTTGATGGGAAGCCACAGCCTCAGCTTGTGTTTTCAGGGTGTTCCACGTCCCTATCAGAGGGCTGCAGGGACAAAGCCCCATAGCTGTGACACAGAACTCTCTGTAAACTCCATGACACTCATCCGTTAGGCAAGCAAAGCTAATTCTAACAACACTGTACTTTTGTAGGAGGAAGCAAAAAGGGAGGATATTTGACCAAAGTTAGATTTGAAGCTGATGACCATATTCCTCTAACAACCAACTGAAACAGGGGTGCAAACAGGGCAGCAAGGAGTCACAGCAGTTTGTGTGATGGATCAGCCCAAAAGGACAATAGTACCATGAGAGAAAAGACACACTTCCCCCTCTCCCCACAGAAAACGAACAAATTACTGTGTGGTCCTTCGCACTTGGAACAGCAGCACTAAAAGCCTCAGTACAACGACTATCCCATTTTGGTTGGAGAAGGCACAAAGGGAGAACTTTGTCTTTGAGGGACACAAGCGGTAGAGGAAGACATGTAGTTTTCCAGGGTTTCCAGCGCTGCAGGCACTGAAATCCAAACCCAAAGCCAGCCGTTGTTTCCAGTAAGCCAAAACCTCTAAGTAAAAGAGGCTCTTAACAATATAATTCCCACCAGAAATTACACTGGAGACCAATCACAAGGTCCTCCCACCCCAACAGAGTTGGCTACCCAACAAATAGATTCTTATCATCTGTGAGAACCAAGTCCCAAAGCTCCTTGTTTACAAGCCAGCCCTAGGACAGAGCAGCTGTGATGACCTTTACATGTGGAAACAAGCCTGAGACATCCAAAGTCAAACACAGGGAAAGAGGTGATAACAGATAGGCTCTTCTCTCTGCTTCTCCTAAAAACATGATCCTCTTGCTAACAGAAAGGATGAGAAGCCTCAATGGAGCTATTATGTAGCTCCTGCTCTCCTTACATTGCATGAAACATAATAATAATAATGAATGAATAAATAATAAATGAAACATAATAATGACATACCTTGGTCCGAGCGCAGCACTGGGTAAAATAGGCATTGAAGTCCACTGTAGAGGCAGGCTGGTTTTTGAGTTGTCAGGAGAAGCAGCAGCTACCATTGAAGACTCAGCTGAGCCACTTTCAGGCAAAGCCTGGGGACCCATAGCCATGCAGTCATAGCAGAAAAGCCAGGCTTGTCCTCATGAAACACCACAGACTCCAGTGTCCCAGCATGGCTGTAGGAAGGATAGTACTGTTGCAGCTCTTTTTATTAATTAACCAGATGTTTAACTTCAGCATCCTGGCTAAAATCCAGCCTAGAGAATGACATTTCCTTTCCCTACCTAGCTTCACTCAACAGCTTCAGCTGGAGCAGCTTCTCCCCATCGTGCTTCTGGTGCAGTCACCGCAGGGCAGGTGCAGTGCATCACCCCAGAACGAGCTGCATTTCAACAGCAGGTGAGAAACCGCTCTTCAGCCTGCCTGACCCAAAGCCTCATGGACCCTACTGTGTAAACATAAGGCATTATTATCTCCCCTCACCACATGGAATCACTTTATGGAATTTATTATTATTATTTGGAGCTCAAATTGAAACCCTCTGGCCATGTATGAACACTAAGCCTGCTTAGGGAACGCAGGAAGCAGCTAAAGTGGTGAAGAGGCAAAGATTTATGATAAACAGAAAAGAAATTTTCTTTTCCAGCAACAAGCTTCACATTCCTAGTCTACTTCTGCTGTTCTTCCTACTCTCTACCAAACTTCTCGCAGGTCTTAAAGACTAACACCATGCTACAAGTTGTTCCTCTAAATCCTATTTTATCACAGCTTATTACCACCTAGCTAGATTCCCTGGGTGGTATTTTTCACCCTTTCTCATAGTCCCAAAAAGTACCTGGATTATCTATGCCATAGGTTCCATCTTCACCTCCCTTCTTTCTTTCTTCCAGCATGATCTCAGCTGTTCTTAACTGGGCCTCCTTATATCTCCTCCCGGGGAGCTCCCACCCTTCTGATACCCATTCAAATCAGCACATTAGTGAGACAGATTCACAATGGTTTTCACCTGTCCCCTAAACAGGATTGCAGCCTCACCCCCTCCTGTTGCTTCAGTAAAACCTACTTTTGTAAGATCTTTACAAATATATTTCTTCCCCTGATAAAATGATATTAGGTGAAGGTTTAAAGGGAGATCTGTGAAAGGAGAAAAATAGCAGGGATAATGAGGAGTCCCTCCCAAATTATCTTTCTGAAAGCTCTAAATGGCTCTGTAACAGCATGAAAGTGCTTCCTGATTATTTCCAAGCTGAGGCTTAGGAAAGCCCTAAGAGTGGACAGGAGAGGGGAGAGCACAAATATCATATGAACATATCTAATGGATGTGGGGGGTAAGGAATATATAAAAAACTGCAGGAAGAAGGGGTGTGGTAGAAATGCTGTGGTCCCTGATGCTCCCTGAGATGCCAGAGCAGCCCCTGTAGCAGAGTTACAAGTGGAGCTCAGGGCTCCATTTTTTCACCCCACATAAAAATTTTCAGCTATTCCCTGGAGGAGACAACCTATCAGTCTCTAAGTCCCTGAGGACCACCCTCTCCCCCCTCTCCTGTCATGAGCTTCAGCAAGATTTTGCAGAAGTTTCAACCAGGACATATCAATTACCCTCAAAACCATTAGAGATGCATCTTCCTACTTTACAGTGACTCGTCCCTTCAGACCTTCCTCTCGTAACACAAATGGGGCTGACACCCCCCACCCCCCCCAATCCCAGATGCAGGCACCCCAAGAGAGCACGTGGGCCAGACCTGGAGGGGTGCCACCAGCGCTGCTCACACCCATCTCTGGAGCCAGCAAGCGCTCTCCTGCAGGATGGAGCGTGGCTAACATGAACCTCATGCTGTGTTCCCATGGCAACCGAAGTGTCACGTTCATCCTCCTCTCATTTCTGGAAGAAAAAGATATAGGTCTGATGAAGAAAAAAAAACAACCCAGGAGTCCCAAAGGGCTTTTCTGAGGCTGGGGCAGATTTTTTAACAGGATTTCTCGCACCGCTCACCCGAGGGCCTGCTGGGGAGCGCAGCACCCAGCGCCGTGATGGCACATAGGTCTGAGCAGGAGACTGTCGGGGATTAAAATGCATCCAGTCAGATACACGCAGTTCGTGTCTCATCTGCTTTGTCTCACTTTGGAGCTAGGGACACGGGAGCAAATTGCCACAGCTGTAGAAGTTACGAGACGTTAGCAGAAGAGGTTTCAGCTTCTCCCATCCTGTCTCACATTTGACACGACCCGGGGATAATGGTTGCTATCAGTTTTCTTTGCTCAGTGGCACACGGTGACTTATCAAACTGCAATAATTTAATAATGTGGCTGAAGTTGGAGTTGCTCTGCCCGAGGCAGCAGAGACCTCTGTGCTCATCGAGTCCCCTCCTGGACTCAGGAAGCTGCCACAGCCTCATTGTCCCATGTTTTTCTCTGCTGATATCCATGTCCCAGAAACTAGACCCAGTTGGGCCCCAACATTTCCGTTAGCAGGAATCTCTATGAGTTCCTCTGCTGTGACTACACAGCAGCAATTAAAGTGTTGCCATGCAGATTTGTACGTCAGGGAGCTCACCTTTCAGTTCTAAGACAAACACAAGAAGGAGTCTGGAGATGCAGCACTGGACACTTTTGGAGCTCTCTGATGTGTTCTTGCTGGAGGCATGAGAAGATCTAAGGCTGAAGGATTCATTTCAATCACTTTAAAATCAGTTCCCCCAATTAGTAGTTTTTTTCTATAGAAAAAAAAGAAAAGTAGGAGGAACTTACAGCCTGAACAACAGAAAGTGGAGAATTTAAAAATGGTGCTTAAGAAAAAGCATCTGCCTGCAAAGGAAGATCATGCCTGTGCTTGAGGGGAAAAGGGGAAAGGACGCATGGAAGAGAATAGGAGTGTTATACAGAAAGTCCTGGACAAGGCAGGAATAAGTGATTTTAGCACTCCACTGTCTCTACATCCCCATGCTGAAGCATGAGTCCAGCAAAGTGCAATATTTAGATGATCTTGTATCATAAGTCAATGCAGATCAAGGGGTAATATCCTTTGACATTTGGGGGTAAGAGATGTCTAAAGAACTTAAAAATCCAAAACTTTAATGAAGTTAATATTAACCCTTAGTTTGAATCCTCAATTTTATTTTTATTTGGTTCAGTTTTCCCTCCCTAAGCAGTTTAGCTGACCCAGTAGTGCAGCGTTAAAGTCAGATTTACACCTGCGACTGGGGCACGCACCTTAGCTAAGAGGCTGCTCCTATCTGAAACAATCTCTTGCTCCTTAAAGACCAAATAGAAATCTCATGCAGGCAGCCTTTCATGAGACAGATAAAAAGAAGTTGCTTATAGGCATTCACATGTGCTTCTACAGGAGAAAAAACGAGGGATTAAGGATGACAAAGGTTAAGGTGGGTTGTTCCATGGATGTAAGAAATTTCTGCCCTCTGCATGACACCTACAAAGGAAAGGGCTCAATATCGTCCAGTGGGCCCTGGGCTTTAAGTTTTCTCCAAACGTCCAATTGATTTGCATCATCATCTTGCTCAAGTCACTCAGCCATTTTTGCACCTTTGCTCCACCTTTGGGAAGCCCCCTGCAACCAAGACACGAACATCCCAGTTGTTTCCGTTGCCCAGACCACAGCTCTGAGCCTCTGAGCTAAGGAGAGAGGAATACATTTCAAAGCTTTCTATTTCCTTTCTGGACTAACCCAAGCTAGCCATCAGCTGTGATGGTAATACAGATGGAAATACCTGAGGGGCCATTAAGGTTCAGCCTGGTGTCCTGTTATTCCACTCAGGCTGGGAAACAAAATACTACCCTCAAGGTTAGGTGATGTAAAGAAGCCCATCAGCCTATAAGGGCTTGAGATCACAAAAAAATAAAAAAAATAGTTTTGGATATCCTTAATTAAACACAGCAGTGTATTCATTCATGCCTTGCTGAGTGGCATTTCTGCAGAGGAGATGAGTAACTGTACAATTCCCTCCTCTTCTCCTCCGGAGCGGCCAAGCGGGGGTCAAGGCAGCTAATGAGGGAGATGTGCTGCCTGGTTGCCTGCTCCGGTGACTGGCTGCCCATTCAGAGGCTGCCAGGTAGCTGGAGTGTGCCAGCCAGGTTTCTGCAAGCATGTGAAAATTAACAAATCTCACTCTGAGCTGGAAAGGGCAGATAATTGAGAGAATTAAAATTAAAATTAAAAAAAAAAAAAAAAAAAAGGAAAAATGAGGAAAAAGAAAGAAGGAACAGGGAGATGAGCCAAAAGGAAACACTTCAAAGGCCCATAGCCTGCAGCCCTCATTAATGACAACAACACAAAGATGTGACCCTTACATTTTAATCAAAGGCAATTATTTTTTGAACAGGTATTATAACTCTGCCATGCGGGAGCAGGACTGCTTATGGACCCCTGATCCCCAGAGGTGTTGGCATGGACGGCTGGCAAAGAGAAGTGAGGGTTTCCTTGGCCACCGCCTTTCTGCACTGCCTGTGAACATCAGCGAAAGGAAAGCATGAGTGAGCGGGTGCTTCAGGAGAAATGCCTCAGGGGGAGAAGACTGAAAGCTGCAGGAAACCAAAGGAATTAGAAACATGACTGAAATCTAAATCCCAGCTTTCTCTGTCTGGTCTCTGTATGAACATGGCATGTAGGACGATAACATGAAACCCAAAGGCAGCTGAATCAACAGCAGAAGGCAGCAGGTGGGCAAGCACAGGGCACCGGGACAGAGGTGGACACCTACCTGGGTACATTCAAATGGAGATGTCGGGACTAGCAATACATAGAGTGACTCATATAGATAGATAGATATATATGTGTGTGTGTGAGAGCAAGGCTATAGGGGGTAAGCGTGACTTCCTCAGAAGACTAGGAAAGATGCTTGTCTCATCCTTCCCCTCTTTGCAGTGAAGAAGTCCTCATTGCCACGCTGAGGCAGGACCAAATGCCCATCTGCAAACAGTGGGGTAAATGGTCTTCACAAAAATGTTGGGTAGTCAACATTCCAACCAAACCAGGGCTCTTGCTGGGATATAGGGGCTGGAGTCTTTGTTCCCCAGGGCATCTTTGCGAAGGAAGGGGAAAAAATGGGAAAAAGGAGAGGAATCTGAGCAGCACAAAACCTGAGGAAGAGCAGAATAAGGCTGAGTGTGTCACAGGGTGGAGAAACTGTCCTTAGGAAACAGCATGTAATTGTTTCAATTAGTGTACAAGACAAGACAGTAAAAAGGGGAAAGTGCTTTACAAAGGCAAAACCTCAAAAAAACCCAAACAAAACAAAACAACAGAGCAAGGTAGAATAATTTATGAAACACTGGCTTATTTACATAAAAGCAAGACAAAAGATGGTATATTTAGTTGTAGTCAGAAGCTGAAAATTTTCATGTTTTTTTTTTAAGGCACTACCACATGCAGCCACAAGCAACAATAGCTTGTGATTCTGCAATATTTCCGTAATGGCATAAAAAAATGAAGGCCAGAAGAATCACACCTGAACTAAACTTCTCAGCCTACCAAGGTCTGTGTTTTGCGGGCAAAGCAATGAGGGGACATCATGTTTGGGTAGAAGAGCTGTAACCTGGAGAGAAAAATATTTAAGCAGCCCTTCCAAAAAGAGGTAGATTCCTGCAGGCAGCAAGGTGCAGAAAACAGCTTGAAAAAAAAAGAGAAATTGATTTTTTAATACACATTAGAAACAGTTAGCCTATTTTACTTAAAAACATCCAAGACAGTACACCACTCAAAAACTCTAATGGAGAACAACAGGGGATATTTCGCATGTACTGTCTACACAGGTTGTTCAGGATTTTGAAAGGCATATAGTGATTTTTGATAGCACCTGCACCATTACTGCGGTGGGGGCACTTTCCATAAATAAAACTCTTGGATTGTTCCAATTGCAGGTAGTTAAGAAAAGCCAGCTCTCTGTAAACATCCCTTCTTGCTCCAAAATTTTAGGGGTCACTGAGAAGAAAGTGCTCATGTAATACTGCATGAAGTCAGAGTAAAACAAGTGCTTTATTCTTTCTAGAATTTTGCTGAGTCAAGCAGATCTTCCAGCTTCAAACAGAATATTCTCTTGCACCCCAAATCTCGTTTTTGCTAAATTCCCTATAAAGACTGTTAAGTATCTCTTGATCCTCATGCCAGTGTTGCGCCTGATAATCCCAGTAGTGCTCACTAAAGTTCACAAAAAGGAGTGTATTCTGGAGCTGCTAGCTGCTGAAAATATCTAGGCATTTGGCAAAGTGTGTGCTAACGTACAAGCCACATGAGATTTGCTCTGTGAGGTCAGTTTTATTTCGTTTAATTTATAATCTTTCAATAATGACAAAACTTGATGAAGGAATACTGTGTCTGAAAACTTTCTAGTTTTAACAACCGTCTTCTTGTTGCAAACTTGGTTTCTCTGGCATCCTCAGGCTATCAGGGCCTCAATGCCACCACCCCAAGGCTTGATACTTCTGACAAGGTGGCAAAGGACAATAGGCTTTTTTGAGATCCCTGCAGATGTTTAACCAAGCAGCAGTGACTCTGAGCCATTTAAGGTTTGCTCACAGCTGGCTATATCGGGAAGAATTCCGTGACCTTCAGGATCTTAACAGATCCAAAGCCCCTTTATTTCCAGGGATTGGGCAGCAGACACTTCATTTATTACCTGCAATAACTCTCCCACCCAACAGAAAAGACTTTTTTGTCCGGCAACTACAATTACTGTGTTGCGAGCGGTGTCATTTCTAACAGGACCAGAGAGGAGCGAGCATCCTGGTGTGCCACTGTTTCACTGAATGTCTGGTCCCCCTGCAATGCTCAGCCTGCCCAGTGCTTCCCATCAATGGCATGGAGTTGCCAAGCAACATTTGTCATGGCCCTTCGGAGGGCTGCCGCTCGCTGCTCCGTGGCAGCTCAGACTTTGAAGACAAGGGTTTGTTGTGAAGAGTGAAATAACTTTCCCTCTATCTTTCTATCTCCTCTCTGCCTACTTGATGAGGTGAAAAATGAATCATTCTGAATATGACAGATCAAATCCTGCATTCGGTTGCTCTGGGGTAAATCTCATTGAAAATTGTCTTTGGGGAATAAATTTACTGCTAGGTGCCAAGGACTGGAGCTGCATACCCAGGACACACATCCTGAATACAGCTAATGTTCCCACATCATACGCATTAGAAAAAGCACCTAGAACTGGTCAAAACATATATAAAATTATTGGCAAATAATTTATTCAGTAGTAGTCACGAAGGAATTAATCTTGTCCATTATTCTCAAACATGACTCAACCAATTCCTGGAAATAACACAGCTAAAGCCTCTTGCTCTGAGCTGTGAACCCTAAGATTTAAATTCTTATTTAATTCCACAGCTCTTTCCCTCTTTTTATTATGTTCAACAGTGTGCTGCTGCTGTTCGTGTGCCAATGATACAAGGTTATAAGGCTTAGACAGTTCAAAATGTTCTCTCCGCATCAGTAAAGCTAAAAAGTACAAAGCAGCTCTTACAACCGAGAGCAGTCAGGCCATCTGGCACAGTGGCTCCAGTGTGTGGTCCCTGCTCCAAGGCTCTTGGCACCTACCTGGGCACCGGCCACCAGTGAGAGTGTGTAGCCCCTGAGATCACCAGTATTTATTGCATTTAGCTCTGGAGGAGTGAGCCTGGTGGAGCAAAGGATGGGGTTACAGAGCTGGAGGTGAGGCCGGGAGGTGTGTTGATGTAAATAGAGGTGGTGTGAATAGGTGGTCGACTTTCAACTTTGGGCTTTTCCGAAAAAATACATGTATTCTCCACGGTATCATCGTCTCGGTTGTTTAAGCAAAGTAATGCCCTAGAAGTATGCTTGTGGGATGCCTTCTTGGGGTGGGTTTAAAGCTAAGTGTTCTGCCTGAACTGGTTGTTCAGTTTCACTAGAAGTTGAGTCGAGGGTGTATCTCAGAAAAGGATCCTTTCCATATCACTTATGTTAGGAAGGGATGTAAACCGTAAAGCCTCTGGAGGTGTCTGTCTTTCTACATTTGGTCTATCTGTACAGAATAATTTAGACTAGAGGCCTAATGTCTAGAAGGCTAACATTCTTGTGGATGAAACCTGGCCTTCATGAGTAATTTCTCATCTAGCGTGCACGTACCTTACAATGATTTTGTATAAACTATATTTCTTTAGTTCCTTATGAAAATATAATGTCAGAAAGTATTGAAAGCTTTCCTAAAGCAAAGACATATGTTACTTCTGCCTTATCCTCTAAGTCAATTAGCCAATAAAAGAAGGAAATTAGATCAGCTTGATAAATCCATGTTGATTTGTCTTTTACCACCTTCTTATCCTATAGCTGCTAATGTATTCTTTCTTTCATAATTTGTTGAGGTTTCTCTGTAGTCACTCAACTTAGCAGGCTGATTTAAATTTCCTGGCTCTTCCTTTTGCCCCTTTCACAAACAAATACTTTATTTGCCCTTCTCTAGTTCTGCAGACCCCTCTCAAAATAGGAGAAGCTCTTGAAGTCCATTCCTAACTGTTCACATACTGCTTTTAGAGGTGAGATTTAGATTAGATATTAGAAAGAAATTCTTTACAGTGAGGGTGGTGAGGCACTGGAACAGGTTGCCCAGGGAAGTCGAGGATGCCCCATCCCTGGAGGTGTTCAAGACCAGGCTGAATGGGGCTTTGAGCAACCTGGTCTAGTGGGAGGTGTCCCTGCCCATGGCAGGGGGTTGGAATTAGATGATCTTTAAGGTCCCTTCCAACCCAAATGATTCTATGATTCTATGATTCCTTCAACAACCCACAGGGGAATTCCCTCAGGTCCAACAGTTTGAACTCACTTACTCAAAGTAAGGATTAATTTACACCCCTTTGATCTGCCCTATTCCCATCTCAAAATAAATATAGCTCCTGTTATATACATCTAGTAGCAACTGTTTTGGAGACAAGTGGAGTTAAAAAGGCAATGATGATTCCAACCCTTTGCACGAGCTCTCCTTCTGTGGAACATACTGCCTGCTTTCTTTCTTTCTACCGCATTTATAGGATTTCTCTTTCTTCCCTTGGGTGTTCCTAGCCACCTCTAACCCACTCTGTGCCGGGATCTTTCTGATTTCATCCACACATGCTTTGGTATCATTCTGGTCTCACTCCTAGTTATCTGCTGCTGCTTCAACTTTTTTAAACCGTTAATTTCACATTTCAAGGCATTAATGAGGTCCTCACATGCCTTTAGTGTTGCACTTGTCTTCTATTCTTTTCCCTGCCTTAGGAGATCTTGTCCCTGTACCTCTGCTCTGATCTCTAAGTCAGTGCTTGCTGGTGTGTATTTCACTTTCCTTGACCCAACCTACCAATTCCCTGATGTTTCACAGCCAATTAATCCTTCTTCTGCTGTTCCTACTTTCTCTTTTCCATGTGTCTGGGAAGCTGATGAACTCATAGCTTGGTATATGTACTAAGGCTTTATATTCTTCCTGTTTAGCCCTTATACTCCTAGCACTTGGGTAGAGACATTTCAGATGTTTACCAGACTGCTCCATTCTTCTCCCAAGTGTCTCATTTTCACCTCTATTAAATTTCCCATTTTCCCGACTCACTAACCAGGACGCTGCCTGGTTCTTGGAAGACCACTGTGCTGTCAAGAAACCTGAGGCCTTTTTTTTCAACACTGTCCACACTTTCACCTTGAGGATTTGCCTGCCCCAGGTGTGCCCCCCTGTATGAAGACCAAAGAAAACACAACTGCCCCTGGAAAGGAGTTAGCAGTGATCACAGTGGTGGGCAGTATTTTTATTTCAGTGATGGCAGATATATGATGGAAGCAGCAGAAGCAGCAGTTAATCCTCCTATTTGCCTTCTCTAAGTATATCAAATTTTGTTGTAAATACTCCTGATTTAAGCGCCATTGTGACCCCTTTCTCCAAAAATAAATATTAATAACCCCACTTCATTGATGGGGCAAGAAGCACAGAAAAGCTAAATAACTTGTTATGGAAAAGCTGAGGCGAAGGCAGGAAACTCTTGCAGATCTGTGCATCAGCTGCCAGAGCAGAACACTGGAAACCACTCGGGAAAACCCCTCAGTCAGGCAATTAGGAGCAAGGGGGCAAGAAACAGGGCTGTGACTGCAATTACACCAGCTGGTGAGGAGCCAGCCCTCAGTGTCCAGAAGCCCAGTTAGCCAAAGGCTATGGTATTTTACTGGGGCTGGAGTTATTGCCAGGGCATCCAATGGATGACTGTTTCTAGTGGTAGATTTGTCTTCTCTTGCTGGTCCTTGCATGAGCTACAAGCAGCTTAATCAAAGGCTAAAAAAGCCCCTGATGCCTAAAGAGCTGCTTTGCCATCTTGCTGGAAATCTTGCTAGACTGATAGCAGGGCACTTCTTTCTGCCTTCTCCTTTCTCTCTTACTCCCTCCTGTTCACCTCCTTCATTTCTCTCACTTCCACTTTTTTAGCAGAGGAAAGAAAAGATAAGAAAAGTAGCCTCAAACTGCTGCATCGACAAGAACACGCAATGGATCTTCCAGAACCTGTCTGAGGATGTCAGTCCTTGGAGAGGAAACCTAAGGCCAGAAATGATACAGGCTTAACCATCACGAAAAGCACTGACAAAACACAGTGCTGAGCACACAATGCTGTGCTGAGGATGCAGACTTGGCCGCCGTTTACGGAGTAGGGAATACAGTGGCAGATTTATTCTACAGTAGAGAGGGTTGTTTCTTGATAGCGTTAATACTGACACATTATCTGGGGACGGAAGAGGATGCTCAAATAGGAACAATTCTCCCATTTCTCTGCCTGAGTCTCCCCCAAGTGCCCCCTACTCCTATTCCCATCTGCTCTCTTCATCCCTCTCCCTGCACTGAGTCCCCTCCTTCCTCTTCTCCGATTTATTTCTTCTTTCTTTATCTCTTTCCTTCATCTTTTCCCAATGAAATTATGTGTATAGAGTTTTTCATTCTCCAAACTTTTGCATATTTTCTCCAGCTGGAGCCTTGTGTCCAGCCCTCTGCCTGGAAAACCATACAAGAGTTTTCAAACACAGGGTTAAATCCTGCTCTCCCTAAGATGGGCGTAAAATATTCCACCCTGTGAGGACCAGGCTATGGGACAGGATAGCCTGAGAACAACCCGTAAGGAGAGACACTTCAAATTATCCAGCACAGCTTAAAGAGAAATAGTCTAATGAGCCATCACCACACACCATTGAGGTGAAAAGCAGTGATGGCAACTATCACCGCACCCCTGCACAGGATAATTCCAGCTGCCTTCTCAACTGGAAACTGCTGAAATTGGTATGAAGCAAACACTGGGTAGTTTTACATCCTATTTCTTCCCCTCCTTCCCCCGAAACACACATCTACTTTCATTCACACTTTACTGTATTTGCCGTGAGGAATCAGAGCTTTGTTTATACCTCCCATCAGAACTGAGGCTGGGAGCTGAGGATGAACAGTTTGGTCAGGAGCCCAGAAGAGATCTGTGGCAGAGCAAGAAATACAACCTGAGGGTCCGGAATTGGCTGCCAAACAGTTGCCCACTCATGCTTTGTGATGGAGAGGGGCAGTGGATCTTGTCCAGGGACAGAGGAGACAAGAGCCAGCGCTATCACCTCCATCGCTGCTTTCTGGCAGGAGGAGAAAAGCAGCAGAGGAGAGGGGCTGCTCTCTTTCCCCCTCCTTAATCTGCTTCCTGCTTGCTTCAGAAACAACCCAGTGCATGGTTGTTTATTATTATCACTGTTATTTTCCAGAGTGCTGTAAAACCAGGGATAGAGCAGTCTGACAGCCTCATAACAAACAGCAGATAAAACTAATTAGATTTTGTTCTTCCTTTAGTTTGCTGACTTGATTATTTTTATTTTTATTGTTTAATTATTTATTTTTAGCCCAGAGGTTTACACACACACATGTATTTCACTAGACACTGGCAAGGCATCCGAAGGATGGTCTCTGATAGGAAAGGACTATTGTGGCCAGGCGGGCTGGAGAGTGGGCGAGGGGCCGAGACAGAGGGTGCAGTGTGAGCGGTGCCCAGCGCTGCATCTTCTACCCATGTCATGTAAACCACGGCGGGGGGGCGGGGGGGGGAAGGAGAGAGGAGCTATTCACAGCCGCTAAGAGAGTCAGTGAGACAAAAGGCATCAGTAAAAAAAGTTAATTTCTCCTGGCGGGAGCCCAAAACTGCTTCAGCAGGGGGGACTACGCGAGTGCCTCGAGGACACCATCTCTTCTGGCCATCATGGGAATCTTTGGCTGGCATCTCAACCTGACAGCCTTGCTGACTCTTGAGGAATGGCCGGGGTGACTTCCCTCTCCTCCCTCCTGTTTTCCATCGGCTGTTTCCAAATTCTTTGGGGTTAGCTAGCGACAGCAAGCAAAGGCACTGGCCTCGCTGCTCAGCACTCAGCAGGCTGAAGTGAGGTGACGTGCCTCAGCGCAGGGGACAACGGCTCCATTCACTGGGGAAATACCAAACCAGAATTACAAGTGTGCAAGAATAAACAAGGCTGGAGTTAATCTAAAGTTGTTTTACACTCTGTTTTATTAAAGTCAATGCACTTCCGTTCCTCTGTGCAGAGCCTAGCTCTGCTTAATTACCATGACTCATGGAGAATTTTAATAGCGTGGAGCGAGCGGTGCACAACGGAGGCCCTCTCCTGACCTCTAGAGGTCTGTGAAAAGAAGAAGAGCATCTGCTCCTCATAGGAGTTCCTGGAAGAAAAGAGGCAGCCCACAAAACTGCTTCTGCTGGAGGTTTCCAGGTGCCGTTCCTGATTTGTTGGTTACCCAATGCTCTCACTGTATTTCCCGTTTCCACCTTGTCAGCAGCCCTTGGGCTGGGGGCTTTGCCTGCTCATTGACCTCTGCAGCATTGTCACCACTCGCTGGCAACTTGTTTGGCACAAACACGGGAAGCTCCATGGAGAAGACTTGGCCAGGCTTTTCATATTGCACAGCAGCTTTTATGCACGTGTGGTGGACGTGCATGGGCCCTTCACCCCCAGCTCGGCTGCTTCACTCAGGTCCCAGACACTGGAAAAGCCCTAAAGACCTTTGCCATCTCTCCACCTCCTGCAGCTCCTAGCACAGGGATCTGTAACAATGGTACTGCTCATATACATTGGGCTACGAATACACACACAGAAGCTACACCTCCACTTTTATTATATTAGGACAATTCTTCCGCAGCCTATTGACAAAATGAATCACAACTAGGGCAGAGCTTTCCCACGGAACTGAATTCTGCTTAGCTTGAGGAATTCAGAATGAAACAGCTCAAAGGCTGACATTGGCCTATAGTATTTATAGCCAAAATATTGGTGTCTCATTATGAAAAATGCTGATTTAAGAAGATATTTTTTTTCCTTTGCAGTAAGGAGTACCATTGGCAAGACTCCGTAAGCATCGTTCAGTTATTGTTGTGGCAGGGTGTTGGTAGAGAACACAGCATGAGAGAAAAGCAGCTCTGGACGTATACACACACCTCTACAGAGGCATATATGTACAGTGATATTTTTTCCCTGTGTCCTGGGGATGTGCTGAATGCTGAAGATCGTACAGCACAGCCTGCATATGCTGCAGTGTGGACCTAGCACAGTGTGAATTTTTTGTCATGCATATGAATGCTGGATTTTGAAGTTAACTATGCACATATATCATTTTTTTTATTAATAAGCTTTGAAGCAATGTTATACAAACTATTATAATGGAAAAACCTGTTTTACCTCTTTTGTGTCCATTCCTATGAGCCAACCTTTTATGAAAATTCAGTATTGTGTGCAACAAGCTGCACACTAAAGCAAGCAGATCAGGACGTCTGTACAGAGAACACACACACCATACCTAGTGAATTAGTTTCGTCTAAGAAGCTCAGCTTCTAAGCACCCAAGCTGCCTTTGAGCAGCGTCATAAAGAGAGGGCTAGAGACAGAGAGCTCTTACATGTGGTGAAGACTTTAAAACACCTGGATACTGAAAACCCAGCAGGACAGGAAGAAGATATTTCTCCAAAGAGCAAGCTCCTGCTCGAAAATATGTCTGGGTAGTCTGGGGAAACGTGATAGAGAAAACCTCGTTCTGCACCAAGAATTCTCTCCATGAACAGCATAAAGACGAGAGGATGACATTGTGCTTTTAGTCATACATCAATATCAATAATAAAAATCACTGCTAATGGAGGCCTTATAGGCTGTAATGCTATAACACCCTGTATGTTCATGCTTCTCCTTGAGCCTCTTAAGGCAGTGACAGAGTTGGGAACCTCCATTTGGGTTCAGGGCAATTTCCCATTTGCAGCAGCAGAGTCTAAGACACATCAGAATTTCAGGCAATATGAGGTGTGAGATGCGGTGATGTGGGCTTTGTGCTCTGGGGATGTCAGGCACAAGCATGGGTTCTGAGTCTATGCTGGATTCTCAGGAACTGGGATCTGTGTTTGCAGGCAATTTTAGGAGAAATCTATTTTTTTTTCCATTTGGGGATCAAAGTTGAAGCTGTTCTGACTCTGTCACTGGTAGAACATGTCCCATATATAACCTAGCAGTAATGTCTTCTACTATATTACTGCCTGGCACAATGGGGCGCTGTCCATGAACTAGGTTTCCTAATGGTATCATAATAAAACTAGCAAAGAATAATCAGTCACAGGGTTGAATTCACCCTTGCGTATCACCAGCATCACTACTCTATTGACAGAATATTGGGGGACCCCCCTGGCTACCTCAAGAAAACATGTTTTATTCCTTAAAATGCCCCAAATTCCTCTCACTCTCAATAGCTTGAAATAGTAGCTATAGTTCCCTAGGATTAACTGTTGTATCTGTATTCTCTCAGCTGGAAGTATGTCTCACAGAGAAAATATAATTTCACAGCATCCGTGAAACAAATTCTACACTTGGGCCCATCAGTTCAAGCACGAAGTGACTCAACTGAGATTACACCAGACTGGTTTGTTTCAGTGCAGAAAAGATGTGGATTTATCCCAGGTTTCCAGGGGATCACTCTGTATTGTCACTGGTGCTTTCCTTACTATGGCGCATGGGATTTCCCTCACTGTGGCTGAGATAAGACCAGCTGAGAAGTATGCACAGCCTGATCCAACCTGTTGAACACACAGCAAAAAATTCTCATCAGACAGAAATCAGATACATGCTTTAAAGCTCAAGAGAAATGAATGACAATGGAGAACTCTGGACAAAGGCGTCAGTGACTGTTACTCTTCCAGGCAAAGGTTGCTTCCCATAATAAGAGCCCAAAGTAGGAAAAGGAGAATCATCTCCGGTTCTTTGGTCTCAGAAGACCATTCCTCGGGTCAATCTGTATGAAACCACATACTAGAGGCAGCTGTGAAACTGGGGATGATGTTCAGGAATGGATGATGTTCTAACATAGGACCATCTGGGCCAGTGGCCCCTTGCTCTGCCTTGTGTACAAAGTGTAAGGAGTCATTCTCATTATATCTATATGTATACAAATTACACAAGCATACAGTCAACTTTCTATTCAGAACTGGAGCAACACATCTGGGAAGGGTGCTGAAGCTGGCAAACAGGCAAACACAAGCAGTAGCCCATCTGTTTACTGCTCTGCAAATTAAAGCCTTGTTCATGCGGGGCTGCTCTCGAACCCACTATACACTCCAAGAGGTGGTGAATGCAGAGGCAGAGCTGTACTGTTGGATGCTGGTTGGCTGGAAATGTAGATCCCCCTGAGAGCCTTGGAACTGCATATGTGTCCCGTGGTCATTCCCTCATCTTCTGTCTCTCCTTCCACCCATGAGAGACACTCTTGGATCTCTTGGTCTAGCTCCGAGAAGTTCCCTTCATCATCAGAGCAACTGTCAGTATTATAATCGATTTCTTCCACACATGGAGGTTCATCATCAGTCTCTGGGCTGCTGTTGCTGCAGCTTCTGCAGAAAAATCAGAAGAAAGACTCGTTGTCATCAAAGGAGGGTATGTCCTCTAGGGGTAAGAACAAGTAACAGGGAAATGTGTTTACTGGGTTTAGCTCTGTCTCTGCTAATAAGGCATGAGATGGCACTAAGCAGGATCCTGTGTGTCTTTGTGTCTGTTTCACCATCTATAAAGTGAAGAGTGATACTTCCCTACCTCACAGAAGAAACGATTATTGTTATCACTATTATTGCTATTGCTTATACAGAAACCGAGTACTTCATATACAGACAACACCAATCTTGCCTTGAGGCACTTACAAGTTTATAGATGCTGAAATATAGTAGAGGAGTAGGAGGTATTCAGTTTCCAGAAAGTTGCTGGTTTAATCATCATCCACCTCACTGCAGTTCTACATTTAATGTAAGACCTAATTAATCCAGGTGGCTGCCGTGCTCTGGCATCTTTTACTCCTGTTCTGTGCAAGCTCGGAGCATTGCTAACAAGAGGCAGGGCAAAAAAAACTGGAGGCTCTTGGGTCTTCAAAGACATGGACTCCCAGGAGTGTGGAAATACCAGGTGTGTTTGTGTTTTGGAAGGAGCATGAGGAGGCTTCAAGAGCATGGATTCCCAAGGAAGGGGGAAACTCAGAGGCAAGTCACAATGGCTGAGGAGAGACTCTAAATGGATGTCACAGCTACACCGTCTGGCTCTCAGAAGGGCAGGTTACACCACCTTAGCTTCCTGATGTTTACTTACAGCAATGGCCATAGCCTTTCTTTACATGTCCATTTTCTAAGCATATTGTATTAGGTTAGCCTAATGCAATATTTATGGCAGAATTGTAACCACTAGTCTAGATGGCTCTGGGGGGGTTGGGTCTTTCTTCTACCTAGCTGCCCAGTTTCCACTTGGTCCCCAGCCCAGGAGGGTAGCTGGGTGATTTTTTTGAGATGAGAAAGAAGCCTGTGGTCTCAACACTGCCTGGGTCAGAATCTGGATGAATTAAGGGGACAGACTGTGTTCACCTCCAGCTCAGTGTTTTCAATCAGACTCAAAGCAGGGGAATGTATTGCTTTGGGGGACTGGGAAAGGAATAATAATCTTCCGCCACTGGGCCAGAGTTTCTAATTTGTCCCAAGTTGGGAAGAATGAATGGCTTGGCAGATGGAGCATACACAGCTTTAATGTGTGGTCTGCTCATTTACATGTCAGTACCCGGAATAAACTTCCAGCTTTCAGCTGTTTCACAGCCCTGCCAGCATCTGAGGTTTCAGAACATACCAAAGGTGTAAAGTATTGCTTTTGGATGTATTGATGCCTTCTCTCTTCTACACTCCTAAGATTTTCCTTGCTTTGAGACTCCAGATCTTAACTGTATACAGACTACTCTGCAAGCAGAAACAAGCAGTGTCAACCCACTTCTCCTTCTCCGGCTGATCTCTGGCTTAGTTTACTTCAAAGGCTGGGTATAAAGGATTCTCTGAAAGCTTAATAGAGCTGTACAGCTTAAAAGTAAATAAAAGAATAATTATGCACTTTTACAGTTTCTGGCTCCACTTCAGTCTCTTCAGAAATCTGGGTCAGGAAGAACTCATACTGAAATTGAGTACGTGACATGAAACAAAACAAACAAACCGGGACAGTACTCCCAGCACAAACAGCAACCAGCAGTTGTCTGTGCTCAGTCTGACCAGTGGGCTTGGTTTCTTTCTTTTTTTCATATGCAGGCATGGCATGAATTACCATGATACCAAGTACCTATGGTAACATTCAAAGCTGACTAAACTCAGGGGAACTAGATTTTACATTTATAAGCTCTGCTCTCATGGCTTTGCACTCAAAAAAACCCCCACCAAAGCGTATCTACTTTTCATACTGCACTTGTATGTTTGGGATGAGCTGCTAATGCCACTGGGACAGGGCATAGCTGCCACCCAACTCACTGATAGCTTTAGTTTGAAACCTAGGAACCGGAGGTCAAACATTTGTATTAATAGGAGAACGACTTAAAAAAATATTCCTATTATTACTTAAAGCTGGAAAACTAAATAACAGAGGGCCTTTCTGATTTTTTTGATAACTTAAATGATTTTAGGACTGGATTTCTGACAAAAAGGGGAAATGACTTCTAACACAAAAGCACTTTACTATGGAAGGGAAATCTAGAAGAAAACAGAATGAAAAACAGAACTCTACAAACCTGCCATTTCCTTATACTGAAGACTGAAGGGAGAGTCTTTATGAAGCAAGAATTTATGCATAGAACCTTTTGGTTCCATGCGCTCTTATAATGGACTTCAATAGCTCTTCCTTCCAAGACAGGTGCTGTCATGTTGCCTACATGCACAGTACACAAAACACCATGACAATTCAATGCTTGGGCAGATACACTGCAGGGAGAGGTTCCCCACAAGTGAGGATGTGCTTAGACCACCTTCAGAGGTCAGGAAAGAAGACTTTCTCCTTAGTTTGTTCTGCCATTTGCTCCTTTGCTGTGACAGTGAATGAGCAAGTCAATTAGGACTGACTTTAGAAGTGGTGGTTTCTTCAATATGGACTGATACCCACTCGATCAATGCCACCACCACAAATCACATAACGAGCTACCAAACAGCAAATCGATGGTGCCAACCCCCTGTCACTGCCAACGCATGCTGTAATTACACTAGTGACTTAAAAGTTGAAAGGTCCTTTATCACACTACCAAACTGTACAAACCAGCTACATCTCCCAACTATGTGGAACCCTCCAGCCCAATAATTCACTTTCTGCTGCAGGAAGATTTAAAACACATAACAAGGCAATATGGATGGGCTAGTTCAAACCAGCAGGTTAGAGGTTCTTCAGAAAGAGGAGAGGTGGCAGCACATGGTGTGCTGGGGAGCCAGCTAGAGTCCCACTAATGAAGCTGCTAAAGTCCTTACATGCTAACTTCTCCACATCAGAAAGACCAGCTCCTTTAGGACAGGATGCAGTTGGTGCAACGTGTTAATGAGCAGAAATGCCGACATTTAGACTACTGCATACCACTATGGAAAGTGTGCCTTCCTTCCTTTTCCAAAAAGAGTTGGGTGGGTTTTTGTTAGGGGCAAGTTCTTGGTATTTCTGGTTTGTTTGGTTTTCTTTAATCTGATTTTTTAAAGCTACAAAAGAATTCTCCCCTGCAAAGAAAAAAACCAAAAACGACAAAAAAGAAAAACCCTAAGGGACATGAAACAGATTTGCCAAAGAATAATGGTGTTGTCTTACTGAAGGTAAACAATGAGGAAAACCAATGACATTACATTAGAGAACTCCAAGACAAATACAGTCTATGAACACCACTGAAAGTGAACGCAGTATAGAAAATGGGGAGGGAAGGCTGGTAATATATCTATAGCCAACATCCCCCAGCTATCACAATAAAACATGTACGCATGTTGGTTGATCTACTAATTCAAAACCTACAGCTTTGTAGCCCTCATCTATTCCAACCGATAGGAGCCACAACAGCAATTTGCAACTTTATGATGTGATAAATAGAATTTCTTTGTTTTGATTTTTAATTTGCATATTTATTAAGATATGACTTGATCTTAATTAGTTCTCCTTTTGTATGTGGGTGTGTTTGTTTGTTTGTTTGGGTTTGGAAAGCAAGCAAGCTTTGGTACCCTGTAGAATGATTCTAGTTTTTTTTCTGAATTAACATGAGAAGAAAAAGAATAAGGTGGGACCCCAGTTCTTCCTTACATGTCACCATAACCGGAGCTTTTTGGTATGACTGAAAAGCACTTCTATCAAGTGCTTCCTGGAAACTGCTCATTCTAAGTCAGCCTACCTGTTAGGTCACAGCTGTACAGAAACCTTGCAAATCAGATGTCTGGTGAATTGCACATAAGAAAACCAGTCTATGGTGTGGTTGATAAACTATAGGTACATGCTATGCATGAGGATGGCTGATGATTTCTCTTCCACACATAATTCTCCGTCACTTGTGCATTCACTTTCAGGGCATGGAGAAAAACTAGAGATCTTCTTAGTAATTTCTTGGGATTTTTCACTCATATTTTGCTTGTGTGGCAGGTCACTCACTCTCTGTATATTCTACTGACTGCCTCAAAATAGAATGCGCTTTATTTTTTCTGCTGGAAAGAACTGTCCCTTTTAGGGAATCTGTGGCTATTGTTCAGGGTTTCTGCTTGACCTTCACTTGACAGGCCTCGCAGTTGCAGTGCGTTAGAGAAGGAAATGGAGCATTTACTTTTTTTTCATATTGCTCCTCTCACTCTTGCAAAAATTGCTGCAGTCTTGCCAGAGTGAAGCTAGGAAGTGAGTGGAGTGGTTTAAATGCCTCACACAAAAAGGAGGAAAAAGCTAAGTCTGAGGACCACCGCTGGACATGGACATTATCAATGATTCCCTGTGAAGAACGAATCAACAAACAAGCAAACACCTCTTCATCTTCTCCCTGCAGTGAAAAAATAACATCCCAGTAGCTGCATAATCACCCTGTCTGTAAACCTATTTTCTCCTTTCTCTGGACCTTCTCTCTATCATGATATGTCCCAAACTTTTGGAAGCTGCCCAATGCCAGGATATGGCTGTGCATAAGGAGCCAAGCACATCCCTGATACAGTTCATAGATTGAAATAAATCAGGAAATGGCTTTCTTGAATCTTTTCAAGATATCAGACATTTTCTGGTGAGAAGGCAGAAAAAAACATTTATGTCTGATCCAAACAGGCCAAGTTTTCAGCAATTACAGCATTCATCTGAAATAAGGGTGTGTTTTTTCTCCACTCATTCAGGGATTGGAGAACTTGGCGAGTTCCCTGACCAAAGTTATCCCCTGTGCAGAAAGGAAATCACTCGTTCTTTTCCAACAAGGTTGTACCAACTGTATGAACAGTTATATACATGGTGGTAAGTAAAGTGTCCTGCAGCTTTTAAAGATATGCTGCTCACTCTGCAGTCAATTAGGATTTTCTTGCCCTTCTTTTTTTTGACATTAAAATTTCACATATATCACTGAATCTAAAAAGGCGTGTGGTCTTACAAAGTCTTGCTTTTGAGGAATCCATGTTTCATCAAAAGTATTTTGCAGGAACACTGCTTCTGAAGTCTTGTAACGAGTCTAAAATTAATCTTAAGCAGATGCATTTGCAGTTATCCCAGAGTACAATCCTGCAGTTAATAGCTTCATAAAGTAGTATTTTGGGACATAAATGAAACAAGTATGATGCTTTTAGGCCATTACACCTGTAAGAAATAAACTACAGCAACAAGATGCCAACGAAGAAGGGCTTTAGCCTGCTCTCTGTGTCTTGATTCAGTTGGTACAAGGTGTGATGCACACCTTGTAATGCCTTCCCAATTTGATCTCTGCAGTCCAGGAGTTCCCCAGACACCAGCCTGGCTTCTCCTCCTGCCTCAGAGCCAGACAAGCCTCTATTTAGTCCCCAATCTCGCCAGGGGAGGGAATCAGCTACGTATTGATGCAATAGGGCTCCAGCTTAAAGAGCTTTTTCATTCTCCTCCTCTGTTGCTACACACTAAACAATAATGATATGAACTTTTTAGGCTCCCCATGAGATTTCCCTTTCCAAAGGCTCTTTGAAAAGGACTTTGGCATCTTACAACATCTCCTGAGAAAATGCGTGCTAAGCCCCAGGCAATGCTAGGTGCCCTGGTTTTCAGCCCACCATTGCCCATCCTTTCATGAACAATATGAACATAATTAAATGCTGCCTTAAATTCTGTTTGCTATGGCTGAAAGATGTTTGGTCTTGTTTTGAGTGTAGGTTGTGAGGTTGTTTTTTTTCCTCCCTGCTGCTGCAAATAGCCAAGAGAAAGGTGTAATGCATTGCTAAGCTTGTACTAATTAGTTTTTCAGGAGTTCCCAGGGTAATTGTAGGCTGTAATATTTATAATTGATTTGGCCAGATTAAAAATGGATGTCTGGTGCACCAGATAGATAAGGAGCAAGTGGGGCTTTATCATTTAGAGAGAAGGGAAGACAACTTGTAAATAAAGGGAAAGCATGAAGAGCAAGAAACAGGCTGACTCCTGGCCAATACTGTCCCCTAATGTTCATTCTGGCTTGCAACAATTTAGCCCTGGACAGCATTTTACTTGCATCTGTCTAGCAGAAATTCTCTTAGTCTTCTCAGGAATGACTGTTTCCATTCTCTGTATTGGCGAGTAGATGGCTGATGACTGCTGTAAGAGCAGGGGAAATGCTGAGTTCAGACCTCTCATTACACATGGTTGGGAAACTGAAAAGCCTTGTATGAATAAGAACTGCATTTAATTTAATTACATTGTGTCACTGGTACATCTTTGATCTTTCTGTGAAAGACAAGTTTGTTTAGAGGACAAGTAGGCATTTTCCTCACATTTCAAGGGTATTAGCTTGACGTTACATGGAGTTCCTGGATTCCAGATATCTCAGGTCAAATCCAGCCATGTTTCTAATGCTAACCAATAAAATTCACATGAGCTGGTCTTTAGACTTGCAGAACAGAAAAGCTGGTGAGAAGCCAAAGGCTGTGGATTCAGTCTTATGAACAAACATTAATTTCTTCCTAATGGAGAACTAATCTATATATCAGTGAAGGGCTAACACTGCATCTTTAGCGTTCTTGTAGCTGCAGGCTTGTAAGCATTAGTATAACCCACTGACTTGAGCAGATACAAGTCAGCCACTAAATGGATCTATGACAGTTGGTGCAGACCCCAAAGACGACTAGTTTTCCTTCTCTCACCCTTCAACAGTTCGTAGGTATCATCTTTTTTTTTTTTCTTTCATACATTTACAATTCAGCACATGAAAGCATCATCCTGCGTGTACTTTAGGAGAGATTTGTGAACCTGTATATTCACTCTAGTTTCTGATGATGCACTCTCCCACACAGTGCAGTACCTGGCTTGGAAGAAACACTGAAGACCCTGTAAATCTGCTGCTTGGAAAGGCAGACATGAACAAAACAGCTGCATCCCCATCAACACTGAAAGGCTAAAACATTGCACTACATAAAGTTTCCACTTACCTATAACGAGAAGTTAAAGGTGGAGCTAAGCATGGCCATAAGCGTGGCAAACCCTGGCTCTATCTCCACAGTTATACTATGCAACCTGCTAAATTTCAGTCACACCAAACACAATCAGTGCTCTGCGTAAACCAGGAACAATTCATTCACCTAAAAACTGACATCCAGACCTGGCTTCTGTGTGACCTCCTTGGCAACATGAGACATCCCTGAAGAAAACTCGAGTCCTGACTGTCTATATCTGCATGTATATTGGGCCAAATTCCTGGACATCAGAGCTCAAGACCTGGAACCCAAGTTTTAAGCAAGTTGAAGAGCTATATAAGAAGACATATGATATATTCAGGCACTGTTGGGAGACTAAGCCTGAGTTAGAGTGTCTTGTGAAAGCCTAGTCCTGGTCTTGCTTTTTAGATCCATATGGCATTAAAACCTTATTAAGGAAACAATATCACATAGAATGAGCTCTGGACCAGCCTATGTTTGCTGTTGAAATCAATTAGTGGTTCTTATCCATCAAGTACTCATGAGACACCTCATTGGTGTGTTTTCCAACCTTTGGCTAGATATTGCAGTCTTACGCTAAACAGAAATTTATGGTCAGCTCCAATGAAGCAACTAACAGTAGCTGATTTAAAATCTGGTCCATTGTGATCTTGTTACATTCATTAAAAATGTGAGATAAACACAGGAAATATAAGATGGGAGACATAAAATAGATGGGATAATATCTATCCGCCAGGCAGCACTGTCAGTGGCTTGGAGTTTACTCCAAGTTAATGAATCAAAAGAAATGCTCCCCAAATATATGACATTTTGGCTTTCTACAGCTTAAGACTCCTGTGGAAATATGAGCAGTCAGGTCTCCTTATATGGGAAGGTATTTACTAAGGCTACCAGAACTCATTAGGACACTGAATAATGTAAGAGTTGCTGAAAATATGATTTTGAGAGTGTTTGGGAGCTTTTCTCACAGTGTCTCTATCTCAAGCAATTTCTTCTCAAAATGATAATCATGTTATTGATGATACTTAGCAGTCCAGCCACAGTAATACAGGAAGATTATTGGAATCCTTGTAATTGCTTTTGGGTGCTTCCAGTAATTGAGACATTGGCACTGTAGGGGGGGAAAGAAATGTGGAAAGATTTTGGCTTAGATGCTGAAAATTTTTACTGCTGAGGATAAATAATGTAAAGATAGGCAGGTTCTCCTGGGTTTTTGTTTCCCTTGGTGCTGTTTCACATAATTCCATTGACTTCATCCAAGTTTTGTAATTGGTTCTATATATTTAATTTCAAAAGTCCAAGTTCCACATGTATATATCCCCTAGTTCTCTCTGAGCTCTGAGCGACTTAAAGGATTTGGAATTTTGAAAGCAAGATATTTTAAGATGGCCAAGACATGTCTAGACTGTGTTTTAATTACATATCTGTTTTACGTACAGGGTATTCTTTGGGTCAGATACCTATGCATGCAAGAATTTGGTTGCACTCCAGATGACAGACAGACATTTAATTACCTGACTGGACTAGCTACTGGTGTAAAGACTCAGTTTCTACCACTGTACCCCTTGGAGGAGAAAGCAAACTCTTGGTTGCTAGATTTTTTTGGTGAAAATCTATTTTTAGCTGATAACCACGCTGATGTTTCAGAGAATCTGTCTATGATAGATGTGTATATGTGTGCATATATATTTAAATATATAAATATATCTGTGCAAGCACACAAAATAGATCACCAGCCTTTATCTACATTTCCTTACAGATACATAAATAATAGATACACATATATGTATGTACGCATACATTCGCATACCTACACATCTACACAATTACATGGTTTGCTCTGTATTCAGAATACAACTTTCATTACAAGACATAGGAGGTCTCAGGAGATAGAATAGAATCATAGAATCATCTGGGCCAGAAGGGACCTTCAAAGGCCATCTAGTCCGGCCCCCCTGCAGTCACA
>JAOQGH010000069.1:34113622-34135514 GCA_025769975.1 Gallinago jamesoni
GAGGTGTTCAAGGCCAGGCTGGATGGGGCTTTGAGCAACCTGGTCTGGTGGGAGGTGTCCCTGCCCATGGCAGGGGAATTGGAACTAGGTGATCTCTAAGGTCCCTTCCAACCCAAACCATTCTATAATTCTATGATTCTATGATTGCTTTAAAGCATTAATTGTAGTGGGGAGAAGGTGCTGTGGAAGAAAAGCTGAGGTTAATGTGTTTTTCTTTCCATTGCTGTGGACCTGCACAGTGGGCATGTTCAGGTCACAGAGAAAATGAACTAAGCAAACCAACTCTGGCATACGCCAGATTGACTATGAGGAGCATCAGAAATTCTCGGAGGGTTTGGAGCGCAGATGGACCATGCAGAACAAGCAGCAGTAGCGGTAGCCTGGGGGATACCTACCAGCACCCTGAGAAGGGACTCATCTGCTTCAAGAGCACTGTCATAACACTTGCTAAATATAGAGCTATAGTGCCTTAATGAGCACCCCTGACACGGGGCTGAGCAGTCAACAAAAGGAGAGATCCTGCCAAGGCAGAGGCTAGAGAGGTGGTTGCAGAGGTGAACACAACAGTAGTCCATTCAGTGGGAATACTAAAACCTCAGACCAGACCACAGCAAGGAAACGGGCCCTCTGTAAGGCTCAGGAGAGGTTGGAGGAGAGACAGGAAAGTGAGGGCCGAAAGATGTGTAATATCAAAGTATGTTCACTCCTCAGGCACCCTCAGTCCTCATGACTGACCACAGATCCACAACAGGATCTGTCTCCCTGGAAAGGCTCTCAATTTAGGCAGCACCTGCCAGGCATAGGAGTAAGCCTGAGTCTTTGCAGGAACAAGTGTCCATGCAGATGAGAACTCTTGCCCAAGGCCTATTCCAGGAGAACAGGATGTCCTGTGTTGCTGCCAGGACACACAGTAGCAGGACTTGTGAATGCTCACTGAGGTTTATGAGGTAGCTGAGGAGAGTTGGGAATGGAGCTCCCTACAGGAACCTGTGGGGTTAGCACAGCAGCCTGGGCAGTATAACATAGTGGTAGAAATTATTTTGAAATTTGTCATCCCTTGGTAAGGCTGGATACAAGAGCAGAAGCTCATACCCAAATTGTGGACTATTTCCAATTCTGAAAGCCAAATACTGTATTTTCCCATTTCTTTATCCAATGTTGCTTCAGCTGTTAATTGTCTACCTGCTGGCCTGGCCTTTTCTGCCATGCTGTTGCCAGGCCATCAATGATGTGTCCATCGGGGTGAAACAAGCTTTGAATCAGGTGATAAATTGCTGGTTTTGTTGCAGCTGCTAACATCTCTTAAATGTTTAAACAGTATGATCGCAAACATATCTAGTAGCTGCTTGGTTATGTTTATTTTGGATGAGGTGCTCTGCAGTTTCTTAGATGTATGTGTCAAATATTCATAGATGGCAGGCTACTGAAATATCTTTCTGTTGTATTTATTTATAGAATTTATTTATCAACAGAATCAATCTTTATGTGTCTAGCTGCAGTATTACTTGTTGCCTTACCCATTTTTCCCAGACAGTGTGTGTCTATGTATCAATATCCCTCTTCCTGCAATAACTATTCACAATATGTCTGTCCAAGGTATCTTCCCTTGTGTACTCATAGTATCCATCTCTTTAATTTTAACTATATATCTACTCCATCTAATGCTTGTCATCTATCTGAAGCACTTCCTGTATCTCTCCACACCATCTCTTTATCTAGTCAATGGTATCTGTCTCTCCATAGTGACTCTCTATCCCTTTCTCTCAGTCACACACAGCACCAGAATGTAATTATGGATTTTGGACCACAATCATAGCTTCCTTTTTTTTTTTTTTTTTTTTTTGCCAAATCGGGCTCATAACTCACTGATTAATTTATTTGTTTTGATGGAAAGGCTAGATGTGAAAAATGAACTCTGGAAGGGGACAAGTACTTTTGGGTCAAAGACTCTTTCCCAGGGTTACATGCTTCCCTGCTGTGTGTGAACTGTCCACAGCTGTGAGGGCAGGGAGCTGCTGTTATCTGAGAAACTCATCTTTAAACAAAGATGCTGCAGTGACTACTGCCTCCCTCTTCTCCTCTCCCTTTCCCTCCTCCACTCCCTTTTTCTCCTTCTCCCATCTTTCCTCTCTTCCCTCCCCCAACTGCTTTGCATCCATTCCTCTAAGTCTGTCCCTTCCCTTCTCTTGCCCACTTGGCATTCTCAGGATGACAAGTGAAAGTCCCTCCTTATTAAAAATTCACTACCAAATAAATATTAAAGGAGGGGGAAAAAATCCATTTGAATCTGTGTGATTCGTTGTGACCTGCAACGCAAGGCCCAGCACAAGAGGTTAAATAGGTTTCACAGCCTATTTACCCACTTCAGAGGGGTATGAAGGACTCAATGACCCTCAATCCCCAGAAAGCCTGTGGTGAGGAGAGACCTCCTCCCCACCAAGAGCACCTGTCTGAAAGAGATGGAGAGGGACACGCTTTCAAGTCCTGGAGAGGAAGGACAGTAAAAACTAAAACCTCTTCTTGCTTTTTTTCTTCCTACTTTTTTCTCATCCACATGAATTGTGACAAGAACAGTACAAAAGATGGTCAGCTGGAAACGATCAGAGACTGTTAAAATGGCAGGAGCATCTGAAAGAAAAGAGAGGAGGAGAAATACAAGAAAGAAAAAAAAAGGAAGGAAGGAAGGAAGGAAGGAAGGAAGGAAGGAAGCAAGGAAGGAAGCAAGGAAGGAAGGAAAAGATAATTATGACAGAAAAGGAGGGAGGGAAAAACCTTGTATGTCTCTGGTTTTGGTTCCCTGAGCAAAGACCCCAGCAGTTCATAATTTTCCTTCAGGCAGGTCCAGTATGATTCAACGGCAGAATAAAATATGCATTAATTAAGGAACAGCTTTACAGTTTTATGGATAGAGCTGCTGGGAAAAAAGACTGATACAGATGTAAAGTAAGGCAACATGAAATAACTGGTATTGACAAGGAAGGAGCAAATGATATTTCCACTGAAGTTTGCAAACCTGCCAACAGCTTATGGACTTCAGAGGTGAACCAGGTTTCACCCGGAGAGTAAAGAACCTCTGCAGACTTTCTCCAGAATTGTCCAAATGCAGACAGGAGACCCCCTAAATGGCTCAGAGGTAGCTGTCAGCTGAGGCAGTGGTAAAAGTCTTAATTTCCTGCCAAGGGCTGGCACTGTGGTGTACTGGACACCACTCCTCTGCACCAAAACACCTGGCACACCTCAGAATTTAAGATTCCTCTAAGAAGCGTTTGGGATAATATCAGTAGGTGATACATGATGTGATGTGTATTTCACAGAGGCAAGTGGAAATATTCAATTTTGATTCAATTCAAAGTAATGTGCAGGCAATGCAAAGAGACTCCAGTAGCAGACCAAAAAGGAATATATGAATCCCTGCTCTTTTAGAGACTCTTATCCCAGCCCAACCACCAGTTTGCCATGTGTTTTTGGCAAATTGCTGTGCATATTTCCCATCCCATCACAGTCTGCCGTGTCTATGCAGACTACCAGCTATGACTAGTCTGTGTCTCAGTTTCTTCATGGTGAAGCATGGGAATAACTGGGCTCTCAGGAGTGGCTTTCAGCCACATTATGGCTAACCCTTAGGGAAGAAGGTGAGAAGAGAAAATGCAGCCCTCAAATAGGAAGGCAGAAGAACAACCTATCCTTCTTCTTTCCTGTTCTAATAGAGTTTTAAACATGTAACCTCCATGAAAGAGCCAACTGCTGTGATAATTAGAGTGGGAAAAGTTTTCATGCAGGAGTAAGCCGTGAACATACCAGTAGGCGCACAGGAGATGTCTGATGTTAGTGCTTGTCTCCTAAATCAGTAAGCTACTGCCATGCCTTGACTCATGGCAAGGAGCACAGGAAGAAGCACCAATGGAAGAGGGAAAATTGTGAACGATGAGATTGGGGGTCAGCTGTTCAAGAGGTTTTGCCCAAATGTCTCTCCTCATGTTCACCTAGATCATGGAGCGAAGACAAAGTACATACTGATTGGAACAGGATGTGGAGACGCTCCAAAGGTAGATCAGAAAGAACAATCCATCTCGTCTGACTGGGCTATATAATTTACTCATTGTGAGCAGATGGGTTATGAGGTCTGCCATCAGTGATGAATTATATTCATGATAAGTCATTCCCAGCTAATGAGGATCCATTATCATTAGCTGCTAAGGAAGAATAACGGCTTGCCAGGATAGAGTGGGGGTTTCACAGTTTCCAGGGAGAAGATTTTGGGCTGGTAGCCACCTGGCAATTGAATTTTCAGGAAACTAAAAACTTTCCAAGATGGATACCTTCTGTTTACTTCAAGCTTTGGCTTTTAATTTCCCTGGGCAAGTTCAGGAGAGGGAATGTAAGAGGAGGAGGAAGCGAAGGAATATAGTAGTAACCGTATCTGATAAGACTGTGATTAAATCAAGGTCTCACTCTAATTACACTGCATTTAAATAAACTTTGCCTAGTAAGTAATTGTAATTAAACTGCAATTAAACATGTATTTATATCACCATTTCCTCCCCTGCACAGCTGTCTGTTTCCACCTCCTGTTGTTGCTGTCTACCTGCCAAAACCTCTGAATCTACCACAAGGGACTTTACATTTCCTTGGACTTCCCAGGGGAGATGTTGTGGGGGGCAAGGTCTGAGACTCCCCCCATGCTCCGCAGTGCAATCAGCTAAAAGGAGCTTCTGCTTCCTAGCTGTGTGTGGGAAGAGAGATGCAGCTGATGCTGTCATAAACCAGATCTGAGGAAAAGACTGTGAGGGGCAGAAATATGAATGAAGTGGGTGTCTCTTTTCCTCTCACAAGAACTTGAAAAGGTATCTATTTCCCCCTTTTTGAAATTTCTTCACATTTGGGCTAGAAATAAAGCTAGCCTTCTTGCCTTCTGTAGAGCACCTTTGATACAAGTGTATTTTCTAAAGCCCCAGATGTCTGTTCACTGCATCACGTTTGTGCTTGTGCATTGCTGTACATGACATGGAGCAAAGGAGCTCACTTACCTACACAGTACCTACAGGTGAGAGTCCAGAGCTGGCAATACAATTCTTGAGCTTTTTAGGAGTATTCACTAACTCTAACTGTGTCTCGGTTTCCTTTATTTGCAGCACTGAGCTACCTGTACATAACAACCCTACAGGCGGTCTTTAAAGTTTACTGCAGTTCTGAACAATTGGTTTAGGGAAGTCTGTTATGGAGAAACAGGAGGTTCCAGCTATTTCAAATGAAAACTAGTTCCTTTTAGGAATCTGAAGGTGGTAAGGAAGGGAAAGGAATGCAGGGAGAAACAAAAGAAGAAATAAATAGCTAAAGGGAGAGTGATAAAAATGAGCAGCTGAACACGTATCACAGTGCAAAGGATGCCTGGGGCTAACAAAAGCAAACCAGCTTCTCTGCCCTACCTTCCTCCTCACCAGAGATGATGGAAAACATCTCCATTTGTGCCTCTGCTATCACATAGCTCTAATTAAGGGACTGAAGAAATACCACCGTCACCCTCATCTGTTTGTGTTCAGTTGCTGAAAGGACACCATGAATCTCCCTGACAGCTAGTCATTACAGCATCATATGAGCACCCCTCCTTCAACCAGAAGTATTGAGCCCTCTGTTAAATACCTCAGACCAGACTCCTGCTACATTTCTGTTTACTCAAGGGAGGTGAGCCATTAAGCCTTTATCACGGGAAGTCACTGCCAGGAGGATAAGGGCACCTGGTGGAGGAAAGACTGACAACATGCTAGACATGTTGCTTCAAAAGGTACACAGCAAAGGAGAAAATCCATATGCATACATGCGTGGTGCCCAGAAGTGCATATGGGCACAATATAACATAAAAATAAAAATCCTTATTATCCAAAAGTACTTAAACAAATATATTTGGCTACCAGCAATTTCACCTAGGCTGCTGGGTTATAAACTCATTCCCTCCCTCCCTGTCCTTCTTCAGACATTTTCTATTTTCTCCCTGAATAACTGGTTTCAGGAAGGTCCTTATGTCAGGGATTAGTGCAAAAAAACAGAACAGGCATCTTAAGCTTGATTTTCTGATGTGACAGTGCTCAGCCTGATCTGGTGTGATCTGTCATGTCAAAAAATATAGATCCCAACTCTGTGACTCTCAATTTCCTTCCAAACTTTTCTTTAACCTTAAAACCTCAGTACTACTTCCAGACATGAGACAAAAGTGATACTACTGGAATGACATTTATCAGAGGAAGGATTGGACATTTCCCTACAGACTCCTACTCCAGAATTGCTGTTTATTTATTTCTTAGTTCAGCGACATCGTTCACTCATAAACACTCTGACCTAAATGGTATCCTTTCCACAACTTGAATTTGAAATAGAAGGAGTTAAAAACCCCAAATGCTGTCATCACTCACGGGGTGAAAACCCTCGACTCTTGACATCACCCAAAGTTCCTGCCCCTACCTCTGTGGCTCACATATTTTTTAATCAGGAGCCAGTGAAAGATATTCTGCCTTTTTAAGGTACATGAACTGCCACCCTCCCTCCCTTTAGCAACCTGCTGCCCACAGAGACATACCATTGAGTCCATGATTACTTTTAGTTTGATTCAGCTCAACTTAGAGGTGCAGTCAAAGGAGGCAAATGACCATCACAGGTCAAAGCCCAAACCTTTCCTTCTCTTTAATGGCTCTGTGAGTGCCTTAGGCTTTTTGTTTTCACTTGCAGTGAACTCAAGTCTGCTGGTAATTTTTGTTCTGCAATTAGGCAGATGGAATAATGTGAACAATTATCAACTCTGTGTGCATTCTCTGTCTTTCTACTTTAATGTAAATACATCTATTTGCAATCATGGATGGCCTTCAACTGCCTTAAAAGATACTCATGACAGATCTTCTAGAAATGGGGCTTAGACAAGAGTCTTCTGAACACTTGGGACTCAGTGGCCAGCAGCATGGATGGAACTGTTTGTGTTAGTGCAAGAGAAGCCCTTTCTGTGTCTTCCCGTGCCTGTTTGTCCCCATCAGATCCAGGCTGTGTACTGCAAGTACCGCAGGCACAAGTGCAGGCCCATTCACTTCCAGAATTCAGTATTCACAATGAATCCTCACTCTGGCTTTGGTTGACTAATTGGAATCAAATTGAGCTATGGGCAAATTAATAATACCAATTATTATTGGTATTATTATTATTAATATTAAGGGAAGCATACCTTCCCTTCTGCTACGTTTGCATTAGAGTGGTAGACAGCAGCTAACAAAAATATTTCAGTTCAGGGGCTATTTTCTTCTCGATGGCCCACTAGACTAGTAATTTTTACACTCTAGAGGATGACCAAGAACTATTGGTAGGAGTAAAATGTTTTGTTGTTGACTTAACTATGGAAGGAATAAGGATCTAGTTACTAGCAAAACTCAGATATTCTCTCTGAAATCCTAGAGTAGAGGAGAGCTGTGAGGAGGAACGGGGAAAGCAGAACAGAAAGCCTACGAGGCAGAAGGCTGTGAGACATTATCCCTCATTCAGCATGCAGATGAGTTTGCCAAGCAGGAAGCGAAATGGAGAAAAGGTGTCTGACGCATCACATGTCATCTCTGCTGTCACTCACATACTTTAATTACCCTTAAATCAAGTGCAATAGCTTCCCCAGCCCTGAAATACGTGCTGTCTGTCTCCTTATACACATAATAAGGCCTGCAGGGATTTCAGAGACTTTAGCCTTGCGTGTCTCATTGCTCTGATCCTCAGGTTTCTTTTAGCATAAAATCAGCTGAAAAGCATTGAAAGGCACAACCTTATTTTTATAAATCCCTATTCTGCTTGCCAAACCTAGCTGAGCCAATGAACACCCAAGATTGAGATTTGGATTCTCTTGCACAGAGTATATTTGTGTACTGCTGTTTCCATATGTCACCATGTACTTGTTATGCTGCTTGTTACTCCAGTCATATCTAGCCAAGGAAGCAGCCACAGCAGAAAACTTGCAGGATTTCTAATTTACATGAGATTTCTAGGGATGGGCAAAATCTTTTGGGCGGAAAAAAAAAAAGAAGCCCCAAACACCTGTCTCAAACTTCAAATTCGCATCAAAATTAGTTCCTCCTAAGGGAATTAAAGTTATGAAAATTTAGCTGAGCGCTCTTTTTTTTTTTTTTTTTTCCCCCAATCACTATCTCCAGTTCTTGGCCTTCAATTTGCTAACTACTGTGGCATATCATCCCAGGAGACACATACAAAATGAAGTACTAAACCGCTGTAAGAGAGTGGAATTAGTCTCAGGTAGTTTAGCCACCTAGAATTAGGCTTCTAGCCTAAACTACATTTTGTGGCTATCCTTCAAATCAATGGAGGGAGATAATAAATACATTGTCACACAGGTAAACAAAGTTAATCAATCATCTTTTGGCAGTGCTTTCACATCTTCATGAATTACAGAAGACAGTACGTAACCAGCTCTGGTTAGATGCCCAAATTTCACATAAAAGGGCTACCTTTTGCAAAGTATCATGCTGCTGAGAAGGGACACACCAATAGATGTTTGAGCAGAGATAGATGAAGGGTATTAAAATGGTCAATGTAGAAAGAGATGATCCCAAACAATTAAATCTACATATTCCTGTAAAGTTCAGCACCAGGTCTGTCTGAATACCCTGAATTTAGGATATATGTAATTCAAATACAGACAGTCTAAAGCATGCAAAAGATAAGCAGAAAAGCTTGTGTTTTGCTTAAGTATTTGCTTGCTTTTCTCTGCAAAGACAATGAATGTGTTTTGCATTACACAGGATGCAAAGTGAGAGCAACCCTACCCCCTAAGAGCTTGCACAGGAGTGGGCTGGAATATAAAAGCAGTATGGTAATATATTAAGTGACAATGCAGTGTTATCCTGAAAATCTCAGCCTGTTAGCAGATGACGGTCTTGCTAAGAAACATGATGTGTGGTTTGCTGGCTCAGTCTTGCAGGATATTTGTTGTTGATAAAAGGAGACAATCCAGAGTCCAGGTTGAGCAGTCCTTGAGGAGGAGACCTGGGATCAACACGGTTTAAGTGGAAGGCGTGGGCTGGAGTTTTGAGTTCATTTTGTGAATAAATGAAACCAGAAAGCTGCCACCTGCTTGGGATGCACTTGAAAGTAAAGAAAAACATTGCAGGAGCTTATGATATTACAAAAATCCTATTCCTTAGTTTGATTGCCATCTTGGAGGCATCCACAAGAAATACATCTACAGGAGGGATCTGAGAAAAGAAATGGCTATGGATTAGGCAATCTTTTCGACTAGTAGAAAAGAAAGCCCATTAGAATGTGGGGGTGTACAAAGTTTGGGAAAACATTGTGTTTGAAAAATTAAGACTGCAGCAGCTTTATTGATTCTTTTCTCTGTTGCACAAAATTTCAGCCCCTTACCACACTAAATCTAGTTTAAAGTTCTCTTTATGTAAGTTTAGCCAGCTAATTGACAAAGACTCTCTTGCCCTATTTGGTCATTTTGTGGCCATGACCAAATAAAATTGCTGTGCTGGGTAAGGATGGTGTTGCATTCATAGAACTGTGGAAGAAGTTAACACCTTCACAGTGCATATACTCCTTTTATCTATCTGCAACTACCACCTACTTCACATTATGAGCTTCTGATTACATTTTACCCACATTAAAAAAAATATTGCTGTAATGATAAACAACAATGGTGAGCATGAAATATGACAGCTGACCTCACATGTGTACCCGGAATAAAGAGCAGAAGATATTTCCATGAAGCATAGGAGGCAAATCAATAGCTCACTCATAATGTAGAAGAGAGTCTGATGTTGTTTGCAAGAACTCACTGGATGTACAGGCTGAATTAATCATCTGGCAGTGGCATGTGAGGCACTGGTTCTGAAACGTTGTCACCTAAGCATCAGCCTTACACATGCCTACCCTGTACATCAGATCCTCTGGTACGTGACTTGAATACTTCCCTTCCAATTTGTCTCCCTTCTCAGAAATGCTGAGCACAGTACGTAAAATCAGCAAGAGCGAGGAGTGCTCAGCAAATTTGAAAACAGTGCCACAGGTAGGTAAATATCTGAGGAAGGAATGAGCTGCCAAACATCAGCCCCTTGTCTCCTTTGAATATTTTGCTTCTCCTTATTTTTACATATGCACAGGCTGTAAAGTCTGTTTATCTGTTCTCTGCTTGCTCGATGAATCTCCAAAGTCTCCCATGCCCTAGCTATGATTCATTTCGGAATAATTTACGAAAGGCAAACAGCATGTTTCCAGTTCCACATGCTCGTCTGACATTGCATGGGCACTTCACCATTTGGAGGCAATTTTTTCCCACTTGTCTCAATCTTTCCTTTCTCCCCCTTTTCTCCCCTTACATGTAAAACCATCGCCCCTACATTCTGACCCCTCGGAGATTGCAAATCATTTTAAGTGGAGGACAGGTTGAGCCCCAGCTTTGTGCTTGATGCATTTTGTTTAAGTTGCTCGTGCTGTTCCAACATCTGTCATATCCTCCACAGCAGTGCAATCAAACTGTCAGGGCTGAATGAAGTTTTGCTGATCCAATCTGCTCCTTCTGTGATTCCTGTCAAAAGCATCAGGAGGTGGTAGATGCAGTTGTGTGCTCTTTAAACAACAGATCTTTATTTTTGCACATTAGAGGGACAGTTACTGTTTGTTTCCCTTAAAGCTCGCAAAGCTCTGGGCTTGCGAAGGGCGTTCGAATGTGGTCGCAATCACAAGCCATGCTGCACTTCCCAGACTCTGCTCCTGTTCTACATCCCCCCTTCCCATGAGAGGTCAGAGCACATAAATATCTCTCAATCTTGCTGGTGTCCGTAATTCCACGACACATCTTGGAAGCAGCCGGGAGGAAGTCACTTCTTGGATCTCGCATTGTTATTAATGAGGTAATTAAGCCAAAGGGTTGTAGAGGAAGGGGAAGGGAGTCATGTTTTAATAAGCTCCCTTCTGGATACTGTGCTGTGAGTTGCCAGATGAACATTATTCCCTGTTAATGATACCAAAAGGATCTTATACTAATTGATATTATTGATACTAACATCACTAATCACCTTGCCTAAAAGGACAGGATGTTCTTTCATCATTTAAAAGCAAGGACCTTTGAAGTACCTTAATAACTGAAAGAATTAAGAAAAAAATTATTCCATTTGTGCTCTGTTAATATGCAGCATATATTTTTAATCAGCTTTCCAGCATGATGCACCTTTTCACTTCTGACTGAAACCTTAAACTCTTGCTGTGAAACGGAAACTTACGGTTTTATCATTTAATAAAAGGCACCTGGATCTGAGGTGGATAGTATGGTTCTGCCCCATTTCTGTGTTGGCCTCGTAGCCTATGGCTTTCCCATCAAGGCTGAAAGTCTTCTAATTACAGCAAAGCACCAATGGAAAATGGAACTGAGGATGCCACTGTGCCCTCTTCTCTGATACTTATATTGGCTGGTGACTCCTGCTGCGATGAAAAAGTACTTTCAGAAACACTTTGATTCATTAAAGAAAAAATGTTTTAAAAAATGAAAAACCCTAAGATAATAGACTTTGGTTCCCTAATGCATTTGCTTCTTTAAAAGTCTCAATCTCCAAACCTAACTGGTAGGAAAACATGTTCAACTTTCCATGATCTGACTTTACCCCCTTCCAAAGCATCCCAGCCAGGGACTGCATTATTCTCCCTCGGACAAAGAAGAAACCTGAAAGCTCTGCCAAAGAGGAATCCAGCACTGCATATAGGAAAAAGAATTGGTTCCAACTTCCAGTTTGGATACTGAACTTTAAAATACATACATGCCCCAAGTATGACCATAGATTAGTGAGAAATAAACTCTTTCCTTGAGTTCAAATGCCCAAGGTTCAGGGCTCTGAAAATCCTACTTGGTATGTGATTGTCATCACTAGGAGCTGCTTTTTTCTCTTTTACCTTTTTTGGGCTTCTATCATGGCAGTTCTGTAACTCACCCTTTTCAGTTAAAGTTCACAATGTGAACAAGATAGATCCCAATAAGACAGTCTCCCAAGCAAATACAGCAAGAGGAATGGTCACTCAGAGTACGCCTCTGAAAAACTGTCTCATATGACCAAAACACCTACTGTAAAATAAAGGAGAGAAGAGAAGAAAAAAGTGAATGGCAGCACTTCCACGAGACTGAAAGCTTAGCAGGTTGGTTCTACCTGGGAGGGCTGTTGCAGCTACTGATTACACATCTTGTCACACTGCGTTAACAACTCACCCTGACTCCAGTTGATGCGAGATTTCTCTTGGATCACATCTGTGTTGTATGATGGAGTTCAATTGTAAGCATTTTGGCAGCTGTACAGAGTACTAAGTATCCGCTGATTTGAATTCTTTTCTAAGAGTGCACTTCTTTGGGGAATTTACTGCCTGTTCACCCCTGAATTCAAGTAATAAGGCACAGAGAAAAACAAAATTGAAGGATGACTTATAACAGAAGTTGCAAACGAAGTTTGCTGATCACAGAACCTCTCCTTATAAACAGGACCCATTAGACCAGCTGAAGTGAAAAAGTAGCCAGGGAAGAAACAGTCGTGGTTTCTGAGGACTAATCACCCTTTGAAGAAGAGAAAAATGTATTAACAATTTTGAGTAAAACAATGAGTTCCCAACTGTTATCTGAAGTTGAACTTTTAGCAGTGCACACATCTTGCACTTTAAAGGAAATAGAGTTTGGAAAGGGAAACAGAAAATGGGAATCTTTGGCTAGCAAGCATTGGGAAATAAGTATATCCCCACCCTTTTTTCTTTTTTTTTTTTTTTTTTGAGTCAGAAAAGAGGAAATTAAACCCGAGTTGGCCAATTAGCCCCCGCAATCCCCAAAGGCAAGATAAGATCTTTTTGCGTGAGAGCCTTGAGGTGAAGCCAATTCAATTAGTTTCCACAGCAAAACTGTCAAGACCCAAAAAACTAGGTGGAATAATGAACTGATTAAAACCTGTAATTGCAATTCAATGGAGGAAACCATTAATCATAGAGATGGCAACATTCCTCATTTCCAGACTGTGCTTGAATGACTTGCCAACAAAAGGGACTGTAGGAATAAAGGGCTAATGTAAACTGGAAAAAGAGCATCCATGTGGTTCCATGACCAACCTGAGAAATAGAAAAACCTTCTCTAGACAGTAAAAAGGTATAGGCACGTTTTTCTTACTTTTAATTCCTCAGCTCTCTCCACCTTTAATTTCTGTGTTTCCAATATTGTCTCCTCTTATCTTTTTCTCTTGCCCACCCGTCCACTACAGGTGCTTTAGATCTCATCTTAATGGTGAAAAATTGCCTGGGATGTTCCCAAAGCAGTTAGTACCCAAAAGAAGGGGGCAGCCACTTTGCCAAATGGCAGCTCCTCCAGAAATGTTTAGACACCACCAGCATCCATACCCTCTGCTGATTGCTCAAGCTGCTGCAGATGCTGTTATGCCACATGCTGCATTGCAAAGGGAACCAGAAAAAGGAACCTCACTTCTATTCAAACAAAACCTGATTTTAATCAAAAGTAATATTTTTATCTAAGCTTTTGAAAATAACTTCACAGCTCAGCCAGGTCACCATGCTATGACTCTTCATCTTCAAAACCTTCACCCAACTCTTTTCTCTGCTGATAACCCTTCAAAATTAAGTCATCATGATTAAGCTCAAGAGGCCAGAAAATGCAGTCACCCACTCTTTTGTCAGTTGAAGTTTTCTGCTTAGCTGACTCCTCTCTATCTTACCTCTAAAGATACTTATAAAGGGAAGGGTTAGCCTGGGGTTACTGCTGAGCTGCTGAAGGTCAGGCCAGGCTGGAATGAGAGCATGCAGGATGACATAGAGATATGGGGTGGAGACAGAGAAGGTGACAACAGGTCTAAAAACCCAATATTGCATGAAGTGTGCATAGTATATAAGACTGATCAGGAAATTAAATGCAAAACAAGATGGGAAGGGACTACTTCATTTAGGCCAAACCAGAATGAAAAATTAGCAGAAGAGGAAAAAATTGGGCATGACTTCATTTTAAAAACTGATTTGTCCGCATGTAATGCTTTCCAACAGTTGGATACCATTTAACCTAAAATTCCAGTGAACCCTGCAGGTGTTGCAATTAACAGTGTTATCACTAAGTGGCTCTTTCACAAACAAGGAAGGTTCAAACCAGGGACACGAAAATCGTCCTGCTGGGAAGAAGGAATGTGAAGAAACAGAGTGAGAATGAGAGAAAGCTTCTCTTAGCCCAGTAGACTCTTCCCCTGGAGATCTCTGAAGAAGAAAAGCTTAATTAATTGTAGCACCATTGAAGCTCTGCAAAGAAAAAGCCTATTAAGTCATGAGCTCCATCCTTCAGTCTGCAGCCCAATTCCCACTGAGCTACTCAGGACAGTGTTCAGAGTCTCTAGTGACGAGGCTTCTGGAAACACTAACTCTTTCGCTCCATCCAAATTCATTCTTCCCTACAAAAATGTGTTTCCAACCAGAAGACTTGTTCACTTCAGATGCAAGAGCTTTAGAGAGTGGTTACAGGTAGCCTTTCTGTCTCTCACAAACCATTGCAGCAAGCAGAAATGCAGCTAATTACAAACAAGCAGGATCTGAGCTGTTCGCAAAACTTACATGCTTTTGCACTCAGAGACATACCAAGCGCCTCCAACGACTACCTCACTTTGAATGAGTAAATACAGCCTTCAATGAATTTGATGCTTTAATGGACTGGGTTGTTCCCTATGCTTTTTCTCCCTCTCCCCTCCCCCCCCCCCCCCTAATTCTGGAAGCCAGCTGCACCTTCCAAATCTTGCTTTTAATATGTATACATCCATTATTTATTTATTATTAACTTATTTTGCCACTAATGATCTGGGTGGAGGCTTGCCTCTCAACCAAACCATGTCGAGGGAAGGGAAAAAAAAAAAACCCAACTTGTTTTAAAGGCTGCAGCTTCTAAGTTGTGGGAGCCATGTGGGAGGGATAATAGCTCCAGGGACAGTTTAGATGAATGGGTTTTTTTAGCATGAAGTGAGGGTGAATGTATTCCTGTGCCGTGAGGAAATGAAGAGCTGCATTAAGCAATCCATTCTCTGGACTCAGCAATGCTTCCTGAAAGACCAGATGGGAGGTAAAAAGAAAAAAATAAGTTCACCCATTTCCATTTGGAAATAGCCTTCCTAGCACCTCACTGACTGGAAATCTCACTGCCTCCAGGCTGCCTTGAGGTGTGATATTTTCAAGGTCCTCTCTGAATTCTTAGTCCTGTTGTACTGAATAATATCGACAGAATTCCCAAAGCAAGCTCCCAACAGCCTCCTATCCCACAAAATTCATCTTACCTCACTTCCTGCACAGCTGCTTATTTCAAGTCTTCATTTTTTCTGCCTTTACAAGAGTAGGTGGGAACAAGCTACCTTATGTTCATCAAGGATAAGAGGATGCATACAGGCAGTACCTTTTACATACTTATGCTGAAAATTCACTGTCCCATTCACTTTGCTGAAATTTGTTCACGCAGCCAGACAGCAAGGGGTACAAGTGAAGGGACCTGTGAGTTTGGTCAGGCACCAGGATAGCTCTAAGATGGCTGGGGAGTATATACGCAGCGCTAAATGTGAAACTATAGCACTAAGACAGATCTCTGGGGCTCCCAGACCATTTACACACCTTGGACTATTCCTGGCTTCTCTATTTCAGAATCCTGGAAAATCAAACAATTTAGAAGACAGCCAATGCCAAGATCCATTTCTGGAGTCTCCAAACTCTGTGGTTGCTTTCCAGGTGACTTCACCAGTCTTTCTGAAATCTCTAACACTCTTCTGGGTCCCCCAGAAATCATGCTGGGATATGTTTACACCACCTTTCACTTCTGTTTTCAAGACCTTGGCCATGTTTATTGATTTATGATTTGTTTCACAGCACTGCATTTCTGCTGAAGGTGACCCCGTGTCTCCCCAGACCGGAGTGTTACTCTGTCAAGGTCATGCTCTAACGCCTGCCTGGCTCCTGTAAAACATCACTCTCTGAACTGCTTCTGATGGATGTTTTGGCCAAGAGTTCTGCTTATAACACATCAAACGTGGTTCGGAAATGAGCACAGACTGACTGCCTTGATAAGGGGAAGCTCGGATTATGTCAAAGTTCTTTGTGTTTTAAAGGTCAACACATCAACTTCTCCAACTGGCTTTCCTATGGCTGTAATTGCAAACCTTTTGCTCAGTGTAATCAAACAAATATGCCTTAAAAAATCACCAGTTCATGGAAGAAGTTCTCCTACAGAATTAGCATTATGGAAATGTAACTTTCTGCCTTCAGATCTCAGGAAGAAATAAATTGTTGTCTTTAGAAATCAAATGATCTTGCCATTTCTCAGCTCTCCAGCTACCTACTGGCTACTGATGGAGCTCCACTGGACCCAAGGTTTCAGAGAAAGTGTTCCTACAGATAGGCCCAGCAATTGATACTTGAACTCTTTATTAAGCTGCAAGTTTTAAAATGTATCAAAAATGACTGCCAGCTGAACATATACACAATTTATGGTATTAATATCCTAATTCCCATTACTGAAAAACTTTTCAAATGAACTCAAACTTTTCCTTCTTTCATCCAGGATGTTACTGATTGTGCCACTACATTTAGAAATTAAATAATTACCTTCTGTGAACAACTCGTATTGTTCCCTGGAAGGTCATATTCGATCATATCCCTCCAAGTTCTCTCTTTTCTAGACTACATAGCTTTAGTTCCTCACATCTCTCCTTCCCCTGTTTCTCCAGTCCTCCCAGGGTATGGCATTATATGCATTTTTTTCTAATTTTTCATATATCTCAGAAACTGTAGAAGGTGAGAATTGCACACTATTACTAAGTGCTAAAAGCAGAGTTGCTCACAGTGTAAACAGAGCCCTTGATTGGGATAGTCTGAGTAACGAAAGCAATTCCAGCAATATAAAACAGCACTGCCCTACAAACACCATACAAACTGTCTTGACATAAACCAGCAGAAGATCTGGTCATAAATACATCTTTATACATCATCAAAACATTTCATCATATGTTTTGCTAAGGATTGGGGGAATTAAGAATGACACTGTTATATTTGTAGATTATGGCAGAGAAGACATACAGGAAAACAGGAAAATCCAATCTAGATTTTTCTCCTAAGGGGAAAAATGCTTCGAAATGGAATAGAGTCAGTGTGTTTTAGTCACCATTTTCATACAGTAACATAATGCTGCATGATAGGATTGTTGTGTTTGTATCAACACATGACTTTCTGAAGTGACACAGAGCCGTCAAACTGCAACACCAACTCACATACAACATGATGAATGAGATGTGTGTGGTTGTTCACCTGATAAAGATGTATCCATGAAAATAGTACCACTTTCCGAGTTTGCTGGCAGGCCTCCATGAAATGCCACCTCTGACTGTGCTAGGGAGAGGACAAGCCAGGCAGACATGCTGAAGGGATGGAGCCAATTCCCAGTGGGCATTGTCCAGTGCAGTCCTTCTTAGACAAATATGCTTTTCTTCATAAAAGAAAACAGCAAACTTCAATCCCCTCCTCTCATCAGAAATGTTTTCAGAGTTTATTTCTACAGGCTCGAGAGCTGTTTAATCTCCAAAGAAGATAACATTTAATTCTTTCCTATGTCTAATAACATCCATAAACTGTCAGCATATCTTTGGAGTTTTGTATCTTTTGCATAAATTGACCAGGTTTAGACTTTGCTCTGCAAACATTTCATCCTGACACAAAAATCACCCATGAGCTCCAGTGTCTTTGTAGTCACTTGGAAGTTTACCATAAGTGTCTCCTGAAGACCCATGACATCTGGTGATCCAGGTGTCACTTTCCCACCGTGCCCCAGAATGTCTCTCTCCTTTCCTCAGAAATCACTCCCATTTTTCGGCAGCTCCTGAGGACTGCAACACCAAACAAAAATCCAAAGAGAAGAATATGAAAAAGAGACAAGGCAGTAATGCAGATAACATCCTGCCATTCTGTGTAAAAGCAGGTTTCATCCTCTGCTGGAATAACGTGCTCAGGTTTAGTCACTAAAAAGGCCAAGGGGAAAGAGACACAGCGGAGGGCAGCAAAAGTAGATTGCATTATTATACACGGGGAAGAAAGTAATCCATTAGAAGGAAAATGAAAAGCTTTGGGATGATGAGGGGTAGAAGGTACAAAGAGGGAGAGTAGATATATGAGAGTGTGCTGCAAATAATGTCTAGAAGGACAATTACTTGTTCCCTTTCTCTTTACTCTTTCCCATAACACAAGACCTGGAGGGCAATTTGCAATTAAGGCCACCCATTGAAAACGGACAAAAAAGAAACACTGTTTAGCATGTAATTAACCTGTGGAACTCTTTCCCACATGGTATTCCACGGACAAAGAGCTCAGACAGAGCCCAGGAAGGATTAGACACTACTAAGAAGAGGTAAGATAGCATTTTGTGTTCCACTAGCTTGGATAAAAATAAAATACAAAGAATAAATCCTCCTGCTTCAGGGCCTAAGTTGTTCATTGTGATCAGCAGCAGGTAAAGCTCAGCAGGATGTGAAAGATGCAGTTTTGCCAATGAAAGCTTTAGTGCACTGCCCTTTCCCATCTGCTTCTTGTTACTTATCTCAGATGCTTATATGGCTCCCACAGTTCCAGTATGTGAGTTCATTACAATCAGTAACATATTCATCATCACAATAGCCTGAGAAGGTACAGAAGAGCTTTTCTCCCTACTGTACAGACTGTGAACAAAGAGAGTTAGGTACTTGCCAGAGGTCACGCAGGAGAAGGAGCAGAGCACTGTAAAGCACAGAACATCCCGATTTTTGGACCTTACTGCATCCCACATCAAAGAGCTAGCTGTCATCGGAGACCATCGCTTCGTTCCTGTGCCCCTTTCAAACATAGACGTCCCAACACTAAGCATACTGGTAGCTTAATCAAATAGCATCCCTAGCAGGATCAACACAATCATTTGCATCATCTAAAGGTGACCATGCTTTCGGAGACCCAGTACTCAAGTGGTACATCCCAGCAGGTCTATCTGACCTTGTTGATGCCCAGCACTACCCCAGCAGTTGGTTTGTCCTTTGGGATGAATTCCAACTGGCGATGCTGGATGGCATAAGTTCTCTTAGCATATGATACTTCCATCCTGTTGTGATTTATCTACACAGTTTTTAGTACATGTAGCCCACTTAGGGTCAGGCCATGTGGCTGCTGCACATTTTATTTTCCTCAGCAGTCCCAGCGAGTCCCATGGAACTACTCCCATGGGCTGCACAATCTGTCAGTCTTTTAAAATGACAGATGTACAGAAACTGTGACTTTCTTCCATGTGGAGACGGGTCACACATGGCTGTATGTGTACTGTACCTCTGCGTCTCTTTTTAAATTATCATTTATTTTTAAAATATATTTAACTAATAGAGGAATTTATCGGTCAATCTCTGATGATAGGAAAACTACAGCCTTCCTTTAACATTCTCATTTTTTCTTTTTTTTTTTTTTAACTTTTCTTTTCTTGGAGCAGTTTTACCCAGAGACGGAAACTTAAAAGATCCACCATGATCTTTGCAGGAGAAAGAGTCCCCTTTGAAGCTGTGATACAATGAATACACAGGTCATTTTCAGAATAGAACATAAAGACACACTAACCATGAAAGTTTTATTTCCTTCTCAAATGATAAGCATGTATGAAGGAAAGACTTTTTTTTGTTACCTTTGGCCTGTAGTAGAACACTTGTTTAAAAAATGTTCCTTGATACTAATCTCCAACTGGTGTTTCACTTATCTTGAACTCTCAAATGTCACCAGCTTTCAACTGGTGCTGCGAAAAGACCTAACTTACATATCTATAAAAGGAAGAGCTCTATTTTAATCAAGTCTCTTTCTTTCTTCCTCCTTCCTTTTTTCCTTCCTCCCTTCCTTCCTCCCTCCCTCCTTTCGTTCGTTCATTCCTTCCTTCCTTCCTCTATTCTGTCACTGCATTTTCACTTTAATTTTGATTTCTAATACAAAATAGAGGAAGAGGAGCAACTATACATTATACAGAATAAGACTGCTCTTAATTTGGCTAAACCCCCATTTAACACGTTTTCCCTTAATTTGATGCAGCACAGATTTTAACCAAATTTAGCTTGTAACAAGTTCTTCTACTCCACCAAGGCCACAGCACTTTTCTGAACTGGCTACTGGGTCCTGAAGAGATGCCAACAACACCCTGCACAGGTGAGGAGGATGCTTCTTCAGAAATGCAAAGACATGGGGTAGGAATAGAAAAGTGGAGGCTCACAAGGATTAGGAATGAATGGTTTTAATGCTACCTGTTCCAATGCAACTTGCAGCTCTATACTGAAATGTTATTGTAAATAGAAAAAAACCTGTCACTTAGATTGCATGTGCCATGGCCATGAACACGATTTAAGTTCATGGGGCCTTCCATGGGGCCCCATTCCAAAGCCAAGTAATGCAGGGGATGGGGATCCACTTCACATCAGGGAAGCATCAAACAATCAAGGATCCAGCTCAGGATGCCACTGACAAAGATCAGTAGGAAGCTGCTTCATTAAGGGATCTTAGTACAAATAAAAAATTAGATCAAAAATCTAATTAAGCACATTTCACAACTCACATCACAGGGAGATCACAGACAAAGGCAAGTTACAGACAGCAGATTGCTTAATCGTTGGCTTGATGGGTACAAGAGATGCTCAGCTCAGTCGTGCAGCTGGACAGATGGATTCAAGGATAATGATGACATCACCCCTTTGGGAAAGAAAGGACTCAAATTCCACATTCAAGAAGACTGCCAGAAATTGTCAGTGCTAGACATTACTCCTTAACCTGAATCATCATTAGATTATTGCCTCTGAAGTTCACACTCTGAAAAAGTAATCTGGTTCTTTAATAACACATCTAGGTACAGCACCAGTGAGCCAACATATCATAAGAAGATAATTATATGGGTAGTTCTTGCCTTTCTACTAGTGTCTTATTCGTTAGATCTAAACAGCGGACACACTTTCTATAGTACTGCTCATCTGAGCATATCAAAGTGCTTTATAGATGTTCATTATAAGTAATTACCAGCTGGCACGTGTGAATAATTTACAGGGTAGTAGAACTGAAATTCCTACCACTCTCTCCTTTTTCTGTAATGCACTTCTTATCCTTTCTCTTCTGTGGTCTTCTGTCTTTTCCTGGCCACTGTAAATTAGGAACATCAGTAATTTGAATATTATCCTAAATCACATGTCTAGGCACCTATACCTACAAATATCTGGCCCTAAATTTGGAAGCAAATCTAAAGTAGAAGCCTAAGATAAAGATCCCTTCACAGAACCATCTGTGCCAGTGCAAGGGTTTCTGCCTCCAGCTGCTTTTTAGCTTACATGAACTGCTCCGTCAGCACTAACTTAGCCTTTTCTCCAGGTAAAACATAATGGTAACCAGTAAGAAGGTGTGAGCTACAAGGCAGTAAGTAGGAGAGAAATTGACTCTAAAATACAACCCACTAATATGTTGAGAAAGCCAGGGAAATTAACAGACCTGAACTCATTACATTCAGTTAGAGTCACTTCTGAATGTGTTTCATTAAGTCAAACAAAGTTTAGGCATGCAAAGATCCTTTTTCAATCAACAAGGAAAAAATGTTTTATTTTCAAAATTGGTGAGGTTTTTCCTCCATGTGCAGAGATTTTAAACAAATCTGTTCCCTCAGTCTTGGGTCAGACTTAGCATAAGTCTATGGGGCCGGATGGGATTCACCCGAAAGTTCTCAGGGAGCTGGCAGGAGAGCTCACCAAGCTTCTCTCCATTATCTATCAACAATCCTGGTCAACAGGAGAGGTGCCGGATGACTGGAGGGTGGCCAATGTTACGCCCATCTATAAGAAGGGCC
>JAOQGH010000069.1:34135614-34190387 GCA_025769975.1 Gallinago jamesoni
TTTTTTAATGTGGTTGGACTCGATGATCTCAAAGGTCCCTTCCAACCACTAAGATTCTGTGATTCTGTGATTCTTTGCCTTTCATTTTTCTCAGTCAGCTTAGGGATTCTATCTCCCAGGACAGTCTACATTTAACAGCCGAGAGCATTTAAAACATAACTGTGATTTGTCATAATTGTCATTTTGAGCAGAGTCTGTGATTTCTAGGTTTTGGTTCTTTTTTTCTTCTACTTTTTTTTCCCCCCATAAAGGATCTTAATTGCCTCTTTCATCACAGATTTTAAAATAATTTTGATGCCTGGGGGAGTTTAACACTTAAATAAGAAAAGAATATTAACCACTCTCAGACACTCCAAAAGGACAGTGACTCAAAGAACCAGAAGTAGAAAGGTGTGGCAAAAAGCTAAAGGTGTGACATGAAGCCAAGCGAAGTACAATGGTGGAACACAAAGGAGGAAGGAAAAGATAAAGGAACTCTCTACACCAAGCCAGTATGAAAAGGTTGAAACATTAAATAACCAGAAAAGCAAAAAGGGTGAGCTTTCATGGCAGGAAAAATAAAGGGCAAAAGAGAAAGAAGCAACACAATGTCAATGTAGTCTTATATACACAGGAAGAAAAAAGAAAAGTGTCCACTGATAGAACATACGGACAAAGAAAAATAACCCCAGCCACAGATGGATTTCCAAGGCAACACGTAGAAACCAAATAAAAATTAAAGACAAGAAATGAACTAGATGAATTGCTTAAAAGCTCCACAAAAAAAAAAAAAATAAAACCCAAAAGCATTTTGGGAAAAAAAAAAAAGGCAAATAACCTCTTCTAGCTTAACAAAAATGTTCATTTTCTAAATACGCCATTTTCCGGCACAAGTTTTCCCATTCAGCTAATGTCAACCAGCTCTAGTTACGTATTCCAGGCTCCTAGGGCAAAACACTATCTATCTGTGCTTGAAACAAGAACATCTTTGTACAGACCTTAGGCCAACAGCAACCGAGGGACCTATCAGCGCTGTGGAGAGAGGAACAGGAAGAGAACAGTAGGGGAACATTCGAGCACGCTTTGAACGTCAGGCAGCGCCCAAGCAGTCATGCCTACCTGAGCCAAATAGTCACTATTAATATTCTCCTCATAACAAAGTATTTCAGGATGTCTCCTTCCACACCAGCTGCTACAACATCTTCCGCTGGAATAAGCTAAGGACCTTCTCCAATATGCACCTGTGTAGTAGCTGCAACGTGCTTCAAGCCCATCAAGGATGTCAGGTCTTTAGGAAGCCGATCTCTAGAAGATCAGTCAACCCACTGCAACAACGAGTCCACATGCAACTGGACAGAGAAGGCCCACAGTTGCAGTCCAGCTCATGGAAGGCTCAAACCAGGTTGAGGGACTGCCATCGGGTATCTCCACGATTGCTGTTTCTGCTCTGTACACGAGCAGCGTTTCACCAAAGCAACATTCCCTTCCCAAGAGCCTGCACCTGACAACACAGCATAAAATCCTTTCTATCCACTAAAATGCTCGCTGAGGAGAATGGCTGGAAAGCTGGAGAACACTATACCATTTCAAAGCTTTGAGCCCAGCCTCTTTTCTCTAGCTACCACAGCTGTGATTAGATGGAAGTATCACTCTGTAATCAGAGCCGCCAAATGGATGGATCAATAGAGAGCTATCAGCAATTAGCACCGTTGTAACTGCCTGGCACATTTTTTATTTATTGAAGGGGGCAAGTCAAGATGCCTGGGGGATAAGCATTTTCTGGCATATGAAGACATAAGGAGAAAAGGAATAGCATTGTTCATGCTGGAGACTACCCCTTTTCCTTCCCTTCACTGCTCTCACAGCTTTGAGGCACGTGAGCATGTGTGCATTACAGATCATTACAGAAACATCTGATGCACAGCAGAGGCCGGGTGGCACAGCAGGGTAATGCATCTCTCTCTCACCTCTGGAGTCAGAGATGGAATAAGTTTGCACGTCTCAGGGTATTCCCGTGTGGATTTTTATTTGCTTGAGATCCTGTATGTTCACTTTCATTCCTCAAAGGAATTTTCATGACTGAAAGAACTGGCAGTGTCACAGGCCAGGATTTAGTAGAAATGAGAACTGCTGGAGGGACAGAGCTGGGGAAAAGAGATATAAATCAAAGACTTGGATGCATTAGCAGAGCTACATGAAAAGGCTGTGATGAGAATGGCTGGAAATATGCAAGTTTATATTGAGGAGAAAGAGAGCTGAAGAGAGCTCTGTGGAGGCTTGAGACTAGAAGAAGTTGCCACTCAGAACTATGAGGCAGAAAATTGCTGTGGCCTCTGACCGGCTTTCCTTCACAAACAACAGGAAAAACACCCAACATTTCAATAATGAAACAAAACACCTTACACTGAGTGCTGATTTTTAAAATACGGTTCTAGCTGTACAATCTATCCCAGTTGTTTTTGCTCTGTTGGTATTAACTATTTCTTGAGGCACGACTGTTTCCAGTTTTGGCATACATTTGTGTTCAGCTCAGCTTTAGGGATCGTCCTAGAGGAGAGAGGCAGGGTGAATTTGTAGAAGAGCCAGATAGTATTATTATTTTTACATTGGCAGTTCCTATTCTTTCTCCCAGGAACACCTCCCTGCTGGTACTGCTGATCCAAGTCAGCCCTCACCCTGAAGGGCACTTTACTTCTAGTCTGCACTTCACATAGAGCCGTAAGAGCTCAACCATGAAAGGAAGCAATAGGCACATCCTACATCCCAGCTGTAGCTCCCGCCTCTCTGCCTCTTCACCTAGCTGGAGGAGTTTGGCTTCGCTCCGCCCTGACTGAATTAGCTCAAGTTCAGGCAAGCTCAGCACAAGCCTTCTCAGTCCCAATAATAAGGCCAGAGGGAATCATTTAGGATGCCATCATTAGTGCAAATACATAACCTTTGAGTTCTCAGGGGTAATTTCAGCTCTGTTTCGAAAGCTGGTAGAGTCTATTGTGTGCTGACTTGAGGCAATTGCAGCAGGATATTTCAAGTGAATCTCAGCTAAACCTGGAAACTGCCCCCACCTCCACCTCCCTCGTTTACATCCAGGAGCTGGACACTGTAAGTCAATGACCATTGATAATATGACACATGGATCTACAGACCTAGTAAGTCTAGTATCAACCAAACTGACAGTGCTGCATTCTGGCTACCATCAGAGGAGAGACAAATGTTCCACCTGCCAATAGATATGCCCTTGCATCGACCTTGTGTGAAGCATCCTGGGCCTGAGGGAGCAATAGAAATCAGTTAAAAGTCTTTGGAGTGAAATTCTCCATACCTTTCAGCAGCTTCCTCTCCTCCATCCTCTGCTACAGGTGGACCACTAATCAGAAACCCTTCTATATGTGTTTATACAGCAAACAACTAAAGCTTTCAGGAATTAACAAGATGGTAGGGTTTTTTGTTGTTTTCTGACAGAATCGGGGATCTCATCTCTTTTTCAAAGCCCACAGGACCAAATGTTTGAAATCTTTCATTGATTCTGTAGTTTCCTTTTCCAATCTTGTCTGCAAAAGGCTCTTGAAATTTCTCCTGCACTTGAAGGGGGCATCTATAGTTGTCAGTTTTGCCTACTCTGAGCATCCACCCCCCACAAAAGCAGCTTCTCCCTGGAGTCATAGAGGACATCTAGTACCTTCCAAAAAGCAGGTTTGCAGTGGTGATCTCCTCACAGGGGAGGAGCAGAGACTCTGCGAGAGCATGCTCCAGCAGTTCTGGCCTGCTTAAATGTCCCTTCAGGGTACGCTTCAGCTGACTGAGAGGTGGCCAGACCGTAGATAACCCCAGGATCTAGTGCTACCAGTAGGCAGTGGCTTAGCACAGCTGAGACTCAAGCCTTCGGTCCCAATCCAGCTCACCCCTACTGCTCTCTAAACCCACAAATGTCAATTAGTAGTAAATGCTGACAGTCGTCTCCTTGAGGCACCCAGAAAATGACATATCTTTTCCTACAGCCCACCCAACAGCTACGCAACAGCAACAGTTTTGCATTAATGTGGGTCTGGGCTGCAGCTGAGACAATTGTCTTCAAGTGCAAGGATCCCAGTTTTAGGTCTAATGCCCCAAACTATGAAATCTCCCACAATTCACTTTGTAGAATAGCAAATTAGTTGTTCAGCCATGGAAAAGCACTGACTGTCTTACCCCTTCTAGCCTTCCAGAGTTAAACTCTGAGAGCAAGGAAGCAGAATGTGGGAGCACCGTGAATGTGAACTGGGCAATGGGACAAAATGCAGAGTGAGGAGAAATCTGCTCAAAATAACAATGATAAATCTGAAAAGCACACATTCTCTGTCTACGTAGCTGGTGGTATTGACAATCCATACCTCTTTTGCTTTTTCCACAATTACGCTATCAAGCAGGCTTCTGGAAGTAATAAAAACTCTTTATCTACTATTGGTATACGCTGAGATTTGAAATTACTTTCAATGACAAAATGCAGGTTGGAGTGCTCTCTCTGGGGTAGACTAGATTTGAGACATTAACATCAAGAGAAGCAGTGAATGTGTCTCGGTCCTTCATTGCTCTCAGAATAGCCCACGATGTCCGCTAAAAGGGCATTGTGATTTGCTGGTCAGAACCTTAGCTTAAAAGGGGCAAAGCAGCCCCGAGTTGGAGAATTGCTTGCTTCTTCATTACAAGCTCTTCAACCATCTTCACAGGTACAGAGACACAGGCCTGTAACTAATGACTGCAACAGGCTCACCAGAGGCACTGCAGAATTTGGTGCTTCAGCAGCTGCTCATCGCTGAGTGGTGATTATCTTGTCACACCAGCATTGCCTTCTCTTCAACAGAGACAGTTAAGTTATCTGGAGAATGCCTAAAACACACATTTTGGAGAGGGAACAGCAAGGTGATGGATTATGGGAGGCTGCCAACATCGGCACCGGAGCCATTAAGACTGACTGAGGTCTGATTACAGTTTTGCATAGCGTGAGGGCACATCTGAAGAGGTGTAATTTAAAGGCTCATTGCTTGCTTCCTACCCAGGGTTGTGCGAGAAGGAAAAACTGCTGGAGTCTGGTCCATGCAAAATCACCTGTTTGTGTTCTACTACGGAACAGTCTACAAAAGCTCATGAAATACTAAGCAACGAAAATGCGTGGCTCATTCTGAATTGCTTCAAAGTGATCAGCCAGCAATTGGAAAAACAGAGCTGGCATTGATGGAACATTCCCTGATATTCTCTTTTTTACCTCCCCCAAAGTAGGAAGTCTTCATTTTGTTACTTTCCTGAAGAGCTCTAGCAATTTTCTTATGTGTTTCCTTATGCTGTTTATTTTCTGCCCTTGCAAAGTTGTCACTAGTGCCTGCATGTCTTGCAATACAGGATTTCTATAAACCAAGAACTGGATTAGGAAAACAAATGTCACCTTCTGCCACTGAGAGACAGAGGCTGTAAAGAAACAGCTTTTATTTGCATAATGACCCTTGTTTCTGGCTCTGCTCTATTACTTAGGAGCAAACTCGTTCAGACGCAGCAGCTAGGGCTGGCAGAGCATGTTTGTCCTATTAACTTAGATGCTGGCTCTATTCTGACCCAGATAGAGACCTGAACAGCTGATTTAGGCTTTGTGAATTTTCACACATGTGGGCCAGCAGGCCCTTTAATTTAGCAAGATAACATGAGGCAGGGAATGATTTGGTTTTCACTTCAAAAATGCAATTCTTCACTGGGTTATTATGAGGGCTCGGGGTGGTTCTGAGGTGTTTGCTATGTGTTTTTACCAGCGGAGCTCTTGTTAAAGAGAGAGACAATTTTTATTCTGACTCGCTTCCACATCCACGTTCCAGTGCCAAACAACACCCACTCTGACAGCATCTCACTCTTTTTTTTCCTGCCAGGATCTACCTGCCAGCCACTGTCATGTTGCTGTTCATATTCTTGTCTTTTTAATCCCTGAGTCCCTTTTTTCACTGACTACTGTCAGACACCTTGAGGAGTAAGCTGCACACCTCCTAAAAAGACCTCAAGCCTTAAACTTACCCACAGTCTGGTCATCAGGAAAACTATTGCACCAAATCAAAGAAAACTGTCTTCAGCCACAAGGAGTAAGCTGAGTCCCATAGCCATCAATTAAAAAGCTGCACTGATTACCCTGAGTCAGCGTATTTCACAAGCAGAACATTTGCTAGAGAAAAATCTGTGCTTGCATGAGCAAAGCAGAAAAAGCCCATAACTTTCTGATCATTTGTAAATTCAGTGAGCGCTTGGAACTCTCTTTGGGCGATGAGTACCCACGGGACACCGGCAAGGCTCTTTGCATCCTGCCCTGGCTCACTTTTTCTTTCTCTGATTCAAAATCCAGCCCAGGGACGTGGAAGCGTTTTCTCTCTTCCCCACCAGCACGGTACAAACTCAGACTCCTTTCCTTCCCACCAGAGAGAAAGGCAGGTTTGCAGGGGTACCCTGACTGCTAGGTCGGGTAAGAGGAATTTTGCTTTGCAGCGGGAGCTGGTCCTCAGGGGTTGATCGGGAGCTCGCGGTAGCCTGGGCCACAGCAGCTGGTCCTATAGTGGCAACCTCAGGAATACACAAAGTTTTCAGCTCCCTTGCCTAACAACACCCTGCCCTTTCAGCAGCAGGATATTCTCTAGCAGTTACAAAAGAGGGCAGAAAGGACTATCAGATTTACGGTAAGGGTTTAGTTTTACGGATGTGTTTTCCCATGAAAAGGTGGATTTCCTTTATTTTTATTTTTTTCAAACTCTAGTCTTCTGACTGCAGGTGGTGACTGACAAATGTGATGAGAGAAAGGAGTGAGCAGGTATTTTAAGGGTGCCATTTAAAAAAGAATAAAATTTAAAAATACACTGTGACTGGAATCACGCGAGCCCTGCTGAGATCAAGTGGAACGTGCAGCTAAAGAGATTACATGAAGGGGAGAAAGGAAAAATAAAATGAAAATCATTTTATACAGGGTAACATATTCCTTAAAAAAAAAGAGAAAGGCTGGGAGCCACAGAGGAAACACCAGGCAGTTTCACAGCAATTCCCTTGGGAGTTGGTTGCTTTCCTGAGACTCCTAATTAATTATACATGCTAGCAAAGAGATATAATGCGGCTTCGAATAAAATAAGAAACAAAATTTAAAATGAAAAGGAGATAGGAAGAAGGAAGACAAAATGATTTTGTTAATCCAAGTTCGAACTAATTTTACTTTAATCAGAAGCTGACAGGAAAATGGTAAGCCTTGCTGCTTGTCACATTCAGCAGAGATGTACCCACTGTCTTTAACTGATAAAACATTTCACTGCTGACCTCCAGTGGGAGGAGAACATTTCCTTTAATGCTGTTGAGTGCAGCTTCAACAGATCTCAGTGCTTATTACAATCTGGTCCGTGGTCATCGCTCCATCAGCCTCAACAAATGGGATTTTTGTGAGTTTAAATCCTTTTACTTTTTTAGAGCTGTAGGAGTATCCGACTCTTATAAGCTGCAACAACCTCCAAGACAAGGCCAGCCCAGGCAAATCTGGATTAAAAAAAAAAGACTTTTGGCTCACCAAAACAAAGGTGAAAAATCTTTTCAATTACAGTAATTTCAAATGGTTCAGTATCAGATTTCTTCCTTACAAATCTCAAGTGTTTCACTCCATGGCCCTGAGTAATGTACAGAGTTCACAGAAACCATCTCCAACCCCTATATGGCCTCTTCCCTTTCTTTAGATCTTCTAGAATGTAGCCCACACAGCTGGTGTTCATTTATTGAGTTTTATTTGGATTTCTCCAATAAAAAAAACCCACCAACCCTGGTTGCCCTTGACTCCAGTTATCAAAACAAAAATAGAACAGCACAATAATCAAGAGCCAAAAGGGTATAGGTCCTCCTAAGCAAAACATAAAAGTCATCACATGAGCAGTCGCCTCCTGTCCACACAAGGAGATGCACTGTGTGCCTTGCATTCCAAGAGCAAGTCATAATCCCAGCTACTCTGGGCCAAGGATGGGAATTTCTTCCACTGCCAAGAGCCCTTCGCAGAGGGGGCTTTTCACAGAAGCTTAAATGTCTCCACTGAGCAGAGCTCAGGTAATAAAGTGCAAAAAGAGTGCTCTTTTCTCAAGTAGGACATTTCAGACAACTTAAGACCTCAAGCGAGAGGGAACCTTTCAATTGAATCTGATATTAACAGGCAGGCAGCCTGGGTGCTGAAGCACACGTGAAACAGGCTGCCATGGAAAGGGATACCCTCTGGATCAATGTCAAGTATACACTTTGACAGCATACTGATGGCATAGGTGCCCAGCAGCAAATTCTCACTGAAGGGAAAGGAAAAAATAGAACCTCAAACAACCAAATAATAAATCAGAGTAGCCATCTTTAACTCTAAAAGAAATGGTAGCATTACCTAGCTACCATCTCACACCATGCCACTCTATGTGGCCAACAACATAGGATCCAACAGCCTTGTGAGTCTCAGTAATTGCGCTTTAGGTAACAAAGGCACCAGCTCTTCTTCATGCTTTCCAGTCCTTTCCATTTATACCAGGGCACTCTATCTGCTGCCTTTACACTCTCAGACAAGAGGTCAGTTATTTCCTCCAAACACCACAGAACACCAGCTCCATCACAGGCTTGCTGGATTTTCAAGCAAGCATCTCTGAGACTCAGCTCAGTTTTACAAGGGTATTACAGACATCCTTCAAATCCCTCATTAACTCTCCCATTTGCTGTGATGCCTGTAAAAATATGGAAATGACAGGCTATAATTTCTGACTATTTTGCTGATTAATATTGGCAAATGATTTCCCCTCTCCTCTTTTTGGCCCTGCCCATCTGTGCTCTCATAGAATCATATAATCATATGGGGTTGGAACCAACCCCCTGCTAGAGCGGGTCTACCTAGAGCACATTGCACAGGAACTTGTCCAGGCAGGTTTTAAATGTCTCCAGAGAAGGAGACTCCACCACCTCTCTGGGCAGCCCGTTCCAGTGCTCTACCACTCTCACACTAAAGAAGTTCCTCCTCATGTTTATGTGGAACTTCTTATACTCAAGTTTGTGCCCATTTCCTCTCCTGCCATACCTCTGAACTGGGAGCTCCTTGGGGAAGCAACAGCCCTTCTGCTACAAGTTTGGAGGTTGGTTAACACAGCAGGGTACCAGCTCACAACTCTGAGATGCTGCAGATACAACTACTAACAACAGCAAACGCAACCCATTTCTGTTCCTGCTCGCTTGAAACTGGACTGAGTGTCAGTATGTAGCCAGTGTGTTTGTCCAAATTTCCTTTTATAGGAAACCCAGGGGGAAGAGTCATCTCTCATCTGCAGAGACGAGACCTCTTTTCCCTGCCCATGTCCCCAAAGTAGAAGACCCTGGATGCTCTTCACCAGGTGAAGACCAGATGTGCCACTGGTCTGATGCCAGGTGGTAACTCTTATGTCTCTGTAAAAAAAGGGCACTGAAAAAGGCCAGGTTAAAACCAAAGATATTCTCTGGGACCAACTAGAAATAGGGCAGTTGGATATGAACAGTCATGTAAGGAGGAATGGATTGAAACCACCAATGAACCTCAAGTAGGTCAAAGAGCTATCACAGGCTCACACGTTCTAGTCACAGATGACAGGGTCTGAATTTAAAGCAACGGCCTAAAAGAAAAAATCATTATACCGCATGCCTAAACTGCGTCAATCTGCCTTCAGAATTAAGCGTTTGAGACTGTTTTTATCAAGCCATATTTCCGTGCACAGCACTGTGTCTCCCACTGTGGCAGCACAGACCTGACATCTGCAGTTAAATTTCACTCTTCCAAATGCATACGGAGCTATACATTGCAGGGTACGAAACGCCACTTATTTCTCAAGGATTATTAAGAGCATTGCTGCTTTAACTTTCTTCTAACTCCCCAATTAAACTGATTGTCTGAATTACTTTACTAAGCAAAACTTTGCAGTGTTTAATGTTCTGTCTTAATTAGTAGCTGAATTTGTATCTTTGCAGATGCATCTTCAGTTCTTCCGACCAGTTTTAGGTTGGCAAAGCCCTTGCTCCTTGCAAAAGTACTTGAATCTTTGTGTTTTAGAATGGCTTTTCACTCGCCCATTTCTGGTTTTCTCACTTAAGGTATGTGCTATAGAGCGGAGCTCTCCGAGCCTTTATTGCCACTAGCATTTTAATCCACGACACACCAATGTTTTCTGCTTTGTATTTTGCCCGGTGTACCAACATTAAAATCTACATGGTGGGGTTTGTCTGCCTGGTGTTTGTGATCTGTAAAAGGCAACAGAAGGATTGTGCTACATGACCCCATATTTTATAAACAGCGACTCTTCTGCATTTCTCATAGTTCCTCATCCATCCAGCACACCTTGTAGAACACATATACTGACACGTGGCATAGTTTCAGCTAAAGAAATAAAATTCTATAAAATGGAATTTGTAGTACACTCAAAGTTAATGTCAACTCCTGTTATTCCAACACATGAACGGACCTTATGTTCACAGGGCTGGTGAGAACACACAAAGGGCTGGAACAAAAAAGAACCAATAGAGCAATGTCTCTGGCTGGCCAGTTTCCCTGTAGGACTACATGCAACTTCTTGTGTAACCCTTCTCCAGCACCAATCTCATCACTCGGGTCAGATTTACACCTGTCCCGTCCTGCACATGACGATGCCAGGACAGTCACAGCAGGAAAGGTGACAATCTCTCTCGGTGAATATATAATAACACAAAGAGGAGGTTTCTCACTGACAGTCAAACACAACTAAGATCCATCCAAACCAAAACCAATGAGCCAAAATGGTATTTTCTCTTCCCATTTACAGCATGAATATAAGATTGATAAATGCCCTGATGATGTCCAGCCCTATGATTCTAAGAAGAATTCTTCTCTCTAAAATGGAGCATGTGGACAACCTCTGCCAAATTGCTGTGCAAAGCACAACCAGATTTAAACCTGTAAAGAGCACAGCCTCGTGCACACTGCCTCAAGGCTCTTTCTGCCTTTACTTCACATTCAGGCATCTTCCTCCCAAGTTGTCCCCAGAAAATCTTAACCTGTAGAGAAGAGTTTTTGCTTCTACTTGCGTGGCCCTTGTAGGCTTGATAAAGGTGTCCCGAGAGAAAGGGAGAATGCTAGGAGTATAATACATGCTGTGATGCACAAAAGCTCTGTTTTGCTTCCCACAGTTCAAGGGAGGTTAAAAAAATATATATATTAAAAATGTAAGCTAGACCATGTCTGCTGAAAAACAAAAAGTGCAACAGCAATTTGGAGTTTTCACTCCAGAATCCCACGTTTCAGCTTCTAACACAGGACCAAGATAATGAGAATTAGGCAATAGGTACCTGAGGACAGAAGCACTCTTCTTGCAACAGCTGATACAAGTCAGGTGTAGGCTGTCATTACCTTCTCTTGCTTGAAGAACCCTTTTCAGTTCACCCAAGCAAAATGGCATCAGGGCTAACACACAGACACATTTTGATCATTCTGTTCTCTATTTCTTTCACTCTCTGACAAATGAGATGTTACTTCTTCAAGTGTATTCTCTACTTATGAGCCTGGTTTCTTGTTTCACATTGGGTATTGCAGACACTGTACTTTAAGAAGTCAGAATATGATGGAGTGCCAGCTAACGCTTGACTAAAACAGTCTCTGAATTCTAAAGATGAAATGGAGAAAAAGAAAAAAAAAAGTCTTGTACAGATATGTCAAACTTTATCTTCAAAGTGGTGTACTTCCTTCTGGGAAGCAGCTAGAATCCATTTGAAAGTATCTTCAATCCGTGCTGCTCACAAGAGAAAGGGTTTGCTACTCCAGCTTTTCTCTAAAGGCATTAGGTCACATGGAAGCAAGGGAAATTTATATCACTTGGAACTTTGAATCAACTCTCTACATATCTTTCTTAAAGGAGCACCTTGTGTAAGGTAGATTACTCCATTTTCAAAGCATAATAAATTTCCTTGAGGTATTTGTAAAGTAGGACTTGAATTTACCTCCCACCCCCTGCTTTAGAAGCCTATTCTGGGAACCATTCACCCTCTATTACTTTGATATCGACATCTTTTCTGAATGCAATTAATCCCACCTGAGATTCAAATTGTCCTCTCCAAGTCCCTTTCTCCACCCATTGGCTGGGTAGCTTGCTAAGGAAGCAATGCCTTCTCCTACATGGCCTTGTCACGGGCTTCATGTTAGGTAGAAAGACCTAATCTCTCTATGATCTCTCAGAGAGAGACCAGAACACTGTAGTGCAAATTCACACATATCTTAATGCATTTTGCCTTCTCCATGCAGAGGTGCCCCTAAACTGTCCCCTGTTGATATATCCACAGCAAGATGGAAAATGTCAAATATGGGCCGAACCAGTTATCCAGTAGTTTGAATTAATCACGCTACCAGTTTTTGAGACGCACAGAGCAGGGATTAAATTGGTCTCTTTTATGGGGACAGACTGGTCAAGGGCATTTCCTGTAAAACACAGAATTGTGGACACAATGTTTTTCAAGATCATAAGGTTTTATCTTCAGCTAAAGTTATGTTATTTCACAAAAACTCACGGTACTTCCAACATGATCACTATATAGCTCACACCTTTGCAGACATTTCTTTCTTCTACAGGCTGCTATAAGAAATCCCATGCCAGAGGCAGTCCTACTGACCACCAGTTAATGTGATTAACTCTACACACAGAAAAAGACAGATGTTCTGTCTATAAAGCAACAGGAGTTTGGCACAGGAACAGTTCTTACAAGCTGCAAATATGCATGTGAGCAGATCGTCTCATGTGAATATAAAAGAAATAAAAAAGTACTCTACTGAACCATAACTTGTTCTACAGTACCCCAGAAGCTACAGAAAAATAACAAAACCCCAAAATAATTAAAGCATTAAATATAGTTCTGGGAAATGCACTGGAACTCATTTTTAAAGCTATGTCTTGCCTTTCAAGCCACGGCAACTGTGAGAACCTGTACAGAGGCTTGGATTACACAGAGCCTCTGTGGACTGGTGGGGAAGGGACAAGGTGATGAGGTGAGAACTGCAGGGAGGTTCATCACAGAGCTCTGCAAGTTATCACATGGATAACACACATCCACGGATGTACACACTCTCCATGTCTATGTGTATGAGCGTCTAGGAAACAATCATGCTAAATATATCAGTTAATGCAAAGGAAGGCTAGTAAAAGATAGCAGATTAACAACCCAGGGCAGAAACTCTAGCTCCGCTGCAGTCCCAGAGAAAAATCACAGTGACTCTTTAGGGTGAGGTTTTCATCCCACTCAAACTTGTGAGCTCATTTCTTTCAAATCTAATAAAGAACTGGCAGTGGAAGATGAAGTTTTGTCTTAGCATCTGCAAGTAAGACACACGGTTGAGTTATGGGACCTTTATGAGCTCTGATACACTGGCTGAGTAGTACTAGTTTCAGCTTGACCTGAATTTTTAGCAAATAAATTGTGACCCAATTTTTTTTTTTGTGCCACTTAAGTGAAAAACTTAATCTCCGATCAGTTTTGCAGAAATTGGATTGCAATGGTAGATTGTGCAAAAGGCCATGAAATCGACAAAACCATAAATGAGAACATGCAGTAAATCTAATAAAAAAAAAAAATCTTACTCTTGTTCATGTTACTACTAAATCTTTTGTCTCTTTTTATTTGGTAGAGGGGATAGACAGCCTTCCAGGCTGCAGGTCACTTGTCTTTTAACTCGGTGCATTTCTAATTGGGAGAGCGAGCGCATGCATAAAAAAAGGGAAAAAAAAAAAGAAAACAAACAAAAGACAAACATATCCTTCAGCCTTTTGTTTCCATAACATTCACAGATATTTCACCACTTCTGTGGTTTTTCACTGCATTTAGAAAGCCATTGAAAAATGTTAATGGTCTGATGGCAAAGCAGCCATTGGTAATGAAGAATGAGCCAGCGGCGGAATGAGGGTGTGCAGCTAATGATTTCCTACATGAACTGATTAAACATTGCCCTTCCATCTCTTGCCACCTAATTCCCTCCACCGCTGATTTATGGAAAAAAACCCACCATGTATGGCTCCTGCAGTTTTATTAGCCGGTAACAATTTAGCACCACAAGAGGCTTTTTCCCAGCTTCTAATTTTCTTATCATGAAGAAAAAAAGAAAAAAAAAAAAAAGAGGATAAAAAATGAAATCATTGCAATTTCTTTGCTTAAAGGGCGGGGAAAAGGAAGTGAGGGAAGTTAGTCCAAAAACCTAATAGAAATATCAAGGAGGGCACCAGGTTCAGCACTTGGGATCCTGTTTATGATGAGAGGATCATTACTTCACAGAAATCATTATCTTTTTCAAGGTACAGAAGAAGACAAGTACAAGTTCCTATAAATGGAATCTGTCTGGTGCTATTTCAGTGGGTTTAAAAATAGCTCTACACCTCATTTTCCCTAATACAGCAATGCCTGCTGCTAGGCCCCTTCCAGTAAAAGATTCAAGACATTTCTTGAAAAATTAAGCAGAGAGCATAGGGGAAATCTGCCTTATTTCTTTTTCAGTCTGTCTTTTTTTCAACAGTTGGTGCAAGTTCTAGAAAGAGGAACGCAAAGGTGGAACACCGTACCGACAGAAAGCCCTGCTTCTGTAGGCTGCAAGGAGCAGGAGCACAGAGGTGGGACATCCTCTGTGTGATTGCACAAGTTCACAAGGTACTGGGGAAAAGCTTCTGTCAACCACCACTGTGATGTCCAAGTGATTCCAGGCTGGGGGAAGAGATTTTCACAGTAAGACTCAGTAGAAAAGGAGTTGCTGCAGGTTTCTACCCTCTAGGAGGAACTAGTAGGACATTAGCAAGGAGCTTACAGTAGCTAAGATGCTATTTGCTTGGCAAACCATTTGTCACCTTAAAGCCAGATGCTTCATCTAAGCTGGTCAGTTAGGCACCCTCTGTTTTAAACAGAAAGATTGATTCCCATCTCAGACTGGGTGCCCCTGCTGATCTCAGAGGATCCAGGGCTCAGACTTTTCAGTGCACTCAGCTGGGACTCTTTCAGCTGGGTGGGTTTGTGCTGGGCCTGACACACTGAAGCAGTTGTGAGAGCGAGACAGAAGCCAGAGCCAGGGAAGGAGGAGAAGCAAAGATGCACAGCCAGGAGTGGGCAGCAATTATACTGGAAACCATCTAGGAATGAGTTATAATGTATCTCAGGAACGTAGGAAATGATATACTAGATCAAACACAAACATATCCTATCTCTGACTTCAATCAGTGCCAGGCATTTCGGAGGGAAATGCAAGATATCTCTTTTAGTAAAAGATTATTTGATCTGCCCTGCTGCTGTCTTTTTTTTCCCTGTTAACTCCATTAACGGCAGCCTGGGTTTGCACTGGAATAAAAGGATTATTTAAGCTGCTTCCTAAATAACTCTAAATTTCGTACAAGCAATAAGAGTTCTCTTCAAATCTTAGTATTCTTGTGCAAATCTTACTATTCCCTATGTGAATATTTTAGAGTTGCTGCAGCGAACTTACTAGTGAAAAAGTATTTCACCAAAGTGAAAGATGCAGTTTGCACAGGTTGCTGTATAGCTGTTGCAACTGAGTAAACGTCAATCAAGTTGTTTAATTTCAAGCTCCATATTATACTACTCATATGATAAACTACCGGCAGAGGCTGAGGGAAGGTTTCTCAGAAATTACTGTAAAATTAAACTGTGGCACCTAAGGAGGGGTGACAGAAACCGGGGAGACAGAGCCAGCGAGAATGTGGACTGGAAAGCCCAGCTGGCTCTACTCACTGGTGCCATGAAGACAGGAGGGATAAGCCTTCCCTGGCTTCTGCGAGGGTATGACACATCCCAATCATTTCCTTGGCTACAGAAAGCCACGCTTTCCCCCGTACTGCAAGGAGCAAGGAGGTCAGGCTTTCTTTTCCCAGCAACTTCTGTGCTGTCAGTGTATAGAGCTGGTCTCTGATTTCCTGAAACTCATTTAAATAGATATATTTTTGACTATGTAGCATCTGAAAACATAAGATCATTGGGAACCAATCAACACTTTTGCTGCAGTTGAGTATAATGAAAAATACTCAACATTCACATACAAGCAAATCTCCAGGATCAAGCTGAGTCTCATTTAGATTTGACTAGAAGCCCAACAACGGTGACCACTGTGCCAACTGAGGACTTTTTTTCTAAGCTTTCCAGTTTCTTGGAGAAAGCCTTTCTATCTGGATCACATCCAGTACAACAACTTCATCCTGGCCAGGGATTTAGCTGCCACGGCTAAAACAACAAGCCAGTTCCTCAACAGGGAGAAATCAGGCAAGTCCATGAAAACCCATGGAGCTGCATCCACTTAAACCAGACACAAGAATAATAATTTCTTAAGATCAATATTGAGCTGTAATTGAAGAGCAATTCAAGACAAAGAGAGGTAGATTTTTCCTCTGATTTCCCTCTTGAGATCAATTGAACATATCTATTTGAATTTTCAAAAGCAAGAGAAACAAATTGGGCCTAGTTATCTCCTCAATTGTGGATGCCAAAAAGTAGTCACCTATACCCACATATATTATTTAATTCTTCTAACTTTACCCATACACATTTTTTCTTTCCTTGGAACAGACACTGACACCAGAGTCCATCATTCTCCAGAAGTATTTCCTAGTCTGCCTTCTCTTCCCCAGACAGATATATGGATGATGCAATTTCCCCTGCCATCATTTCAGAATGAAAAGCTTTTGATAAATCTCAAATTGCAAAGGCATTTGTCCCTCTCATTCTCCCTGGCTCGTGCACTGACAATATGCTACAGCAGAATGAAATCCAAGAGAGAAAAGAACGTGGAGGAGAGAGCATGATTTAAACAACAGAAAGGGCACAGGCAGATTTCCCTAGAGTTCAAAAACTCATGTTGACCAAAAGGTCGTCTTGGCGTTGAAGGGAAACTGAAAAGTTCTAGGAGGAAGGCAACAAAGAAACTGTTTTGCATGAAGGCGTGAATTCCACTAATAATTATGCATTGAAATAAAAGGTGCAAAATTGTCTACAACAAAAGGCTTGTTCCTCACGTACAGCATGCATACCGCTTCAGGGAATCACGAATTCAGAGCGCCATGTTTCTTTTTTTATTTATACAATGTCAAACTATGATATCCCCAAATCTTAATTGGGGTCTGCAGGCCCTATCATAATAATAATAAAAGCAGTTATTTAAGTCACTGCAAATAACACACATTAGTGTCAGTCAATCAAAAGCCTCCTCAGCTCTGTATCAACAAGCTGTGTACGCAAAGGTAAAATGAAGAAATGTGTGATATGTTTTCCTGGATCCAGTCCTGCTCCCGCTGAGGCCAACAGCAGAACCCTTGTTGACTTCACTTACAGCATAATAGTGTTTATAAGAAAGAAGTATTATTTCCCCGTTGACAGTTCAGTCTTTGGGCAACGCCATAAATAAAAGCTTCGTATTCTCTTCTATACCTTTTACCCTGTTGCCCAGAAAATGCAATTCTTGGATTTACAGCCCATACAAGCCAGGTGAAACAGCTCTGACACAGAATGGCACAAGCCCACAATTCGGATTATTTACAAGCAACAGGTCAAAGGACAAGGGAACAATAGACACCTCCAAAATTTCATGGGCAAGGCAAGGTAAGAAAGCCTTATGTTGGCATGTATAATTGTGTGAAGATTTAAGAGAGCCATTCAAAACTCCAAATTTCTAGAATTTCGTCAAATTAGAACATACAATATTGTGATTTCCACACACCACCACCAAATCCGCCTTATCCAAATCCTGGGTGACCAGGTCTCCCATTTCCTTCCAGAGAGGGCCCACAACTTCCCTAGTCTTACCTTTGTCCCTGACATATCTGTAGAAGTTTTTCCTATTGTCTTTGATGTTCTTGGCTAGATTTAGTTCTGCCTGGGCTTTCGCTTGCCAGATCTCATTCCTGACCACTAGGACCATTTTTCTGTATTCTGCCCATTCAACCCGTCCCTGCTTCCACCCTCTATAAACCTCCTTTTTGGTTCTGAGCTTGACCAGCAGTCCCTTATTCATCCATGCAGGCCTGCTGGACATTTTGCCCGACTTCATCTTTTTTGGGATGCACCTCTCCTGAGCTCGGAGGAGGCAATCCTTGAAAACCAACCAGCCTTCTTGGGCCCCTCTCCCCTCCAGTTCTTTTTCCCATGTTAACCTCCCAATCAGATCTCTCAGGAGACCAAAGTCTGCTCTTCTGAAGTCCAAGGTAGCAAGCTTGCTGCACACCCTCCTCGCCACCCTATGAATCTTGAACTCCACCATTTCATGATCACTGCAGCCAAGGTTACCCTTGAGCTTGACGTTCCCCACCATCCCCTCCTTCTTAGTAAGGACAAGGTCCAGCACGGTTCTTTTCCTCATTGGCTCCTTGATCATTTGAAGAAGAAAGTTATTAACAACGCATTCAAAAAAATTTCTGGATTTCTTGTGCCCTGTTGTGTTGTCCTTCCAACAGATATTGGGGTGGTTGAAGTCCCCCATGAGGACCAAGGTGTGCGAGCGCAATGCTGCTCCTATCTCTCTATAGAGGGCCTCATCCTCCCTGTTACCCTGATCTGGTGGTCTGTAGGAAACCCCAACTGTAACATCACTTGCCCCTGTGATTCCTTTAAACCTGATACCTAAGCTCTCCATCAAGTCTTCATCCATCCCCAGGTGGAGCTCCACACACTCTAGCAGGTCGTTGACATAGAGGGCAACAGCCCCTCCCTGTCTTCTCATCCTGTCCTTCCTGAAGAGTCTGTAACCCTCCATTCCAACACTCCAGTCATAAGAGCTACCCCACCATGTCTTGGTAATCCCAATAAGATCATAGCCCTGGAGGCGTGCACGCATCTCTAGCTCCTCTTGCTTGTTCCCCATGCTGCGTGCATTTGTGTAAAGGCACTTCAGCTGGGTGCCTAATGGGGCTGACTTACTGGCTGGAATGTCTCCCTTTCCTTCGTGTTGCTCTTCAGGTGGCCTTCCTTTGTGGTGTTATGTCTGTGTTCCCCATATTCCCTTTGCCTCAGGACCCTCAAGGACAGGTCTGATATTATCAACCCCTCCCCCTTCACATCTAGTTTAATAAAAATACTGAAATAGTATTAAAATGCAGAAAGTAATAAAAGTAATGGAAAATGAAATTAAGTCAACTTCTTTCTTCAAAAAAAATTTTTGAAAAGGATTTGTGTCAAGAAAATAACTGTTCTAGGCAGATTCTTGGAAACTTCTTTGATTTCCTGAAAAAGATCCATTTTACTAAAGCTGTGTTTTCTCATGGAAAATGGTTTCAATTAAGTTTTCCTGAACAGCAATATGTCATAGCGCATATGCAAGCTACAGCTGAGCGCTAGTGATTCCCATGTTTGCTTAGATATTTATGGCATCATTTATAGTTACTCCATTATGGTGAGAAATATTTTGACTTCATTCTTTAGATACAGCGCAATGAGGCCTAGACAGCTGACAAATGACAAACTGGAGCTAGTCTGTACTTACACCTATCATCTTTTTAGGATGCATTTCAACCACCTGGCTGCACTGCCTCCTCAGACCTGCATGCTGCACAGGGCTGCCCGTAATCATTAAAACCACAGTGCTAATCTGTAAACCAGAAAATCTCCTGTGACAGAGATGACAAATATCAATTGTATCTAAACCCAAGGCAACAGGCTCTATGTAAATCCTGGCCTAGATTTCCAACACGTCCTTGGAAAGTATTTTGATTATCATATATCCTTCATATAGTTTAAAAAGAAATACTATGCTACTGCTTTCATAAATTGTACAGCTAGGTCTGTTTAAAGAAGATGCGGTGTTGACTTCCCCCGTGCTCAAGAACACTACCAGGTGTTCTTGCAGTCTTGGGTTACACAGAGAAAAGTCTGTAAGACATTCAGATTGCATATTCTTCCTTGAGTAAAATTTCCATGAAGTGCTATGATAATGCTAATTACTTATTGAGGTTTCAGAAAACACCATGTTCAGAAGCGACTGCTGCCCTTCCATTCATATAGGCCATACAAGGGTATTCAAGGTCTTTGTTGCCGTCAGCAGGTTTCTGCTGGCCTGGTTTGAGATGCGCTGACAGCTGAGTCAGGCTTTCCAGCCGAGACATTATGCGTGTTTCTATTTCTCTTACAAGTGTTACCTGTGGAAGAGATCTCTCTTCTCCTCCTTTATCTCACTGCAGCAGTCCTTTATCACTTCGATCCTAGGAAAGTTTGGGATCTGCTTGATGCAGTGTGGAGCAAATTCCGTTGGCTGGAGCTGACAAACTATGTTCTCTGCTCTCCTCTCTCTGCTGGGAGAAGGGAGACTCTTGGCTGGCAGCACGTGCAGCAAAAAGGTAGATTTAACAAAGCCACATGCAAGTCTTTAGCTGTTTTGTTTCTCCTAGTACTCAACTCTCACATGTGCTGAATGACTAAACACATTCGTTATCCATACCACCTCCAATTTAGGAGGATGAAATATGGTGGCTAAGGGAGAAGAAGTCCACTTCAGTTTCAAATATAAAAAGGAAGAAGAATATTGATCTAACATCTTTCTCTTTGCTGTGCCACATGCAAACAATCTATTCACTGGACTACCTGGCTAACCAGCCTGTTCCTCTGCCTTCCATATCTCTCTCTGTCCAAGAAAACTCTCTGCAAGACTAGACAACAGGTATGCACAGCTCCTCACTTTGAGATAACTGGCTTTCATAAAGCTTGGGTTAGCAGCAACTAAAAATAATCAGAAATTATACTGATCCATTCAAGGTATTGACATACATGAGAGAAAAGAGAAAAGTCTTAAAAGTCCTCGCTGTGGAGGCCAGGATTTATTATTCCCATTTCTACAGAAAGAAAAACCAGAGCACAAAGATGTAAGAGCCAATATTTTAGGCCCTTTATGAAAAATGCAAGAGTTGCTGGCTCTCAGCCATTGGATGTGGGGGAGAGCTCAGCCTAGAATAGCCCATTAGCTTCATAAATGATCATTGTCGAGTGGTTTTAGTAGCGTTTTCTAAATGGATAAGATTAAAAAAAAAATTCACAAGAAGAAAGACTAGCAAAGTCCAAGTTCCTACTGATTCATCTAAGCCACTTTCTCTCTCCACAGCAGCCCCAGTTTCCCAGTGAAGTCCTTCATGAAGACCAAAGCACTGCAGCAAGTCGACAGCAATCAACGTAGGTTGATTAGTATCAGTGGACTAACTGGCCGGTCAGCCCTCTGCTGCAAGCAGGACACTTACCAGTCAAGTTCTGCCTGCCCTCACCAGTGTGGGTGTGACCAGGGGACTCTCTGCTCTATTTTTACCTGTTTTCAATACACTTTTAGACTTTTCAGAAAAATTTTACTCCCCCTTACAAACCCTGGTTGGAATTGGAATAATGCATCCACATATTATTAGAGGAAGACAAACAGCATTATCACAAGATTATTTTTTTAAGGAAATCAGAAATCAGCAATGCTGCTGGCTTTCACCAGTAGCCCTGCTGGCTGGATAAGGTGAGGAGTACATTTGTACAACAAAGGACCAAAGGACTATTCTGATTTCTGAAGCTGGTTAGTAAGAATCCTGTCTCAACACGAAGAAGATGGTGCTGCCCTGATTTGGCTCTTTTATGTACCAGGAATTTTAGCCTGTGGTATCTTCAGCCTCTACTTTCATTAACATTTGTTCAACCATTAACTGTAGATTCATCAACATTTCCCTTAATTTACAGAAACATATAGAACTCCAAACCACTGCTTCATTTATGTAGCTAGAATATGTCTACTAAAAATACGGCAGGGAAAAGAGATCCTGAGAATAGCACATTAAGAGACAAGGAATGCAGTGGAATGAGGAGGATAACCTGATGCTTACAGCTTTCTACTTACCATCACACAGCCAGCCCAAGGGTTGGCTGCTTTTAGATCTGGCACTTGTGTTTTGTTGTCTCTATCTCGCCTGCATCTACAGGTCGAGATTTTAAAGCCAAAGCAGAATGATTGATGTTCTTATGTTCTACCATAATTTACTGCTTGGTTTTTCTCAAACTGTCCCCTGATTTATCCGTTCTGTGGTTGTGACCCTCAGCTGCTCGTTAGTTAGGAAGGTCACTCAGAAAAGAAATTTTTCTGCCAGCTTCCACTATGCATCAGCTCTGAGTTCTTCCAGTGCTCAAAGAGAAAGCCAGCCTAAACTTCAGTTGCTTGTCTGTGATAATTAATAGGTAGAGACATACACATATAGAGAGAGAAAGAATGGTATTTTTCTTAATATTATTTTGCAGTACAGCTTAACAACCTGAGAAAGCAATGAAAACCATTAAGGCAGATAATGTACAGACATGGAGAACTTTGACACAAGAGCAACATTCTTGGGAAAGAGTCCTGTGTTCTGCATATATGTGTGCCATTAACAGTTGATGGTACACACAAGGTTCTCTCTCCCTCTTTCACCAGTTATTTTGTATGATCCCACCTACACAAACACAGCACTGTGGTCATCATGGAGCAGCGGCTGTGTTGTGATCAGCTGTGTTGTGTTTGTGTCAAATAATAAAGTACAGTATCTCTTCTCAAGGTCCCAAGGAGACCTTCTGAGCACCATACATCTAATTTAATTTTTAGCAAGTGAATATAGGCTAAGAAAATCCAATTTTGATAAAGAGTAGTAAACCAGTACTTGCAACTCTGTAAGAGGGTGATCTCATGATTTCTTATAAACCAGGCAAGTCTGAACCAGGATGACGAAAAGGAATCTACGGAAAGCCCAGATGCTGTAAAGAACTATTAATTAATACAGTACGGTTTTGCTCATTAGTCTGTACTGAACCAGTGCCCAACGTCTTTTGGGTAAGATATAAACTCAAGGTATTGATAACCCTGCCCTGTCCTTTCTTGCAAGCACAAAACTTCTCATATCCAAGATTCTGAACACATTCCAGTCAAGAAGATTACACTCTGTCTACACAAAATACTACCGTTGTTTCTCTCTTCACCTGTTAACAAATTTGATGTAGTTCTTGATGGAGTAGAGCAGTTGCTGCGTTCCACCCCAGAAGTGTTGCATTTCAGCAGGGAGTGAGCAATCTCTTTGTATGCTGCGAGAAAAGCCCTCTGGGATTCTTTCGAATGAAAGGAGCTAAATAAATCACAGTTATTGCTATTATGACTTTCTCCGGCATTTATCCACAGAATAAATGGATAGGTAAGTTGATTTTCAGGCTGCTCTTCATTATTTGCTGAACAAAACTACCTGAAAGTGCTTCACTATTACTTATACAAAATTTAATTTGGTGACTAATAGACCCAGGCAACTAAAGCAGGCAGAATTCTATAATCAACATAAGGAGACTTGTATTTATTAGGTAGTGACTGGGGACTCCCAGGGATACAAAGGTTTTGTGAACTTTCCAAATTGCATATCGGGTTTTTGTAAGGTTCCCAAGACTCATCTGAATTCACAGAACTTTTCTTTCTCTGTAACTCACGTTCACATGGCTAGATACTTATCCACACTTTGGCTGCTTTGAAATACAGGAAAAAATCCACTGCTGGCTTCTCTCATACCTGGCTGCCCACTCTTACAGCTTTCCCATAAGAAAAAATGTCTAAAGAAATAGCTTTGTGCATCCACAATGTCTTTATGGCCTCTGTTGCTTAGCTACCAGAAGGTCCTACATGGCTACTGATAGCTGGCACACATATAAGCAGCTTGACACTGATTTTCTTTGCACTGGGGCCTTGCTGGATCTATTCTTCACCCTATTGGTGTTTTATTTATATTTCACTGGATTTACTCCTTCCTCCTCTCCCTAACTCCAGTTCTCAAACACAAGCCAGTGGGAAATGTAACCAGAGATATCCTTGGTATAGCTGTAGACGCTTTGATCTTTGAGATCATCCAGAGGCAAACACGCTCCTCCTGCTTAATACTTCAGGTGAGGAGTTGAGAGCACAACCCAGGGAAGGATCATGTTCATACTACTTCTCACACCTTGTGCCAGCAAAGTTAACAGTAGTAACATTCCAAACCAAGGGCAATAAGGTTTTTACAGTGGGATCAGATTACCAGAGATTCAACACTGGCCTTCTGCCAGACCGTGGGTAGTCATCCTTTCCCAACTATTTCATGCCTAGCCCAGAAGTGTCCCTTTCACTGTATGAACGTTTGCAGGGTGCAGCTGACTGCTATAAAGCAGGGTAACATCAAACTTTCAGACAAAAAGTCTATTCCGACCCTGTGAGAAAGGATACAAAGAGCAGCTACTCAAGAGAGATGCTTTCAGGTCAGGTTACCACAGAATTACAAGACAAACCTCTAAGGAAAATAGTTTTTCTACTACCTGATGATCGTTCATTACTTACATTCCTAACCTCTGACGGATAAGCCTTGCTGACCAAGCCTGTCTCTTCAGATACTCATTCTAGCACCTTTTGATAATCCAGGGGCCCCAAGCAAATCCATATTAATAATCCATGGATGACTTGCCCTTCTACATTAGATGGTCAGATAACTTGGCATGAGGATGAATAAAGATATATGTAGACAACTAAAGGGCAACCCTTTCGTATTCGTTCTGAATACACTAGGACTACTGAAATGCTAGAATGATTCTCAAAGGTCTGGTGGATCCTTGCACTATAAAGGTTTATAGCATCTCTCATAAATCCTTGCCACAGAGGCAATACACTAATATTGCAATGCTTACTCTACAGAGTCTGCCTGCAGCTCAGTTACTGGCTCAGGTCAGGTAGTTATCCATATTGATTAAAGTCTGTGCAACTTCACTAATTAATTTTCATAATTAGCAGCTACCTTTTAAAAGTTTGTTTTAACTTTACAGCTCTCCATCTCCCTAAATAGCAAATAGGAGGTGGAAGGATCAAGTTTCTATAGAAAAGAGATTCTTTTAAAGCCTTATCTGGACTAACCAGATAGAAACAAAGACTATAACAGAAACTTATAACACTTCCCCTTAAGTGTGGTGTTAAATTATTTACTACTTCAAGTGCTTTTGTCATAGAGGACACCATAATTCCTTGTATAACTAAACTTTTGAAGATAGTTTCCTATCTTCTCCTAGGACTGGGAAGTTAGAAGAGATTGACACATCCCTCCTCCCTTTGGGATTTGACGTCAAGGTGTTTCAGAAGAAATAGGTCTTTGTGCTACCAAGGGCAGACAGAGATCCTGAGCCAACTGCAAGAATCCAGGGCTCTGGGCCAAAAGAGAAACATGAATGAGTCATTGTACAGGGATCCACCACGACTCCGTGATGGGGGAACCGCTAACTCCAGAGCAGTGATGTACACAGAGGGGATCTTCTACCATACACGCTGAGCCAAGCAGAAGGAAAAGGAATCACACCACATGAACTATTAATCTAGTGCTCAAATCTGAAACTGAGAAGTCTGTGCATTTAATGACTAGACACTAGCCTCTGTCACAACAACTAAAACGACAGCTGGTAGATGGAAGAGGTCATAGTTTAATCAATTCTCTCTCTCTTTGTTTTACATAACTGAGGGTGATAGGCAGCTAATACATTTCACAGCCATGTGATAAATTGCACTGTCACCTGCACTTTGCCTGATACTCCTTCTTTGTCAAGGCTATTTCTACCATCCCTACTCTCACTCCTGTGCAACTACACTAAAAAGTCACAAGTCTGTCAACTTCTTTCTTCTGACAAGTGGAATTTTTCCTTCAGTCTGTCTTGTGCACATGATCTAGGAAGCTCTATGCTAACGCAAAAAGGACTGTCTCGACTTTTGCTTTTTTTTTTTTTTTGATGCAGAAGGGCCAAAGAAACATAATTTACAGCCATAACAACTTCAAATGGAAAGAAAAAGGTTTGCATTTTCTTAGTGTTAATTGTCTTTTTCCCTAAATCTTGTGTAAATCAGGTTCTTGTGAGCCAAATCATTTTTACAGGCTACGTGACAAAAGAGTTCCCTAGCACTTGGGAAGGATGACTTTCCATATTCATGCATATCTTTGCCATGCATGATAAAGCAGCTATCCCAAAAGCAAAACTAAAAATCATTTCAGCTTATTGAGACTCTCCCTTAATTCCTAACAGCACAGCCTGGAGGGAAGCTGTATGACAGCTGATCAGCCTCCTGGAGCAGTCACTCTTCAGGGACATGGCTTCTTTCTAGCCCTTACCCATGGAAGCATAAGTAGGTGGTATATAAGCAAACACTGAACTGATACATTGGCAGGGTCTTGGAATATAGACATATCCATACAGAGTGGAATATAAACAGGAGGAAATTCTCCTTCCACAAGGGCAATATTCTACTTACTGATTTGGCCAATTCATTACCTTTGACACTGAGGCTATAACTATCAACTGCCTCCATAAAATAAGGTTCCCAGGCACTGGATCAAGGCTGGTTCAAACTGTGGATAAGTGCTGCTCACTCATTCTCCTGCTCTCTGGATTCAACTACCATGGGTAAATATAACAGCAGCATGATTGGAAAATTGCCCTCAAAGGTGATAAAATACAAGATTCATCAGATTTTGATAAGTCCCTGAAAATGGATAGCTGTCCTTTCTCACTTGGCAGCCTGGAAGAATCAGGACTTGGAGACACACTGCAGGAAGCAGAGTATATTCCTGGAAGGAGCTCTCCCCAGTGTTTTTGCAAGTATCCTTTTCTGGCTCCCTATTTATCTCTTCCCTCCACTGCTGTGATGTTTTCCTTTTTTGCTTTTTGCTTTGCTTTTTGCTGCTCATAAGAGGACTCCAAAGAAGGTGTTTTGCATTGCAGCTTTAATTAGAAGCCAAGGTACTATAGCCTCATTTCACAGAAAGTTCAGCATCAATATCCTCAGAGTATGAGCAAAACGCAAAGCTAAAGCAGCCCTCCATCAGAACAGGGCAATGCTGTGCAGGATGAAGGCAGGCACTTTCTATGCCTTTGCTGCTGTTTCCACAGTTTTGTTATTTCAGGGCACCAAATCTCTTCCCCCTCCACCCTGAGTGAAAAAGAACAGCAGTAAGAAGAAAAAAGCCCGTTTTTCTTTACTTTGATTATTTTTTAGCAAAGTTCCATGTGGTGGGAACAAGAATGCTCTGGGATGGCTGACACCAAAAGAAGATGTCAAGCAGTTGCCACTTCATATTCAGAGAGGTATTCAGAGTATCTTTAAGAAATTGTTTAACTTCTCACAGTCTTTTTTCTAGAAAAACACACATTCTTAATGTTTCTTGATCTAACTCTTTGCTGAAAGACAAGACATTAACAAATACAACAGCAGATTGATGTTGGGGAAGATCCGTTCTCATGCTTTTGCCAATTGCACTAATTTTTCACATTTGAAGACCAGGCTAGAAACATCCTTAATCCTCATTCTACTCAACCCATCTCCATCAGAGGACATCCTTCCCTGGCATTCTCCAAGAGATGTTGAGTCCAGCTATGAACACAGAACTGAAACTGTTGCCTAAGGTCTGCTGAGTTATTCTAGTGCAATTACATATGTAAACACTCTATTGGACTAAAAGGTGACGTAGCTGAATTAGGAAACAGATCGATTTCAGCTAATTTAATTTGGATGAATGTTATTCAAGAATCTGAATTGTGCCAAAAACCCAGCATGGGCTATAATCCATGCTGCTTGGGTTTATTTAACTCTTCTATCAGAGTTAAGGCACAGACGTATTTCTATAAAGTTGAAACAAAAATTTATGACCAGTTAAAAGAGAGGAAATAATTTTAGGTCACTAAATAGCACTTTCTAAACCTCAAAACCTCAGGAAAGGAAGAACGTCATAGTTTCATTTGTGACTCAGAAATGGGGACAATGCATTAATATACCACTTTTCAGGATAATGGAGACAGGCTATTATCAAGTGTCACTCACCATCACCATTCGACATTTAAACCAGTCCTTCTGAAATTACTGTTTCTATATCCAGAAAAATTACAATGAGTAATACAATTCTGCAACCTTTGCCTCTTTTCCACTTGTGAAAATCTGGATGTAAGTCTATGATTTTTCTTCAGTGTTTTGCCACATGCACTTAAGTCATGGAGGATGTTTCTGTTCTTTTGCAGGAAAAGCTTGGCTTTCAAAATCAACACGACAAACAATCACAAGCTGTGGATCTCCTTCCCATGGCTGTTCTATAATCTGTTCTTCCCTCTGCCCCAGATCAGCCCTAGCCAGGATGCTGGCAGAAGCAAGACTGAAGGAATACAAACGTGATCAAACCAAACACAAAAAATTCAAATGCGCCTTTGTTGGAGATGCTTTGCAGTATTTAGTTGTCTTTTTTCTTTGCAGTTATGATACAAAGCCCTGGACACTGGGCAGATAAAAACTAGGCATGATGACATTAACAGCACCAAAATAATGGAAATGTATTCTTCAGTTGTAGTTCTTTACACCAAAGGCTCAAAGGAATATACTGTTTTCTTTGTATCATGTTGTACAGAGGAAAGAGCTAATTAAAGCCACTGAATTCTGTTAGAGCTGCCATGATACTCTATATAAGTAAAAGAGTTACTTCACAAGCATAGAAAATTCTGCTTGGAGGCTTTTGTTTCCACGTTCTCTGTTGGTATAGCAGCTAAGGAAGCAGTCAGGTTGACTGAAAGATCTAAGGTAGTACTCCTGGTGCCAGAGGTACCTACATGATGGGGGAAAAAAAAAAATAACCACCCTTTGATTTGTAAAGTGCCCAAAATGGATTTGGGCATTATTGACAGAGATTGAATATGACACCCCACAAAGTAATCTTTACTGCCACTTTTCTGAACTATAACTATATTTTAACACAGGAGTAAAAGGCAAGCAGAAGTCAAAGCAATAACCAGGATTCTGTAGACATCAGCACCGGTTTGGCTTTGTCTCAGGCTTATCTGAGGGAACCAGGTACTATTTTCTATTCTCATTTTAAAAGTAATCTCCTCTTTGGTATGTATTACAAATGCAGATTAGAAAGCCTTGGCTTCATATAACGTGTCCAGAGCAGAGGGAAAAGGCCAAAACCATAAAAAAAAAAAGAAGAAACCATTAGAAATAGGAAGCTGTTGACATGGGCTAAAGAAAGAAAGAGAAAACAGAAACAAATGCTCCAGGAACTTCCAACTCGCATTCCCCAGGGTTTTCCAAAAACATTTGATTCAGAGTTTGTCTAAATTCTTATACAGATCCTCCAAAAACACATGTAACGGGCAAAGAAGGCAGGTTCTCACATACGGTAATTCAATAGAGCAATCAAGCCCTTGTTTCTCAGCACTGTGGGATCTATTCTTTGTTCCCTCACTGGGAACACAGCCCTAAAAACAGCACAGAGTTCAGAACGAATCCGAGTCCCTGTTTGTGCTTTCAGGGACAGGATGATGCCTAAACATAATCAACGTGTGCCAGTGTGAACCTGGAGCACATACCATAATTCCAGTCTATGGCTGTCAAATAACTCTGCCAATATACTCAGCGTTATCTCCTGATTTTTCCAGTCCTGCCTCACTTCCCAACTGCAGTCCCCTCCCCTCCCTGTGTTCAGACCCAAGCCCCAGGGAAGCATTCTGTGATTCACCAAAAAGTTCAGCCTTGAAATGAGTTTGGAGTATATGCACGGCGGAGGATCTCATCCATCAGCTGCGAAACAGAACAAAGTCTCTTCTCAGACTGTCTGATGGACCTTGCAATTTAAGAAGAGTACTTCTAAGTTGGTATTATACTTCATATCTAGCCTTATTCCACAGCAAATGACCAGACCAAAGGAAATTTATTGTGAACAGAGGAGGAACAAAAGGGGAGAGAAAACAAATCTGTATGAAAAAATTTATTCTTTTCTTTTTTCTTTCTGCTCTTTTCTCTGTCTTTCCTAAGGTTATTCTTTGCTTTAAAACACCAAACTTACAAATGTGTCTACTTCTTCCCTGAAGCTCTAAAGAATAAGATCCCAAGAAAATGATTTGCCTTTTTTTTTTTTTCTGTTATCTTCTCTTCCCTCTTAACGTTCAGCTAAAAGGCTGCATCTAAGAAATAATTATTATTCTCCAGACTGCAGGCAGGACATCAGAGTACCTTTTGCTCCAAAAAAGATGCAAATTGTGATTAGACACAAATGTGATGAAAAAAAATATGAAAGTCTTGAATTTTCCTTGCATTCTCTCACACACTGTGCACTTGGAGTCTGATCCAAAGCTCACTGAATTCAATAGAAAGAATCATGTTTTATTCTGTGGTCTCTGGATCAGCCCCTTTCACCTCATGTCTGCCTCAGTCTAAGTATGTATTCACAGAACAGTTTTCATCCCTTCAGGTAGACAAGGACAATTAGAAATGTTAAAACCTGCTTTTGTTGTTCTTTCTACCAATGCAGGGGAGGTGCAGGTCCAATGAACAAGTACTGAACGTGACCGGAAAGGACAAGTCCCCGGGTCACAAAACTCTACCTAAGTTAACATCACCCCACATGGCATGAATTAAATACACCTGTTCTTTTTTTTTTTTATTATTCTGGAAGTGAACCAGACAAAAGCCTTGGATTTATATCAACAATTAGCTTCCTGGTGTTAAATACAGCCACTTCAACTAAAGACATCAACTGATACAAGCAAAACTGAGCCCCATGTAAACTGTGCTTACCTAACATCGCACATACTCGTGTTTAAGTTCACACCTTGAGTGAAAACAAGGCAACTTTGTGCGTGGGCAGTCTGGAAGAACTAGAAGCACTCAGCTGATCCTGCTCATCTCTTGGGATTTGGCTGCCACAGCCAGCTGGCTGCATGGTATCAAAAATCCAGTTGGTGAATACTGCTAAATACCAAGGATCCCCAAGACTTTGCGAGAACTAAGAAATACAAAAGCACAATGAATTCCTCAGGGCTCTACAAGATTAAACTTGTGATTTTAATTAAGAGTTCTTATTAAGGAATTCACAATCTATTATCTAAACCTATGAATGAATGATATTTAGGAAGTGGTTTGTCCTTTAAGCCCTCTTATTAACCATTCTTGTCTAGAAGACCACAAGACTTTGCAGCAAAGTAAATGCAGGTGTATATATATATATATACAGCCATGTTTCATTTTCCTTTTGCTTTCTTCCCTTTGTTTATTTATTTATTTATTTATTTAAGCTCTTATCTCTTTTTCTGTCTTCCTCTATAATTTCCCCAGTCCAGAGAAGGCTGGTCTTTATTTTTCATTGTTGTCTGTTCTGCCATATAAAATTGCACATCATGCTTTCTATCCTATGGGATACATACTTTTCAGCAGGCTATAAATCAGTATGAGCTAGAAGTTACTGTAATGAGAGGAGACACAGACCCAACAGAGTGCAGCTACAGATTTCAATCTTCAGACAATAAAAACTAGGGAAAATTGATTATATGCTCCAAAACACCAAAGCAATGCACACTCCTGCACCTAAACACACCCACCTCTGTATGTACACACAGCAACGCTGTCTGCTCTATCCCAGAAAACCCATAGTCTTTGCAAAAGAAATGTTAAAAGTTTAAACTTCTTGATTGAGGAGTGTGCTAAAAGAGACAATTCTTACAGGGAGTCTAAGACTTCTTCACTGGAGAGAGCAAACAGGCTTTGTGGACGTGGGATACTCCCCGACTCATCTCTGTTCTCAGAGTATCCAAAAACTCAATGCTCTAGACTTGAGTCCTATTTTTCCCAGAAACGGTGGAGAGAGGCATCCAAAATTACATCTTCAACATAACATTTATGTACAGTTCCAAGGACAAAGAAGCCTGCTGAGGACAAAGTAACCACTGGATAGGAAAGAAGTCAGCTAATGGTCTTTGGAGGCAGGCAAGAGGATAATTCAGGAATAGGATATGAATATGAAGGTGTACAGCTTTTTCCGAATGGACAGGCAAGGGAATCAGAGATTTGTATGTTAAGGCATTCATGCATTTCCTCTGAAATAATGATTAGAGTGGGAAATAGATTTGCTGACAGTGCTTGCACAACAGTTAAGGACAGTAAGCAAATGAGCACTGTGACAATGCTGGTACCGTATATCACCGATGGGATAAATCATGAGGGCCTGCTGATAAAGCTGCTTGCATTTGAATATGTCATGTTTAGGCTCTGAGCAGTGCAGAGTACCAGTAAATTCATATGAGGAAAAAATAAAATGTTTACAGCACATAACTAATAGGATATTGTAATCAAAAGCTTAGCAGGGTGGCTGACAATACTCACTGCACCACAAGGTAAGGAATTGCCAGTAACAAATAAAATAAGGAATTACCTATACTTCAATCAGAAAGAAAAAAAATCAAATTATTCACTGACACTGACCAGTGTCAATGCTATTGAACTTGTTGGATTCCTCCAGATTCTACCAGGTAAACCAAGGGTACCCAGCAAGAGATCTGAAAGCAAATCTTCACAGGTTTACAGTCATCAGGCATCCAGCAGGTATAATCAGATGATTCAGTAGGCCAGTTCTGGGTTATTATAGAGCATCAGCCACACTAAAGAAGTGTCAATACACTGGAATCTACCTCCAATCTACTTTTAATACCTTCAATCGACCAAAACCTCCTGTCAATACCTTCAAAGAATAAAGAGACTTTGGGAAACAGAACTTGCAGAATGAGAGATAAAGCCAAGGTCTTTAGATAAAATGAGCAAAGGTTTTGCTTGTCGTTTTGTAATGACAAGCTTGTGATGAAATTTGCAATCTGTGTTTGAGCTATACTTCAACAGAATAATATGGTTTTATTCATCTTGTAACTTTGCCTGACTGCGAGTATGATTTCCTGGCAAAGCTGACTCAGAACAGGAACTCCATTTCCTTCAGAAGAAATGAACCCTATATCTAGCAGATTTTCTCACTTTTAATGACCTTGTCAACCCAGTGCATGACCTGCAGTTCTCTAGTGTTAAAGTACAAATTCACATTTTCCTTGCAAGTAGTGTCAGAAGACAACATAAATGCCAGAACCGTGAAAGGTGCTTCCATGGAAGAGCTCCACCAAAACTTAGTGAAAAAGTAAGATAAAGTGGACAAGGCTTTATGTAAATCTTCCTCAGCAGAGAACTCAGTGGAGATGGGTGGATGGGGATCCTTAAGAATTTTCTTTCTATAAAAACACTTAAGAAGAGCTGTACATTCCTGAGGAAAAGGACGTAAACACAAACTATGTTATTATAAAGAAAAACAGCCAAAATGTTAAGACACCAAACAGTCATACCACAAGGTCTTAAGAGTATGACAAAAGTACAAATGAAGTTGAAAAAAGGATTAAAATAGATTGTTTAATACTAATGACTGCAGAAGTACAGAAAGAACAGCTAGGAATAAAGCTTGAAAAATGAAGGCACAAAGTGAGATGAGACTGGGGGGAAAAAAAGCACACAGAAAAGGATATAATTCTTTAAGTTTATTAGTAGCAAAAGGCAGCATAAATTGTTAGTCTGCTTTCCAGAGAAGGAAAACCTATTGACAATAAGGCTGAGAAGAGTGATTTTGCATCAATTTTCATAAAAAGGTCAACTGTGATGAATTAACATTGTTAAGAGCTAACAAAGGAGTAAAGGAGGCCTAGAATATAAAAGGAATAGGTTAGAGAAGCTGCACAGCTTAGATCTTTCCAAATGAGCTGAATCCACTGTATTCCTCTAAGGAACTGACTCAATCAATCTCAAAGCTGTTAACGATTATTTTTTCAGAACTTCAGAAAGATTGGTGATGAAATAGGTAACTGACACAATGTAGTAACTATCTTTTGAAGATAGAAAAAAAAAAAAAAGAAGACGACAGCGAATGATAGACCTGTCAGCTTAACTCCAGTTCCTCAGAACAAAGAAAACAATTTGGAAGTACCTGAGAGAAAAGAAGCGGGTATCAGTCAACACAGCTTTGTCAGAAACAAATTATGATGACCCATTCTAATTTGCTTCTGTAAGGAGGTATCAGGGGAATACCCAGTGGACAAGATGCCATATCATAAAGTTCTCAGAGCAAGTAAGCATCACAGTCTAGATAAACTACAGGAGAGCGAGTGCATAAACTGTTTAGAAAATTGTACTCAGAAAACAGTTCACAGTGTTTCACTGTCAAAATGGATAGATGTGTCGCATGAGCTTCTGCAGGACTTGGTCATGGATTTGATACAATTCAATATTTTCATTAAAGATTTCGATGAAATAGGAAGTATGTTAATTTGATTCTCAGATGAAACCAAAGTAAGACAAAGATTGTATTAAAATTCAAAATCTTTTTGACAAACTGGATATGTAGCCCAAAGAAAACAGTTGCAATTCAATAGGGTCAAGTACAAGTTACTACAATGAGACAGGAATAATCAATGGTAGAAATACACAAATGGGGAGCAATAGGGTAACATTTCTACTAGAAAAAAACACAGCAATTTGCACTATTGAAGATCAGAGGCTGAACATGAGCCACCCATTCATTTCTGTTACAAAAATGCAAATACAGCACTGGGTAGGTATGAAAAAAGAACATAAGCTGGAAAGACACAAATTAATCTGTTCTATCTTGATCCAGCACTATTAAATTCTCCACTAGAGCTCTGTTTCCAGTTTGGGCAAAGAACTTGTCCCAACTGAAAAGGTTCCAGAGGACAGTGCTGCAAAGCAAATAATCTGTTCTTTATGTCTAGGCTGGAAAGGGCAAAAAATAAGTGGCAAAGGACTTCCTGTAGGAAGACAGGGCTCAAGGTGGATACCTGGAAAACATAAGGGTAGTAGGAGCTGAAACAGACTATTTGGAGAGAGTCTGGTAATTCAATTATTAGAGTTCTTTAAGAGAAGATTAGACTAACATATCAGGAATTATACAGTTAAATCTGATCCCCACTGAGAAAACAGATGACCTGTGGAGATCCCTGCCCGCCCTTAACTTCTCTGATTTTATGCAAACACAAGTGAAGCTAAAAGTTCATTCCCCACAATGATTGTATAGGAGGAATAATTTCAGTACTAACTGGCAGAGCAGAAGCAAAGGAGCAGCAGGACTGTAAGAGCTCAGGTCTGTCACAGCATAGCGGGATGCCTTTCATCACTTTACACCAACAATAGCGGGAGTATTTGTGTATCAGGAATGGGATGCGTCAGTAAGATTGTGCTTGGCACCCAAAACAGGAAAAAATAAATCACTGCTGGACACAACAGTATTTAAAAGCAAATCTCTGTAAGGTCAAAAGACAAGAAGATGGAGAAGTGCAAGTCTATAGCAACATGCACTGACTGAACAGTGCAGCGTGAAAGGAAAGCTTGAATAAAACTTGCTCGTGTCACTGCCAAACCTAGGGAGTATTACAGGTCACTCCTTTCTTGCAAACTCATTCCTCCTCACAAAAAGTCCATAGAAGATCAGAAGGAAGGGAATTAGAATGAGCTTTCATTGATGAGCTGTTAGACACAAATAGATTAATGAAAGCTGTGTACAATGCATCAGCAGCGACCAGGCTTGGCAGGGCTGTTATCACTGGGTATTAGTTTATAGCAGTATAGATGAAGGAGAGAGGCCACTCCGGGCTGAGCTGCCAAGTGAATCATAACGGATCAGGAGCAGAGGGCTTCCCTTCAGAAGGCTGAGCTGGGAACATGGTATTGGGAATTCTTTTTCTTACCAATTTCATCTAATCTCTTCTCTTCTCTCTAAATCCCTTTTCTATTCCAGGCTTTGTTTCTCTGGAGCCACTTGCAACATTCCTTTGTTGTGACTGAAGGAAGGAAACAAAAGAAGCAGCAAAGCATTTTGCTGTATAAAAAGCACAAAGAAGAAATGTTTTGCTCACTGAATGCGTACTTTGCATTCTTAACTGTCCTGATCCAAAGCATAGTAAAGTCTTCAATTGCCTTGGGTCACATCCATAGTACAAGCTGATATTTCATCAGCTTGGTGTGGATTATACAGGGCTGAATTATCACAGGATAAACTCTGGATTGAATTTTATATAGTCCACAGACATGATATCTCCTTTCATTACCCATCTACATTTTAGCAAAGGCTGCTAGTAGGTGTCTTTCAATAGCATTTGAGGACATGTATTTCCAGGCTCCACACACTGATTGTAAGAAGGTTAAGACTCTAAAATAGAAAGAAGAAAAGATTACAGCCATAGACTAAGCTTTCTGTTCTTTTTTTCTGTTTGCTCCCACCCCATTTCTGGTGAGACAGAGACAGCTTTCACTCACTAGTTATTCTGGCCCTAAATTGAAATGGAACCTATGAAAAGTGTGTAGGACAAATGAATTGCTCTCTATGACTGGAAAGAAATTGTTTGATAACTGACATGGCTAGATTCTTAGCTTTTGGATGGTTAAAAAAGTTGATGAATCCCATTTGGTGGACCCGAACGGAAAAATTTTAGTATAGCTTTTCTTTGGGGGGTGGTGGTAGGGTTTTTTTAACCTGCTCTCAACTCCAACATTAATTAAGTGGAATAAATTTTACTATGACAAGCCACAGGTAGGTAAAAAAAATAGCGTGCATCGTCTTTTCTAGAAATGAATTAGCTCTGGTGCTATAAAAAATTCTAACACGTTGGATTAAAAGTCAGACTCCTCTAAGATCTTTATGCACAGGAGAAATAGCACTGTTGCTGCTGGGAGATTTATTCATGTCACAACCAAAGTACTTCACGTGTCCATGAAGAATAAGTCCTTTGGCTTTTACCTCTTGTGACATCCTCAACGCATTAGCTTTTCCATCCACAGACCAGAGTATATTAGGGATTAATACGGCTCAGCAACTCAAAACACACAGATTGTCAGTCTCAGTAATCAGCCCAAAGAAATTTGAGGACAGTTGTTATTTACAGAAAGTGATAAGAGACCCAGCAGAACACTTAACTCTAAATAAACAATGTGGAAACTTCACTACCCAGAAAGTCCTAAGTGGCAAATAGGCAGCTCAGATGTTCCCGAGTACGGTTTGATTGCATTCACGCAGCAAAAACAAAAGACGGGAAAGGGTAAGAGAGAAAGCAGGGGGGCTTTCTCACATGGACTTACTCTCATTTCAACTGGTGTTTAGCTCTGGTTTGTTACCTCGTTAAGAACGCGTTACAAAAACCAGTCTCCGCACACTGATCACCAGCTCCATTGTGCAGTGGTGGGACCTGTGACAACACACAGCTCAGTAATGGGAACCTTCTGACATCTGGGCAGCAGCAGCAGCAGGTCTCATTCCAAAGGCTGTGCAGAACCTGGAGGGGGTTGAATGTGCCTTTTTGCAGCATAGAGTAACAGGTAACAGCAAAGTGAGCTCTTTTCTCCTGTTTCCTTTACCAGAGTACCTGTGTTTGGCAACGTGAAGGGAGACATTTCTCTTGCACAGCAAGCAAGCTTCTGGTAAACTGCAATGAATGGGATGGGTAGTATAAATCCTGCTTTAACAAGAGTGCTGCTGCGTGGATCCTAAATTAACCCTGAGTCCAAGCTGCAGCCCAGTCTAAGAGGGGAGCATGTTAGTGAAGCACCCCATTAGAACAACAGGGAGAGCGCAGCCAAATCCCATCTCCTGAGATACATGCAGTAACCTCCATCTCACCCTTCCACTGCAGGTTTGACCAAAGAGGAGTTGGAGGTACTGAGAAGTGCAGCATGGAGGACAGAGGTTTAGCACCTTACCCTACTTAAATCTGCACATGGTTTCTGCTCACCCTCATGATGGAAAAAGAACCTCTCCAACACACTGCTGCTATTCACAGAAGGACTTGCAATCCAGCTCTAAATATAGCAAAGGTGGCACAATAGAGAGGGCTCTCGTGCTGATGTTAACACCACGAAGCAGAGCTGAGCGATGTGAAAAGGCTGGTAAGAGCTTCCATCGTTGGGCTCTTTGTGGTGAGAGGTTGCCAGCTGCTGAATTCCTTCCAGCAGCTTTTTTGATATACCAGGCAAAAGTTGGGCTAAAATAGAACCTGACAGGGTTCAGAAATAAAACTGCATGCCCCCTCCCAGACCAAACCTTTCTGATCTCTGAACTTGGTTGTTATCTTGAAGGAAACCCTCTTCTGAACTTTGCTATGAATCTAATTAATGAGTTAATTCCCTGCTAATCTATTCTCTTCTTTGTGTCTGTTTCATGATTAATTTAGTTCCAGTGAATTTCCTTTACTGACTGCAGAGTAGAAACACATTTCCTATCCTATTAATCTCCACTTCTGACCCATCAGCAACGACTAAACAAGGGCATATGCTTCTGTGCTTTTATTTTGTCAGCCTTTACAGAGCACAGGCAATTTCTAGAAAAGCAATGTGGGGACAAGTAGAGTAATTCTCCAAGCATACTCGTGCCACTAGTATGGAGGAGACGTAGGTAGGCTGGACACCCAGCAGGTGCAAGGGCTGTGGATTAGCTGAAAACTCTGCACTATTCCATCAGCCTCAGATCCAGCTGCGAAGACAATCCAGCCAGGCTGCAACTGCTCAGGAATATCACTCAGTGACAAAGGATTAGAGAAGAGCCCAGGCCCAAACCCTGAAAATATAAATCTCTGTTGAGGGACACACAGCAGGGGTCTGGGTTTCACTTCTGAAGCTCCTGAGGCTCCAATATGAGGAAGGGAAGGTCTTGCATGGAGGAGAGACAGACTTTTCTGTCTCCTTCCACTTTCAATACTCTTGTGAAAACAAAGGAAATATGGCCTGTTAGCCTTGTAACTATTCAGGTAATAATTATTCTTTCAGCATTTTAAAAAAATCTTAGAATAGAGTCCTCACCATAAAAAAAAAATCCCATTATTTGCTTGTAACATTAAAAAAAAAAAAGAAAGAAAAAAGAAACTGCAGGGATGGGAAAGGTTACCTTTCTGGGACCACAGACCTACCCTCAGAGCTTCCATACACCTTTCAAAAAAACAAAAAAAAAAAAAAAAAGAAGCAAAACCAAGCCACCAAAATTGAAGTAAAATATACTGGGGCTTTCTGTGTAACATCCATGGTAGAACAGCACTGCCAGCAATTAGCATCACAAACCTTCCTTCTGATGCCACAGTGTGTCAAGGACATTTTTAATGATGGATCAAGGGCACCGCTGTTTGTGAGGTATTGAGTTTAAGCTGTGTTAACAGCAGCCGCCTTAGCATGCAAATCCAGCATCCCACAAGGGATGCAGTAAAGGCAGGAATGCACCACAAGGCAGGAGAGATCTCTATGCAAACAGGTATGCTGGTTTTATGGCTGTTCCAGCCATATCTGCAGGGGAAATCAGTTTCCCTAAATGTCTTCCTGTTGCTTCTTTCCCAGTTGGTTTCCTAGAGTCACTCTGTAAGTGGATGGAAATGCCAGAAATGAGACATGAAGAAAAATACTCTGAAATGGGCAGAGATCTCAAGTGATCCTATCTGTTATCCTTTCTCAGATAAATTCCATCCCTTATGCCAGAGTATTCAGTTTTTGAGAGATTTAAGAAATCACTAGATTACATTACACTAGGTTGCATTGCAGAAGAGCCTTGCAGACATCTAACAGTGGTGAGGATAAATTCCTGATGGACCATGGCCACCAGAGGGACCGGAGCTGGCAAAGAGAACAAAGATCAAAAGTGATGCAAGGACTCTGAGATCACTGCTCCCAGCTTCGCTGTTACCACCAGGTCCTGAGTCATACATGACTAGATTTCCCAAATAGACTAGTACACAGCCAGCAGCAGCACTGTGGGCTTAGCCTTCAGGCCTTGCTCTCCAGAGACTTTCTCTGCTAGAAGACGAGTCTTTGATCCTGAACAGTACATTTGCACAATAAGAGTTTGGGTATGATTTTAAAAAGCAAGAGAGAAATGTGAACAAAAGCTGTGTTTCTTCATCTCATGTCTCCAATCTGCTCCTCCTTGAAAGGGGCAAAGACACCTCAGAGACATTGTCAAAGTGCCTAAACCAATTTTTCAGCCTACTCCATTATTTATACTTCCATCCAACTTTTTTCTTTTTTAATCCTGAGCTCCTGAAACTAAAGCACCAGGTTCTTTGTGGTATTAAGAATCACTTCAACGAGATGCAGGGGAAGGCAGGGAGCAGGCTTCAATCTTGGTTTGCCCTTACCCTTCCACATCCACCTCCTACAGGGACCCTCTGTCTTCTGCTCCCTGTTCCGTACCACCCACAAGCTGCCAGCGTCACATCCTCATCCATTTGTTTGTCTCTCTTCTACTTGGTTTTTAGGTAAGAATAAAGCGCTGTCTTCAGGCCAGACACATAGCACTGAAATCTAAAATGTGTACAGAAAGGACACGATTTCTTATGGGCATGTACCTTCAGGTGAGAGACTCCAGTTTCCTTCACCAACCCCATTTGTGGCCGTTAACCTTCCAAGGTAATTGCTTAAAGATAAAACGGTTTCTCCAATGCAGTTCATCAAACCAGGCGAGGACAGAACTGATTAATCCAGGAACCTCCCATGCTTCTTGAAAATACTATACCTCAATGGCAAGGCACATGGACAACACGGACAATATTACAAAACTCTTACTGTAACAAATGCTACGCTTCCCCCAGCAAAACCATCTTGAATTCTTGCCTTCCTATATCTTAAAAGATACCACATAAATAACCAGGGATCCAAAGCAGGTGGCAAAAGTAGTTAGAGGAATAGGAAGACTGAAAAAATTGAGCATCTTTCATGACCAGATGCATGAGAAGGGAGGCGATAGCTGTTTACAAAATAACTGGCAATTTGGGCACTCCCAATTATTCTCTCTTACAGCAGAGGACAAAGGTGCATTTGCAAGGTGAAAGACCAGCTGATGAAAGGAAATACTTTTTCTGCACAACACACTGCTAATCTATACAACTCATGAGATAGCAGGGTACAGCCAGGAGCAATGAAAGATTCAAAACGCATTAGGCACTTATATAGAAAATGAGAGCACAAGAACATTTCATTAGATAGGATTATTGTTATTATAATTATTCAGAAAGGCTACAAATTCTCATGCTTCCAGGTATAAATAAATCACTGTCTGAAGATAGAAAGGCATTCCCCCAGAGGGTAGGTGTATTCTGTAATTGTCCACGGTGGTAATTTCTTGCATCCCTCTTTGAAATCTCCAGTGCTGAGCACTGTCAGAAAGGACACTCGACTGTACTAATGTACTACAGTGGATCCTCTCTTCTTATGATTCATTTATTCATAGATGAAAACACAGTTGTGTGCTAGACAAAAAATAAGTATTAATGCTATGGAAAGGTTGACAAGATAAATCCAGGTAGCAATACTTTACCCAAATTCTTGGCTGCCCCCTGCAGCTCAATGGAAGATGAAACACTGCTTAATGATTTGAAATGGGTGTTTGCTTTCTCTTTGAATTGCATTGAAATTTTATCTTTTAATGAGATGCTGGTGCTTTTTTGGAGAATGCTATAAAACAGCACCTTCAGAAACAATTCTGAAGCACAGAATGTGATGTAAAAACTTGTTGGGTAGACTAGACAGAACAAACAGATTAGACAGAGAAACAGATAGAGAACAGATGCTTTCCATTCTTCCCCTTATTCTTAAGTTCTGATGATACTGGCCAGATAGCAGAATCTTTTTTTGGCATTCAGCTGCTTCTATTGCTTATTCTGCCTTCTATGTCCAAATCCTCAGACTCTAACTCATGTTGAAATAGGGATTTAAGGTAATAAGTAACTTAACACTTAAAAGGAAGCCATTATAGTTTAAATGGTGAATAAAGTGCCATAGATAAAGCTGCCGATTATGTATTTTTAAATGGTTAGGGATATATATGAAAGTTTAACCATAAAGCATGCTACTGTTACTTTAAAAATGAAATTCAACCTTCCAGAATTTAACTCTTCCTCCATTTAAAAACCACAAGTTTTAAGAGGAACAAATGGAAATAGGAATGGGAGGTGGAGCAAGGGGGAATGTAGAGAGAACATCCCAAAATAGATGCAATGGGAATGCTTGTTTTTCTTTCCTCTTACACAGTTCTGAGTCTGCCACTCCTTTCTGATCTGACAGCAGCCCTTGCCCTGGCACCTTGGCTTCACTGAGCACTCATGGTTCAGACTGCATCTGCCAGAACCCTCAGCATCTACCCACTGACACGACGGCAGAAGGAAGCCATAACCTTTCCTCAGGAAAGGAAAGTTCACAACAAACAGGGGCATGGATTTTTCTTTGTTTTGGCCATTATATCCCAATCCAAGTCTTCCAGAGTTACAACTTTCCATAGAGTTCTGCCAGTCCATCTCAGCTAGCAGCACCCTTTCCCACTTCTCTACCAAGACCACCAAGTACAAAGAGTCCTTCCAGCACATCACAGGTCCATCTGCATTGCACCAGGACAGAATCAGTCCCACACCTCTCACATTGCACCGTGACACTGATGAGAAAGTGGCAGTGCTCTACTCCAGTCGTCTCCCAGAGAAGATCCCTTTTCTGGGCTGCATTACTAAGTGCTATAGGCTGGCCAGGTCCCAAAAGTGATGGATCTTCATCTTGTACTTGAAAGTGAACTTTCCCCACATTTGTGGGAATTGGATCTGGGATTTTAAGCTTGAGTACATTTCTGCTCTGCAGAAAAAAAATATAATAAAAGGCTAAGCATTAATTTCATATCTTCTCCCACACATGCTTCTAGTCTCAGCTCCAGTCTAATTCTCACAAGTTCTTTTTGGCAGCATCACATTTAACCTATACATCCTAATAAATCCATATGGTTTCTGAGAAAATGCAATGAATTGTCAGTCACTACAGGGACTGGCTTTCACATTTGTACCTCTGTGCATAGGCACTCATGCACACTGGTACATGCATGTGCTGGGCCCTGAAACAACAACCTGCACATATTTCTCTCGTGTCTCACACAATCCCTCTGCCCTGTCTCTCTTTACAATATCTAGCCTGGCAGGAAGCGGCAGGGTCTGTGGGTGAGTCACAGCCACAATAGGCTGAGCAGCCGGAGCCTCTGACAGAACATACAATACAGCTGAGATGTCAGTGGAGGTGGCTTTGGAGTACTTTAAAATGCTGTTCAAGTGCCAACTTTACCTCCAAATATGACACTTTCCTCGCCCACCCGCTTTCCTTCCAGGCTATGCACTCCTCTTACTGCAACTCAACAGCCTTAATTATGAATTTCTCTGCCTTCTCTATCCCTTTAACTATTTAGTCTCTCATTTGTCTTGCTAAGTTTTTCTACATGCTCCTAGAGAGCAGTTGTACGCTCTCACCACAGCACAGGAGGCCTGGCCAGACTCTCATTTGCAGACTGGGCACCAGACCAAAAGGACTTGCAACAAGCTATTTGCCTCGAAAGCAGAAATCTCTGCTCCCTTTGCAGAGAAACGACACAGAGATGGGGGGAAATGTGCCTAGAAGCATCATTATATCAAAACCATTTGGCTCACTTTAGTTCTTATTGTCTGAGTAACTTCTACAGGTAAGAACTTCTCACCTGGTAAAAAACTGGATCCCACTGGTGGTTTTGTAGGGGATTCAGCTACTATCCCCATATTTTGCCCATCTAAATCTACTTTAGACAGTGGCAATGCATGCACCACTGCCACCATCCCTGCTGTGCAGGACTGTGAGCCTCTGATGCTACTGATGGGTGGGGAGACATTCTGCTCTACACAGTCTCACAGACTCCCGGCATTCATTACAGTTTGCTTCTAAATTCTGTGATGCTTGGACATATGGGTCCCTCTGTTGGGTCCAAGAGGTGAGAACTCCAAATGATGAAACGTTTGATCCAGATAATCCAGACCAAAATGTCTCTTGTTCCTGTGATCTCCATCCCATGATTAACTCTCCAACACATCAACATGGGAGAGCAAAACCTGTTTTGACCCTCAATCAGTCTAATTTTCGCCTACATGAGTGTGTTCCTCAAGAGGCTCTGTTGGGAGATGTGGACAGATTAATTAATTGCAATAAAGAGAGCAACTCATCAAAGGCAAAGTACACTACGTCCACAAAATGTGCTTTCTTTGAAAGGGTTAGAGAAATGCATTTTGGCTAACGGCCATCCTACTCACTTATTCCATTGTTTCTCCTGCCCAAAGGAAGGTAGTGTAGCACGTACCAGTATTAAATATTTTCTATTCGCTGGTTTTCACAAGTCTCTGAATTTCTTTTGGGACCCTGGGAACAACATTTGGGAAAGTTCCACAAGAAAACACTAAATCACCAAGATCCTTTAAATAGCCTTATAATTTATCTATGTTTCCCACCAGCTCAAAGGCACAGGGATGCCCACCACAGTAAAGATTTGTTCATGCATATCTCTTAATATTGTTAAATAGCTGAAAACAAAGGACAGACATCATCAACAGAATTGCACTGACAAAGGTGTCTCCTCCTGCCTATTGTGCCAGAGCCCCAAATCTAACGCAATGGTGTTTCAACCACTGCTGCAGTATACAGGTAGTCTATATAAGGCTATATATAGTCCTCTGAACTTGTCTCTTCAGCACTAGACCTGTAACATGCTCAATCTGAAATCCCACCTCTGCCTGCATTCAAGATGACCAATAGTCTAAATAGACTGATTCTCCCATCATCCTTTGTACCTTCTAAGGGGAAAAAAAAAATAAAAAATCTGTTCTGTTCCAGTGTTCCATCCTAGTCTACATAAAGGCCACCTCAGAGGAAAGTATACATCCCTCATAACACATTCCTTTTGGGGACACCTCATAAATGGGAATCACTTCTGAACCCCTGAGAGCAATCAGCTGTATTTTTCTATCGCAGCATGTGATGGGCCCCACTGGCTTTCATATTTCGAGTTAGATCTAAAGGGAAAAGGACTGCACCAGAGAAATAGAGATGCTCCTAATCAATACGAAAATGTCTCGTACCAGACAGTACTATAGCAATATGCCTCACAGAAAGGGCAATGCAGAGCCCATTTGTTCTGCTGGATATATACAAGTTCATTATCTGTAGTCCAGTCAGATCTGTACGTGCACAGTAATTTGAATACCCTCAGACAAATAAGATAGCAAGCAGTGCTTTTGTGCATGTCTGAAGTTCCTTCTATGATCTTTTTCTCTTCCATTTGCTCTTTTCCTCTCCTTCCTTTCTGCTGTTATTTAAATTGCTATTATTAGCTATTAAATGATAAATTAATTACCTCTGAAATAAGTGTGAATAATTGTACCCAGCCTGGCATAGCTCGGGCTGGCATTTGATAACAATCAACAGAAGCTGTGCAGCTCCCAAGATATTTCATAATAATAATAATCAAAATCAATAGGAGGAAAATACGGACAGCTCTAGAAAGTGTTAATGAAAAGTTGCTGAATTACAGTGGCTCACCTGTGAAAAGCTACATGAAAGCCTTCTGAATACCAAATATATTCATTATAGGCTGTATTGCTTGGCTGAACCTCCAAAGAATTCTCTGGGCTTGTACTCTCACAATAACAAAGGAGAGATGCTGAAGAGTGCAGGATAGGAATGATGAAGGGATAGGAGAAGGTTCACATTCTTATTTAGAAAATGTGATTATCAAGGCATATAATGACAATAAAATCCAAAGCCTGTAATAGATCCAAACTCAAAATCTGAGGGGTTTTCTTCTCAACAGAAGAGGCAGCAATTCTTTAGGTCTGACCCTGAGAAGCCAAAAGATACCACTCTTTTGCAACATCAATGTGAAAGATCACAGGGGAGTGTTACAAGACAGTCAGGAATTCAGGCATTTCCTGAACTAATTCTAAACAGTTACAGCAACGTGGGACCACTCCAAAGCCCAAGCTACAGCTGCTCTCACACCTGTCACATTGCGCTAATGTTAGACTGTGCTCTCACAAATGTTTTTCGAAATACAGGAGAAACACCTTTTGCCCCATGATCTGCACTGCCAAAGTGACATGGTAACTTGGCTTACTTAGATAAATGCATTTGCACAGCACTTTTCTCTCCAGCATCCAAATACAGAAATACCACATCCAGAGATGCTCATAACGCAGTAGAAATTTCAAATTCCTTTACCAGCAATAAAATCTGTGACTAAGCTAAAAACCAGAATCAATAAACAGCCTCCTCTTCTGAGAGCTGCCACAAGGTATTTAATGTTTATAGATGATCAAGGTTAAAAATGAAGCTTCGATCAAGTAGAAATCTGAATCAAAACTGCCAAATAATTCCTGCTATTTTCTTCCCCATAGAGTTAGATTCACTACATCATGAAAAAGCCCTTTTATCTTAATCCATGTGTCAGAGGAGTCCCCAGAGTCCCACTATCCAGTCTGCCCTAGGGGACTGGATGCCCTGATTGCTGGTGCACCCTGACATCGAGGAGGTGATGGGGTATTTTGTCGGGTGAAGCACCGTCTTGCACTCAAACCCTTCAGTTGAAATTTGTTCCAGTTTATATAATCAAAAAGAAAAATATAACAACAAGGAATGACACCCGCCTTCATCTGTAACTGTAGGATGACCCAAACCACCAGCCAAGGAAGCCATTTCCCATCACTGCACACAAATATAATGCTACATTTCTGCTATTTAAAGATGCAGAAAAGATGTCCCAAATGAAATGAGCATACTTTGCTCCATCTGCATTATTTGGTTGTTTGAACTTTACTCTTTCTTGACTACTTCATCTCTTCAAATTCACTTTTGTTTGATATGAATCACATTTTGGCCACATAGCTTAAAAGATGAGTGGAATTGCTTGCACAGCCATAATCAGGGGAAGGTGCATTATAGTGAAAAGATGGAAAATCCAACAGTTCAATACTATCCAGGATCACAATAGTGCATCAATGCAGCACAAAAGAGGAGCAAGCACAGTTCCAAACGATCTGCAAATCCTTCTTGTCAATTCTTGGATTTTCCATCCATACACTGACCAATCCAACTCTGCTCAGTGTATAGAAGATGAAAAGATTACATGTGGACAAAGGACCAGAGCAATGATTAAACTTCTGCTTTGGATTAATAGCAGAGCTAGACATGTTTACTTTCTGGGGTGGAGAGAGATTTGGCTCTGTTCAAGAAAGGTAAGAAATGATGAAGAAATACAGGAGGTTAATAATATCTGAGTCAGCAGAAAATGCATAATGACTTCGCAAGAGCCTGTCTCAACATATAAGATGTGTCCCATGAACAAATGACTACAATTGCTGCAGTGTATGCAAAACATTTCCTAGCACAACCTGGAGGGCAGAGAAAAAGAAAATGAAGGAATGTGCCATCAGTTCAAACCATGAGGAAGAAGGGGAGGGTACCTATAGTGGGGAGTTGCTCTTGCTTTCTCTCTCTCAGACCTGCTTTAAGTGAAAAAACAGTCACTTTGCATCCTCTTTTGTGGTCATGACAAATGTGGAGTTACCTGGACAGCGCTGACTTAAAATTTAATTATTTTTTACAGCAAATGAGGCATGAAGCCTATTATCAAAAAACATGATGTCCGAAGTAGAAGATGGCATTTCATTTCCCCAGCAGAGAGCCTCTGAATGCCAGAATTGACTGCAAGGCACGGTGGGAAGCTGGAAACACAAAATTAGTGATTCCTCTTGGGGCATGGCAATAGCGTGCTTGTAAGGCCAAGTTTGGGAAAGGGCAATATAAAGTGCCTGTATAAGCACCTGACACACTGAAGGTGGCTGCAAAGTCCAGAAAATTCTCCACATATATCCAAATATTTGGTCTTTGATCATGTCAGAGTGCTCTAAAAGATCAAACCTATTGAATGCTGGGGGGAAAGGTCTAGCTGATGCTTATCACTAGTGAAAAGAAAAGCTGCAAACTGGATCCCTATGTATATCTGGTGCAATGTGAGAGTGATAATGGTTGACCAAGTATGAGAGTGAATATGAAATATCCCAGGAGCACAGGTTGCTAATTAAGACACACACTAATACCTGGAGCAATTTAACCCATCTTCCTCGCTATCAGACGTTGTAGCTCTAATGTATCTTATGTGTGTGCTGCATCTTACACTTTCTCCACGTCTTGGCATGTCCACAAGAGAGTTGTCATATAGACATGTTGAGGACCAGTGACACAGAGCTGTTAGGCCAACTTCACAATGTCCCTAAGGATTTTCCTAAGGAAAATACTTTACTGTCCTGATAGCAGTATAGCCCCACTGATGGAAGTTCAGCCCCCTTGACTTATCCTCAGATGCAACTACTTTGCTACTCTGCCTCTGCTGGGAACTTATTCCAACAGTTACCCCACTCATGCTTGTAAATAACTCCATTTACAGTTCACACTTTAGAGGAAAGATAGAGTGTAGACTGGGGACAGGAAGAAATTCTTGCCTGTGTCCCAAACCATATTCATTTTGGTCTGCTGAAGGTTTCTTTGTTTGACTCACTGGAGACAGTGCCCTGAACACAACGGACCCAACCTGGTGTGAGAAATCCCCCATTCACACAGGATGCCTCTAATTAGATCAGTCACTTCCCTGACAGCTATTACCTTGCTCCAATTTGCTAACCACTGATTCTGGCAGAGCTATATAAAGTGCACAGCAAATAGTTTATTCCAGGGAAGCAGGCAGAGTCCAGCCTGCTCCTTCATCCCCTTCACAGCAGTGGCGAAAGAATAAGGCTGCAAAATACCCAGAACAGAGACAGCCTGAAGAGAAAAATTAAAAGACACATAGAGTTATAAACCTTGACAGGTGAAAATGTTTGCTGTCGGAGGGAGATGCTGAGATGCCAAGTCAATGCCACGCACACCAGACACCAGGGCAAAGAGACAAACGCAGGACATGAACTGCAGGGATTTCACAACAGAAGAGACCTCTGGCTCCACAGCTTTTGATCTATGTACCTTTGCAACAAGACATTTCATCTGGGAGCCAGCTCTGTCCAGTGTTGGATTAACCTCTTGTTCTATGGCTTGACCTGTCACCCAGAGTATTACAGAGACGGGCACTCAGAAACGCATATTTAGGAAACACGTTAGATCAAGATAGACGTATTTAACATAAGCACTGTGCAATCCATCACACTGCTCACAGCTTCATTTCAGCTTGCTTTCACAAAACAAAACCCTAACCACTAAATAAAGTTTGCATTTTCATCAAGGTTGAGCATTACTACCTTTTGATATTGGTGAATACAGCTCTCCATATTTGTACTTTTTTCTAGACAGTCTTTGGGATACACTTACCTTTGCCAGAAAATGTTAGCTATAGTCAGAGAAAGGTTTTGATGGAGAAACATACTGGGTTTTTATTCAAAGTCTGTGAGTTGAGAGACAGATACAGAAATAGCTGCCCTCTTGCCTATACCAGTGTGCTCTCTGTATTCTCCATTCTTCCATTGGTTTCAGTAGGGCTCCTATTCCCACTAAAATCAAATCACACAGTTCTCTTGGCTAGACTCACAGAAACTCAGGAGCAAAGTATTAATTTTCAGAATCAGAATCAATATACTGCACAATCATTTTTCATGAATTATTTATTTTTAAAAAAGAATATGCTAGCAAAGCCTTTGGTCCCTGCGTCTCCCTTCCCCCAACCTTCTGCAGAAGCTCCTGAAATATGACATATCTAGGTGGCATAAACAATTCGGCTTTTTACCTCATCTACAAATTATAACAAATTGCACCTAAGCGACCAAAATTCCACAAACCTGCAATTACACCCAGTGGATTGAAAATGAATAACTGTCACGTTGCCTTTTAGCAGTGACATTACATCCCTGGGTGCCACAGTGGTACTCACTAATTCTGGGCAAACTTGAAGGGACAGAAGACTTTGCTTTCAGCTCCCATTTGGAATATGAGAGTCTTACGAAGTAAGAAAGTTGTGGGGGTTTTTGTCAACTTCTTAAAAAATATTTGTAATTAAAGAGCTTCTTACTATTATTTGGGTACTGATCAACGACCACACTATATTGGGAAAGAGGAATGAATCCCCATTAATATAAAATCAACTAAAGAAAACAGTAACAGAAGACTATAAAGATCATGGGAAATGCTCACTGAGTTCATGTGACCTGATGGCTTTTTGTCAGTGTCTGGGGCCAATCAGAGTTCAATGTTTTTCTTCCCATCTGAGAAGTTATTTTCATGCAAAGGCTCTTCTAGCTCTAGTTCAAAAGTGAGAGTTTGAGTTATATCTCAAATCCATCCATGGAGCAAACTTCAGTAGTTGCCTCTAACGATACACAATGATTTGTAGGGTAGGTGTCCACAACACGGATGGTGTTTAGCATATGCATTAATTGCTTCATTTGTATGTTCGCATGTACAAGCGAGCCCAGCTAATCCAAAGGAATGTCTCTGCGTTTTAGTCCTCTTTTTTCATTGTCCCTCATAAACATTAAAAACTGCGAACAAGCTCGTACGACTGGTTTTCGGCACGAGGAACAGGTGGTGGTAATGTCGGTTAAGTATTCCTGCAGGGGGAAGACTGGAAGCCTGCTATAAATTATGGCGGCATTTCTGCAACTGAAAAACTTGCTTTTCATTGATGAAACGGAGAGAGCCCTTTGATGACAAACCCATTGGGGAGCTTCAAATCATATCACATCACTAAGTTTTCTTTCTCCATTTCTCTTGAAAAAACATTATTGCAAGCATATGTGCTTGCACAAAGCACTAACAAGTGACTGTGGTCTAGGAAGGATATATGTATTTCTGCTTCAACACAAATTCAAGCTGAAGAATCCCATACCCTGACACCCAGACCAAATTCCCCATTTATTTATAATAGGGCAATTTCATTTAAATATATTCCGTTGAACACAGGAAGTAAAGAAATTAATTTCGCAATTTGGAAAAAAATCTCTTAAATAATCAGGAGGATCATGACTTTATTCTATGCACCAAAAAGTCACAAACCTATGCTCAAAATGTCTGTAGGATGCAATTCAATGAGGAAAAGAGGAATGTCTGTGAGATTCCTTGCAGAATCAGGCCGACAGCTTCTAAATCGCACCATCAAAGTCCTTCTCTCATCTGCAATATTTGTTCCCTGCCCTGCAGCTCAGAAAGAACATCTTCCTTGTAAGAGATCCTCTCCATGAGGTGGACAGACCACCACCTGACACTCCAATGTTTCCTGCTGATTTTTTTTCTGGGGCAATACCATCCCTATGCTCCAGTAACCGGGTTTGAGAGAAAAATGGAAATTTACTGGAAAACAGAAAGCAAGGTCTTTTCCTTCTCCATTGGACAGTTGCAGGGCGAGGAACCACTGTTTTAGTAGTTTCTTTGGGAGTCAAATGTGTCTTCATGTTCTGATTACTCTCAATATGCTCCAGTTCCCAATATGCAAATCTCAGCCATAAGGAGAGTCCACTTCTGCAGATTTAAACCCAAAACACATCCCCCACCAACTTGATTACCACAGGAGAACCCTCTGAATGCTACCACTGACCTTTGTGCCCGGTCTGTGATCTCCTCCTCCAGGTCTAGCAGGAGAGCTGCCTGAGCCATCACCTTCTTGCTGCAAGGCAGGGATTTGAGGTGCAGAATGAGCAAACCAAGGCAAAACTTGCTTCCCATCTCCTCCAGCTCCTGAGTTCCCAGCTGCAGGCCCTGCCAGAGAGAGGGGGAAAGTCTCAGTACTGAGGGCCCATTTCACAAGGGCATGGAAAGAATCAGGCTTGTTTTGCAGGACAACTCTTGACGTTCCTCCTTCCATTCTGAGCAAGGAGTTTGTTCATGTTCAGTACATATGGAAATTTTCCCTACAGAATCATTTCTAAATTGACAACACTTGGTCTAGAGAAGCTATTCTAACATAGCCTCTATTTGACAAATGGAAAAACAGAGGCAGTTTATCTGCCTCGACTACATTTGCAGAACTCACGGTAAGAATTAGAGTCAGACCCCGGTAAATCCACTTTTGCAAATCATTAGGACTCATTTTTTCCTTTCTGTAGACGAATCATCTCCCTAAGCAATGGGAAAAAAAACTAGGTCCTATGATTATGAACACTGGGCAGTGGCAAAGACAGAAAAGAAAACCAGTGGGGGAGAGAGGGGAAGAGATCTTTAACAAGTTATGAATTGTTTTTTAAGAAAATCAATTGCAAAGTAATTGCAAAATAACAAACAACTCTAAGGAATTTCTTAGTCAATTAAAAGCTGATGTGTCTCTAGCAGAGACAAGCAGAGGCAGAGAAGGACAAACAGGGTTTGGATTATCAACATCATCTTTCAAGGGAGAACTCCTCCGAGCTGTGGATCCTTGATTGGAAGAACCCTGGTTATGAACGGTCTTGGTTTGTTTTTTCCCTAATTAAAAAAAAAAATTAAGATCTGGCAAAGAAGGAACGCACCAAGGGCCTACATAGGAGTAAGTCAATGCAATCAATGGCAATTTCATGCAAGCAGTGAGAGGGCAGGAGATCCACAAAGCTCAGATATATTAAAAAGAAAGTAAGAAATGCAAACCCCCTCATCTTTGGCATTTAGTGACTGCATCCCATTTCCTCCTTAATGCTGTCACATCGGGGATTGAATCAATTGCCGCCTCTGCCACTATCAGCCCTATGGGCTTTTGCAACACAAAACATCTCTGCAGCCAACCTACAGACAAGAGCTCCGGCTCCATTTCCACGACCGTTTCCTTGGCAACTCCCAGGAGTCCACACTCACAGCCCTGGCACGAGCCACGGGGCACGCTGCGAGCTCCAGGCCAGCACGGCTTGCGCTTGACTCTCTACTGGATATTTGCTAGTGGAAACCTGTTGGGTAACGAAGCCCATACACGTTCTCTTAATCCATGACAGGAGGCGGAGCTCTGATCTCATGTTGATTTATTTATTTTATTTCTTCTGTATAAAATTGTTGCATTTGAAAAGTGCTTTGGAATAAGAGATTATTTCTGAGCAAAAAACACACAGGTGGCTGGAAGAAAGAAGAGGTTTCTCACGTAAACTTCTGCAGCTCTCCTGCAAAGCTTTTTTTGTGCATTTTTGTTAGAGGACACAAACTACTCAGGGTGAAAATCATCATTTCATCTCCAGCAGATCCACCATATGCAAATATCATCTGGCATACAAATGCCCTATCTGATTAAAAAAAAATTAAATTTTCCTATAGTAAAGATGTTGTAATCCTGCTTCCCTTACAAAGCCTGGTGAACGAAGCTTGAATCTGTAATTAGGATGGTGAACACAAACAACACAAAATATTACAGAGCTCAAACATATACTGAGTGGTCAGCCTAGATAAGCGCAGGACCTGCCCAGAAGAGCACATAAACAATCTGAGAAAACAGAGCCCCAGTGCTAGGCAGGGTCTAGGGTCTCTGGAGATCAGGCTTCTGCTTTCAGAACAGCCTCTTAATTATTTTTAATCACAGTGGGCAAATCTCTGCCACCATTTCTTCTCCTCATTCTATTGACCTCCACTGCGAGCTTTGCCAAGCAAGATCCAGGTACAATGAACTATAGCAATAATTAATAACAATAAGAAAACAGATGCAGAGGCTTATGGGAACCAAGGGTCATTAATGCAAAACAATGAGAGTGCTTAGCAGCTCTGCATAGATTTCTAAATGTTTTATTATTTTACTTTAAAAGACTTAAGATATTTTAGTGTGGCAGAGTTACAATCAGCAGGCAGAAGTGGTGACATTTCTGAGCAAAAATATGTCATTTCCACAGCAAAAGAATTATTTTCTCAGGGGCAGAAAATACAAAGAACATCTCGCGGCTCTCCCTGGGGTGTATCTCGGGGTCCTGCTTCCAAGATCAAGGCAACATACTAAATACCTATCAATCTAGGAGATGTGAATACTGACTGTGCTAAAACTCTGCCTGTGGCTTTATGATTCCCAAGGGCTTTATTCAGGATATGAAGAGGCCTTAAGAAACCATGAGCAGAGAAATAATAATAATAAAACTATAATATACCTCAGAAGCCTCAGACAGTAATTGCTCATGCAATGAAGTTAGCTGCTGTACGATGGACCCATATTGCTTTGATACCAGACAGCTCAGGAGGAACAGCTGGGAACCTCAGCTAGAGGATTACTTGTTAACACACTTTATTTGCTTCAAACACAGGCAGACTTTTATTTTTTAGCTGAGGTGCTTCTCTCCCTCTCCTTCCTCCCTCCTCAGCTCTCAGAGCGTGGAGCTGGAGGTGCGTAGCATGACTACCATTAAACTGAAGCTGTTGACAGAACTGACATATCAAACTAATGTTATTGATGGTGCCTGCCAGCAACGCCAGGAGCTGGTGTAGCGGTGAATAATCGGTCCCTCTTGCATCTCTGAAAGGGAAGCCTGGTCTCCAGGCACTTCCCTTGTAGCTCTGCAGCACACACAATTGTAAAAATTTTGAGAGTGTGCTTACAACTCAGAGTAATGAATATATGCTACGTGAAATGCAAGAAAGAGAAAAAGAATGGTGGAAGTGGTCCACCTTGGTTTGTGTATCAAGCTGGTAGGAAGGACACCTCCATGGCAGTGAAGCTCTGTGGCTTCTACATGGAATGACAGTACACGGTCTATTTGCCACAGCCATACGGGAGCAAGCTCTGCCTGAGCGCAACTCTCCTGCGGTGTCCTGCCAGTCTGGACTCTCAGTGACCCCGTCTTTCTCTCCAGCACAACGCTTTACGGCTCCATCCTCCTTTGGACATGACTATGAGAGCAGTGAAGCACGGTGCACAGTCTTCCAAGCCAGCAGAATCTGAAGCAGGAAACAGTATCTCTGCACCAGAAAGCTACAGACAAACTCATCAGTCCTAATTAGTCCAGCATCAGAAACATGCTAACAAAGCTCTGCTACTTTGATGACCAGCTCACATTGCTTAGTTTCTGCTCTCTATTAAATGAGCTAGAAGCCATTGTGCGGCAGGACAACTACGACATAGTCGCCATCATGGAAACGTGGTGGGATGATGGTCATGACTGGAATGCTGCAATGAGTGGCTACAAGCTCTTCAGAAGGAATAGGCAAG
>JAOQGH010000069.1:34190487-34238551 GCA_025769975.1 Gallinago jamesoni
ATCCCTGGAGGTATTTAAGAAACGTGTAGACATGGCTCTTCAGGGCATGCTCTAGTGGCCAAGATCATTGGTTTGTGGTGGGGTGTTGTGTGGGGGGTTGTGAGTGTGGGGTTTAGTTGGTGGGTGGTTTTGTTTGTTTGTTTTTGTGTGGTTTTTTTTTGTTGTTTGTTGGTTTTGTGGTTTGTTTTTGTTTTGTTGTTGTGGGTTTTTTTGTTTTTTTTTATGTGGTTGGACTCGATGATCTCAAAGGTCCCTTCCAACCACTAAGATGCTGTGATTCTGTGATTCTGTGAAAGTACCAGCCTGAACCAGCACCAGCTTGATGCCCCACACTCCACCGCTCAGTACAAGCATGTCCATTGGTCCCAAGGGCCATGTCCTGCAGTCTTTTGCAAACATCATGTTAAGCAATAACAGGTTAATTGTTTCCTGGCTGTTATAGAGAATAATGGACCTAAGCAACTTTTCCTAATCCCTTTTCACGTTTCCATACTGCAACAGACAGCATGGGAGGAGGTGACATCTAATAACAGCCCAAGTTTTGGATATATTTATATTTCATGGGAAGAAACAAATTCCAGAGGTAGCTGTGATGGCCAATAAGATGACTAAAACAGACACTTAGTCCATTAATTTAGTATAATTAGATCTATTTATTTCTTGCCTTTTCTGCCAAAACTGATGCTAGCATAACAGCTGGGGCAGTAGGATGCTCACCTGCACATCTTAATTGACACTGTCATAGTAATTGGAAACCGGGAAGCAGGAATAAAAGCTATTCCTTGACTTATCATTTAGCCAGGACGTTGTCAATACAAATCTTCCTAAACAAAATTGATCAAGTCAAACTGGAAAAAGCTAATTCATACTCAACACTCTACATTTATTTGATGCATCAAATAAACATCCACATCTAAATGTTTCTAATCTCTCTCAACTTGCCTTCAAAATGCTTCAGAGGCTAAATGACAATGCAATGGAAAAAAAAAAAAATTCATTGCTCATATGCTTGAAACACTCCTGCAGCCAAAGGCAGCAAGAGTTTCATAATGCAGATATTGTTGAAGAAGGTGGAAGGACTCCAGAAGTTAAATTTGAAATTTCTTCCCAGGGTAACTAGAGCTACAGTAAAATTAGAGTTAGGAGATACTAATAAACACAAGTAGACAAAAGATTTCAGAGGGATCATCTGTTTTCTGTGTTTAGAGGAAAGGGACCTTTGGCATGCAGCACAGCTACTCCAGCCTCTCCCACTTCTGGTCACTGCTCAGTCCTTGGGGCAACAGCTTTTCCCTGAAAACTCAGTTCCAGTCAATACATATACATACACACTTACAGAACATTCTCTGCATCTCAATAGCTTTACACATGCACAATGGTTATGCCCTAAGGCTGGGTATAAATAAATTGACAGTCTGGTTTCTCACTAATTCCATCAGTGAGCTCTCCCTCAGAATACTAATAGAAACTATTTGGAGGCTCTAGAGGATAAACCAGAGAGCTGAATGAAACATTTGGTGCCTGATGTTTGCAGCCTTAATTTTAGCTTGGGCCAGCTCTGAAAGATACTGTCCTTTCAACCCCCATGAATGAAAATACGCAGACACACGCTGGGGAACAGGCTATTTAGACAACTAGGACAGTAGGGAATAAGCCAGGTTTTCTCAAGCCCCAGAGATGCCTAAGCAGCAGGTACAACATGCAAAACAGATGAAGTGAAGGGGATGGGAATCTGGGCCAAAAGATTTCAAGAGGATTAACCAAGCAGAAAAGGCTGAAGATGCAAGAAAAAAAAATAGGCTAGCAGGAATTTCTAGAAAGAAAGATGAGAGGGGCTGAAGTTAGAGACAGAAGATAAAAGGATGGGAGAGATAAAAGGATGAGAAAGAAGGAGGGGTTGTTGAGGTCAATGGATGCTGATATAGAGGAATGATAACAAGAGGAAAGCTAATGGAAACCTCCACCCCCTTCTCACCCTTGCAGAGGTGTACATTTCTCTGAACATCTGTCCTTGTTACATCTGGTACTTTGGCCACACAGTGAGGAAACAAGGCCTAACTTGTCTTGGATCCTCTCACAAAACTTTTGTTGAGTTGTTTTGCTTGAGCTGAGGCTGAGCAAACTTCTTGGGTACAAAATAAAGAAGTGGTTATTGTTGTAATCATTCATACGGATTCTTTCCCTGGTTAAAGATCTGTATGTTACAGGCAACACTGTTCAAGGAATGGAGTGAATGAAAAGATGAAATATCTTCTCCCTCTGCTAAAGAAAGAGTCCCAAACAACCTCCTCACAGCAGAACTGGGGATTTAGCAAACAGGAAAACTCATAGCCAAGTTCTCCAGCAGAAAAATTATTTAGATTATGAATTTTCCATGTCTAGTGTAGGGAGGGGTTTCCTCCTTCTTTCCGCTGTGCTGACTTGATTTTTGTTTGATATTCTGATGTCCCCACCTATTTGTATTTCCACAGCTGTCTCACTGCGCTTTCCCTCCATCCTTTCTTCCCTTCCCAACTTCTCCTTCTCTGCTCCTCCCCCGGCATCCTTTCTTCCTTCCTTAATCAACTCCCATGAATTACTACATCCTAAACATATGGCAAGCTCACGACGCGTTGGAAGAGCAAAGAAATTATATTAGTGTTGCATTTGCCAACCTCAACCTCAGCTGGCCACTTCACTTGACCTCTCTATCCTACACACTCCTATCTCATGTTATATATCAACAAATTGCAAATTACCCAGGATGGAGACAGGTGTGGCTTTAATTTCCCACCTCCCCAAAGACTGCACACTCATCCAGAGAGGTACTACTTGGACAGGGAATGCTTCCATGTCCATTCCACTGGATGCTGTTATACCTGTTTGCATTGCTGTACCAGACTGAAGATGGTGCAGAGTACGAGAAAGCTCAGCTTTGCCAGGCTGCTTCTTGAATAGCATAAGGACAGACTATGCTTTTTCTTTTTTTTTTTTTAACCTGGGCCCTAATTGTGAAGAGTGGTCATGTCCCGAATAAAAAATGAACAAAAAGCAAAAGAAAAATGAGGACATTTACCACTATGCAGGCAAACCATACAGGAAGATGCTATTCTTTGCAGAGCTCTTGCTTTCCAATAAAGTTGAGCAGAACATTGGTTTTCTGTCTCATTCATTATTGCGTGACACACTAAGGACCTACTTTTAGGCTTTTGGATGGTCCTGGACTATCATCAACAGATTATCCCTCTCTTCGCAGACACTGAGCAATCTTTCACCTCATCCCACAGAACTGAAGAGGCTGCAGTGATGTACCAGGCCAGAGCTGAGCACTTTGGAGGAGTCCACATTGTTTCCTGGTGAGAGGAGTCACGAGTGTCTCAGAGTGTATCAAGTTCCACTCTAAGGACTGTAGAGAGTTCTGTGGAAGAACTTTACCTCTGTGGAAGGTCTGCCTCTACCAACTGATGAAGAGGAGCACTCTTAGAAGCGACAGTTCAGAGGGCAAAATTCTGATAGTAGAGATAATAAAAAAAAAAAATGGGCAATGCTCTTTTTTAATTAAAAAAAAAAGAGAGAGACACAAAACAGAAATACCCAACACGTTAATTCATAAAGGAAAATAAATCCTGCTCCATGATACTTAAGCCTCCTACTTGGCAGACAGGGAACAGAACTAAAGTTTGCAGTCACATAGGGATTCTAGGACACAATGAGGAGAGACAGCAGTTACCTTACATTGGTGACAATTCAGTGCTTTATTCAAGAAAGCATCTTTCGTTGCCATGCTCCCACTATTTGCAACAGATAAACTGGTATCACCCCATCTGACTGTCCCTAGAAAACTCATCAGTAGGCTACCCCTGACTTCGTCTTACGTATGTACTTTTTCCTGCTATCTGAACACTGTGGAACCTGGAACAAGTCACATACAGGCTGTAGCCTGAGGTATCCGAAGATTAATTGTGAGGTGGGGCTCTAAGTATGTCTGAGAATCTGTGTCAAATGAATTAGCTCTTAAAAGCAGTCTGGGAAAGCAAGAAGCAGAAGTTTTGCAAGTCCTAAATTGGCAGCCTAATCCCTGGATCACTTTTCCTCCCCCTCTATTTCCACTTAAAAGTTTGCCTGTGTAAATAACTTCAGCGTACAAAAAACTGACCAGACTCTTGGCCCACCCAAGCCTTATTTTCAACTATGAATTTACCCAGTTTGGCCATATTTCATCATGACAGTAAAATAATTTTCTAATCCTGGCTGGTGATCACCACATGTCTTGGAACAAAAGGATTCATGATACTTATAACTTTATTCTGGCTAATGTAAATGCAGATGCTATTCATAATGTGTCTAACCTGCTTCAGAAATTCTGAATATAGTACTTGTATTCATAATTCCATTCACTATGGGGATCCCCAGGTTAATTATGTGTTACATAAAGAATCATCTGTTGCATCTTAATTTCATTAAATGGCTTCATATCCTTGTATTATAATATTACACACCACCTTGCAATTTTTCTGTGTGGCTTTAAACTGCAGTATTTGAGTAACAGTAGTGGGAACTTCTAAAGTAGTTTGTATCTTAAAATTCACTGTGCTGTAAACTGCAATGAAGGAAACCTTATAGCCATGCCCTCTCATACCAATGAAATACATGCTATTCTTCCCATTGCAGAGGTGAGGAAAACATATTAAGCAGAACGACACGTCAAAGCTAGTGTGCTCTTCTTCCCCATCAAAAATGAGACTCCAGGATCATTGTACCTCTCACTGTTGGGGTTGAAGCACTAGATTTAGTGGGAAGCCAACACAGCATAACCCAGACACCACTCCTGTTGCTCCAACCTGGTAACACTCTGCTCCATGTTATCTCCATTGTTCTGCTGCCACACCAGCGCGTTACAGAGACCAGTGAAACTGCGTCTGGGCCTGGCCGCAATGCAATGTCGAGGAGAATCCAAGGGGATGGTGAGCCTGCTTCCTGCTACACTTCCACCAAACATCCACACTACTGCAGAGCCTCTCCCCAGCACAGTGCCCAGCGCTACTCCTGCTCATTGCTGCACCTTCTGCACGGTAAGGCTTTACTTCTTCCCTTTATAACTCAACAGTTCCAGTATCCCTAATGCTTTCCCTATATTGAAGCTGCCTTCCAGACCACTGAACACTTTTCTGTGCCCTCTCTGTCCCTCTTTATCACAGCCTTGTCTCTTACAAAAGAAATGACCCATAACGAACATAGGACTCCACAGGACATATTACCAGTCACGTCTATAGGTATATTATAAAATCTTCCAAGTCTACCTCTTTCTTCACACAGGCAGGGATCTTATTTTTTTTTATTATTATTTATTGCTGTTGCTGCACATGGCACAGATGTCTTTATCAAGCTGTCTTTATAACGGCAACTTATGTTTTCTTGAACGGTTAGAGCTAATTCAGAGCCCAGCCATGTGTCTGAATGCTTTAAACTATTCTTTCAAACATGCTTTACCCTGCCATGTTTCATCTCCCATTCTAGTACCCACAATCTTTCAGTCCTCATTCCTACTGTAGAATTTGTATCAGGTGCAAACAGTAAAGCTTATTATCTTACTGTTTTCCTTTCCTTCCAGCCATTAAAATTATAAATATTGACCAGCACCAATTCACAGAATCATAGCCGGAGTCAGCTTACTATCAATTTCTTTCCATCTCAAGGATGCCTTCTGTAACCTACCTATTCTTTTCCAGCTTTTCAACTAGGTTTTGATTACACAAACAGTCCTTTTATGTCACACTCCATAAGTCACAAAAATTCTTGATGCTTTTTTTTTGCAGGAAGCTCTCTTCTTATCAGCTCTGACTCATCTGGGATGCCCAGCAATCCAATCTGCATGAAAATTAGTCTTTATTCACCCTTGAAAGCTGTGGATACTTCATATACCTTTTCTCCTTCATCCCCCAGTCCCCATCCATCTTTAAAAAAAATATCCACCGAATTTTCAAGTCTGTTACTACTCTCAGTCACTGTGTTTCCTCAACCCTGTGTTACTCCAGTGCTTGTGGTTCTGTTATTGGTGGTTCTCTCATCCCATGTAGTAAGCTTTAAACATGAGGAATCATAATTAGCACCTTGTTAAACACATTTTAGTATGTCTCCTATCTACTCAGCTGACCATTTTTAATGAATTCTTATAAGAAGTTCAAATCTTCTGTTCCTTGGTTTCCTTACAACTCCTACAGGAACAAAACCTGGACTTCATCTGATTCTGTGAGTTAAAACCTTAGCCAAATATAAAATAACACAGCAGACAACCTGCAAGCATTAGTCTTCATGTATAAATCAGCCAGCACGGTCCCACAGCATCCAGCTCTCTTCCTGACCTGGCTACCTACCAGCTCTGCCAATGTACTTGTGGCTCCAGGGCAGCACAAATACCTCCAGAATGGACCCGGAACTCAGCATACACAATCTCTTTTTTTTTCTAGTCCTGAGGGGTCCCATATTTTGTTCCAGAACCTTTTGATCATGCCTTTAAGCATACTTCTTTTTTCCAGATCTACCTTTGCTCTCCACAAAATCACTCATTTCCTCAGAGATCTTCTGCCAATGGCCTCAGAGCAGAGCTTCCACCTGGTGGTGGTTTTCCTGCCCAGACCACATCCCATACCAGCTTCCATGGTGGAATAATTACATGCACGTGTTTAGAAGAGATTACCCTGAGACTCTCTGTGTGTTGGTCTCCTTAAAAACTTAATTTAAATAGGTCCTCCTCACACAGAGATCTGTGGGTGAGATGTAAGGACATAGAGCCATCTACAGTTTCGCACCTTCCTCTACTATTTCAATTTTCCTTACTCTAACCTTTCATGCACTGTATGTCCATCCCCTTACACTGATACAATGCAAGAGCTACCTGAGACTTTTGTCCTAAATTATAAATGACTCCCCCTAGGCTAATTTCTTTTTTTTTTCATATCACAAATTCTCTTTGGTCATCTTCAGCAAACACCATCAAAGCTGGCCTCCCCATCTATCACTCCCTGCAACCTCAGGATCAGGGACAGGAAGCAACTCTGATTCTACGATATATTGTATTAGCACTTCTGAAAAACAACAAAGGAGTCATTGATTTTCCAAGCCAAAAGCACATGGAAAAGGACAAAAAGCATCTGTGACCAGCTCAGATCAGAGAAAAGCGACACTGCATAGGAGAGGGCTTCCCCCAGCCCAGTAACTGCTCCCTTTGAAGGATGGGAGTGCAAGTAAGGAGTTTGTTGGCTGTTTTCTTACAGGTGTCAGCATAATCACTCTGACACAGGACCCTTCTTGCTTGTCACTTTTAACAGAAAAATGGGCAATAACAGTGAAAATCTGACCCTTTCTTTCTTTCCTCTTTTCAATACTCTGTACTAGCCTCCTACAGAATGGCTGATGACACCGAGGGTAATTCAGGCAAAAGTACTGCAGGACCCTCTTTGATGGCTGCTCTGATTTAATACAGGTTCATGTAATGAACGTGTAATACAATAATATCATATAAAGAGTTAAAGAATATATGAGAAGGCTGAGTCAAAGGGAGATTTTACTGGATGGCTCACTGACAAGTCACTGATCATTTCATTAAGAGGCTGGTTTAGGAGGGACATCCTGAAATGAGTGCTGGCAATGTGGAATCCACAGACAGAAATCAAACATCAGGAAAGGTCTTTCAGGTGAAACAGCTGCCATCAACCACTATCCAGGCTTTACAGGTCTGCAGAGGCCAAAGGCTCATTTTATCACCATCCCACAACTGGCACAAAGTAAACTGACAGTCACTAGGATGGTCAATAGATATTTTTACCTTAATTTTGGCTAGAAAAAATATTATTAAAAGGAAACAAAAGTGGAATATTATTAAAATATTATTAAAAGGAAACAATCTGAAGCTTCTACTTTATTACAGAAGAGATGATGAAGTCATGATCATGTCCAAGAGGAACCAGTCAGCAGGGTGCACGTGACCTTAGACATCTGGATTTATTTACCAAGGAGTAGTATCAGTTAGACACAAACTTTTGCAAACCACCTATAAGGCTTTTCCCCTATATTATCCCACCAGCAGAGGCTCAGTTTAACATCTCCACTTACTGTGCTTTTGGAGAGAAAAAGAAATCAGGTGTTTGAAGACTGTAAGGAACAGACTGAAGAAAGGGAAACAAGATCAAAGAGACAGAGTTCAGGTGAGGGGGAGGCAGCTATCTCTAGCAAGTGGGGTAACTGATGTGACTCACACAAAAGCAGCTTACATTTCCCCTTGTTCTGCTGTGGATATTTCCACGTTGGTTTTTTCAGAGATAGGGACCAGCAGGAAGCAAAGACATAGCAGCTGATAAACACTTCGCCTCCCAGAGCATCAGGTGAGCAGTACACAGGCTTTACAAAAATAAACTACAAGTCTCAAAGTCTTTGACAACCTACTGACCATTCACAGCAAAGGCAAACCTTTATCAGCAGAGAAGATGCTGACTCCAGATTACAGGCTTTCAGGTTTTCTCATCTTGCAGGTGCACCACCCGAGAAAAATCTGCATGAAAACAAGCTGCCTCTTTCTTAGGAGCCCTTTTCAACCTGCTTTTATGATTTCCACTGAAAATGATAATCCTCTGTTTGTGACATTGCAATCATTTCTACTACAATCAAGCGTTCTGTCCAAAAGGAGGATTACTGCTTCAGTTTGGGGAAGTATATTGACCTTTGGAGGAATAAAGCAGCCATTTTTGAAGCATATGACCTTGGTAATAGAAAACAAAAGAAGAGAAAGATATAAAACCAACACTACATATGATCAGATCCACCACTTCCAAGAGGCATCTGATGCCCTTTAAGTTCATAAAAGCTGATGTTTCCTATAGATGTTTGTATGATGGATTTGGAAAAAGCAGCAAGAGACATTTCTCTTTGCTGTGCCACTCCAGTATTCACTCAGATTTTTCCTTTGATGAGCTAACAGTGTTTTAAAACTGAACATCAGAGACACCTATGTAGAAAAAACCCACTGCAGTGCACAACTCCTCCCTTTTAGCAGTGTCCTGTGAGGAGGAGCATCACTGCACGTGGTGGTGAATGTCAAACAGCTGGCTTAAACCTGTGCCTCTGGCAGCTGCTCTGAAATCCAAAGAACAAACAGTTAAAAAAAAGCCTTTGTTTTGCCCTATTTTTTTATTTTTTGGCAAGAACATAATTCAGCATGACTCTCCACAGAACAATTTGCATGAGACTACCCACAATGCACTGCATTATGGTAATACACTTCAACCTCTGATGCATATTAGACTGACAGTGTTAAAAATCTGTCAAAGGAAAAATAAATGATACAGGAAAATGATGATGTAAGACAGGACAGTAAACATTCCACACTTGTGTAATCTGCCAAAATTCAGTCTAAAATTGGCCTGGGAAAGAGAACAAGAGTATTGTGCACTCAGAACAGCTTTAGGGAATGTTCCCAACTCAAGCAGAAAACAATACCTGACTGAGACACGGATGTAATCACGAAGGAATAGAAAGTACAACAAACCAGAACTAAGAGCTGAATAGGAGACAAGGAGAGATTTTCTTCATTTCTTTGATTTCCCACTGGATAGCAACCTGGAGGGAATATTCCCTCTTACTCATCCAAGGATGGTTTGGTTCACTGCACTTCACCACACACGTTTGCTTGCTCTGCCTTCTGCTTCTCTCCAAGCCCTGCTGTGTCTTCTGGTGCTGGTAGAGATCTCTAATGGATCCTGGGAAGCGTCTACATTTAAAAAGCAGCCATCCCAAACCACTGAACTCCAGGGCTGTATCAGCCACAGATTCCAAACTACCATCATCTCCTTTCTGCAATCACAGATGCCTACTCTGCCCTTCAGGAGGCTTCACCAAGAGAACAAAGACTCCATAATAATTTTTAGCATTTGTCTTGCCCTTTCCCATAGGAAAAGGCCACAGGAAATTAGTATTAAATGTAACTCTCCCCTTCAGGCAATTCTACACACCGCTTTCCTAGTAATTTGTTGTGGTTTGGGCTGGACTGGCCACCGAAACAAATGACAGGTGCTCTCTCCCATCAAGGAGAGGAGTAAGAGAGATAAAGAGACTTATGAGTTGAGATACCACTTCTCAAATCTCTATCAAGGCGTAAGTCTGTTTTTGGTATCCAGTGATGGATGGCATGGGGACTTTTCTGCAAAGCCCCAGGACAAGCAAAGGCAAAGGATGCAAAGAGGGAAGAAGGCATAGTGCTGGTTGAGGGGAGGGGATATAGTGAGAAGCAGTATTTTCCCCCTAGGTCTTTTCATCAGTTCCCTCAGAGCTAAGTCCCAGAAAAATGAACAAAACAAGGGTTGAGGCCAAATTATATTTGCTGAAGAGGAGTTATAGAGATTAGTGTATTAATTAATCAAGACAACGATGTCAGTAAGGGCCTGACCTTTATTCTTGCCCTAGTAAAAGCTTTGTCCCTGGTGACTTTTGGCTTGCACGCTGAAGCCATTTAGATACATCCCTCAATTAATCGCAGGATACCCCTTGGGAGATAGGAGAGCAGTACTGCAAGCAGGGATGCTGAATCAGAGGAGTAACATAGTCAAAGGCACCTTGTCAAGGGCATTGGCAGAGCTAGGGAGAGAGCCCACAATTCTCCCTACCTTTCACACTTCACCTCTCACTGCTATGAACAAGACTGTTTGAAGTTATTAATCTGGAACTCTGCCATACTTTAAAAAAAAATAATAATCAGAGACTAACAAGAAATGAAGATTAATTAAAAAAAAATCCACTCCGAAACCAAAGAAAAGAGGCTGTTTTTAAAAGAACCTGTATCTTTATTCATAATAAAAAAGCAGAAATGCATGGAACTCAGACAAAATAACAGATAGCTGCCAAGAGTAGGACAGCAGTCAGATCTTCAGTTACCCCCTGCTTCTCCCCTTTTTTGTGAGACTAAGCCCTTCTCTCAGGCAGATTAGGTTCCCATCCCCATACTCTGGGGAGCTTGGATTACTTTACCCAATGTCTGTCATACAGCATGTTCACTCTCAGCTTCTTGAGTACCAGTCTGAGGACAGACAGGTCCAGCACACTTCTGAGCACCACTGTGGCTCTAACAAAGAATCTCCAACCTCCACAGGTGCAGATGGATGGCAGAATACAAGGTGGACAGGCAGCTGCTGCTATCCCCACACAGCAGGGACAGACCAGGGTGGAATCCATACAGGTTCAGGAAGATGACATACAGCCACAGGCAACAGGAAGACTAAAAAGCCACCAGAGTTCAGGAGAGAGTGGTGACGTGCAAGGACAGCAGCAGATGGATGCAACATTGGAAGATGTCTGCTTCTATCAGAATAGCTGCTATTATAGCAATTGAGAAGCAATTGAGAACCTGAGTCTGTTTTTGCTTCCCAAGCAAAGGCAACAAACATATCTGCCTATCAATCTTGTCCACAGGCCCCATCAAGTCTGGACTCTGACCCACGGACAAACCTCCTGGCTTCACCTTGGACCTGCCTTGTCATTGCAGATCTACCAGGTGATTGCTAGGCTGATCACAGACACCATCATCAAACCTGATCCTGATTCATGGGTTTAACCTTGGACTTGCTTCATTACCATGGACTTATCTGGTGACCTGGACTTTTGGCTGAACTTGACTACGCTTCACAGCTCTGGCCGGCTCACCTTGCTCAGCAGCAGTGGGACAGGGCCTCGGCTGGCAAAGAGAGACATCTGGTATTAACTCCATTTCTCCCATTGCCGTCACTGGCCTTAGTTCTTTTCTCAGTACAGGAACTCCAACTGTCCATCTCAACCTCAGCTGAGCAACAGTGCAGAAGATGTAGTCTAGACAGTAGAAATTGGTCTCTCAACCTGTCTATCACTAGCTGAGCTGAACCTGCCTGTCCCTTGCACTCCAACTCTATAGTCCTTAACATTCAGTCCTGCTGTTGGGGAAATCTCAGACAAGAAGGGCCAGCGAGTTGACGGAAGTGGGACTGGCACATACTCTGCTTTCTCTCACACTCCTCGATACAGAGGTTACAACATCCCAAGCCACAGCTACATTAAGACCAATTTCATTGCATTACATACACTCTTGTCCGACACCTTCCTGTCCATAAGTAACGAACACACATGACCTCTCAACCGTCATATTTGAATTTGGTCAAAAAGCTTTCCAGAACAAATAAACATTCTAGCTTTAAGTGCCAAATTAATTTTTGTTAAAGGCAACAGGGTTACCTCATGTTAGAATCCAACTACAAAAATAGATTTCTTTTCCTCTTCCCTAGCTATTGTTGGCAAACATTAGTTCTAGAGAGAGAAGTTATTTCTGGACTTTTATTGGCAAGTGTCATGTTCAGAGACTAAAGGAAGGAACTGGCTGACAGTGGAACAAACGTTAGATATGACTTTCAAAAAATACCAGTTTCTGCCAAGCTCTTAAGCACATTTTTCTGAAAGAAAAAAAAACAACAAATGCCAAAGGCTTTATTAACTGCTACTAGTAGAGGTCACAGCTGTGAGGATTGAGGGGAGAAAAAGGCACATAGGGAAAGTTCTCTATCTCAGACATAATCAACTGCGTGGTCGCTGCCATAGGTGCCCTCTGATTTCATTACCTCCTCTTTTGTAGAGCAAAATTGCCTGCTATTTAGTACAAAATGACCGCTAAACGTGACGGGTGTGGAGTTTCTAGCAGATTTTTGTACATCGTACTATCTTCTGCTTGGGCTCTTGTGCACTCATCAGACACATTCACACACACCATCACAGATGCACAGGGACACACTTTTAAGACACAGGTACCATAACAAACAGAACCCATTCAGAAGTAGACAATCAAAATACTTTGTTCATCAAACACACCAGTGCACATCTGCACACTTGAAGGTCTGAGAGAACATGTTTTGGGCTAGTTCCCACACTCACATGCACGTACCCACATTCAACGTTTTCCATCAACACACTTCCAAGTTTGCACTTGCAAATATTCATTACACATGAACACCTCACTGGTACGCTCACCTAACGTGTCATTTGGAAAAGTACAGGAAACACACGGAGATTCATAACTGTTTCTCTTGCAAATTGTGCACGTGGTCTTCAAGCATTTATTAACATCATGCTAATAATTTCTAGTAATTAGTGTTATAGAATTGTCCAGGCTGGAAGGGACCTCCAAAGGCCATGTAGCCCGACCCCCCCACAGTCAGCAAGGACACCCCCAACTGGACCAAGTTGCCCAGGGCCTCGTTGAGCCTCACCTTGAATGTCTCCAGGGAAGGGGCCTCAACCACCTCCCTGGGCAACCTGTTCCAGTGCTCCACCACCCTCATTGGAAAGAACTTATTCCTAAAATCCAATCTAAACCTGCTTTTCTTCAGTTTAAACCCATTGCCCCTCATCCTGTCACTGCAGGCCTTTGTAAACAGGCTCTTCCCAGCCTTCCTGTAGGCCCCCTTCCTCTTATAATAGGAAAACGCAAGAATGCAGATCTTGGTCCTTTGTGAGCAAATTAATTACACCACACCCAGTACTATCTATTACCCCCAATACATACAAAGGATGCATACACAGGATTGTTTTTCTATTTCCCAGGTATTTGTTTCAGTGCAACCAAGATTGATTCATCAGCAAGTTAAGAAGCAACAATAAAAAGTACTAAATGAAAACATAAAAATTAAGCCTTTTTACACAGAGCCAAGCTGAGCAGTACTATTATCCAGGCCCTTCCAGACTTCTAATAAAAAAATCAAAAATGATTGGCAAATGATTTGGGAAAAATATACTCTGTTCTTTTTCACTTTGTCTGTATGTGAACATAGTACACTTGTCAACAAGCAATAGATTATGCAGGCTATACTCTTGCATAGCCATAAATCTGTGCTATGTTTTCTGTGACTCAGTGACACTAACTGTGCCCTGCACATCTTCCTGCACCCTGCAGCTTCTGCCATTCTATTTTCAAACTGGGAAATGCAACAGATCCCACCTTCAGCAGGCCCACCACCATCAACTGAATTTCCCCCTGCATTTACCAAAAAACCACTCCAAAGCCCCTTAGCCCGGTATCAGTCTTAGAGTCAAGGATTGGAAATAGAAATACCCCTATACTGAAAACATTCAAATGCACCTGTGATTGAACATGTCCTTGCCTTTTGTTCTGTCCAGCTCTGCAGCCTCTCTTCTGCATCTGAAACTCATGAATGATTACATGCAATCAGTGACGACAAAGTCTTAATTAATTTCCTAGAGGTTCTCATACCAGGTTTGTAGGAGCTGTGGGAACTTCCATTCACAGGGACAAAACATTCATTCACAGGCAAATAGTAATCTTGAAGAGGCAAGTTATATGGGTTAGATGTGGCATTGTCCTCTCCATGGCAATACTGCTGAATCTCCCTCAAATGGAAAGCATGTTCTATACAATCTTATAGACTTAAGTTCTGTATAACAAGTAATTTTGTGCTGTTGCACACAAAAGTGCCATGTGACAGAGGAAAGAAAGATCTTAAGGCTTTGGTTTTTCTTTTTATTTCCCCCCCCTTTCCTTTCAAATGCAAACAATGCAAACTTGAAATGAGATGTATTTTGGGGTTATGCCAAGCCTCTGTAGCACTGACACAGAAACGTTACAGGTGAAACGCTTCTGGTTTTCTTGGGAGCCTTCTGGCTGTCTCAAAGAGAAGGCCTCCAATTACTGATTCTGCCTTTTTGGAAGCTCTTTAGGGTTTAGATTCTGGATGAGGAGTTACGAGATCTCACGTTTAATTCAGTTTTATCATAGCTGTACACTCTCAAGTGAAATCAGTGGAACTGACTGGAAAGAGTAGGGTACTTGATGAATCACCTTGGGGATTGAAATATCTGTTATTCAACATTCATGAAATAAGCCTCTCTTCAAAATTTTACCCTCCCTATTTTGAACAGTCAGGATCTCCACCAATGCCAGCCTGACCTTAAATGCCATCTAGACTGTACTTATGTATTCAGATCAGGTGTAGAAGAGCCACAAGCTTCTCATTCTTGGGATGTATGAGCAGATAATAAGCCAAATCTGTACTACAATGAATTTGATCTCTCTTCAAGCTGTCCCTCTTTTAAGATTCTTTTCACATGAATTCACAAATCTACCTGAGCTTTTTTCTCTCACAGAGAGCATCACAAAAGATTATTCCAAAGAGACATAAAAAATACTGATAAGATTTCTCCTCCTTTCTAGCAATGAACTCATGGAAGATGCCATTCATGCTACACCAGTCAACAGCAGAGACTAGAATGTTAGCCTGATAAGAGTACCCTGATATCAAGCGCCTGCCCTTGTAATTAGTATCAAAGGCATGGACAAAAAGTCACCATTTACACATCGACAGGGAAATAAGTATCTCTGAATCAACAGATTAAGGGTACTTAAATAGGATCTGACTCCACATCTCCAGCTGTAATGATCTTGCTCTTGCTTTGTCCTGTCCTTCACTGCCACAAGATCTGTCCACGTTGTTTTAATACCCAAGATACTTACACTGAAAAAGACATTTCTAAAGAGCTGTAGAAGACCCTAAGGAAAGTTGAGAAAAACCAAGGCACATTGGGTGTGCTCCTTTTAACCTTTTTCTACAACACAGCAGGTAACATCAGCTTAAAGAAACAGTACTGACAGGTATTGCCTGTTCTCGTTTTGCTTTCCACCAGCTTGGCATTCCTCACCTCAATAAGGCAGCATTGAACTAGAATGCAGAGTGTGAGGAGGCTACTCTACCCTTCTGCTCCAATCTCAGTTGGAGGAAGGGATGGGACAGGACCTCAGAAGGCATTACTGTCCTCTGCTGTCCTGTGGGCTAACACGTGCAAGCAGCACATGCACAAATTCCAGTGTTGTGAGCGTGCTGTCCTTCAGAGGGCTTCACTGCAATCCCATACACTGCAGTCCACACCTCCACTCTAATCAGTAACAAATGTAAAGGAACTGAAAGACAGGTTTCCCCTCTAGCTTTGCATTTGTTAAAAGGTCACCAAGGAAGTGTGACTTTTCTCCTGTGAACAGAGATATCAGAAGCTAATGAAATCTGAATCTAATGAATCGATCCTTGCTGTGTGCATTTTCGTTTCAGTCTTCATTTAGAAATGAGCTCCCTTTTCCCCTTCACAGACTCCCACATGTGCTACGCAAGAAAGAGTGGGCAGGAAGGCTGAGGGTTATGCATCTCTGCCTTCTCCCTGCCCTACCAGCAACTGTGATGGTGTCACACAACAGCAGAATGCCAACACAGCCCGTCATTATTTTAGCTGCACCTAGCTCAATACAGACCCACAAGTAGCCCCATGTGCTATTACACACATACACACAAGATACGCACACTTATGTATTTCAAATAATAAATACTTGAAACATGAAATGCCTATTACATGTTTAGCATTCTGCCTATAAACAGAGATAAATGCATACTCACACACATACACACACCCTTGTGCACAACTTCCAAGGCATGATGTACAAAGGCATCCTCTAGTGTACATACAAGCACACGGCTACCTACAGCATACCCAAATCCACTCAAAAAGCATAAACACGTGCATCCTATTACTTACCGGTGCTAACACACCATTACAAACTTGCGTGCTCATGTCTGTACCCAAACGCACCCTTCCTGACCCCCACCTCTAGGAATGCAAGAGGCCTGGGAATCAATAACCACTTACAGCCCTTCAATCCAACACTGTCAACTTTGTTCTCCCCTGTTTACGGTGACGGACAAGCAGACTAAAGATAGGGGACATCAGTATGCAGAGGAGGAGAGGTGGGCACTGTGTCAGCATCAGAAGCAGGCAGACGCTGCTGAATCCAGCAGAGGCTGTTCTCGCCTCCTGCAGCCAACCGAGCAGAGCTGCCACTGCCCCAGAAACCTGCTTTATTCCCAGAACATCAGTGCAACCACACAGAACAAAACAGGGCAATAATCACGGGTTATTTTCCCCGAAACAACATAATTGTACGTAGGAAGAACTCAGAAAAAATTCAATTCTTATCTGTTTCCAAAGCCTGAGCAATGATCTTGTCCACATAAAGATGTGCTGCGTGATCAGTATCACATCAAAACAAACCTGATACCATGTCCTGCAGAGAAAATGGAACGAAACTAAACAGACCTCAGACACAGCAGGCCATCTTTAAAATCGTCAGGATGCTTTGCTGACCTTTTAAAGTGAATGAGCATACAAATGCAGTGCACCTGACAGGTGTCAATACCTCCGCCGATGAATTCCAACCAACCTTGCAGGATCCAGGATAACCCAAAAGCTCTCAGTATTCCTGAAGTTTGACATGAGGTCTAACCATGTACCTTTGTCACAGCCCAGTCTCACCTCTTGAACACCCGAGAACTACTCAATCTCAGCCCACAGCACGGCCACATTCTTCCAGTCCCCAGTTTCTCTCTGTATCTATATTCAGAGATCTCACTTCTGCATTATGAACAAATCCTATTATGCCAGGCCTGAATCTCTCCTGGGCAGAGACCAGCATTAATATAAATATAATTATGGTTGGTTAATAAATGTATGATGTCTGCCGATCTATCTCGTTAAATTAACCACAGGAGTGAATTTTGCATTAGTCATGACAAGGCCCATTTTCAAAGCTGACATTTAATACCAGTCCCCAGTACAAATCATACTTCAGGGTACACATATCAAAGGATTTGGTGAGGTTCTCTGAGAACTGAGTGCGCAAAACCATAGAAGCACTTTAGGTGGTTTGCTGAACATATCCATTCTATGTGATACATTTACCTACAGCTGATCAACCAGGTAAAAAATTCAAGGCATTTCACCGTACGTGGAGGTTAGTGGGGTTATGCTTGACCCAGAAAAAACTTCAGCACTTTGATCCCTGGAAGCCCTTCCAATCACTAAACATACTACTAGCTTGATCAGAAAAGTGACCTTTCTGTCAGTCTTTCAGAGCCAGCCTGAGCTCTGCTTTCAGATCCCATTTATTTCATTCTCCCTCACTGGAAAAGACAAAAGGGCTGCTCTTAAAAGGTCATTGCAAAATTGGTGTCCAGCTGCCTACTGCAAAATCCATATGGGCCATCAGACTGCAGGGAACAGAGCATCCAGAACACAGCACATCCATTACTTTCATCTTTGGTAGAAGGTTCATTCTAGTAGCTTAGGTTATGGTGTTGACCTTGGGTGCAGGACAGCTGAAAGTTCTGAGCAAGGTAACAAGTCACTGAGGCTTGCTAATGCTATATTATAGGGTCACCTCCGTTCTTCCCCGTCATTGCCAGCCAGTGAGGCATGTACGCTCTGGGCCACCATGACATACAGCCCTTCTCCCCAACTCAGATGACAACCAGATCCCAGCCCATTACTACCCAAGGCTAGGAAGAAAAATATGCAACAGACAATAAAAATGGAACTGAAAGTATAATATAAAGGAAAAAGAGAGCGGCAAAGAAAATACCTTCAGAAATGCTACATTTCTCCTCCACTGTTCTCATGTAGAGTTAGCATTTCAAACCAAATACTATTCTCACTCAACTTTCAATTATCTTGCAAGATAAAATAATTTTATAAACTACCACCTTCCCCTCCAAATCAGAGTAAGTCTCAGCACCTGCAATCTGTTGAGACCAACACCTTTTAAAGGAACAAATACAAAGAAAAGAGTACCTTCGACCAAAATGCAAACTGCCCTTCTGATCCTGTGCCAAAAGCAAATCCATGTATTTAAAACTATATTTTATAAAATAAGTGATCCCCAGCAGAAATAAGGTACTGTAAAATGGACAAAATTTCTGGGCTTTTTTAGCTCCAGTTGCATATGGCTGTACTTCTCTTTCAAACTCATTTGTAATATCATCCTCAAAATCATTAAAAATACATCATCACATTGTTACTTTGTATGAATCTCTGATTCAATTTTACTGTGGAGTTCAGTCATTATTTCCAGCACCCCGAAAGGAAACTTTCTGGTTTGTTCCAAAAGCCAAGAAGAGGTCGGACACAGTAAGATATTCAGTTATAAATGTTTTGAAAAAAAATTATTTTTTTTTTAACCAAAGCCAAAACTTCTTTGTGGCTTTGATTAAAGGTGACTTTCCTCAGGAAGAGCTGCTCAGCTCTTGCATGACATTTTTGATCAGGCCCCATAAGAAAGATACCCCAGCTTCCTATGAACAATTGAATATTAACTGGAACAGTGGTTCAGATGGGGGCTGTTCCATACTAGGTGAGTACTCTTGCTACCTTGTTATAGAATTAGTCTCTTTCTCCCTCAAGGAATTCCTCATTATGGTTGGATTTGATGACCTTAAAGGTCTCTTCCAACATATACCATTCTATGATTCTATTATTTACACAAAACGTACCAACCCTTACACAAGAAGCAGAGATAAATTCAACAAAGAACTATCTGGTGATGTAAATCCTTGCTTTGAATCTGGCACATTGGGATCTGAGTTTTCTTCAACCCAAAAGAGGGTAGTGAACTGTTCCGAGATTGGTTGTTCTGAATTTTCACAAGTTACTTTAACAGGCTGTGTTTTGACTCTGGTGCAAAATGAGGACACTGTTTGAAGTATCAGAAAGTTTTGAAGGCAACACCTGCTTTACACAACTATATATTGAAATTTTTCTATCCTGAGGTGAAAGGTGCTGAGGAAGCGTTGACTCTGGTGATGATGACGACAACAGAAAATGAGGTAAATCATCTGCAGAGATGCGTGTAAGTTCTAATAGCAGCCTGGTAAGACTTTGGTCTCTTTAAATCTGATCCCTAAAGCAAAATAAAAAGCAAAACCTGCTAGTATTAAGTGGGCAATCAACAGAGTGGAAGATTTCCCACTTCTGGGGCAGAAAGAACAAACTGAATATATATATATATATATATCTTAGATGCCAATCCATGGCAGATATAAAAGGTCCTGAAAAGGAACAGTGTGTTTCCTCTGCACCTATTCCAGTGACCTAATAAATCCCAGAGAAAGTGATAAGGGGAATGATAATCAGTGTTTAGCATCATCATTATTGAGAATGTTCAGACTATAACATAACATAATCTTTGGAAAGACTAACAACATCATGGGTGGAAAAAGAAAGACATCTAACACATTAAAGATACTACTTTGACAAATTTATCTGTTTAACAATATTATCAATGCAATAATTCCTATAATGGAGTTCCAGAGCTTATTTCCTAGTTATGGTACCAAATGCTTTTTTACTGCTCTTAGTCCTGACTGCCATGAATTTTTACTGTTTAGCTTCTTATATCCATTTCCTACATTACGTTGGCTGCTATCTATTTTCCCTGTTTCTTTGTTCAGAGACAATAAATCTATGCTATTATCCCTTAGAAGATTATTTTCATCAGCCACATTTAGGAAAATGACCTCTACTGTTGTTTACTCATTACATTCACAAATACTGGTAAACAATTAGTGCTAACAAACAAGAAAGCGAGACTGAAATAACAGAAATCTGTCTTGCTATAATCAATCTATCATGTAGATTTTTCATCAATATTATGATTCGCTGTCCTCTAAACTCTAATTATTGCCTTCTTTTTTGCTACTAAACCAGGATCATTTTTAACTGAATATGTCCTCAATTCTTGATTAGAGAATTGTGCCTTTTTGGATATGCAACAAAATCCTTTTAAAAAAAGGACTCTATTTTTATTCATAATACTTCTGTATATTTTTTTTCCTCTTGTGGTCTGCTTTACTTATAATATTTCCTCAGCTGTGGAAAATCAGCCCTTATTAAGGAAAAAAATATATACAAACACATGCTAATAGGAACACTGTCCTCTACCCATATTAAATATAATTGGGTCACGATCACTGGTGTCTAGGTAACCACAAACTTCCACACCAAAGACTAATTCATCCTTTCCTATTATGATGTAGTCCAAAATAGAGTTACACTGAATACAACACCTTTTGTGTTAGAAAATAATCATCTGTAATGTCTGGAATTCCTAATAGTATTTACAGCTGCCGCATGAAATTTCAGGTATATCTCACCCAAACTGGAGTCCATAGCTACACATTTACTTTTTGCATATTCAATACAAGTACTTATAAGGTAACTTATCCCATTTTCTAGTTTGATTCAATGTGCCAAGCAGGCTTGTTTCCTAAATTTGTCAACATACTTGCAATATGTAGACCTGAATTATCAGTAGATGAAGCTGCATCAGGCTGCCATTCCCTCCTGCTCCAGCCACACATGCTTACTACTACCTTTTCCGTCCTCCCCAGACAAAGGGTAAACTAGTATTTGGAGATTCTGAAATTACAAAAATGTACTTTTACTGGCAGGTTTCAGTATGACCAATTATATTATACTTCATCAGCAAGATCTTTCAATTGCTCATTACTCAGATGCTTAGCCGTAGTTTATAGACACTTGAGAAATATATTCCTTCTGCAGTTTCTCTCACACTGGTTTAATGTCTTTATTAACAAGCTATTTGAGTTTGAACTGCATTTGTTTCCACAGAGCTGGCTTTTCTTTTTTTTTTTTTCCTTCCCTCCACTCCCCCCAACCCTTCACCCTCACCCCTCTCCTACACACACTTCAGCATTATTTTGTTTGGCTTTGTGAAAGATTAGTTTTCTTCCTCTGAAGTGCAAGGGTCTCTCACCCATTTGATCCCCGTGACCACTGGAATATGGGTCATTTCTCCAAAAATGGTCTTCAGATCAGTCATGCAGCCAATGGTTATCTTCCATCTTTCCTTCTTTCTCTTATTTACGGCTTTAAAAAGCTCTCTGGCAAAATCACCGAGATTCTTGTCTTTCCTTTTTATCAAGAGCCTTGAAGAATCCTATGATACAGCATTACACATACTTCTCTGCCACGTGTTTCCAACATGTATCATCCAAACTTGCCTTTGTACCTTATTCTTCTGCTCCAGGCAGACAACGCACCATCACATTACACTTTTGTTTATACCTCTGCTTTCTTTTCCTAAGTGAAGCTCACTGTTGACAACTACTTGGTTGAAAGTATCTCAATGTTTTTCTGTGTTACACCAAAAGGTATTCATCAAAGACATTCTCCTAATTCTCTATACTGCAGTAGCCATCTTAATGAATATCAGAAAGAATTACAACACATAGAATCATAGAATCGTTTGAGTTGGAAGGGACCTTAAAGATCACTGAGTTCCAACCCCCCTGCCATGGGCAGGGACACCTCCCACTAGAGCAGGTTGCTCAAAGCCCCATCCAGCCTGACCTAATCAGCATCAGCATCGAACATCTCCAGATTCTTTTTCAACTCTTGGCTATGAGTAACCAACATCTTTTTTTGCTTTCTACTATCTTCCGCTTCTTTGTGTCCTTCCACACTTACGGCATGCATGCAAATAATTCCTGAATTGGCCCTGATGCCTGCATCCCCACAGGTTGTACACTGTGCTGAAATGTCTCTTTCTAGACCACATATCTTCACTTGTAGGTCTACCACCATCTGGCAGTGAATGCATCAAAAATTTCTTCCTTGGACAACAATTAGAATATAGCACATCCAAGATGGATCACAGCAGTTTTTTTCCTTCATCACCCATATGCAGCACACAATACAGAGTGTTACCTAAAGATAAATCATAATGCTCCAAATTCCATCCCACACTCCCCTGTTAGCCACGTCAACTTCTGTCTCGGAGTTCATCCAACATAAGCATATCCTTTTTTTACAAGTACAAGTTTATCATATACAGAGGCACATATTTCTGCTCTGTTATTCAGAATTAAAGTGTTTGCAATTCAGTTTTGGCTTAATTTACTTTAGAAATGAGTTAAGCCAAATTTAATTAAGGCCACCTTAATTCTGCTTCAGTGTGTTGACATGTAGCTTAATGTGGTTTAGCACAGGACTTTCCACTCACATCTTTAGCTAATTCAGAGGCACTTCCCTGCATGTTCTGATATAGACAAACTATTAAGGAACTCAGCCTGTTTAATTAATTATCAAAAAAAAAAAAGATTGAAAGGTGACTCAGTTGCATTGTGTAAGTACCTTTAAGAGAACAAATTGTAAGTTACTAAAGGTCTGTCTAAACTAGGGAAGAAAAATAACAAGAATGCAGCTGAAAACAGCAGGCAGATGAATTCAAATTAGAATAAGGCAATAATATTTAACAGTTTCTGACCCCTAGAACAAAATACGAGGGGGCCAGATGGGTTTCCAATCACGTGATATTCTCAAATTCAGTCTGAATGTTTTTCTACAAAACCTGCTTACACAAACACATGTTATCAGTCTTCGTGCAAAGCTGCCTGTGTGAAACCCAAAGGCTTATGATGCATAAGAGGTCAACCAGAAGACCTAATGATCCCTTTTGGCCCTTAATACTCCATAAATTTGTTATTAAGATTCTGTTTTCAGTGTCTAATACATTTCCCAGCAACTGCAGCCTTCCCTGCTATAGGAAGGCTGTGCCTGGACATGGCAGAAAAGAGCATGAGAACTGAGCCATCTCTGCTCTTACTCTGATGCTGAAATATTTGTCTTCAGTCCAGACTTGAGACTTCTGCTTCTGAGTCCTGCTTTATACACCACCATGTGCATCTATCTCATACACGTGCAGCAGAGCCTCCTGGCCTCTCTGCTACTGCTGGGTTGGGATCACCCACCACCTCCTTCCAGTGCCTGAAATCACAGAAAGGGAGAAAGGCTGCAGAGCTCTGTTACACAGAAAGGACACTATCATCGTACTCAAGGAGCTGTGACAGAAGCAGAATTTCATGCAACACCCACCTTCTCCAGCTGGAAGACCTGACCCTATTCAAGGACAAACCCACCACATGGTGCAGTCTGCAGACATGCATGTATTATTTATGATGTTTAGAGTACCAAGCAAGGGCACATATTGTGATTTAAGCAAAAAGAAATATCAATACTCTGTCAGTGAGGAAGGAATTTAGTACTTTTAATGCAGAGGAATAACAGTCAGTCCTAGTATATTGGGTAATTTGAAATAAACTGTTATAGAAAGAAAAACAGATAACATAATTAGTACAAGAGTTTAGCACACATGAAAAAATAAATGTGGATTGGAAACAAAACAAAGAAATTGACCAAAGAGACAAGAATAGGGTAGAACATATTTTGGAGAGAATGAATAGACCATCCAATGGTCTGAATGAATAGACAAGACCAGGGGACCTGAGGGTAGATCAGAGAGGCATAAGGATGGCAGTGAACACAGGTAGGGAGCTGACAGACCAAACAGAATGGGAACAACTACAGCTGCTGGAAGTGCATCTTCCAGGGATACACAAACCAGCAAGATGACAGAACAGAGAAAGAAGGGAGGTCAGGTTTCAAAATACATTTCACATTTAGTGATGGACAGCATATACATATTATAGGCACCAACTAGTGGAATTCACTGCTGTGGGAAGCCCTGTCTGAGAAAAGATTATGAAAGGGGATGAAAAAGTGCCATAATTATTCACAGAGAAAGTAGCTCATTATTTCAAAGTTTTGATAAAGATAATCAGGCCTCATGCTGCAGTGGATGAAGTAGAGGAGAGGCAGGTCAGGCTGGTAGGATTATTTTCTTTCCGTGTCTTAGTGTAATTGAATCAGTTGCATTACAGGCTGGTTTTGTTCTCTTCTGAGCCGTGAGGAACCAGTCTCTGTATGAGGCAGGATACCTGATTATATGGACCAATGGTCTGATCCAGCATGGCAAATGTTATGATCTTAGAAGGAGCAAAATCAATCTTTGCAGAAAATCCTGTGTGAGAAAGACTTTGAAATTGAGATGCTTCTAAAATCCATGCAGAGTGAAAGACAAGCATGGCTCTTTTAGCCTGTGCTTTTGCCACCTCCCCATTCTTATTTCCATGCCTGAGGAGTTCATGATTAGACTAGGAGCTTCATCAAAGGGCAATTTTCAGCTGCCAAATAGATTTGTACAATAAATCCACATGGGGCCAGATTAACAAGCAAGAGAGACATCAGAAATCAAAAAGCTAGCTGCTGTAATTCCACAGAAAACTTGAAAGGATGATGTGCAATGATATTTGAACTTCTAAAGGGACACCGTTGAAATACTGCAGTTAGTTTTCATTAGGAATGTTGCTTTTCTATCCCTTATCCTCCTCAAGATTTTTTTTTCCTTTAGCAGACTGCAATCCCATGGGCATTCAAGGTCATGACATTCAGGATTGCTTAGTGGCTTCAGATAGAACAGGAACATTTCAGCCAGAAAAATCACATACACGTGTGTGACTGCAATTCCTGTCACCACTATAATATTTATAATAGAAAATTTAAAATAATCTTTAAGCATCTAGTTTGCTTCACTTCTGTAGTTTTCTGTTTGCTCTAATAATTTGCACTGTGAATGTAGTTAAGGCTCTAACAAATCCACATCTGAAGTCAAACCAGGTCCTCAGCTATCCCCATAAACTGAATAAACACAATTCAGAGATTAGCCTGACCACAAATTGCTAGTCATTTTCAGCCTTCTGGCACTACAAAAGACAGTTTGACTTCTGAGCGTGGCCGAATTGATTTTAATAATAGGAGAGTTTGTTCCTCCTTAAAGCACATGGAAGGATCCACTCCCTCTGTCACAAGGTGACAGGGTTTGTTGTTTTTATGTCTCTGCATGAGTACGCTGGGTTTGTTCATTTTCAAATGGGGCCACAATAACAGTATCTTGCCAGCAGGGTGAAAATATGGAGGTCAGCCATTGATTCATATCTTGTTCCCTCACAAAATGCAATCTCTTCTCCATGCAACCTCAAGTGCAATTGCAAATGGATGTTTTTGTTTCAAGCACCTAGGTTGTCCAGATCTGTAATGTCAAAACCTGAGATTCTTCCATCTAATCCTGCTCTCTCATATTCTAGAAGATGGGTATGACAGGATACTTGCACTTCTGATTCCTTTTGTAAGGAAACAGTTTGATAAACCCCTCTAAATCAGTACCTATCACCTCCTTTCTCATGTACAGCATTGGAATACAGAAACAGATTGTAACCAAGTATCTAGGGAAGCAGAAAAGCAGCTGAGGGAAAGATCCCATAAACAAAGCAGAAATATCAGTTGTTTGCAACAACTGGGGGGAAAAAAGAGTCTAGAACTTCAGCATTCAAGACAGGAAAGAATCAAGATAATCCCACTAGTTTCCTACTCATCAGCCCCCAGGAGCTTGCAATGTCCCTTGGTTTAGCAAACCAACTAGAATTGTGAACATCATTAGCAAATGAAAGGAACATAGGAGATTGCAGGGGTTTGTTGGGAACTGGGTCCCAAACAGAAGGGTAAACAGCAGAGCTAAGACAACTGGTTCCATTATATGGTGGTGGAAAAGAGTGGGCCGAGAAGGAGGTACACGATTGCTCTGCTTCGCACTCCAGCCATGTCCTTTGAACCTCAACAGAACTGGATACCTCCCAGCTTTGCACAGTCAGATCTATTATGATCTCACCCCGTCGCCATTTTTTATCGTGCCGTAATTTAACCACATGGCATGGGACCTATTCTCCAGTTACGCAGCCAGTCAGCGCCCAATAATCTATCAACAGTAGAGACAAAAGAGTTGATTTAAGATACTACTTCTGCCAAAGGGCTGAAGATTGAGCCAGGCTGTCTGCTTAGAAGCTGGAGAAGCAGACACCCCCTTAGTGTCAACTTTAAAATTGGTTCCAAAACGCAGAGAAGCTAGCAAATTTTTCACTTCCTTGTGGTTCAGGACCACATTTTTCTCCTTCTGTAACAGGTTTTTACCAAAAAAATCTGGGTTAGGATATAGCACCTATATTTTCTGCCAAGCTCTGATTTGCATTCTATTTCTTAGCCTGAATAACTAAGTAGGAGAGAAAGTGAAACGTGATTTGCATGACTCTGAGGTCCTAAAATGGGACCTAAGTTCCCATGTTCTTCTATCTACAGTCTTCTTTCTGTTCCATTTTATGCTGTCATCTTCAGCAGTCCTGTTTCTGCAGCTTCTGCAGTGTCTTTACATTGAAAGAAAAGGAATCTAGGGAAATATCCATGCACATGAAATGGCATGAGGACATCACTCTTGAGCCTTAAGTTATCTGCTAGGACTGCTCCGTGGCAGCCTGCAACATCAGCCCAGGATGCCTGTGGACTAACTCATTTGTCTCAATATAGCCTAACAGGATAAGAAAGAACAGGTTATCTAAATACAAGCCAAAAGAATGTAATTTTATCCTAATCACTATGCTGTTATGGCAATTAAATTTCATAAACCACACATTTTGGAAGCATTAACAGGTCTGCCCATTTCCATATTAGAAAGATTCATCAGTCCTGTGTGAATACGTTGCGTTAAAAGCTAAGTCTGGGACTGAAATATCTGGAAATGCCAGAGATCAGAACTAACCTTCACTGTACTAACCTTGGTACACAAGTACTAACCTTGGTGGGAAAGTTCAGAACAGAATCACACAGCAAGCTTAAAAGATTTTAGCTGTGGGAGTAGGCTGTGATTTCACTTCCCTGTGGCTCATTCTCACTAGAGGTGCCTCAAACTCAGTTTGAGGTGTGTTAAAATCGCCACTGTGGCAGCCCTTCCATACAGACTTTCCCATTTTCTCTATTCAAAGGTCTGCAGTTAGAATAACTTATCAACCAGTACATGACTAAGGATAAAATCTAGTGCTGCTCCTGGCTTTTATGAGCAACAGAACTGGCAGAGACACTCTTGCTTCCTTCCAGACAGGGTCTAAGAGGGAGGGAACACATTCACAAGCTATTCCCACTGCATTGATAACTGCATTGATTCTTCCTTCCAAGAATGTCAAGGTCTCTGGAATGTCTCTTCAAAGCCAATTATCCAAATCTACCCTGATACACCACTGAACTTCACAAGTCAGGGATACAGCTGGCTCAACATCACAGGAGAAGTAATTAAAATAAAACATAACAATTTCAATTAGTATCTTCATCTGTGATCGAGGTAGCATCAGTGGTCATCTTTTGTAATATATAAAAAAAAATTTTCAATTTCAATTTCAATTAGTATCTTCATCTGTGATCCAGGTAACATCAGTGATCATCTTTTGTAATATATATAAAAAAATTCCGATATATCATTCTTCAGGTACACATCAATAATGAGAAAGACTAAAATACTGTTGCCCAGTGCACCCTGACAATTCTTGTGTTGGTTTTTAGTGCTTCCTGAGTGCTTTGGGGACAGGGAGGCTGAATAAAGGTATGAGTCCATTCTTCTCCATTAAGTGTCATTCTCTGCTGTTCCTAGTAACTGTATGAGTTCAAACACAATGGAAGGTCCCTCAGTCCCCTAACACTTGAATCTTTCAACCCAGGAACAGGAAAGCAGATGGCCCGAGTGACAGCTGAAATCCACTGCAGCAGGTGCCAGGGAGGACTTCTTCCAAAATCTGTTTCATGGCAGCATTCACGGGACACCTCAACAGACGGACAGTGTTTAGTAGGCAACCACGCCTATACTAACTTCTTGAAAGCAGTAAGGAATTATTCAGTTGCCCTGAGAAAACAGTTGCTGTTTGTGAAGCAGCAAACTCAGTCCATTGCTTTTCCGGAGTCATTCACAAAACACCTACATTTGGCAAACATTGGAAGGGGGACAAAATATTTTAAAGAGTGACACTAGTGCCAGAAATTGATCTTGCCCTATATAGGGTTAAAAAAAAAACAAAACCAGTTTGTTCCCAAACAAGAAAGAAATAAACCTTTTCTGGAAATGATGACAAGTAAAATGACCCTACTCAACTACTGAGCTCTTTGAAAACTGCAAGTCTAAACTGACTGTGGGGTGGGGATCAGGAAATGGGAAGACAAAGCATGGAGGTCTGAATTCCCCTCTTGTAAAATTTACAGACTTTTAAATGCCCATAAATGGCCCTCCCATATGACAACATTGAGCACCTTCAACAAAATACAACAGCAACGATACCTGTGATTTTTGGGAACGGAAGTGATATTTACATCTCATAGTTTTAATCACACTTGCCTTAATACAACTGTCTTAATACCCATCAAGAAAAATGAGATCAGCCAACATCAGAAAACTGATAAACTCTAGTTTTCTTGGAGATGTAAGGCCCAAAGAATCCCTCAAAGTTCCCCCAGTTTTGTGATTTGCTTTTCCAAACAATCTGAGGGTGCCAAAGCCAGCACAACTTCAAACTCCTATTGTTTAATGTGGCACGAACCAAACAGATTGCAGCACAATTAAGCACACGATTTCTTAGTTGGCATTATTAATTAAATAATGAGAAACAAACAAAAAACCCCATTAAAAACACTAATGAGGAAAAACCCTGCAGCAGTTCATACAAGAACCTACAAGTCTCTAAGGAAGACAAGCACCCACCCCCTGATTTCTTTCCTCAGAAACCCTTTCTCTTCTCTTTCCCCACTTCCTAAATACCATTAACCCTTACGGAGTGCTATGAAGTAAAACCCACAAACCAAAAAGGTACAATTAGAAAATCTTACAAATCACACCATCAATCAATTATTGCAAGGGTTTGGTGAAAATAAAAGCAGCAGGAAAATAAAACAAATAGGATGCAAACTTCTGCCTTGGGTAACAACTTAAGGAAGCTGAACAAACCCCTTAATTTGAACCTTCATTCCTTAGATTACTATTAGATAACTATTTTCTTCTATACTTTTCTTGCTATTACAGCTGCTTCCAATTTGAGCCACTTTGGACCAGAACTGGAAGCAGAACTATCAGAAAGAAAATCGTTCTTTCTTATTCTCAGCATCTGCTTTTGAATGAGATCCCCAGAGCACAGAGGGTCAGCTAAACACACATTTTAGAGATGGTTTTTTGAAAAGAAACTTTTGAATGCTTTTGAGACTTGCCCATACTTAGGAACAGTGTAAGCTCCGGGGGACAGAAGAAATCAGAAATGAGGAAAAGCCTGTCAGACTTGCAAAGATGATGTAAACATTTTACAGAAATGTACACCAGAAAGTATATCTTATTTCTTTACTTTTTCTTTCTGCAAATACCTATTGAATATGCTTTTATGGCAAGAATATTGCTGAAACCATTTTTGTTGATGGCTGAACGCTGGCAAGAGGCCAAATTAAAATTATTTGTTAAGTTTGTGCACCAGACTTCCAATTACCAGAACAATATACATCTTACTGAAGAACAGAAGCAATATCATGTGACCCGCAAACTCCATCAAAACAACTCAATTTCTGACCATTAACTGTAATAAATTGCTTATGAGTAAAGCATGCATAAAAATGCCTCACAGAAATTTGGTAAATAATCTTCAATAGTAAGGAAAATGAAAAAAGTATTTCATTGCCTCAAGATAACTATAAAGAAATAGTGCTGTAATTCATCGGACAAATCATACATTGATAACAATTTAACTAATTTGGGCAAAAACAAGTCAAAACAGATAAATCCACCTCTGAAGAGGTAGAAAGAGGAAAGACTTTCATCTCAGCATGTTGCTTAAGTTCAGCCACACTTCCATGGTTCATCACTCATTTTAAATAATTCAGCCCATGCTAGCCAGGTTAGAGGTGATAATATCAGGTCTTCCAAATTATTAGACTAACTATCACTGCTTTTGTCCAACAAAGGCATTTTGAACCACTATCAATAAGTCTTATGAAGTATGGCCTTGCTGCTTGATGCTGCTCTCTCTGTTTCCAGCGTCTCTGCAAAAGGATGGCTTTTCCCTCTAATCAAGTCCGATGAGAAAATTTGGGGTATTCAATTCCTCTGACTTAGAAGCTTTAGACAGGACAGAAAAAAAAATATATTTTTTTCTCAGCTCTCCCAAGGCTTTCTTCAAAGAAGGACACATATCACTAGTAAAATCTCCTTCAAAGGGCACTGTCAAGATATCTGCAATAATTTTAAAACTCATTTGTTACTACTTGTTGTTTATAATCCCTTTGAAGCAAGGAGCTAAAGTCTATTTCTGTCAGCACTACCTCTCCTCCAGCAAGCATAACATGCCAAGGAAAATCCTTTTCCAACATAGCACAGAGCATGAAGCTGAATTTTTGATATTTGCTATATTACCAAGACATCCAGTTTGAAACTCAGCTGTATACTATGGCACAAAAGATATTAACTTGTAGGATGATAGATGCAGTAATGAACTGAACAGCACAGTCCAATATGCTATAGATGGGTCTTAATTAGTAGGCCAGGTAACAAGGAATCAAGCAGAATGGTGAAACAGTGTAGCATGATAAAATGTAGGAGAGCAAAGAGATATGGAAGCTTAAAAATTAATCACTCGTGAAACTCAGGAAAATGTCAATACATATCACTGGAGATTCGATCCGTTTGGGGCCATGACTGTACCTGTGCTCTGCAGAACTTCTTACAGTACAGCCTTGCTTTCAGTCTTTTAAAAATCAAAGATGAGAAGGGGCTCAACATCCCACAAAAGGGAGGCAGCAATAAAATCTCAGGGTGAGCTGGAGGGGTAAAGGCCTTCACAGAAGAAAAGAATGATAAGCAAGTTTTTTTGGTGTGGGTTTGCTTATTTGTTTCGGTTTTTTAAAGTGTTTTCTGTTTTGACCATAGGGTTGTAAACTGGCAGAAACAGAAGGGAGCATTCCCTGTGGAAATTGGCTGCTTTTGTTTTAGCAACTCCCAGACACCACTCCTCTAAAGACTGAATTGGGTAATCCAGACAAAATGAAAGAGTTTGGATATTTTTTTCCCCTTCTTTTCTTCTTCCTTAGGTTGAACAAAACCTTAGATAAGATCAATAGTTTCTTTAGTTTTATGCTTCGCTTCCTTAAGGGTAGTTGGCTTATTGTGTTTCCATTGATCACACAGACAGGGAGATTCGACAGAGACAAACCATCTTTTTTCTCCTCTCATTTCCGCCCTCCCCTCCATTTGAAATCAAATGACTTTTAAACGAGACTGGGGTCACTATTCTTTCTCATTTACATATCAATAGTACCAAATTCCTGCCTTATCTTTCAGTCACTAAACTATTTTAAAAACGAAGGCTACATTTCAATTCAAGAGAGAACACACACATTCCTTGAAAAAGCTCTAGCAGCAGCTTTTCTGGACTCTCTATTGGGAAAAACTAAGTCCTGGTTTGCCTCAGCCCTTCCTCGACATCTGGTGAGAGGGAGCACACTTACCAGCCTCGTGCAACTGATATTTTAACTTCTTGCAGCCTCTATAAGGCTTTCTTGCTCTTCCTAAATCCTGAGCATAATCCCTATCAGATGTCCCTGTGCATCTCCAAGCACTGTATTTCCATGCTCGCAGCCAGCAAAGCAGCTACTTGAATCAATCACTTTCATCACTTAGAAGCAGGAAGAAAGCTAAGGACCAGGATCCGGGTCTGCTGCGCTCTGTTAGAAGTTTGACCACTGATTCACCAAATGATGCCAGGCTTGACAGCCTCTGCTGCATGTAATGAGATGTTTTAAATCCTAGCTGCTGTTTGTACTGTACTTCAAGGTATAAAAGTATCAAAACCACAAGGGTGTGCTTGTTCAGGGGAGATTCTAGATACATCCCTATGGGGAGATCAATCTTATACAATTAAGAAACTGATTCACAGTTAGCCACAAACCTACTAATCCAAATACCAAAAAGTTCTAAATATAGGTTGCTGACATCTCCCTTAGTGTTAGTCTCAGTCTGCTGTTTACACACACATCAGTTTGAGGGTCCAAGAGCAAAGAACTCTGTCTAGGAAAACTTGACCTCTTATGTGATAAGTTTCCAGTTTGCAGGAATAACTTCAAGGCTTCCAGATACTAATGAAGTAATTTTGGCTAGATAGATGGTAGTTGACTATTAAATGGTATTATGCAATGAAATCTTCAGGTCGGTCTGTCAAATCCATACCCTAAGTAACCCACTTGTAAGAACAAGGAAACAAGCAAGCAAGAACCAAGTCTAAAGACTGCTAAAAGGAAAAGGAAATGGAAATAGCTTGTTAATATCAATTATTTTAAAGAGATAGTTTAGATACTTACATGCAGGTTCCAGCATAAAAGTCAATGTAAGAAATTACATTCCATTTTGATACCAAGAAGTTAGGTATGTACCATACTTGGAAAAAAAATAGTGGAAATACTTTAACGCTGCCTGAATCAGAGAAACTGCAAAAAGTGTTTGTATTATCATTGTGATGAAGAAACGGGGAAGAAATGCCCCCTCTTGGGAATATCTATATATCCTCCATCTTCAAGATGCATGGTAATCCTAAAGAAAGGTAAGAAGAAAGGGGCTATGTAACCTCATAAAAAATAACCCAATGATCCAAGTGGGACTCAGCTTTCCAGGGTGTTCCGAATGGAAATTTTAGAACTGCTTTACAGCTTACAGCCTTTCTTAAGGGCCATGAGAACACTGGATTCTGTCACCAGTCACATACCCTCATACGTCAACTTGCTCTTGTCCTCAGTGGCTGCTTGGATCAGCGATGAAAAAGAGGACAAGAAAGAAAGTAGAAAATAATTCAACATATTTTAAAGGATCACTTCATAAAAAGATTCCAGAACCATCTGCATTAAGTCTTTCTGCTTATTTTTGGAGCCTCTCCTGTATCATACAGGGCCCCTAGGGATGGCACAGTGCTTAAGTGCAACATCTGAATGTGGCATTTAATGTTCTTTTTTTACTATTTCTGCATATAATGACACAAATTAAGCAAATTTGGGCTAGAGACCTCACAGATGTTGAAGGAGAAGAAGAACAAATCGTTAGATATTGATACAATCTGATGTGTCGCTTTTAGGTCTTACTGTGGTTATCTAGGAAATCGGTGAAACCTTCCTCTACGGTGGAGATCACTAGGAATTTTGTCATTGACTTCAGTCAAGTTAGATTTTTCCCCCACTGTCTAAAAAAGATTCAAAACCACTGTCTTGACCTCTGATGCCTATTAAAAAAACATTAGCACTTCTCAGGAGTAAGAAGTGTTAGATGTAATGCCCAGGGCAATTATATTCTCTTTCTTTAAACTGTCTGCTGCTTTATTTCTTCTGCCTTTCTTGTCTTGGAATTGATGTACATATAGTAGACCATGCTTAAAACAGCAGCTGAGTACTTCCTGGCTGCATTCTACAGAGAGGTAAAAGGATTAGTATAGAGCTTCAAAAGATAATCATTTGAATGTCTTATTAATTAATTGTTATTTGTAATAATGGCTTCTTCCTTAAGGGTCTTTTAGGATCTTTAACTGCTTATTAGTGCTGTATAGATAAGGATTGCTCCCTAGCGGGAGAAATGAGGTGGAATATGGAAGCCTTTCAATGAAAGCAACAAGTTTGGTAAGGAACAAGAAAAAGAATACACTGTTTGAGTGAATAGAGAATTATGATCATTCAAATGCAATTACCATAGTTCATCCTGTGTACTTAAAAGGTACCAAGAGATCTCACAGACCGATGTCTCTGATACATTCAGTACAAGTACAGCCCTTCCTACCAAGTCTGGAACTTCATTTGATGTGGAGTTCAGGTCTGTCTAGGTCACAGTCACAGGCATTGCTTAAACTTGAGCTCATGGACAGCTGTCAAAACTAGTCTTAGATTAGCAACCTTTGGCTGTCAGTAACAGCCAACTCCAAATGCAGGATCCTCAGTGCAAGCTCTTAAATTTAGCCAAGTGAATGCTCACATAACTAGCCCATGCCAAAGCATGTGGTGCCACCAGTATTCAAGTTAATTACCTTAGAACTAGGCTCAAAGATGTCCATATGACCTGCCAACACATTTTTCACAACACCGTGAATGCCCTTATAAGGATAGGTGCTCTGTATCATCTCAAAAATGCTCATTCCTTCAGCTCAAAGCTTTTGGCTCTAGACATAGGTCCGGAAAGAGCAGGCAATGCTAAGCATAATCCCTTCCAAACTCATGAGATGTGCATTAGGACAGTGGCGGCACAGGGATCTTTGAAAGATTTACTCACTTTGTAGAGTCCGTGGCTGCAGCCGCAGTACGTGCTCTCCATGGTGTAGCTCCTCAGCACACCTATTTCCTTCCATACCACCACCCGGGCTGTTGACTCCCGGGACTTCTCCACCAGGAAGCTGCAGCTGTTCATGACAAATGCAGGGGCCACTTTATCCAGGATTTTAGGAAGAGTCTATGAGAAAATATCAGCAGCAATGAGAAATGAATCGAACAGATGTGCATGTGTTTATATCATACACACATTTACAGAGACCTGTGGTTTTTAACGTGTACATCATCAAATCTATCTGTAGTAACTGTTATTGAGAGCTCCATCCAGTATATTACGTCCCTCCCATGTGAAATCCTCAGATTCTTATATTTGTTTCATCCCAAATACTGAAATGCAAAATATCCAGTATGCCTGGCATAACTCATTCAAAAAAATCAAACATTTTCACACCCGCTAGTCTGGGACTACTGAAGTCACAGAGTTTTGCTTTCAAGATGCTTCAACATTACAGAATCACAGAATGATATGGAGTTGGAGGGGACCTCCTGAGATCATCTAGTCCAACCCCCCTGCCAAAGCAGGTCCTCCCAGTGCAGGTTACGCAGGAACTAGTCCGGGCAAGTTTTGAACGTCTCCAGAGATGGAGACTCCACCACTTCTCTGGGCAGCCTGTTCCAGTGCTCTGCCACCCTCAAAGTGAAAAAGTTCCTCCTTATATTTAGATGGAACTTTCATTATCCTACACCTTCCCATTGTGCTGCTAAGAGGGCTCCAGTCATAGTTCAGTACCTGATATTCCCATTTTCCCCTCTCCACTTATTCTATATCTCCTCCCATCATCCATCAGCTATGGAAGTTTTGTCTGAACCTAGTACAGAGCAGAGAAACGGGTCATGTATTCTCATGGAAGGTCGCACATAATTATATGAAAATAGACCTCAACATTTAACTAACTTGTATTGTGAAATAAACCAAAATATTCTCAGTTGAGCCCCAGTGATATATTTTATACACCTCATTTAGAGAACCACAATAAAAAATAATCATGAAAAAACAGTAAAAATTATATCCTAACTCTGATTTTTCTTATTCTAGAAATTGTATTTTCCAGCAAAGTCTATAAACACTCCTAACATGCTGCAGTATCAAATATTTCCACCAGTGCAGAGGCAACACTTACTTAGTCATTACACAATACTAAATGTGTTACTTTTACACTCTATAAAAACATATATTAGATACATTAACAGTCTGTGGACCTTTATGTACACATACACACAGGCCTGTGTGTATGACATGAGTACGTGTAAATTTTAGTGCTGGTGTACTCATCACAACATGCACCAAAAAACCATTTGATCTATCTAAAGAAGAGCGAGCACAATAAGGACATTCATTATGTCTTTGATGACAGCTTTCTTAAGCATCTGAATTGAATGGAATCCTGTAGAAGGAGTTCCCGCTTATTGCTAATGGCATTTACCCTTGAATTTCATTCAGTTGGAGCGGTGGAAGCCAAACAGCTAATTTTACTTTCCAATAACAATAGGTTTCACTGACTGATTCTGAGCAATTGTAGTTCCGTTCTGTTGAGCTTTACTTCATAGGACTATATGGGAATATTTGGTTTCGTTGAAAGTGAAACCACTTCTTTTCCTAAAACACATTTGATGTGAATGATAAATCTTTGACCTAAACTATTTTGCAATATTGCCTGTAAAAATGCTTAACTGTACACGTCTCTGTAACAAAAAGGCAATTTTCATTTTTCAGCATATTCTGGCTACAACTTTCAAAGAACATTACCAGTTCTATAAGATATAGATCTAAAGATCTATAAGGTCCATTTTTCAAATAAAAAAAAATGGAACAAAGAAAGAGATACCATTTTAAATCTGATACCACTGCGAACCTAACTTAAGGCAAGATCTTCAGTGCATTCCCTTTCCTGTGGGCACACTGAACAGAGGAATCTTTAAAATTGACTGTTTGCTGTAGACTAAGCATCCAACGTCTCTGGATTGCTTTCAGAGTGCTATTCGCTGCATGGGGATCACAAAATAGCATGCTTTCATGCAGTGCTTCTAGGCTTTCCTGGATTTGGGTTGAAAGAGAAATTAAGAACTGCAGCAGAGCCATATTACCTTGATGTTTCTAAACCTCAGCACAACCATGAGATTGACTTAAACTGCATGTGAAAGTTCAGATAGTTTTCATTTTGCCCTTATCTGAACCACACATAGATTTTTTGTAAATATATATTATCAAATACAATAATCAGATCCCTAATCTGGTTTAGGTTTTTAAAACAATTGAAATTATATGCATAATCAATCTTTTACATTTAATTAAATAAAACCGCTGGCAGGTAGCAGTAATATCTCTGTCCACAGGACTCATTTAGGAGCATTAGTAAACCCGAATTTAGTATTCTTTTCATTTTAGCAGCATTCACTGGATTTTGCACTAACGGTTCTTTCTTCTCTACTTATTCTTCTCATTAATTATCTTTCAAGAGTGTATTTTGAAAGAGTGAAAACACCCCCATTTTAAGGATGCTTTTATGCTAATGCAGCAGTGTGACCGTGCTCCCTTTCTCACGCACAGCTGGATTTAGCACATACAGCAGCAAAGGGAGCTACTCCCCTCGCACAGGATCCTGTCCATAAACCTCCAACCCCATCAGATGAGAACGGAATTATATTTCTTTACTGATGTCCCTGCAAAGATTGCTGTCAAAGGGGCCTGGAATGACAATCAAAAGGACAAATCTCCAAGCTGGGCTTTGCGATGCCAATGCTGTGCAAGTCACTCAAGGCCACCAAATATTAGAAGGTAAGGAAGACTCTTACTCCTGTATATTGCCAAAGCTACAGCTGAGTTTATGACTCAAGGCAAAGGCTGTTCCAAAAACATTTTCTTGAAATATTTGCTTCCTGTTGAGAAAAATCAATCATGGAAGCCAGATTAATCCTCAACTACCTGCAGCAGGTAGGAGAGAAACCTGCGTGAGCAGTGGAAGGAAGCTGGTCTGAGACAGGGCTGATTTTCTGCTGCAGTTTGCAATTGCAGATGTCCTCTCCTGTATACCCATTTTCCACTGCCTAAGGAGGACAAGGGTGATAGGCAGGAACTGGAGCAGGCACCCATTTCCCTTCTTGTACAAAAGAGAGGATTTGAACCACAAGATCTTTCTTATAGATGGCTGTCAAGCATTCTTGGACAACCTTGGAGCTTCACTCCTGCTTTCTTTGTGGGAGAAGCAAGACAGGCCCCAAATGCCAAAAGCAGTATTTGAATTCCGTTTGTGTGGCAGCAAACCATCCTCAGCCTTTTCCAGCCCTCTGAATTCGAACACAGCAAAAGATGTCCTGACTTTAAGTACCTTCCCTGTTTTCTGTGTTTGCCACAGGGACCCCTCGTGTTCAGCATGCTGTGTACAATGCCGTGGGAAGATGTGGCATCCTTATGGGAGGATAATTAGTATTTGTGCTGAAGTAGCAAAAAATTATACAGAGATGTAAACTGAAAAAGACTTTTCAACCTTCTTCAGGTTGGAGTGAACCAAGCTATAATTCTATAATCTGTTTAAAGCCACAATTAATGTTTTGTGAAATTAACCTCTTTTAAAACTATAATTAGAACGTATAAGTTTCTTTTTTTTTTTTCCCCACAGAAATGTGCCATTTAAGAGGAAGATACCTTCTAGACAGACAGAAAAAAAAAAGGTAGGAAATCAGAGTTTGGTCAATGAGACATTCACGTGAAGTAGAAATAAAACAGATTTTAGTATTTCTTCTTTCTAATTTCAGAAAAATTCCCTCGTTATGAGACCAAACACTTGCTGTGGAGATAAGTCCACTACGTTAGATCCATTTAACACCCCTTGAATTCTCTGTTTTTTTCAGTGGGACCAGGAGCATGATGAAGATGAAGCAATTCAACTAAGTAGGACAGTGGCACATTGTCATTTCCTCAATCATCATTACATAATTCCTATTTATTTTCTTACTATGGTGGAGAGAGGGGACAAAAGTGTATGTGTATTTAGAAATGATAAAATAGAAAAAAATACATCTGGTCTATTTGTCTGTAGCCAGCGAATATAGCACAGCATCTTACTAAAAAGAGAAAAATAGGGACCCATTATTATTACTCTTGCTAATATCTGCTGCATGAAGGTATTATGAATGATTTGAAACTCTCTGGATTGTCAATCCTCTGGAGAAATCAAAACTTGCACCTGTCTCCACAATTAGTGAGCTGGCCTTATCTTAACGAGCTGCGTACGTGTCCATACACATCGGTACTTGCAGAAAGGAACAAAGCAAACCTACCCTGTAGCCAACATCTTCTGTGATAACTGCTGTGTCAACCATGCAGCCCGCTTGCCACAAGGTCTCCTTGATGCTGCAGCCATAAAGAAACACGTTTTTTCTCTGGGAGTGTCCATGGTAGTCACAGAATACCTAGGGAGAGGGATTAAAAAAAAAAAAAAAAAAGGAAAAATAAATAAGAGGGAAAATCTTGAAGACTGACAAAGTTTCCTGGTTATTCATAATAATCACTATAAGACTATAATGGGGGGGTAATGTTTTTTTTTAGGTCGCTACAGAGGAGTTTAGACTGTGTCATGCCTATAACCTGTGTCAAACTTTGTTAATCAATTGTGTCTTGCTTTATCTATTCAATCTGACACAATCTCAGGGATCCTGAGATCAAGACTGGTGCATTTCCGTCTGCAGCAGAAATAAACATGACACCTGTGCAAGAATCCATGGCAACTCAGGAACATAAGAGTTCATGGTAGCTCATGATACAACAACAGAGCAATTAGTCAGGCTTTTTCTACTTCTAAACTCCTGAACTCCAGTATTATCCTCATGAGATTTGAAATCTGTGCTTTCCCAAACTATTAATCATCAATTGGGCTTCTTTAAATTCAAAACCTATGCTACATCATTTTTAGGAAAATATAATCATGCAATTGTATTGCACAATGCTATCAGATCTTTGCATGAATTCCTGGAAGCCAAGCACAGAACGTGATCTTATCTTCATAGCAAATAATCTCACTTCACATGGTCTAATCTAATTGTCTCTCTTATGTCAGCTGTCATATAAACTAGGCACGAGGCACATTCCCAGCTTTAGCGGAAGTTTTGATTGCCTTTATAGGCAGATACCGACTCCTATAGAAATGAAATTCACGATTTAATGACCCAAGAGGTAAATATTGGCCCAAGTCTTAAAGAATAATCAATCTCAGTGCCCTCTGAGATATTAAGTCGATATACACACTGCTGTTACATATATTCTCCATGTCTTTATCAGGAATATTCAGAAATCTGTCAATGAAAAGATAAGAATCTCTGAAGAGAAGGAATTGGTTCATTTTAAAGCAATATTCACCACTTAGTAAAACAGAGCTTCAAGATTTCATTGAAACAGTTTTTCAGGGCTAATATTGGAGACAAAAGAATGGGTGTAGGAAGGTAGAGAAGAATTGTGGATCAATGCAAAGAGAGATAGGGGAGAAATATCAGGTAAAAAAAATATACATATTCTTACATAAATACATATGCAAGAAGGGAGAAACAGATGGAGTAGATGAGCTTCTTCCACCAACTGCTAGGGCAAGATTCACCCTAATAAGTTTATTTACCAGCTATACCATAACTAAGTTTAACTGCAGCAAGTCAGAGTGTTTAATTATCTAGGAATTGAGTGTGTATAGTCTTTCAGCTCCTCTGAGCTCATACTGGAGCTCCTCTCTCTCATACTGGAGAGGCTAAGGCACCTATACATAAAGAACCATCTCACTGCTCCTAATTAGCTGGACAACTATACATCTCAAAGATTATACCCAGCTCCTCCTTTTGGTTTCTGACCCGTCAACATCCCTTCCTGCACCACCGCTCACCTCCTGCTCTCTTTGCAGGGCTCTGGGTCTGCACATCCCTGTCCTGGCTCCATGCACTTTCCACACCTGAAGCACGTGAACGTGACCCATCCAGCAACAACCTCTCCTGCCTTACTGCCACCCTCACTGCCTGGCACAGGCAGAAAGGGAAGGACAGAGAAGCCTGAGAGCTGCTCACTGGTGCAAACCTACAACCAGCACCATTCCTAAAGAAAGAAAAAAAAAAGCCAATATGCCAATATTACAGAGACCCCAGAAACTCAGCCCCCTCAGGCTGTGTACATATTTTGCAGGGTTTATGCAACCCCTGCACTTGAAGTAACTCTGTTTGAGCCACGTGCAATTATCCTGTAATGTCTCCTTCCAAAGAGCTGCTTTTATTGGCTCTCTTAATGACAGACATTTTTCCAGCTAGTGTTTCATCTAAGCTATCAGCAACACACAGTCATAGTTTAGGTTAACCACAGGTACCACCTAGAATTTATTCCTATGAATATCAAAGAGGATTTTATAGCTTTCGTCTTATTTCAAGGCAGAGAGCCCAGCTCAATTGGGTATCAATTACCTGCCAATTTACAGAATTACCAACACACAAAAGACACAATATATTATCTGCCTAAAATATTAGTTTACATATCAGAAACCACAGAAGGATGATCAGATAGTCAGATAGCTGGGCTGCCTGATCAGTAGCAGGTCTATAATTCTGCACCTCAAGAAACGTGCTGATGAGTCTTTAGTGACAGGTCTGGGAAGAGATTATTGGTAAAGGGTTATCAAAGCCAGGTTCTATAATACTGCTGCTGTTTAAGGCCGCAGGATCTTTCACTGATTGTCACTGGCTTCCACAGCAGAGTCACTGCTACTGGAAATAATTTCATTCTGCTTGTAAGTTGCATAGAGCTACATTTTAATTAAGTTTTCTGGATAATGCAGTCACTCCCAGTGTCTATAATCAATTGTTCTTTATAATACATTCTTCTGCCTCATTTTTACTCTACAGGGTAGGTTATGCCTCACCATTCAAGCCAAAGCTAAACTATATTTTGTAGTTTGAGCACTCAATACGGAGTTCTTCCTGGGATGTGTCTGGGGAAACACTAATCAAACTTGGGACCTACCAGTCTTTTTTCTCCAGCCTCCCCTTCCATATGGCTGGGACACTAGCATACAAGCCAGTCAAACCCCAGAAGCTTGTAGTCACTGGGATATGACTCAAGACGCACACGCAAATTTTTGTCTATTTAAAGCTCTTTGCCAAGCACTGATCATCCTAAAGGTAAGAACTGCTTTCTAACTCAAAAACAACCTTCCTCATGAGTCACAGAACCAGGCAACTTTTAAAACAAATGAAAAGCAAAATAGAAAATGGAAAGCAAGAAAATCTATTGGAAAATAGAACATTTATAAGTTGGGGGTTTTTTGTTGTTTAAAGTCTCGGGTTTTTCCATAATAGCATCATGACAGGACTTTGACTCTCAGAGTTTTGAGGTAGACGTGTCTAGGGTTCTTTTCCTCACAATGAGCCACATCCTTGCAGGCAGATGCTTGTTTCCGAGCTCAATATAACGCCTTTGAACAGCGGCAAACTCTGCCCAGTGCCTCCTGGTCCCTAGAAAGTTCTTTCTGTCCCCACCATCCTGCTCTTCACTGCACCTCAGACTCCCTGTACAAGCTGCAGGTTCCCCTGTCATGTGCTGCAGCTGCATTGTCAACTATAACCTTTAAACCATGGCAAGTTTCTCACCACAAATGCTCAAGGAGTGAGCAAATTCTCTCTCCCCATCAAACCTGGATGCGCTCCCAGACAAAAGGTCTCCCACACTCCCACTTTCCAGCCAAAAGGAAATCCCATGCCACAGAGACCAGCAATGCCATGGTGCACCCAGTCCTTGTCCTACTAGTGTTCCCAGAGCCAACAAATTACAATAAAAAACAAACAAACAAAAGAAGCATTTAGCAGATGTTTTCTATAGAAGATACCAATTAAAATGGCTTTGATTTGAAAGACTGTTAACTTTAAAGTTCTTTCTTTTTCTCCTTCAAGCAGCTTTGAAGAAACTGCTTGCGCAATCCCCAGGATAAATGAAAATAAATCATTTCACCGAAATCCTTTGGCTATCGGTGAACTTGGCTCCATGGGATCTTGGAGGGGAAAAAAAAAAAAAAGACAAGAAGAAGAAACCAAGCTCTCTTCTGGAGGAGGGAAAAGGCATTTCTGAGCACATATAAGCTAAAATCAATGTACTCTTCAAAGGCAAAGAAAAATCAGTTTACCAAGTCTGACATGCAGCCTGCAAGTGAGGGAGATGATAGGATCAATAGTCTCCCTTCACTCAGCGATGATGAAAACTTGCACTGAGTGCGCGTTCAACTTTACGCACCGGGATATGACAAGGAGATTGTGTATTAAAAAAGGCCAGAGAGCAAATAGCAGGGTAAAACGAGCCTGAACCTACACTGCTCTGAACCAAAGGAAAAGGTTGGTGAGTAAATTCACAACTGTGAGTTGAGTTTCCATAATATTCCTCGGACTGCAGAGTTGAACTTCAGGGCTGTTGCTTTAGTCAAAAACCACATTACCACAAGAATTCACTTAAAGAAGCTCACAGACATTTTCACCTTCCCCAGAGCTTTACTCATCACATCGAGAGGGAGTCTGGGGTCTTTGGATATTTCCTGCCTGACTGTAGCTACCAGCGGCCAACCTGCCAGTCTGTGCATCCACATCTGTTTATTAACATTTGAACCTCCCTGTGGTTTTTCTCCTGAGGTCTCAGAACTATCTTTTCATTCTGATGGACATGGAGATTGAGAAAATGGGATGGATCCCAGCCCTATCTCAGTTACAGCTTTGAGACAAGGCCCAATTCTCACACATTTCTAGTATTCTTCAAAATCCAGCTGCTTTCTTCCCACCACCAAAGCAGCACCATCCCAGAACCAAAATTCAGACATTTTGAGGGCTGCTCCCTGTGCTTTTGTGACGGCATGGGTTATTCCAATGCGGGCTTTTGCACAGTCCATTCACACTAAATCTTTGTATAATGTCTCCTATCATTACCATGAAGAGAACAAAATGTACTCATAATATTTATCTCAGTTTGAGTACTTTGAGGCTATTACAGAGCTTTAAGGAATTCATTTTCTCATTTATATTCCAGGTGTGCCGAGTCTGAAATTTGGAATTGTTGGTTAGAAGATTCAGTAAGTAATAAATACCCAAGACTTTCAAAACACATCTGTAAGATGAAAGTGTAACAACACATGATGCTTTCCAAATCTCGCTAGCTCTAAAACAAGAATGTTCACTCTTGCCTAGTACAGTATACAATCCATACGCAGTAACTCACAAAAGATACTGGAAAAGACTCACCAGAGGAGCTCGGCCAATGCTGCGCAGGTAATAGAGAAGACCTTTGGCGTGATAAATTGTTGGATGGAGCTGGGAATTGGGTGTCAACCACTGTCTGTTCAGATCATCCCCACTCAGTGAACAACGATGGCTGAAAACAGAAAGCAACACATAACAAACTAGCAAAGCAACAGCTGATTTCAAAAATTTTCTGGTTCTGGCATGCTCTGGCACAAGGACAGGGAATACCAATTACAACACAAATATAAAGGTTTTGAACATTCGGCTGGAATGAACCAATGGCCCTTGTTATATTTCAGAGGTGTTTGTAGTATATGAATTTTATCTTTTTTTTTTTTTTTCCTTCCAAGGTTCACATAATTGCAGTCCTGGAAATAAATGCAGTTTTTCCTTTACCTACGTGTGTACAAATCAAATGACCGCTCACAAACAAAAAGTCTTCTTAAATGTTCTAAATTCTGTGCTATCTATGAAATCCAACCAGCTTACATCAACCACAGGCTTCTCAAAATCTCCACAGCAAACAAGTACATCCAACTCCTACTCATTTCTAATTGAAGACAGGCACTTGAATCTCTTCGACCAGTCTGAAATATGAATGCACTTAAATGAGATGAGCTAGATATCTCATTTAAGCTTCGCCACTCACAAGAAATGCCGCTATCTAAAGCGCATCAAGAAGATCTTGATGCATGCTACATCATTATGTAGAACAATTACCTAGCTTCACTGCAAAGGCTGAATAAAAAGCTAAATAAGTATCCCAGATTTGCACTGCAAAGATGTTTCCCTTAGTTGGCTTTAACATATTCTGTTACCGAGTTGGTGATCGGGGGAAGATTGTGCAGGATACTGGACCATATGGAGCAATATATCACTGTACAATTTTGCAAAAGCCAACTAATGTCCCTTGTTAGTGATTGTGTAGATCAGAGTCTCCTCACCCTCCTCAAAGGATTTGCTGTAATTTGTTTCCTAATTTTCAAATCACGGTGTGCTGATAAAATTCAGGAATCAATCCTCCATAATATGAGATATTGTGGTAGGTCCTCATCATCTCCATACTACCCAGTTCAGCATTAGAATGCTTCTAGGGGCACTGTAAACTTAGGCTGGTTTGTGCTTAAAAAAAAAAAATAAAATAAAAATTCTTGGGTGAATTTCTAACTATGGAGGTGCATCCAGCTTTGTTTTTCTGGCCTCCTAGAACAAAATAAAGTACAAATGTATTCCTGAGGATGTGGTCTGTTGCTGTACCGGCAAAGCCTCATACTGCAGCTCGGGTGTGTTGCATGTAGCATCCTTAGCATTATCAATGCCTTGCAAATGATGCTTGAAGAAAAAGGGTGTTAAAGCAGGAGTGCATTAAAAATAAAAATTATAAACAACAAAGAACTGGTTGAGAACGGAAGATGAAGAAATAATTAGTGTCACTAAGAATATTTCATACATTTTTAATGTAGAAAAACAAGGTCTCTGATGCCATCTTGGGGTTTCTGGCAACATCACAAGATCCATTCCAAGTTTACTCCAGTTTTCCTGTTAGCTGAATTCCCTTCTTTCTTTGTAATCCATAATTCCCACGTTACTCAGTCAGCAAATCAGAAAACATTAGCAATAGCTAACACATGGGGAGTTGGCAAATACTGCATGATGCTTCTGCCAAAAATTCTACATGAAACATGACAACTTCTGTTATGTTTCTTAAAGGCTCTTCAGATAAAGTTACCTTTAGGCTCACCTCTCCTGATCTTCAGGACAACAGCTGCTCAACTGAGATTAGCGGCTGTATTTCTGCCAAGAACTTGTGTTTCCTTTCAATAGGTACAACTTCACTTAAAAAGTCATTGGTTTGCATTCAGAAACTCATCTTTCTCCAGAGTGACTAATAAAAAATAAGACCCAAACACTTCTTTGACATAAGTATGCGATGTCTTCCTGCACCACAGTTATATCAAGGAACTGAAAAATAACAACAGAATTTCCATTCTCTGGGAAAGAGTGATAGCTGGATTTTCATTGCGGAGTGGGAAATGTCTTGCTATTTCAGATCTAGAGAAACAGTTTTTCAACATTGTCGTTGCTTGCAAAAAAAAAATCCTACTTCCTCCACCTTTCCTGTTGGTATTGGCCCTAGTTTATATCTACCCAAATCATCCACACACATGCCTCTGCTAAAATGCTTGGTACACACTGCAAGAGTCCAACACACAAAGCCAAACATGCAGGAGAGTAGAAGTGTGACAACTGAAAACTACTCCTAAAAGGTTCAGTAAATATAGAGATTAATGTCAAACCAACCCCAAGCCCAATTTTTATTTCTCTACTTCTTAGAATAAACTAAAAGCTTCTGTAAAAATTTTCTTATTCCAGCAGAACGTATAAAGAAATCCTATTATCTGTTAGAAAAGCATGTAAGAAAAACTCCAAATCGAGTCTATTAACACACATCAAAGCCAAGTAGACGGTGTGACAAGGCACTGGTGATTCCTACTGCAGAATCTGCTTCTGCCATGGGCCATCCACTGCTATGCGGTGCTCATACATGTGTACAGGTTCCAAACCACATGCCAACATCTCTGCTCTCCACAGCACCCTCATTCTTTGGGCAAGTTTCACTCTGTCCATAATACAATTTACCAGCTCGGTTGCTCTGATGCAAATTGTGACTTTTTGCTGAGGTGACCCTATGACAAGCCAATCCCTCCCCTGCAGTTCACAGATGCTGTTGGTTGCTTAGTATTAGTTTAGTAAGCATAATCCAACTCTAAAACAATCATTTGAAAGCTCTTATCGACTGCAGGGAAGGAAGGCAACATCTCTGCATGTAGGCAAGAGCTGGGAGACAAAGTTCAGCTTTGTCCCTTCAACGATTAACATCTCTGCTCATTTAAATGACCTTTAAATATTAGCCCTCAGCCTGGCAGCTTGTATCCACAGCTCTTAAGGAGATGCAGAAATTTAATTGAATTATGAGAAGCTGATTTTTCCCATCCTGCTCCCTCCTCCCAGCATACTGTTAAAGTCTGTTTACTTTTGTAGATACCAGCTCCCTGCCAGCCCTGTACCCCCTTAGTTCCTTGCTTTCTTTATAGCGATAACATTCACAGATAATGGTTTTGTCCGTTATGCTCCGCAACCAAGGGTGAAGGTAAAATATTAAGCTGATCTCAAGTACTGATAGCAAATAAGGGGACTGAGAAGCTGAGACTGGCTTTGAATCTTTGGCAGGATTTAATGAAATTCACTGCTCAAATCAAAGGCATTTCTTACAACACAGTTCCAAGGTATTATATTTGCTTTAAACATTTTATGTGTCTTTTCTGCTTTGCAGCATTAGTAAGACTACCTGCCACCTTGGATGGGACAAGTTGCAGCTCAAAGGAAATTATGAAAACATTTGCCAAAAATAATTCCAGTAAGTAAATAAAACCCCACCTCTGTGCCTCTATACACACTGCCTGCAATTCTGTTTGTTATACATCTTCAACCCGGACGTATTATCCAGCTATATTTGAAACAAACTGCATTTCTCTTGTTCACATGCGTCATGCCTTTGTTACATCCCTGCCTCCTCTTCCACCCGTGAACAGCCAGGACATCCACAGAATCACATAGGTTGGAAGGAACCTTTTAAGATCATCTAGTCCAACCAAAAACAAACAAACAAACAAAAAAAAAAACCCACCACATCCACACCACACAAAACACCACCCAACACTAATCCATATCCCTGAGGCACCATGTCAACTCATCTCTTGAATACCTCCAGGGATGGTGCCTCAACCACCTCCCTGGGCAGCCCATTCCAATGTCTGACAACCCTTTCAGTAAAGAAATA
>JAOQGH010000069.1:34238651-34358429 GCA_025769975.1 Gallinago jamesoni
TTCCTCTCTTCTGCCTGGTGACAAGCAGAAGGGAGATCATCCCCATCCTGTAGAGCCTCTGCCCCACTCCTATGCCTAAGGGTACGGCTCCACCAATCTATTTCGCTTTCATTATCTCTAATACTTCTAAGTCTCTCCACCTCCTCCTTCAGTCCAACCCCCTGCCTGAGCAGGTATTTATTTGATCACACCGCACACAGGCGGTGTCTCAGGCTCCATTGGGAACACATGCCAGGCTGAGGCATTCACTGCAGCCGGAGACCTGCACAGACACATCTTTCTGTGGGAGCTCTGTCTGAGTTTTCACATTCTTCCTTGTGGGGCATTTTGCACGAGTCTAGAGCCAGGAGGGGACCGACCACTGATGGCTGCTCCCGCCCGCTCTGCGCACTAGTATACCCGCCCTTGCCCTCACGCGCACCTGGCACGCGCGGTGACCCTGCCGCGGTTATGGCCGCTTTTAAATGTGCCGCGGCTCGCCCGGCCCCGCCCCCAGATACGTCATCCTCTCGCTCCCTCTCGCGATTCCCGAGTCTTTTCGGGCCTCTCCGCTTTCCTTTGGCGTCTCCGTCTCCGGGAGGGCCCCTGTAGCTCAAGTTTAAAGCTGCAGCGCTCGCCGCTGCCGCTGTCCGCGTTGTCCCCGTGAAGCTCGCGCTGTGGCCGCTTTTAAATTTCTTTGATGTGTCTCAGCCTATGGAACAGCTATTAGTGGTCTCCAGGGCGGTGCGTGGCTACCAGCTGGAGCACAGCAAAAAGAGATCAAACCAACGCTTTCGACCTTCTCCAAGCAGACCCTAGTAGTATTTCTGTAGGTATCTGTGGAATGGCTCAAGAGAAGCTACGGAGCTGGTGGAAGGAAATTCCCTGATCCTTACTAACTAAACTTTTCCAAATAGATGTGGCCAGAAAACACCGACTATCACAACGATAAAGGGCAAGGTGTTCAGCACTCACTTGCCCAAGGAAAGAAACACTTGGGCAGCCCGTCCTTCAGATATATTCTAATAGTGCCACATACTCCAGGAAGATGAATAAAACCAAAGCCTTCAAGCCATGCATTCCGTGCAGAAAACATAACTCATGTGACTAGTTCCAAGTAGAGTAAATTCACCCTTAGATGAATTTCTGGTCAGTGCTAGCTTCAAATATCATCACTATATGCTCCCAAGAAAATTCCTATTTCTATGCAATGCTCAGCTCTAAAGATGTGTAAATGCAGGTAGCCATGTAGGATAACTATTCTATGAAACCTGGAACTCTGGCATATCATGTTCCTACACCACAGATAGAAAGCTCAGGTTGAGATTCTGTTTCTGAACCCGTAGGACATAACTGCACTTCTAACTGAAACATTAGACTGTTGCTCTGAAGGCTGGGACACCTCACAGAGAGTTAATGAGAAAGGCTAAGTAGCTAAAGAACAGACTCATTCAGTTTACCATAGAACTGTATTTTAAATCTGTTTTCACTTGTAAGACCCTGCTTTTAATCTTGTACCTCAAAGCCTGACATGAAGTTTTACTAGAGATGTGTTTTCTTTGTTGTCTTACTCTTAAGCCTGCTTAGCTTCGAGGGCAAAATTGCACTAAACCGCACTGAATTCCACACAAGCTGTGTGTATGGATGGAGAGATGCCATCTGGTCCTAACCTAAGGCTTGATTTGGTCAATGGAAGCTTTTAGTTAATTGCAGTAAGCCTGGACCAGTGCCCTGCACAGGTACAGAAATGGCTGGGGGAGGAGGTAGAGGAAAAAAGGTAGATACGTGGGAAGAACAAAACAAAAGAGAACAGGAGGTGGAGAATAAAGAGATTGGGGGATAAATATAATGCACGAGATATTAGACAAGGAAGAATACAAGAAATGGAGAAAGTCACTTTTTAACAAAAAGATGTTGCTGTGCTTGGAAGATAAAATGTTTCAAAGTTTCCTGTCCATTACAGATAAATGGACAGAGCCCATCGTATCGAATGAATGATGTCAGAACTGATAATAACTGCACCTGGGCACAGGGAACTATAAAATGTAAAGAGATGCATTGTGTTTGGTATGCAGAGAGCAGCATCACCATTCACTGCGCATCTTAAAAGCGAACAACAGTACTAGAGTAGGATAAGAATATCTATATAAAAGGCAGTAGGCGCAAGTAAACATCAGGACACCACTGAGCAGCATGGGGCAGACTCAACCAGACACAGCATGCTGGACTTTATAAATAACTGCTGCCTAGGATGGGAGTAGGAATGTTTGCATTAATGTGTTTTGGTCTTGCCATTCAGAAAACTCAGAGCAACCTAGGAAAAAAATAAAGATGGCAGGGGGGAATCCTTAATTTCTCTTTATTTTATATCTTTTCAGAGAGCAAGACTCAGTGATGTGATGAAGGAGCAGCACCAGCAAAGCCCTCTCTTGTAATTTAAAGGAAGGTGTCAGAAATATAACCATTATTTTGTGGCTTTGACTCTGGTTTTGTTCAAGCCCACATGCTGAAACCATTACTATAGTCATCATATGTTTATTCCACAGAGAGGTTCATCCAGCATCATCCAGGCTTTGCATTGTAGTATTGCCCCGTGATGCCAGTAATCATTCTAGAAACAGAATATAACCAGAACAATGCAAATATTGGAGCCTTTACACTGAGAGCAATCCAATGAAACAGTATGCTTATGTCATGTAAAACAGTCTGGATTTTCAATGTTTGGATATTTTTCAGAAGCTTCAGAATGACAGCTAACTGGTCTTCCATCCTCTGAAATTTCCATGTCATAATGGCATAAGAGAAAATGCAGTGCTGAGGACCTCTTTGCAGAGCTCTTCATTTAACCTATTTCATTTTATAGCCTTATATAAAGCCTTGCACTACAGCTGGAGTCAAGATGGGGGATTAGAGGGCAAGGTATTTTTCCTACTGTGCTCCGGACTACACCATTAATTTCATGGCAGAATACTTTTCCCACCATGAAAGTGGGCCACTTAATGGGGATGTTTCCCTCCAGGACATCTCATTTTTGCATCTTGGCAAGCCCCAGGGTTTCCCTGCAGTGAGGGGATCCCCTCACTTGATTACTCCAAGGAGTGAAAAGGGGATGCTCTTCCTTTGTTCAGGGTGTGAATTAGATTTTCCCTTGTTTACAGTGAAATACGGGTGAATAGCTACAAGGCATATACACAGACACTGATGAATTAAACAGTTCCCATCGGCATTACTGCAGCTAACAATTCACTACTGATCATTCTCTCTTTCATTCTGACTGTGAGCAGCACAAATGCTCAGATACCTGTATAAAACCAGGTTCGAGAGGAGTTTGCCTTCCCAACATAACCAAAGCAGCCGGGAGTTCAAGAGCCCTATTCTGTATGTCCTTCTTCAAGCGTGCATCTCATTCCTAAATTATATTTACAGTCCTCTTCCCCAGCTATGACCTACTGCAATGTTAATTGCTCTCAAGCCTCATTTGCACCATGTCTTACTATTACATCGGCTTTCATCATGAGTAAAAGCCACAATTAATATTAGAGTACCAAGGCAGGCATGTACCGTTTAACTAGATGACAAAAACCAAGGCCAGAAAGTCAACTTTTCTCCTAAGAGATCCCCATAAAGTACCAAGCAATGGTGATTTTTCAAGTGCACTGTGAACTCTTATTACCTGGTTTATTTTATCTTTAGGCCTTTAAGAGGAAATTTTCTTTTACTACTTTCTTCTGGTTTTTTTATTGCACTTTACACACACACACAATGCCAAACTTAGCATGAGTCATTCAGAAGATATCTGGATGCCAACCAATTTAAGGATGCCACTGAAAGTCTCTCTATCATTTTGGATCGTGGATGCCATTCGACTCTTCCCTTCCGGCACGAACGAATCCATAATGCATAACGCTTCCTCTTGGGCAAACGCTATCCTAAAGTATCACTCTGCCAGTTTCTTCTTGCTTCCCTACAGCTGAGCACTGATACTAATTAGTGTAATGAGCCTTCAGTGTTTCACTTGCTACATCTGACTGATTTTGTCACAACGGACAACCCTTGCTTCCCAAGATAAATGATGCAGCCTGTGCTCTTCCTGCTCCGTGCATGTAACCGTGTCTCTACCCTTGCTCACCTCCCTCTGCTCCAAGGCTTCCTTTTCTCTCTGTGGACACGTTTCATTAAGTCACAATTGGTCACAAACCAGTTAGAGAGGCAGAATGAGGTCTGCTTCACCCCAGCTAACGCTGTCAATGTCATAATGAAATAAGACAAGAAGTTCACACGATCTGCTGGAAAGGTGAGTTAACAGCATTGTCACAGATAAGATGAACTCCCTTCCTCCCAGTTCCACATCAAAGGATGCCCATCAGATTTCTATTTTTTCTAGTTGTAACAACAGTAACTATGAAATACCAGATAATTCATTCACCTGCAGCTGCCCTCACTTTGCACTGTCATTTATGAGAAAAAAGCAAGTAATATCGCTTTGTACTATTATACGAAGGAGCAATTAAGGAGGGAGGGAGCAAATAAAAACTGGATTCTCAGTTTCTTGACATTGTCCATGAGATGGAGTCATCCCAAGAGCCTCTTCTCCATATCTCCAAACATTTTCTATGTCATTGATAAGAAAGCCTTCAAACAGCATTTTTAGGCACTGGTTTTAGTCAATTTTCAGCTCAAGAAGTTTCTTTTAACAAGTATCTACTTTATGCAGAGCGTCAACTTTTCCTCACCAATCAAACACTTTATTCCCCTCAAAACATTTGACTTTTCAGTCACAATTCCCAATCGCACCATCCAACACATCAGGACTGTTTAAGAGAGATGTCTCGGCACATATTAGAAAACATGCATTTGAGGTTTCTTAGGCACCCATCCTTCTCTGTCAGAGTGTCTCTTTGGATGGGCCACACGTCCTCTAGTGCGACATCAAGACTCCATGACAGCAACTCAGTAAGGTACAGAATTACGCTGCCACAGGGGAGTTGTAGTTTGGCTGAAGGAGCCAGGACAACAGGGCAGCCAAACAGCTCCCAAATGGCACCACAATGACACTTCCAAATGGAAATACTGTTTTTAAACGGGAAGATTTGGCTCCAGTTCTGACTATTCATTATTCATAGAAAAGCTTAAGCTTTCCATAGGGGGGAAAAACACATTTTCCCAAACAGCCCCGCTTGCATCCTCCTACAAGCGATGTCAGCAAATCCTAATTTTGCAGGCAGGGATATTGAGAAGTGAAGCCACTCATGCAGCAAAGCAGTAAATCAGTGAAAAACTAGGAATATAAACTAGGATTTGATGAAAGCAGATCAAATTAACTAAAACTTTACTTTTAAATTTATGTCCTTTAGACTGTTTCTAATTCCTGTATTCTGACTTTCTTATTTTAAATGTGCCTTATATCCATGAAGAGGATTCTTAAGTGACTTAAGCTAATTGCTCACATATGGGTTGCATCGAATCAACTGAGTTGATTTAAAAATCTGTTAGTTAAATCAGTGCAATCTCAGCATATAAATGAGTACTAAGAATTGCAATTTGCAGATGATTGTTCTGAAACTTACACAAAAATAAATAATGCAGAAGGGCAAAGCGTAGCCTTATATATTAACAGCAAGAATCACAAGCAGAAGGGTGTGTAGAAGCCTAGAAAAAAAAAAAAAATTAAAGTGCAGTGATGACTTCAGATCTCTATTAGCTTTTTCTAGAAACCCTACTTAGCCCAGTAGTCCAGGAGGTATGATCTCCTCCTTGCTGTCCTCTACTCCTGTGGAACTTGGGAGGTAAATAGAATGGAAGGAAAAAAACTCTCAAAGCAGGTGCTGTGAATCAGAAAATTCACATTCCTGCAAATATTTTGCTAATAAATTACAGAACAATTGGACCAATACAACATTATTGCCAGTAAATAGTAAAGAACCCTTGTACTTGTTTTTTAACAATGAGACAAGCCTTGCACAAGGATCATGCTCCAAGATACAGCTCCTTCCTGGACTATCACTAGATCCTCCTGGCCTAACCCTGTCCAATATCATCTATAAGGTTTAGTCCTGTCCAGGATTCATGGACTAGGCATTGATTAGGGCATCATCTCCCTGTCCTAGAAGACAACTCTGCTTGGAAACCTTAAGTCTCTTTTCCAGTTTGGGGCTTGCAAAGGTTTGTATGGGAATCAGACTTTCAGCAAGCTAACACCACAGAGCAAAGCAGAACAGTGACCTGCCAGTTGGCAACGAAGACAGAAAATAAGGAGAGAAGAGAGAAAGAGGCCAAGAAGAAGAAAGAGACAAAAGGTGAGGAACACCGAAATCCCTCCTCCGAAGCTGAGGTGCATTATGACCCCATTCTCCATCACCTCAGCCACCTTCCTCAATAAAAACAAGCAGCAGGGATAACTCTCTGCGGGTCATACCTGCATGACAATGAGGTGGTGGTATTCCAAAATAAGATGCTTTTGAGCACATATATTTTCAGCCCCGTAAGAGGCTGGAACGTTGTTCTGCCAAACTTGTTCTGTTGTTTTCTGAAAAGAAGTTAATAATAAACTCTAAAAAACATAAAATAAAATAAACTGGCTGCTCTAGATTAGGCAGAGTTGGTTTTCCCCCTGTAATGCTGAGTACACTCACACATTCATCCTTCAGTATTAATCCCCATTGTTCAAAAAAAATGCTGCTTTTCTTCTTTAAAAAAGAGCTGGCACAGGGCAGGTTTATTTTGTCATCAAGTTGCTCAGCTCAGCGTAGAAGCACAAAAAAGGGCCTTGCTGTACATGAGGCTGTGGTGTGATTTATAGTGGAGCTGGCCACAGGCTGACATATACGAAGATACGCTATACTTCCTCCATTAGTAAATTATAGTTCTGACAAAGCAGCATTAACTGAAATATGCTGAGTGGTAGCTTATAAAATAACACAAAACAAAGTACACAGTTTGCCAACTCCTGAGCACGGCAGACGCAGGCTAGCTACGGAAAGTAACACTAGATTTTGTTAGTTGCTCACACTCAAAGGGTTTCCTCTTTCACCCCCCGCCATCTCCACGCTGCCCTTTTTTATCAAGCCATGTTGTAAACCAAATATGATTATGAAGATATTACTGCTAATATCTACAACATTGCTGGAAATTCCCACTATAGTGGGCTACAGTGTTTTGGGATGACTTCTACTAACTTCACAGGCTGTTTGCATGGCAAATATAAGCTCTCTGCAATAAAATCCTCACAGGTTACTCAGTAATGACCCATATGAATCCAGGCTTGTTATATTTCTCCTTTCTGACATGGGATTTCTCACTCTGCCCGTGAATTCCACTGAGGACTCTGGAGTTCCAATAAAACCCTGTTTGCTTTCTTTGCAATAAATGTTCCCTTCTGTGGGGATTAACAGTATTTACAGAAGAAAAGTAAAATTGAATTCTTCCAGTGCTCAGGCCAGACAAACTATGTGTCTTAGACTGATGCACAAATGATTCATTTGAATTGTCCTTGTATGAGACCTGGAAACTGCTATGAAGACCACATCCAGGTTGCAGACGACAAAGCATCTGTTCACCAGGATGGGCACATCAAACAGTAATTATTAAATAATGATAAAGGAGAAGGGAAAGAGGGGGAAGGGGACTGCACATGGAGAGAGTCAACAGTTCTGCATCCTGCAGCTCTTGGCAATGCAAATTCAGCCCTCTGCTCACGTGAAGATAATCCTTCAGTGCATCCTCAGCGCTCGGGTGACAGCCACGCCAGCGTTGCCAGAAGGTCATTTGGGGGACTGATTTGCCAGTGAGTGGAGCAAGCAATCATGGAGAAGGAAAGCAGTTTGGGGTTATGTTCGTAGATGCACTAAGCTCTTTTTCATTTGTTTACTTTCCCACATGCACTATGAGCCTTCAAATCTCAGCTGAATGCTAATTCTGATACTAAAAAACTAAAACAAATTGCACTTACATAACTGCTCATCCAAGCACAGTGTCTCTGGGCACTTCACAATAGTAAAGTTAAACGAAGCATTCAATACACACTTATTAAAATAAAGTATCCACTAGAGAAACCTGATGGGCTTGCAGAACCCTGCAAAACATTCAGAAAAAAAAATATATATACACTTATAACAAGCAGCAACAGACAGAATTACTATAAAACCAAAAAACGGAACCAAAGTCTCCAGAGAGCTCACAAACCCTGGCAAGACTTGGGCAAAGGTTTAAGAGAGTTCCTTTAAGCGCCAAGAAAAGGTAGCACTGAAAATTCAGGGTCTGCAGAGAGATTTAAGATTCCTAAGAGGTGCTATCAGAATCTCAGGGGAGCTGAAAGACTTGTAGTATGTACCATAGAAACACAAGAACTGTAGAAGTCTTGCTGGAAGTTTCTAGTAAAGAAAAACTAGGCCACAAGATAGGAAGAAATGTATGAAAGTGGTTCATATATACTTGTGTGAGCAAAAAATCTAAGCTGTTTTTTGCATAGCAATTGACATATTTTAATTGGGGACTAGTACGATCAAAAAAATTCCCTCTTGAAACAGATTTGTAAAGTGAAGTTACTTGAATACTGAAATAAATGGCCTGATTTTACAAAATATGGAGCTACTCATCACTGTCTATTGAAGTTCAATAGAGTTGCAAGCACTCAGCATCTTCCAAAGTCAGGATATTCTTAACTAGCTTCCCCCCCGACTTGTTTTTAATGTAACATAACAGAATATTAACCTTCTAAAGGAAAATGAATTATGGATATTTTGGGATTGATGGATGTGAAGACACCCATAAAGAAAACTGATGATCAACATCCCATCTTAGTAAGAAAGTGTTTAAAAATCTTTCAGATAAGAGGCATTGTCCTTTTTCAGTGAGTTAAGAATATCAGATCCTGAACAAAAGTTGAAATATTTCATAGGAAAGTAGATGACAAAGTACCAGGCTGACAGAGACCCTTATTTAGACATGAAGAAAAGGAGAAAAGAAGAGAGCTCTAATATAACCTCTCCATCACTTATTGTAAGACATATAGAAGGGTAATTTACAGCTATAGCTCTTCCACTTAGAAGGCCCATGAGTAAAAACTGATACAGTGCCACTGAAAGCAATTTATACCTGCTAGTGAATCTAACTCAGCACACTCAGATACTAACCAAAGAATAGGACCATGTGGTTCATCTTTACAGAAATCAACGACTAAGGGCTACGGTTTTTCTCTGTCTAAAGAGCAAACTCTTTTTAACATCCTCATGGGGAAAGAAAAGTTTTCGTATTTATGTAATAGAGTTGAACATGTTTTAATTGTGAATATATTTTCAGAGTCAACAGGCAAATGACAGTGCTGACATAGTGCAAAGCCCATCACACAGGGAAATATGACTTTGGCCCTAAGGAGAAGCTGCTGAGTTCCAACTTTGAACCAAGAGGTTTTCAAAAGTGTTTTCCAAAGAGGAGATGAGTATTCTGACGCTGCTGAGAAACAACACCAGATGCAACTTTCAGACATTGTTTTCAGTGGAGGTGCACTTATAGTGTCTCTGTCAGTAAAATGACATTGAAAGAAAGCACAGAGGAATAAAATTTTCTCCATTCCAAGATGAATTTGAAAGAGAAATAAGCATAGTCCTTGCTTAGAATCCTAATAAGAGGCAAGGGGTGGGAAGTAAAAGTCTGCAGAGTATTTCTGGTGATCATATAATAGTTGAGTTGAGTTTGAGTTTACAGGTCATCTAGTCCAACCCCCTGCAATGAGCAGGGCCATCTTCAACTAACTCAGGTTGCTCAGAGTCCCATCCAACCTAACCTTGAATGTTTCCAGGGATGGGGCATCTACCACCTCTCTGGGCAACCCGGACCAGTGTTTCGCCACCCTTATCGTAAGAAATTTCTTCCTTTTATCTAGTCTGAATCTACCCTCTTTTAGTTTAAAACCATTACCCCGTTGCCTATCACAACAGGCCCCTCTAAAAGATCTGTTCCCATCTTTTTTTTTTAAGCCTCCTTTAAGTACTGAAGGTCTCATGGGAGCCTTCTCTTCTCCAGGTTGAACAACCCCAGCTCTCTCAGCCTGTCCTCATAGGAGAGGGGCTCCAGCCCTCTGATCATTTTTGTGGCATCCTCTGGACCTGGAATAACAGGTCCATGTCCTTCTTATGTTGGGGGCTCCAGAGCTGGACGCAGTACTCCAGGTGGGGTCTCACCAGAGCAGAGGGGCAGAGTCACCTCCCTTGACCTGCTGGCCACACTTCCAATGATGCAGCTCAGAATACGGTTGATACTCGAGTGTAACACCCAAGAGTGTTTTTCCTTTTTGAATTTCTTCAGGACTCCTTGTTCTTTGAGTTACCCCGCCACTCACTGACCCAAGAGAGATTAAAGGTTCAGTTGCATAACATTTAGTCAATATACATAAGCTCACAGAAATATCCCCTAGAAAAATCAATGTGCAAATTCAAGTAGGCCATTCTAATCAATGGGAATAAAGGTTGCACAAGGTTGCCAATTATTTTGACCAAGCCTGTGAAACCAGTAAGAAATAAACAATAGCATAAGAAAGACCTTAAGATCTAAGTTGTCTTCCTCCTACATACAGGCAACATAGCTCAGTTGTCATGGGTTATATTTAGCTAAATTAATGCTTTCTCAGCTTGATAGCTTCTTTTATCTTTTTGGAATATTTATAGGCAAGTGAAGTCACTTGCTGCCTATAGGATAGAACGTACTGAAAACTTCAACCAAACAGCCTTCTACCCTTCTTGACCAGCTTCATTCCAATAACACCGTGTAATTAATAATGCTACATAGTGCTGTGAAATGCTTGATATTTGTAACCTTTGTTAAGATACAACAATGTTTACAACCAGCCTCCAAAAAAAAGTCAGAAATACACACTACTTTCCAGAAAGCTGATAAAATTTTTTGTTCTGATTTTCTGGCCAGCTGGAAAGTTTGATCACCAAAACTTTCCAGTGAGTTAGACTAAAAAAGGATACCATATCAGTCATACCTGTTACCATTTTCTGATGTGCACAATAAAGATCTAATTTTTATTTTATAATTAATCATCCCCTCCCTCTCTCAGAGTATGGCAACTGCACTTTTAACATGAAATGTCCATTTCAATAAGACCACCTTTTTTCAAATAAACACTTAGACCTTTCAAACAATTCTATTAACATTAACTTAAGCCCAAAGAGCTTCATTAATGTATTAGTGACATCACTGTATAGATGGGTAAAGTAACTATAAAAGTAACTATAAAACAGTTTAATGACTTGTCTGAGACTGCACGGTAAACATTTGATTAAGGTGAAAAAAAGATGATTCAAAGAGAGCAAACCATTCATGGTTTTGTTTTGTTTTTTTTTATATTTTATAAAGCTGTTCACAGCCAGGAAAGCAGTTACTTAGTGGTCCTCAAAGGTTGATGCCACGAAGGATGCCCATCTCTATTCCTGAACAGTGAAAACTACCAGCAGCAGAGAGCAAAAAGGCACTGCAACCAGGAAAAGGAAAAGAAAAAAATAAAGGAAGAATTAGGTCTATAGAGCTCATTTCTCTTCAGTTCACAAGGCAAATCTGTTGGCCTCAAAAGCACGCTCACTGAATTGCAGCATTGAATGTATTTCTCATGGTGTGACTCCACAGCTGCAAAATCCCAGCTGCAATTAGACAACTGTAGGGCTGGATGTTTTATCATTTTTATACATGCAGGCACTCCAGCGGTGGCTGTGGCAGGCTGCAGCTGGCCTGCCATCAGCCCCCAGCTGCTCTCTACCAGAAAGGCAGTAACTGCAATTGCCTGTAAACATTAGTAAAACGCAAATTTTGCGGGTGTTGAAACAGGTTGAAATTGCTTAGCGCTGTTTCAGTTTAGCACTTCCCAGCTCTATCAGGTGGAATGTAACTTACTTCGAAGAAATCACAGAACATGGTGTTATACCATCAGACAGCAAGAGGCGATTAGATGACTTCCTAAGCATTAAGTCTTCAAACAGCCAAAGACTTGCCAAATTTCAAAGTAGAAGCATTTTAGAGATAACATAAAACCTTCACGATTCCAGTTGTGAGCTGTTCTTCAATGATTAAAGATTAGGATAGTGCCTTTTCCTCATGTTTATCTGTGAGGAGGATTCTCGTGTTTTCTGTAGCACATGGCGCTGGTTGCTGTCCACAAGAAATACTTCATTGGATGGTCCACAGATGCTAAAGATGAATTAACAGCCTGGTGGTTTACATCCAAAACCATAAATTCATGGCTTCCTATACAATAAAGCTACACCCTACATTCTCCATACTGGTGAATGCTTCTGAATACATCTTCTGGAGGGTACAAACACAGCTCTCCTTTAGCTGCTATAAGATAATATCAGAAGACACTGACAAAGTTGGAAGGACTTAGTACTTAACGTACATTCAAGTAATCACATATTTGATAGTTTTCCTTCACCTGTGGCATGTAGCTATCCCATCTGCCCCTTCTTTGATCCCCCAGTCAAGCCCATCAGATGTTTAGATGCATTCACATCAGTAATAGGATCCATGAACTCACAGTGAGTACCACTGAATGTATACGAATGAACAACTTCCAATTACTTATCTCTCATGCTCAGTCCCATCAGCTGCAAATTCTCTCTTGACCAACAAGTTCAGGAGTTGCACAGAAAAGCAAAAAATATTTTAAAGAGTATAGAAATAGTCCACTGTAGAAAAGAACAAGATATTGAGACAAAATGGATCTCATTATCAACAGAGAACCAACACAGCATATATCCCCACTGCAGTGTTTCCTTTTGAGCTTCCAATGCTGCTCAGGAATTTCACATTTCATTCTTATGTAGAGAAGACCATCTCTCCACAACCTCAAGAATTAAGCAAGCCTTAAAAGAAGTCAAAAGCTGTCACAGCATCAAAGACAAGACCAAAAAAAGGTCTACCAACCATCCTTCAATTTGTTAAAAGCATAAAGCTCCATTAGAAGATCAGCCTGCTCTGCTAGAAACTGTTGTCCAGGTAACTTAAAGACAGTAAACAGGCCAAGAAGCATTTTGTGAATAAAGGTAAGAAGTATGTGAGGAGATGAAGGTTCCCTTTCTGCCTCTTGTATGTCTCTTGCTTTACCTGTCTATTAGTAAAGCACCAAGGAAGAGTTCCACTTGGAAAGAATTTTAATGTTACCACACACTGTTGGCACACCAGTTACAAGATGTATTGCCTCCTGCTGCAACAGTTGGAGAAACAATGCCAACCCATTATGAGCAGACTGTTTATCATTGACACCACAGAGTTGCTGGAATGGGAGGATTTGGGCCCAGCGCTGCCAAAATAGATGCTTGGCCTGGCAATGAGAAGAGAATAGGATGCCACAGGGCTGTGCTAACTTATGCTACTGGCTCTACCCTTTGGGTAGAGCTCAGTATCTTGAATTGGCAGAAGGATGATAGAGTTTGGCCCCACTCTCCACAGGCAGCCTTTCAGTCTATCGCAAAGAACAACCAATATAGATAATGAAAAAAAATAGGTGATTTTTTTCCCCACCCATGCTAGGGTGATCCTCTGATACACAGTTTAAATGTTCTCTTTGCAGGAGGTAGAGTACAAGCAGAAATTAACTGACCTACAAATGGAACAGGATGAGTCAGTAGTCAGTGACTGATTTGCTGTCACCATTTATTCCAAGATCCCCGTTTACTCTAATAAAGCCTCATGCTATTGCCTTACTCCAGAGGACGATCACTCACCAGGTCTTATTCATCTAAAAGGGTCAGTAAGATACATGTGCAAAGCCACTCAGCCTCACAGACAGCAACAGTTTTGGACTTCCATGGTATTCCTTCACAGCTACTTGTGTTCATTCTATGGGGTCCTCCAGGGATCATTTGTCATGGTCCATAGCAAGTTGCCTAACAGTTTCTCATGTAATTCAGTGACAGGTTACATCATTGTTTCAGCTGGAATGCCCCAGGGGGTCTCCTCTTTCTTATTCTTCCTTTTGCCAGCTTCCACTCACATCTACTATCTCAGCAGGGATGTTATCTAAAGCAATGACAGTGCTTTGGAGCAGGTTCCAAGGCAAATTAGGTTGCATCCATCACAAATTCTGCTATAAACTGTACTTGTATCTCACAAAAAATTCTCTAGAATAGAAAACTTCTAAAGACAGTGAAGGCTCAACGCGGATCCCAGTGATTATTATTGACATGATCTCTCCCTTAAGAAGCAAAAAGAATCTTGCTGGAGTAGCACTTTGGGAGATGCCACTTGAACAAAGTAGCATGGGGAATCAATTCAGTCAAATCATATTTCTTACAGGTTGGTAAATCCTCCTGAAGCAGAGAAAGTGTGAAGAATAAAGCTTAGGACAGACGTGGGCATATTTTTTATTTCCGTTTGTGTAAAATAATTTGAGACAGTTGAAGGAAAAAAACACTTCCCTGGGTAACCTGACTCAGTGAGCTGAGTTGAAGTTAATTCCAAAATATGCTTCCCATCATTGCAAAGGGACATTTGAGTCAACTATATTCTCAAAGTATTATTTACATTCACTTTGCAGGATTTCATCAAATGCAAAGCGACTACACTGATTGAATGGACACAGCCCCTTAATCGCATTCAGAGAAGAGAGCTGCTTGAATTTTATTTATTTACTTACTGATTTATTTTTATTATTTAGCTCTCTGCTTGCAACTGCAAATATGCCTTCACTGCTCCATTAACCTGATCGCTTATCTATGTTTCAAACTCAGCCCAGAATGGCCACACAGGAAATAACTATGCGATATTTGGAGAAACCGCGCCTTACATTTATGGCTGAGATTGTGGGTTACATTTTTAATGAATACCTATCCAGGTTTGCTGGATGGTAAATATATATTCTGTAAGAGAGCACGCGTGTACATATACACATCCTAGCAAGAGTTGCAATGGCAGGGAAGCATCAGGACACATCTTCCCTTTGCTGTTCCCAAAGGAAATGGAGTTTCCTTGCCATCACAACCCTACACAGACAGCGTTTGGTACTTGTTGGGAAAGAGGCAAATTGCACTTTCTGCCATCAGACGTTTTAGCCAGATGTTTCTGTGCCAGATTCTGATTGGCTGACAGATTAAGTTGACAGTTTTTAAGACAGGAGGATAAATAAGAAAACAGGAACAATTTACACATCACAGTTGGGTTATGCTTCCAGTTATACTGTCAGACTGCAAAGTGGCTTCACTTATTCCAGCAGAGCAACTGTGAATCTACAGTGGGATGTAGGAAACACAATCCAGCCATAAGCCAAGGTCCCTACGTTTACCAATGTGCACATCAAGCTAAAGGCTGTAGAAATGCTTCATACAATGCTACTCAGAAGGCCATCTAGACATCTACTTAGCATTTCCTGAAACAGAGGAAACAAGAAAATTAATCAAATTGCTGGTTGCTTATTTTGCATGATTAGCCAGCAGAATACACATTTTCAGGACATTCATAGGCTCAAATTCTCATGCCAAAAATATCACTGTTAACATTCCATGCATTATTCCACATATTTAAAAAAAAAAAGAAAGAAGTAATTTCTATTCATAACAGGAACTTATGAAAATTCTCAGAACGAAGTCATAATGGTTTTTATTCCTTCTGTTCCTGGGCCTAAGATTACCTCAGCAAACAGATAAAAAAAAAAAAGTCTTTCCTTACCACCACTATTATAATAGCATGATCAAAACTCAGTATTGCCATTTGATGACACCTACTGAATTTGATGATGACAAGTGTAAGGTTTATATATATATCTTTTCTTTCATAACATGCAATGTAGTAGAAGTTAAAAGGAAGGTAGAAAAGCATAGTAAAGAATTGACAGGTATCACATGGCAATCCTGGTCCAACAGGACAAAACAGAATCACAGAATAAATCTTTGTTACACTTCAAAGTTGCAGTGGTGAAATGGATTACAATTGGTGAAAAACATTCCTCAAAAAAGAAAAAAAGAGGAAAAAAGACAACCCTTATCTTTAGTAGGTTGATCCATCAATGACCTTCATACACCCGGATGAAACACAGATATGCCACAGATCATTCTAAGTATATTAGATGATCTTCCTCTAAAATGTATCCACTAGCAAGCCTGTGGCAGAGTACACACACAAAAAATAATTCCAGAAATTATATATGAATACTTCTTTTCTCCTCCCTACTGGACATCTATCTTTTTCACCTCCAGGTATGACAGTGTACAAAACAACTCCCTTCCCAAATTCCTACTGGAAGCAATAGGAACATTACATTACAGTCAGCTCCACACAGACAAATGTTTTATTCATATCACAGAACTGAAAAAACACATACAAGTTAATTTTATCTAAATAAAAAACACAATGTGGCTTTTAAATGATTTCAAGTCCTTTTCCTACCCTGCTGAGGTACACATCACCTATTTGGGATAAGTGGCATCAAATGCAGATACTGAGTGCGAAACCCCAGAGATGTTTACACAGTAAGTCATGGAATCCAGAGGCCCTTCCCTGAATCCTGCAGATAAATGCATTATTACTAACATGGTTTTTAAAGCAAGTGATCAAACCCGATCCCACCTCACTTAGCCAAACGAGTTTCAAGAAGGAGAAACAAAGAAATCTGCTGCTATTTTCAAGGTTGATTGTTGCTCTTCTCTTCTAATTCTTCCCCCCACTTCCTGTTTTGCACAATATGTCATTGATACTGTAATCCCTGAATTTTTAGCCAGAAAATTTACAAGCACGGCTTGTTATTTCTTGGTGGTGACGGGAAATTGTCATAGAAATGAAAGCTATGGTTTGGAAGATATAAACCCAGGAATCTTTTTAATGGCATTTGAGTTTGCTCCAGATCTGAGGAGAGTTTAAGCTCCACTAAAGATTTCTGAATGCTAATAATGAGACCATTTAACACTTGCTATTATTTAATATAAAACAGTTCTACATAAGTAATAGAGAATAATATTGTAATAGCACAGGCTAACAGGGAGCAAAGGATACTTAAGGAATGTAATATTGCACATTTCATTGAATAGGAAAGGAAGAATTATTTTACAAATGCAGGAGAACTGCTAGGTCAGAGTTTCCTCAGAGGGCATGGACAGAGTCCACAACTGTGACACAACTGTGTCCACAGGTCAATATTGGGGTATAGTGACAGAGCAACAGTGAGGGAGGACAGAAAGAGAAACAAGACGTATTGGCTGGTCAGAATATGGTATGCTGAAGATAACTAACACTAAGAACACACCTTTTCAGTCAGCACTACATCTCCTAAAACTCATAATATCCTAAATAACTCCTAGGATCTTGGATACCAAATCTATATAATGATCTACCTGAGAACAACTAAAGAAACTTACAAACTTTTCTATCTGCTGTGTCAAAACTGGCTTCTATAAATTACAGTATTTTGTGATGTCCTTCTTTGAAACCATCTGACAAAATCACCTGTTTTCAGTCTCTCTACTAACAGGAAACAACAGTAAACAGAGCTCTGAGTGGTCCCCACCAATAATGACACAGGGCAATTTGGAACTTCCATGGTCCTTGGTCCACATCATGCTAAACAGGAACTTCATACAATCCCAATGAATTACTAAACCAAAAATAAATAAAAAAGAACAGTAGGAGAGAAGCAGACAGAAAACAGTAGCAGAATTGCATGGGGAGAGAAAGACATGCACAGAGAAAGAAATGGCAAAAGTGAAAGACAAAGAGACACAGATTGTGAACTGAAAAAAAATTAGGATCTAACTCCCTATGGGGGTAAAGCAAGGAAAAAACCACTGTATCTTGAGATACAAAAACCAACCAAATTATTTACATTTCTATTCACATAACTGAAAAGGTATAAAGCATAAGAAAAAACCCCAACTTGGTCCTCAGGGGATTTCTCAGTGTTGTTTTGTTTACAGAGAGACCCAGAACTTTGCTTACAGCATCTTCCATGAGCCCTACTGCCGAGAATTACAAATGAAGAATCATTCATTCACTGGAAAATATGCTAATATCAGTTTCCTATGGCTAAGAAGCTGCTGCAGTGTGGTGGTTCTGGCTGAAAGTTCATGGTGCAAATCCAGGTAGCACTGGGTGAACATCTGATTGCAGTCCTGGAAAAAATGCCAAAGTCTTGCTCACATAAAAACCCAGAAAAATGAGAAAAACAGTACTCTCTCATCATTTGACAGTGGTGGTTTTTTCCCTTGTCAAAGTGACACAAATACTGAAAGAATCTCATTTTTAGTACACTCCTTGTTACCAAAAATCTAACAATTTATGGACTACAATTATAAACCAGATACTGAAACATAAAGGAACTGAAGACAACACTGTTCCCAAATGCAGGGCTAACAACACAACGTTATCAGTGCCAAAAAACCAATTACAGCCTACAAGATCTTAAATCCAGAAAAAAAGTGAAAATCAAAGACGAAGATAAAGGCAGTGCTTCAGTATCCAGCCTGAGATGCCAACCCATCATTTGTGACTGCTCCACCAGGTTACAAGACACTGGTGTCATTTATCTATTACTGAATTGCAGTTAAAATACTCAAATATGATAAAGTGATACCTCCACATCATGATGGAAAATAAGAAAGGAGCACGGTTATCAACTGAAACTAACACTCCAAGGGAGGGAATAGCACAAGTGTTTGACACATCATCAGGGATTACTGCCCTATTTAACAAGATTTCTCTGGCTATAGGTAACAACCACAAACAGCAATAGCTGGTAGCCTGAACTATAAATTCTGAAGACCAAAGCAGGTACCACACAGCCATCCTGCACATCCTTTCTTCTGGACAGAATATATGGGGGCTCAAACCTTGGATCCTTTTCTGAGTCTAGAGAGAATTCAACAGCCAGAACAGAAAGACACAACAGATGCCGTAACTGGAGTAAACATTAACCTTTATAATATCTGAAGAGACATTTTCCTGTCAGGGCTGCTTTAGATTTTATTTAATCTTTTTTAAAACCCATTTTATCTTAAGCATGCACAGTAAAAACAGAATACAATGCTAGTGTGCTAGCATTTATTGGAGTAAGAAAGCTAAAGGAGCATGGAGAGATGCATGGAGGGTGTAGAGATGCTTTATTTCACTCCACTGACTGATTCTCATGACTTCTTGTATTAAATCTGAAACTGGAATTTAGAATTTCTCCCTGCTTTGCTTGTTCATCTTTTCTCCCAGCTTGACTTTTCTTTTTTAGCCTTACCCTTAGGATTTCTTACCCCTAGCTCTGTCATTCCAAGCACTTCTTTTCTCTGTACTCAGCCGGGTCTCCCTCACTGTGACTTCAGCTGTAGGCGTTAGCAAAATTGCCTGCTTTGATTAGAAATGTGTGAGTGGAAGGCAGATAATAGCCTGGTTCTCTACACCTGATCTCCCAGTGAGGGGTCATTGATAGGGGTCAACAGCTGAAATAAGTGTCTCATCACATGAAGAGTTTGTGAAGGAAAAGCTGCACTGTCAAATAAAGTGGAGCACAGCAGCACTGGGAGTTGGAGGGGGCTGAGTTATCTATATATTTAGGTTGGCTTGTGTTTAGCAAATTTTGTTCTGGGCACGAGCTTCCAGATCAACAGCCATGGAACCTGAAGTCCTGTATTTAACTACAGAACAGATGCACCTGAGGAGTCCGTCCTCCTGGAAATGAGTTTGTTAGAGGGGCTAAAGAAGTTGTAGCCATATGAAATGCTGCAGTAGGAGCGTAGAGGCAGTGGGATTTTTTTAAGCCAGTTCACTGATGGGCTCTGACTAAATTATCTCCAGGGTAATCCATTTGTTGATTGACACTTGTAACATGAACATCACCCCAGATCATTTGACACTGGCCACCGGTGAATCATCAAGTTAAAGCCTTTACTTTAAATGCTACTGTTATGAATGAAATGTCAAGTAGTGACATTTGATATTCCGCACCAATTACTACTGTGCATGTGGGCACATAAACACCACTTAAGCAGAGTCAGAATCAGGCTTTTAGGAGTTCAGGGATCAAAAGAGACAGACTACTTGTCTTGTCTAGGTTTATAGACTACATAGCTATTGAGGGTCCATTAATCAAGTAGGGGAGAAAAACAGCCATTAAGGCTGATGGAAAAAAAACAGATGGACTATAGGAGGTTGAAATGGACAGGTGCCTACGTTATGCCACACATCCCTTGCTCCTCTTCAACATGGTGCGTGCATCAATCTGAAATTAATTTTAAAAAAATAAAGAGGAACTGGTGGGTTTAAAGATGACAGAGAGAAGAAATCTGAGACCAAAAGCCAACAAACTTTCCAACAGTGGAAGGCACAGAATTGAGAAAGCCCCATTACTGCCCCATTACTGCTTGATCAACAATAGTCGGAAGTATCCTACAGAGAATATTCCTGTATCTGGTATGTTGAGAACCAAGGCTCTGTTCCTTCCCTCAAAAGTATTCTCTATCCCTTACATTTATAACAGCAACTGTACCATGCACCTACTATATTTGCCTGTCTTTCCTATGCCCCTCATATATATATAGGAAAGTATAGATCATGACTTTCCCTCCACTGCATTTCAAACTCAAACTACCCAAGAAACAAGTGAATAGAAGGAAGAAGGAAAGTCTGGGGATCTACCAGGCAACAGAACCTTGCTTTCAATCCAAAACTTCATGCTCAACAGCTTTCCTTTAGAAAAAGCTTAGCTGTTCATCACTGAGAACCTGGGGAGTTTTGAAACCTTTTGACTGAACAACTTTTGAGACAACTTTTGTTCAAGATAAGGTTCATTCTTGATATAGATGTAAAACCACAGTACCTCAGATGTCTAAACAAAAATTGACTTTAAAATTCTGAATTCAAAACTCAGAGGTTATTAATTCCAACATGAAAATGTACTTTCCAGCTTTCTTATATTCTCTTTTGAACACACCATTGACTTTACCTATAGCATCCCCCAGCCTTTTGTGTACCTACTACTTTTTTTCAGTGAGAGCATGTTCAGAGGAAGCCAGCATGATGGATAACAGAAGTCCTTTGACATACTGTGTCATTTGTCACATAACAGCCTCAATCCTGCTAAGAGGGCCTTCTCTATATGTCACTGTCAGCTCCTGTGCCACCCCAATGCATCAAAAAGAAAAGTTTGAATACGAAACACCGTAATTCCTAAGTCACAGCTCATTGCAGCTTTCCAGACATGAAGAACCATTCTGTCTATCTGCCAGCTTGTTTGTTTAATTTTCACCCCATCTCACTTACATGTGAAATTAAGTCTTCAGTGTAGAAGAAAACCAGAAAAAAGTCAAAGGTCTAACAGAGAGAAGGAAGATAAAAATCTCTAATTCCATCAGGAATCCAATGTGACATTTTGAAGTGGAAAAAGAAAAGGCAGCCTACGAGCACAAGGTATTAAGAGAATTACTAAGGTCCCATCTCCTTCCTAGTCTGGAAAAGAGGCTCCCTAATGGGCAGATGTGAAGCAAGCCAACTTAAAGTAATGCAGATAAGCTCCTGAACTTGGCTGCCTAATGGAGACATATCTCATCTCTTCAACCCCTTCAAGCATACAAAATGGAGCGAAGGCCTCTTGAGATTATCCAGCAGGTTCTGCTTTGGGCAACCTAAAGTAATCAGAAATCTCTCGCTAATGCAAAATTTCAGCAAGTGAGTTCCCAGGTGACACCTCAAAATACAAACAGGAGGAGACAGGAGCCACTGCTTGGACCTCTGTTACTCTAACACAAATCCACACGTCTCTGTGCTGTCTCCTGAGTGTTAGCAGAGATGGCCATCAAACCACGATTCATCCAGGCTATTTTGCCGTTAGCCTGCAGGAGTGTAGCCTGACCACGGTTCTGGCTCACATTAATTGATTGTATTACAATGTTTGGGCTGCCTGAGCACAAGCAGAAGCAGCCTGTTGCACCTCTTTCTTTGCTTACTGCATCCCGAATTACCTTCCCCCCTCCAGTGTGAAATGGCCAAGGCCATGACTCTCCACCCACACTTCTAGTCTCCCAAACATTCATATGCAACAGGGTTAGACCCCCTTTCTCAGCTTGCTCTGTCAAACCTCATCATGCCCCGCTCAGAACCCAGTCTCTGTAGAGCACCCCCAGCACTACGTGGGCATCCATGACTCCCCAGAGGAGTCACTGGCTCTTTTTAGTCAAAGTGTCCTTGAAGCACCCATGGTTGAGCACAGCTTCTGCATCTAACCAGGCAAATTGTTCTACCACGCACCCTGTTTGTCTATGAATCACCATATAGAAAGTCAAAATTATAACCTTCCTTTCATGTTCTTTTAGCTTTTACAAAGCTTCCCACCAGCATTCCTGGCTCAAACTTTTATGAGCCATTTCATAGATCCATCTTGTACTTGTTAGTATTTCCCAGGTTACACAAACTTCCATATTTCCTTGACTGATTTGCAGACTCCCCCAGTGTGAGCAGTGGTAAATTCCAAGAATTGAGATGCCAGTTTGGATCACAATAAGTGATTTAAAAAATACCGTTTGCCGCTTCATTAGGTCACTGCATATTTCCATTTCATAAAAATACAATTTTTATTCAAAAGAATCACATGCAAATTACAGTTTGAAAATTAACCAATAAACCTTTACGATGCTAACCCTTAATAGGATTATTAACATGAAGGAACTTAAAAAATAATTTAGGAGAAAAATTCATATTTCTGTGGCATTCACACTGGTACTGGCCTTTCTTGCTGTCTACTCTTAGAGGAGAATCACAGAAAGTATATTAAACAATCTTCTTTACAAGTGTTATTTCCATAAGTCAGCTGACTCAAAGATTCTCAATTTTGGTGCAAATTTCAGTGTACTCAGGGTCTTTGAGCAGCAGCCTCACATCAGCCCAAATAGTCTTACAGTCCCAAGCAACTGGACCTCTTATTCTTCTCAATTATTTTGCAGCAAATGCTCTATGTAGAGATATTAAAGATGTGACAGAATAGACGCTGGTGACCCTCCAGGAATCCAGTGGGCCAAGACAGACTTCACAGGCCTTCATACCCCTATAAGTATTTCTTTCCCTGAAGCTGTCAGGATGGAGCTCTGAATTAATAATATCGTTTCTGCTTTCCTTTGTGTTTCAGAGTTTGGCATAAAGACAGACTTGTTTATGTGTATGAAGGGAAACTAAGAAGCAAAAGAACAATAAATTCAGCTAGGGGCAAGCCTTGGTCATTATTTGGACCACTAGGCAATGGGGTTGAATTACGGCTTGCCGTGACAGTACCCTAAATAACTGTTAGCTGGAAATATTAGCTTACATTACAGAAACAATTACAAGAGTTAGCCATTTGGAAAAGGAAAACATGTTGCTGAAGAACTGCTGTTCAGCCACCACAGTTCACATTCAGATTAGAATAGAGATTTCAAGAGGAAAAAAAGATAAATCGATCCAAGTTTACATCCAAGTAAGGCAACATGTTTCCAGGATAGCATGCAACATGTTTCCAGGATAGCATGCAACAAAACATATGCATGTTTGTGTGCCTAATTTGCACAAATCCATTCCCGCAGGATGAACATAATAATCGAAAATGGGAGCACAAATGGCCACATAAATGCCTAAACCCCAACTTGAGTAATTGCGCATGCAAACACATATGTATTTTTCAAGCACAACTGCATCCTTTCAATCCAGACAATCTGGATCAAAATGGCTTCTATTACCATGATTATATATGCATTTACATGCATAGAATACATTATCCTTTGGACCACAGAGGTTTTGGCAAACCTCAAAGCTCGTTATTTAGGCTCACCTCAGGTTTAAGCAAAAATTAGCAATGACAGAATCATACACGCACCCCCAGCTAGTTCGTGGAGAATTTGTGCTTGCTAGATATACACTCTTCAGGGACCAACCATCCCATTTGAGACTGTGCAAGAAAAATTACGGTTACAGAGCTACCACATGTGTTTCTCAAAGATTAATAAAATGCCTAGGGAAAAAACACAAAACAAAAGGGGTTTGATTGCACCTAAGCGATTTCTTTCTAAATCACTCTGTAGTTTGCAACATCTGCCGCAGACCTAGTTGCCACAAATTCTGACCAATGGCTTAAAACCAGCAAGTCCCAGCTGTGCTCAGAGGCAATGAGTTCAGAGGTTACAAAAGAGCTACTTTCCACCAGTCCAAAGGTGGTACGGTAAGAAACGCCTGAAAGTAAAGTAGGTATTTTGTTATGGAACTTAGAGACCCTTTGGGACAAAAGATATAACAAATAAATTGCTGTTGTCAGTGCACACAATCAGAACAGATACACACCAGTTAGAAAAAGGAGAGGTATGAATACTGGCAAAGCCAGTTCATTCTAAATAGCAGCCCTGAGCTGGGCTTTTGTTTAGGTAAGAAACTCTTTAATGGAAAGATATACTTGATTTGGATTACTTCTGCTGTTTACAGCAACAGAGAATTTTTCTCAATATTCTCCTTTTTATTTACATTCCCAGCTGTATTAGTGTTACGGGTCTGAAAGCTCAAAGCCATTGATATGGACATTATTTGAGTTTGAACAGACCCTGTGCTAGATGGGATTACGCAGTTCAAATCTCTCTAAAGATAGATAGGGAAGTTACACAGTTCAAGGGTGCCCTCACCTGCATGTCAGGGAAAGAGACAGAAATTATTGACTTTAAACATGTAGCTCTTCTCCACTTGAAAACCAGCATGTGCCCAAGACCAGACAAGGTATTCCCCAAACATGAAGTTATTCCAAAGGAAACTCTCTTTATGTAACATGAATGTTCTGGAGGGGGAAACCCAACTGTTCTACCACTGCCTTCACTCTTGGGATTTCCCTGTTCAACTTTTATGTGTGTTTATAGTGAGACACTAGGCAGATAAACCAGCAGCAGGTTTGGCTTTCCCATGCAGAGCATTCAACCCACAAAGTGTCAGCTGCCTTTCCAGAGATCTCAACCTAACCCTAAAGATCTTATTCCTGTCATCGAAAAATATCCAAGTAAAATGTAGCTTAGTCTTAATCTCCCAAAGCTCCTTCTACTTCGCTCTGAGACCTCATGTTACTCCTCTGCTGTTACAGATATAATCCAGATCTGCTTTACCTAACATTTAATCCACCTAAGAACAGAATTCACTGTGGTATGAAAGATTTCTATGATATAGACCAAAATCTGTTAGAGACTTCGATGAGACCACCAATTTTTTTCATGTTACTGGAGCAAGGATTAAAAACCATCGTAGTGCTCTGTACAAGTGACTGATTAGTGCAATAAACTACATTGCTATGTAAGCCTCTTCCCCTGCTTCTTCTCATTTCTAAATGGTATTAAAATAGTTTATGAGTGTTCAGCTGCTCTGCATTTTACATCCTCTTATGTGCCATAACCATTATGGGAAAGACAGAAAAATCATCACTTTTTAAATCTTTGCCTTTTGTTTTTATGTTAATGACCTTTTGTTAGCTAACAGACAATGAATACAGGAAACGTTCCTCAAGAAATAAGTTTTCATTAATGTTACTGCTGGTAGAAAACACAACGGACCAGAGCTAGAACTGGGAGCCAAATTTCTGCTTAGCACAGTGCTCCGTGTAAGCAAGTGTCTCTTGGGAGATCTGGAACTTCCTCCTGCAAAAGCTGAGATTGTCAGGAAGAGCCTTATTTGGTACACTAGAGTCATTTTATAGGACACATCTTGAGAAATTCAACAAGCCAGTTCTAAAAGGCCATGGTAAAGTTGCTCAGCTCTACACAATTCTGAAAGTAGCGTAATTCCTATAGAATATTACAGCATGAATTGTCACTATTCCCATGCAGTAAAATATCATCGCAGCTACCCGAGAGTCCCTATCCAGGTTACAATACCATTGAGCTGGGGTGTGTGCAACTACTAACCTTATTTTTCCCTTCCTCAACTCAAATCTGGGCTATTTAACTTCAAAAACTCTTCAGTTTTTCTATCCCTTCAAGATTCAGAGCTGCTTTGCAGCACTAAAACTGCGTTGCACTTTCCGCTCCCCGCCAACTCCCAGCAGTGCTGCCTGTTTGGTTGCAGAAGAGGTTTTGATTTTTTACTCTCTGTCATTTCAACATTGACTCAATTTTCTGATTTTCATTTTCTTGTTGCTTCTGTGGGACATTCAGCTAGATTTCGAAATTTGGGCGGCAATTTACTGAAATCACTGGAGTGAGATTTGCCCACATAATTACCCCAATTGCGTGTGCAATCATATGAACCATGTGCGCAGGTGAACAATTCAGCTTCAGCTGGTCCTCTGTAGGTGCATTTTTGCACAAGCAATTTTGAAAACATAAGCTTTCAAATGAAGCTTATTTTTGTGGATAAGCCTCTTCGTCCCATTTCTACAAATATCACTTTCAGTCACCAGTCCACTTCTCCAACCGAAGGCCATTAGTATATCTGCTCCTATCACAGTACTTTGTCAGCTTTTATTGTTATATTTGGATAACTCTCGAAGAGGAGAGAGTGAGAGAGAAATACAGAAATAAATAAAAATGTTAAAAACCAAAGAACAACATTAGAGAAAATACAGAGCTAATCCAAACCAGAAATTTTTAGAGCAAAATCATGGAAAAGCAGCTTTATACTTGCATAACTAAGCTTCAGGATTTTTTTTTTTAATTCGTAGGCTTTAAAATAAGAACTTCTACGCATATTTCACAAAAAAAAAAAAAAAGTGTTTTAATACTTAAAAGGGACTGAATGGTCATATAAAATGTGAAATGTCACTTGGAACTCCAGGGATGTCCAGTTTCAGGGCAAAAGAAATACTGCCTGATTTATTACACAGTGTAATATAAGAAGGTATATTACGAGAGACAATAACCTTCATTCCCAGGCAATTTCAGCTTTCCAGGTAGTGTGGATATTGCAGTAAAGTATTGGACATTGTTCACTGCATCTATAAAAGTGAAGTTTTTACAATTTCATTTTGTGGACTTCTCTTTTCCCATCCTATGAATAACAACTCTAGCTCTGAATCTGTAGCTTCCAATAGGCATTAACTCGGATAAGCAGACCCGATCTTGAGATGGGTGACCAAAACATCCCCTTTACTCATGACATTAGCTCGCCTCCAAAATATTCAATTTTTATATCAGTATTTGATGCCTACTGAAATCAAGTTAGAAGCAAAATCCAAGTTCAGCAGTAAATATACTATTTCTTAATGTAGGTTTACCTATGCAGCCAGGTTTGCAGGTACCTTTAGCAAATTCCAAGGTGGTCTAAAGAGATTTCTAATACGACTCTCCAATTCCTACATTGATAATACTGAGGTATCCTTTACAACACTTAATCAGGTTGTTGTGGACCTCATTGCAGTTTTCCCCATCCCAGGATGTAATTCTAAAGCAGAGCTGTAACTAAAAAACTCACACTCCATGAAGTGCATCGCTGTGGCCAGGGCTGACGAGATGGACCAGGCTGCACGAGAGCCAACAGCCAGGCATCCTTTCCATTCCCACCAATCTTAATGCACAGGCTGTGCCACTAATGCATCAGCTCCTAACAAGGGACCAGCTGCTCCTTGCCTGTCTCTGTACAGAGCCAAGCACAGGCACAATTGTTATGGGAATAATATACCACAAAGGGGATTCAAATAAGCATAATAACAAACAAAAGGGATAATGATACACAATCAAGCTAACAAGAATAATAATATAATTCAATCATCTCATTAACTTTACTAAAAGCTAGCTTTGTACACCAGTCTCCTGGCTCCTGGAAATGTCTTCAAAGGAGTGCACACATCTGATTATGAACTCCCATCGTCAGTCAGGAAAATAGACACGAATGCAGAACAAAATTATTCCTTTCTGAGCCTGTGGAACATCATGTTCATATCTAATATTCATGCTAATTTGAAAATATAAGGTAGTAGCTATCTAAAATGAAATAATTTCCAAGGCTAAAAGCTTAAGCGTTTAGTAGTCCAAGACAGTAATATCACTGAGCCCACATCAAGTGATTTTTGTAGTGAAATTCCCAGGCAACCTCGCATCACCAGCATAAATTTGGTACGAAAGAGCCAAGGGAGGTGCACGCAACTCATGGGGTACATTTACTGTTTCAGAGCTTTTACAGAGACTGCACGTGTTTTTGCAATTGGAAGAGTAATGAAACAAGGGACAATACATTAAATCCATCCAGTTCTTAATACAACCATTAACTAATTAGTTTTCATGACCATTTAGAAGACTGACGGTTCTGTAATATCCATTCTACTGGCAAGCAGGAATATAGTACTTTAATAAGAAACCTGCAAGCAGGACAACTAGGTCCCAGACTTTAGAGTTTAACAAGCCTTACACCCTGTCCATACCAGACTTTCTACTGCTAGATCTGTTTTGTCCTCTAGCAAGACACGCAGACAGTTATGCAGTACTCTGGGCAATTTGTTAAAAACAAGCAGTTTTGTTGGTCTGTTACTAGGCTGGATACTGAGACAAGCAGTTACAATGCAATAGATTAAGTGTACTCTCCTGCTTAAACTCCTGGAAGCACATGGGATATACTGGAAGATAGAAGGAATGGCAGAAAAAGAACCTAGAACCTCAGCTATTCATCTTCCAGGAGAAAAAAAAGCACCAAACAATAAAGCCAACCACTGACACAAGGCTGGTGCTGAGTCCCATAGACAATGTTAGCAGAAGACAAGCTCCTGTTTTAGAGACTCAGCCACACAATAAATTAGGTGAGAGTGTTGGAACAACAGCTGGCTGCTAATTAGTCACAGCCCCCCTCAGCAGGGTATCAACAAAGTGGCAGAGAACATCTCAAGTAAATTAAATTTTAAAAAATCCTACTGCAATCACTCCCCCGACAGACCCTTCCTTCATCTCCCCTCTAGGCTTTTTATTTATTGTAATTACTTTAGTAATAAGATTTGTTTCCTTGTTATTATATATATTACCATGCAGAGCAACAGCAAGAACAACAAAAAATAATAGCTGGGAAGAGTTATGTAGTTTATTTATCTCCTTGGCTGTTATTGGGCCACTGGGTGGAGGGAGAGATGAGGAGGTTGGGGCTTGGGAAAAGCAGTAAATAGAAGAGAAAGCATATTCCTCAGAAGCGGAGACGTATGGGGGCATATTTACGAAGGAGGAAGCACTGACAATGAGTGAATAGAGCTAATAACTCATGGGGCCCAGCAGCTCCGGCGGATAAAGGAAGGAATAAACAACACTGTATCGGAAGCACTGTCAGAAGAGAGAGTCCTGGGGCGCAGCCATCTGCAGAAGGATGCTCACTGCAGAAGGAAAGCTAAGGATGGGCTGTCACATCAACAGAGGGCAAGGAGACTTGGTAAAAACTGGGGCACCTCCCAGAGCACAGAGAGGTACTCTGAGAAGCCCACCACCATGCAAGGCCAGACCCCACTTCTGGCTCCGCCAAAGAAATGCTTGCAGAGATGAGGTGAGGAATACCACAGCCCCCATATCACTTCTTGTTGTGCATGCACAAGCCACATTTGATACCCTAAGCTCCTAAATCCATGAATCTTTGCTAAGGGGGTGTGCGTGTGTGTGTCTTATAAGGTTGACAAGAGCAACAAGGCTACTTGGCTTGAAGAGGTTGAAGTCGTCTCCACCCATTTCAAACAAGTTCATATACACTTCCCAGAGCCATACACCAAGCCAATACGGATGCTCCCAGAACTGGCATTTTCATCCCCTCTGAAGTCCTGAGGAAAGTATCAGTGCACGTAAATATGCCACCCTACAACGTGCAACTCTGAGCACCACCATTATAAGTGAGTAAGGACTGTATCTTTTACAAAATGCTTTTATCCAAGTATACCTTGGCTTACACAGTTGTCTACCCAATTCCTTTAGACATGGTTGTACCAATTTAGAAATGGGATTTCTGAAGTCACCGTGGGGGACAGACCCATAGAGGGTCCGCCAAAAAAAAGCAGCACACTAATCCTGTTGTACCTCTCTCTCCTAGAGAGATCTCCCACTGCCTTAATTATTGACAGTTTGAAAACACACCTTTCCCAGCCTTCCCACATCATCACACTATCCTTAGAGAAACAAGAGAAACACACTCATCATAGATCAACTAGTTTGGAGGGAGCCTTTGGAGTGCGTTTGCAGAGTGCATGGCCAGTTCAGTTATACACAGCTAAATTCTTAGACTTAAAACACCTCTTCAATCCTCTGACCACAGAGAAGCAATACAGAAAAGGAGGGATCTCTGCATTCGTACAGCTTTGTGTGACATCACCTCAAGGTTTAATTTGTCTGGATGCAGTTCTGGATCATAAACTGACACCTTCAACTGGCCGTTTGCTTTTTTTTTTTCCTGTCCCTGATCAATTCTGCCTCTTATTGTCTGGAGAACACAATGTCTCAATGCAGGAGACAAACATTAACGTAGGAGAGAAAAGAAGCCATATATACAAATAGTGTGGTTTGGGTATAGAGACAAATGTGCTTCTGATCCTTCTCTTAAGATTAGTGTCCTTCAAAAAAAAAACAAAGGACCAGATTCCAAAGAATAAGTGGAAGCAAACTTATTTTTCCCTTTGTAAATTCTGAAAGTGTGCAGAGGAAACCTGTTCTAGAAGGAATCTTAGTGGACATTTCTATCTGAATTTCAGTAATTGTCAAAGAGGTAAAGCTTTTTTCTGCTGGATGTGAGGAGGTAATGAACAAAGCCTCAAGTAAAACAGGATGGAATAAACAACCTAAATAAAGTGGGAGTGAATATCAATGGAGAGAGAAGAAACCCGGCACCTCACCTGCCTCACCTCTGAGCAGCAGAAAAGCTCACTCAGCCTGTGTTGTGGGAGGGCAGGTGCAGGAGGGAAAAGGGCATTTTTAAACCAGATAAAGGATAGTCCATGGCTATAATCCAAAATGCAAATTAGGATTTCCTCTTCCTAACTGCTACTATGGTTACCCCATGGCTTTGAAAAAATCATGCTGCTTCCAAAAAAATCATCCCTTCACCAAAAAAAGACTCACCAGCTCCCATCTCCACTGATTGGTTCAATTCATTTATAAAATGCATCAAGTTCTTTCCATTGAAAAGCTTCTTTGATTCAATAGGAAAGAGGAGAGAGGGAGAAAAGGGCAGACAGAAGAGAAGAAAGAGGAAACGTTAAAAAGAGTAAAGAAAGAAGAAAAAGGTGGCAACGTGGGGGTGAGACATGAACTCAACAGAGAACTGAGATATTGGCCAGTTAAGGATATGTCAGTGGGAAGAGAATTTCTGAATACACAAAACACATAGACACGCCATGAGCAGTCTGCACGTGAAATATTTTTTAACAACAAAATCCCTTCCCCAGGAGCTTCCACTTCTTGCTTGATCAATGATCTTGCAAGGCCGATCATTTCTAATTTAACACTTCTGGGAACTGGGCGGGGGGGTGGGGGGGAGGGAAAGTCCTCATCAAACAGGCACAGTTGGCAAGCATAGAGTCTTAGCATTTGGCATCATTTATTACTGCTGTTTATGGTGATATAAATTAGGTTATACTGATATCATTAATAACCCTAAATTTAGGTGTAATAAATAGCAATATTTATCTAGAACTGCAGTGTCTGGAGAAGTCCAGCCAAACCCACAAAATGTTGACTACCATGTTGTGACTGTGCCCACGCATGGGAGCGCCAGGCATGTGTGTGGCTGGCGCGCAGGTCTGAGCAGATGCTGGGGACAGCTGTGACAGCAGGCTGCTGACAGGGGGACGCACAGCACCAGAGCCAGCGTGCGAGCTCATGACCAGTTCATATGCGACGGCACAGGCACCCCTGAGCACACACACAACTTGACGCTCAGATGCACGACAAGGAGTTTGTGTGGAACAGTGTGAACAGCAAGCAGCGTTGTATTACCTTATAAAGCCCTCTTTTTGTGCTGCCATAATGAAGGTTCCCTTACAGAGCCCTCGCTTCAGCATTTTGCATAATTGTGACTATAGTAGACCTAATTTCAGGGTACAAAAATTTCACTTGAAGAGAGGAATATATTTTTTTTAAACAATCCAAAAAGTTTCACTAAAGGCTACTCTGCACAATTCCTGATAAATATCGAGTTTTCTGACAACAATATTTTCAAAATTTGACCAGTTAAAAACAAGCTTAATAGCTAAAACAGTAGTAGATCTAGATTGAAAAAAAAAACAAAAAACCACGTTCCGAACATGCGTACTTCAGTTTTCATTTCAAATGTCTCAAAGGTTACAGTATGTCATTATCACATTCTTTAAGGAAGACAACTTGACCAAAATGAGGGACAATGATCAAGGTCTCAGTCCCTCAGTAGCAAAACCAGGAAAAAAGCACAGGTCTCTTGCTCATTCACTGATTTTTAATATCACTTTCCTTATGAAAGCAGTACTCTTCTTCATGGATTCTCCAACACTCAGTAGAGATTAATTTCTTTTAAAGCTTTCCTGTTTTACTATGATTTAGTTTAAAACAGGATAGAGGTATGGGTGAAGGTAGCAAGCCATGAGACCAAACAACACTTACTACTTTGAATTCTCACAAAGCAGTAACAGGCTGCCAGGACACCTTCTGTGATGTTGTTTAATATGGCTATGGCTTCAGACTGACTTATACTATTGGTGTTGAAGATTAAGACTATTTTTTTTCCTTGCAATTTATATCAAAAACCCCCCAAATTTAAACACACAAATAACCATATCAGGTCAGACAACAGGTCTACATGAGGCAGCATCCCATTGCTAGCAGTGGCCAAAAGTCAGCATCTGGCAGAAAGTACAAGATCAACTTTAGGAAAAGCAGTGTCTTATTTAATTTAAAACATATAGCCATTATCAGAGCAGCTGAATATTAGTTGACAAACCCTACACCTGACTGCTGTTCCAAATGGAGCAAAACACTCAGCCACATGCAGCAACCCAATTGTTCACCAGTTCAAGGCCAGGCTGGATGGGGCGGGAGGTGTCCCTGCCAATGGCAGGGGGGTTGGAACTCATTGATCTTTAAGGTCCCTTCCAACTCAAACAATTCTACGATTCTATGAATTCTCTCCAGGTTGAACAGTCAAATTAGCTGCAGTGTTTGGGAGTGATCTATATTTTTAATGTGATGACAACCCTGCTTGTACATGCACCTGCTTGCATCACCGCCACCTTCATTTAGCACCAGGGACAGAGCTGCAAGTCTCTCCACCGCTGACAGATGGGAGCAAAATCTCAGAGCACCAACTGAAGGGAAAGGGTGAAGAGCTGCTTCCCAGCTCAACCAGACACAGCCAGAACACAATCGCATTGCTGTGGTCCTGTCTCTGTTAGAGGAACATTCTCCCCCCGTAACATTAACCAGAGCAAACACCAAGGCCCTGATGGTCTCATTGTTACAGAAGGCTCCCAGAATGTGGTGGTGTGGTGCCCTGATGGGATGAGCTGCACCAGGGGAAGGGACACAATGGGGCTGTGGGAAGAAATCCTTCGTAACCAAGCACTGGCACCTGTCTCTGGGATGGGCCTGGAAGCAGTATGGTCACCCCACAGCACAGAGCTGGGTTGGGGGGGAGTAAGGAGATTCAAAGAACTGCCAACAGAAGAGAATCCAACTCTTTCTTAAATAAAGAAAGATATTGAGATACCAAGGCAAAAGCAACAGAGGCACTGAAGCCAAAGAGATCCTTGTTGTGATTGCTGGTTACCACATGCAATTTCCAGTGTCCAGCACAGAGCTAAGATACTTTCTTGCCTGAATAGTGGATTTGATGCATTCAGTATGTCCATTCCTCACAGGGGAAAGGTGTGAGAGCATGGGAACTTGTGCAAAACTAGAAAAGAACAGCAGGAGGGGATGTTGGCAGAGGGAGAGCCAGGCACTCAAGCAGAATATACTTGAGCAGGTTGACGTATACCTGGTGAGACTTACTCAAAAGGGATCGTGAATCCCAGGGCAAAAAAGTTACTTCATGAAACAGGTTGTGAAATGGGTTGCAGAGATGTAAAAACTATTGAGCAAGTATCTTCCTGCAAGTACTATGGTCGATGACGCACTATAGACCAGCTTCCACAGAAAACAATTTCCCACTTAACAAAGATAGCAGAATTTACTGGAGCATTTAAACCTGGACAAGATGGAACATTAAGTAGCCAAATAAATCTGCATGTGCACATATAGACATTAAAGACCTGAAAGGTATTTGCCTTTTCCAATACACAAGTTTATCTCCAGGAGATCACCAGTAAATCTGAGGTCCAGAACAGAAGCATTTCTTTTAGTGTAGGAGGACCCAAGACTACTAAAAGGCCACAAGGGAAGAAATAAGAATAATATCAGGGCCACGGGAGGCTTCATGGGATAAAAGTATTGAAATTAAAGCATAAAGGAATGCTTCTTTCCCTTCCCCAGGCATCACAATCAGGAATAGAGCCATGGCTAAGTCCGTATTCCTCTGCTCCTATCCCACATGCAAGGTTTACCAAACTTTTTAATTCATCATCAGATTTAACAAGAGCTTAAGCTCATCTGCACCAGGGAAGGCAAAACACATTCCTGTGTGACACAAGCCCAGGCAGTACATTTCACCCAGGTGTCACCGAGAGCCACATTCTCTCTCCCGAGGGTCCTTTCTCTGCTACGCGCACTCCTGGCAGCTGGAGAAAAAAAGGTCAGACATTCCCTCCAGTCTCCCATCTGCTGGAAGCCTTAATTAAGTGCAGTGAAAGGAAAAAGAGAAAGGGGAGAAAAAAAATCACAACCTTTCTTTTTTGCTTCTGCTGTCTGGAAGAATCAAGGAAGCATTTTGTGCCAGCAGAGGCTTCGAATACTCTGGGGCAATATCCAGCTACTCTGTAGAGTGATCCCAGACCACCAGTATGCTCAAGTCCTGGGGAGCACAGCAGCACAACAGCTATCACTGTTCATAGTCACAGACTAGAGACTACTAGAGACGCCCAGGCTGCTGATCTCTGCTGAACCCCTCACCCCAAACCAACAGGAATTAGTTTAGAACCAGACAGACTCAACTCAGTTGTCGCTCAGAATTCTTCTTCTGTTTCTGCAGCACTCGATCTGCACAGCCTGACCCAAAAGCAGACGGGAAAACATAGCTTAAGAAGAGTTGCTCCTCTACACTTTGCTATGGTTTCAGTGCTTGTCTCAGCTGATCTTTCAGCTTCAAGGTTTGTTGTGTGTTCCACCGCCACAAGCTGAGAGGACACAGTTGTGACCAAAACCTGCAAGACCTTATCACCAGGTCAAAACAGACGACTCCCCAGCTACTGGTGGGACATGATCATCATCATGTCCTGCCCCTGCATCAGAGACAGTACTGAGAATTATTGACTGCAGCCACTCCACAAACACCCAATGAAGTGAACAAACTCCACTCTCCCCTTAGACACTGGAGACTTTTTTCCAGTGAAGTGCAAGCCTGCCTTAGATTAGTGCATTCTTCTTTAAAGGGAATTCCTCTTTCACTGGAAGCACAGCAATATTTTTTTCACGTCAACATACTAGGAGCAGAGTTGTACTTTTTCCACTCATGTTCAGGGAGAGGGAAGGAAAGTTAGTGTGGGTGGGCAGGGATGGTGTAAAGGCAAAGAATATAAAAAGGAGTCAGTATTTTCCTAGCTCAGATTCAGTATCTCTTAGGAAACATGTGGGAGGGAAGATTGAAAAGGAGGTGGGAAAAGGAGGGAGCTTCACTATATGGAAACATTTTCATGAAAATGTGAAAATTTAATAGATCCTTGCTCATCTTCCCCCCCACCAGGCTATACAAAGCATTAATTAAAGCCAGTTATTCCCAAGCATATCTGTCTTGCAGGTGAAGTCTGCCCTGCTGCTTTATCAGAATAGACAGCTCTCCATTCATCAAAAACGATCCTGCTTCTCTGCCACCACTAATAGTCCATCCGGACAATTGAGAGATGTTATGGCCACATACACTACAGAATCACATATATCTGACAAATGCAAGACAGCACACCGTGCCATATCTCAGATTCACATTTTCCATATGGGATTGATAACAGGAGAAATAAAACACGAGGCAAAGGGAATTCTTCTGACCCAAAACACTGCAGACGAGACCTGCTACGTGCACAGGGGTAAAGCCTGCAGACAAACCCCCCAGAATAAGCACATGTCACAACTCACCTGCCATTGATGACTCCATCAGGATTAAGCATGGGAACAATCTTGAAAATGAAACATTTCCGCAGGAGATCAGCAATGGGATCGCTGCTCACAAGGAACTCCAGGGTCCCCTTCATTACCCAACTGGCATTGCTTTCACCAGGGTGAACACGGGCCATTAGAAACACATAAGGACGGTTGTCTGTTAAACAGCAAAAGAGAAATACCAAAAAACTAGACAGGACTTCTCTTTGGATAATATCTTTACAAGTGTGTTTTATTCCTTTATAATTGAGATAAGACATATCTTATGGAAAATACATCCCTAAATAGTCTAGACATTTCCTGAGCATACTATTTGCCAATTAATGCCAGGTTTGGTCCTCAGAACCAGCTAGTTTTATCGCTATTCTTTTGTTTATTCTATGACAACTTGCAGACATTTACATGTACCATTAGAGGGCATTTTGCATGTGTCAATTACTGCCTCTCAAAATAGCACCACATACTTTCTGGCAATTCTTGGAAGTTGCACTTTATCAAATTTCACTAAGGTTTAAAACGCAGCTAGAAATAAATTTAATTGTCTGAGGTCCTGCTCCACTTTCAGTATTTCACCATTAACAGTTGAGCACGTCCCAAATCTCTAAACAGATCTGTCTACCCTTAAGGGCTCGAAGGACATGGAAACTGTCTGATCTCTGACAGAGGGTCAAAATCATAACTAATCAAGTTAAAGTGATATGATTCAAGAAAATACATGAATACATCAGCTAGATAGACTGCATGGGTAGAGTATTCAAACTAACCATCGTTTCAGGTCCATCCAACAAAAGGTAGAAATAACAATGCACGTAGCTAAGGCAGCCGGGTGCTTTTGGTGGAAAGACAGTTTTCAGTTTTATATAATATAGACACACACTCAGATTTACAAAGCTGTTTTTCAGAAGTCGCAACTAGAAGAGTTCAGCTGTTTCTAGCAATACATTTGGCACGGGAGACACAAGCTGAGGGAATTTGGTGTAGGGAAGAGGTGTCAGTGGGTCACTTTTAAAAAATAATCAGTCTTGCTAAACAGTCCATTGATGGGATCTCCACTGAATCTGTTTCAAAGTAGACTTGCAACTTGACAGAGAAAATTTCCTTGTTATCAGATATGTTATTTGCTGTTCCTGTGAAAAAGCACCCACATTTCATCTAGTTATAAGTCTCCAAAAACTCCAAGTATACATATGCTTAGAAAAGACCAAGTTTGACAGCAGATTCTTTGAAGATCCCATCTGTGCTAAGCACACTCCTCGCATGGGCCAAGGAAACAGGAGAAGGCAGGAGGAGACACCTGCCAGGCACCGAAAATAAAAGGAAAGGACAAAGCAATTATCTGTCTTAAAATGATCCTTTTGTGAGCATTCACAATCTCGGGGGTTGGCACAAGCCAGCTTGACAGATTTACTTTAGTGGAAACCATTATCTGTCAGGGCATCACAACGATGCCAGGATCAGTTTGTCCCGCTCTATCAGGAAACGTCAGAGCTCAGGCTCTGTTCCCTTGTGGGAATTGAGGGACCCCAACTGACAAGCTCGGGAGTGGTAACAGGACAGAAAACAAAACCAAAGGCATCAGCTCAGTGCCCTTGTAAACAAATGCTGAATTAGCAAGTTATACGCTTTTGTCCTTAGCTCACAAAGCCGTCCTTCGGTTTCCACATGCTTTACAAATCATTAATCAATTAACGTGAAACAGGGAGGTAGAATGGCATGCTGAAAAATATAGACGTTATTAAAAAGCTGTTTAGCAATTTGTCCAACAAAGCAAAGGCTGTGTCAGAGCTGAGAATACAAGTGAAATTTCTCATTTTGCAGTCAAACAAGGAATAACCACTAATTTTTCTCCTTAACTGTACCTTCTGCACAGTTCTGCTCAATACATACGTTACAGTACAATTTGTTACACCTTTCAGGGATGCACTCAGACTTGGAAACAATCCCCCCTCCACCTCTCCCCACTTCCATGCCTTCCTCTTCAGCAGTCAGTGGGCACTAGAAGAGTCATTGCACTCAGTTCAAAGGGCTCATACACAGCAATCATAGTCCGGTCCAGTACAGTAACTGGAACTCTGTGTCTCAATAGCCACATATTAGTCTTTTATCATTCTTACAGCTTACCTTACTGTGAGGTTAGTGTATTTTGAGCAATGTGTATACATAAGTCCCTAGGGCACTTAGGGACTGCAAAAGATTCCTTTAGCTCCTGTACAACTACTAGTCATTCTGATTTTTTTCCCCCCATAATTAGAGCACACGATGTCTATTCTGCTCCAGTTAGTTGTGCATTACAGTCTACCTTAGCAATGCTTTCAAACAGCAACAAGCAAAAACTGGCTTTCACGAAGACATCACCTGCATTTTGCCATTTTCAAACATTTTCCTCTTTCTCCCATCACCATGATTTAGTGCTGTTTTGCAGGTTCATTGCTGAGCTAAACTTATGGGACTGTGCTGTTTGTTGTAGCTGAGAATGAGGCTCTTGTGGACTCCTAATGGACAACAGCTGTAAATAGTACAAAGCAAAATAAAACGTGTTCTCTTTTGCAACTGATGAACAACAGCTTTAACTCTTATCTCTTCTGTATATTGGAAGAGAGCACAGCATCTTAATTTAGAGGTTCTTTCCTCAGTCAAAATAAGGCGGGGAGGGGCGGGGGGGAACTCTAAGCAAGGTTTTTCTCATCTCAGAAACCATATTTCTGCTAATTGCAAATAGCATGCAGCTCTTCCTCTCAAGGCTGATCAAAGCCAAGCTTGTCTTAGATTCAATGTCAGAAAAGCTTCTGGAGTTTCCAGATCTGAAAACCCAGGAAATGGGGGGAAAGCAGCCAGACAGAAATACATTGTTTCCCTGTCAGTGACAACAGAGGGACCCACCTCCTGTAGGTCCCACCAAGGAAACCTTTCTATTCTAGTTAAAGCTTCCTTTAAAAGCTCCCCTCCTGACAGGCGCATCTGCAGCTCTGACATCCCATCCACCAGAGAGTCATTACCAAGGTGTGTACCAGCCAGGAAACCGCAGGGCTCATTAACTGCCTCTTTCCTTCAGGGAAGCCATCACAGCCAAATCCCGCATCCAAACACCGCTCTCCCCCAGCCTGCGCCCAGCGTGTGGGCTAACGAAGCAGCAAGTAAAGCAAAGAGCTGACGACATGCTCATAAAATGTTCTACCCTTGAAACACCTGGGGAACAAAGATTTAACTCTGTGGCAGGCAGGAGTCACTCAGTCCTGTGCTTTACAGCACAGCCAGTTCCTTATCTGCCTTGAAGTTACCACAGTCACTGCAACAAACACTCGAGCTCATGACAGCAGCAGCCCTGGCCAGCCGTACTCGGCACCCCAACGGAGGGGCACCAGTCAAGGTTCCTGCACATCAGGTCAGCCACTTCCCCTCATTCCTAGCTTCCAACGTCCCCATGATGTCCCCAGTCCTGACAAGACCACCTAGGCTCTACCCAGCCTAGATTACTGGTGCCCAGCTGCCCTTCCTCTGTGGTGTTTCAGAACAACTTATGACAACCTCTTGTGCCCCACCAAATCTATCTTCAGGACGCACAAGGACAAGTTCTTTCAGATGCCTCCTTCCAAACCCAGAAACATGCTCAAGCCTTCAAGATCCTCAAGCCAACACTTGGGCAAAATGCTCCCCAAGTTGTGGGGAAGCAGCCAGAAAGCTCAGGTTAGCCATTTATCTCTGCAAAGCCCACATAACACATAACCTTCTCTGGGAATGTAAATAATAAAAACAGAAAGCAGAAGAACCTTTTCATGCTACATTAAGCCTTATCCAACAGATCATGTCTTGTTACACTGTGTTACATTTTGACATGCCCAGAATATAACGTGGCACCAACAATACCCGAGGTGAGAGATTAAAGCATTACTGATTCCTCTTGCAAAACTCCGAGCAAAAACCCTTTGAGTAATAATTCTACTAACTTATCACCTACTTCCCATCTCTCCTTCTCTTCATTCATTTTGACTGTAGCTATATGCATGAAAATAAGAGCTTTGTTCTTCCAGAACTGCTAACTTGCTGCTTAATCTCCTGCATGTTATAAGAATCTTCCTCTAGTCATGTCATCACAAGGTTTGCCAAGAGGTGACTTTGATGTCACTCATCGTGACATCAGTTGGGGAAAGAGCAGCCTGAAAGAAATGAACAAAACCCCATTAACACAGCAGTGTCCCTCATCAAGAGGAGCGCAGAAAGGAAATGAAATGCAGTTCCAGATGCCCTGACCTGGGCTGATATTCTAAATTATTTCAAGCTGAGTTTTGAGCCATGCCATTTGTAAAGGGACAGGGCATTGAAACAACACAGGGCTGAGATTTTATAAAGAGTCAAGGGGAATTATATACATAGCAGTGAGAAATTCAATCTAGATCCAGGTCTTGACTGGAATTTTTCTGGCTATGCTTTTGCATCTCTCTCTTCTCTTTACACCAAGCCCAGGACCATTAAAAAACAATTATTTTTTTTTCCCCTTATGCCTAAATACAGCATTTAGGGTCAAGTTTACTCCAGGACATAGTAGACAAAAACCCAAGAATGCTAAACTCTCCTTTCCAACTCAATAAACTGTGGCCACTACAGAATATTCTGCGAGTCAAACGATGGATAAACAGGAGCATCATCACATTGCTCTTCCATGCGTGTCACGGCTGCAGCCTGCCCTGGATACATCTGATATGCCCAAGGCTACAGAGTTACACAAAGCCAGAGAGAAGACAGGATATGGTGTGATGTACAATGAATATATTAAAGTACGTTTGTAAAAAGCATCAAATACTGAGATCACAGAAAACATGAGACTCATACTAGGCACAGTCTGCGTCAGACACTTTATCCCCCTCTTAAAACTTTTCCATTAATTGTCAGTCTTTCAGTTGCCTTAAGATAGACTAATTCTTCCCTCCCCATCTCCCCCCACCCCAACATCCCTGTCTCCTTGCTGACCCTGCTTTTGGCTAAATACTGCAAAAGCAGACATATCTTAAGCAGAAGCAACATACAGTCTGGCAGGACCAGCTGTTGTTTTCCAGAATTATCAATAAGCTATTCCTTTCTTAAATAGGTCTATATTACATGTATTATTACTGTTACCTGTGGCAAAGAAGTGAACATTATAAATCGCTTCTTGCTGCCTGTTCTCTACCTTCATAGCTTGGTGGGGGAGTTTCAGGCTCCAAGTTGCTTGGCAACCTCCTTTTGTGCATGTGTTTTATGAATTCATTCACCTCTGAATCAGAGATGATCAGGGAGCCGAATATGGGTACGACTGCCCAGACTTGGTGCAGCTTGACATCCCACTACTGCTGTTTTTTAACTCCAGGAAATTGGTAAGCAGGTTGTCAAGTCTTTTTTGGGTCAGATTCCAAAATCCCAAGTGCTGAAAGCAGCAGGAACCACTACCATTATTTAGCATGACCTTCTGTATGACTGAAGCTAAAAGAAATCCATATGAAATAATTCCTGCTCAAATTAAAGCGTACCTCTTGCAGAAGATTGGGGAACAACTGAATGTTATTTTCAGAACTTGCACCCATGGAAAACCTACTATAACCCTTTGCAGATTGTTTCAAGTTTATAACCAACATCTCCATTTTAAGTGTGTGCATCTGAATTAGCCTACCTGAAATTTCCAACCATTGCATTACAATCCATTTTTGGACATGCCAACTCAACATTCGCTGGCATATCCTAACTCTGCACACCCTCTGAACTGCTCGGATAACCTCAAACTTCAAATATGAAACCATGTGGCTGTTACAGTGCAGCCGCCTTATGAGACTGATGACAAGCAGCTGCCTTGCATTTACCTCCTCCCAGAGCTCTATCACTAAGATGAGGAGATCCTCTACCTGGCCATAACTCCCACGGGTGTAGTCTCTCCACTTCCGACAGCCAGAGTCCAAGGAAATAAAATCACGATGAGGGACAGCTGGTTCAGAAGAAGTACCACCAAGAAGGATCAGGGGATTCTAGTGGATGAGTTAGTGATTCAATGCAGTTCCAAAAATGGCAGCTTTCCTGAGATGTAATAACAGGCAACGTCACAGCTAAGATGAGGAACACTCTACCTTTGCTCTGTTCAACCCAGTGAACAAAAACAACTAACTGGAGGGCCGTGCCCACTGCTGGCCACCATAGTTTAAAAATGAATTCAATGAAAACTGCAGAAGAGGTCATTAAGAATGATAAAAGGTTCAGAAGTCATAACTTACAAAGATAAATTGGAGAAAATGGGTTTTAAACTCAGAAAGGAAAGATGAACAGAGAGGGAAGAGATGACCTTTAAATTGCAAAAGGCTGCTATAAAAAGAGATAGCAATCAGTTGTTCTCACTGTCCGCTGGGACTAGGCTGCATAAAAAGAAACGCAAGTTATTGTCTATCAGCTAAGCCTTTCTGTAGTGACTTGACTGCCTTCACTGGCATGCCCATATATTTACACTACCTTCTACTATGTCCTTATTTATGAAGTCCTGCATCAAGACGCTCTGCTCCGGTGCCCAGAACAGTGGTAGCATGAGGGCTACAGGCACTAGGTCATTCTAGCTAACCCATTAGAAATTTGGCCCAAGATTCCCCTGTAGTCCTCTGGAATTACCTCTGTGTTCTGAGTGCTGCTGGAATCATTATTCCAGTCCACAGACATCTCCTTTGATCTCTTTGATACAACACATCAGCTTAATACTTAATGTTAGCCAGTTTAAAATATGTTAAAAGTTAGCCACTAATTAGTGACTAATCAAAAATATTTCATCATCGTGATATTTTGACATTGCTTGGGCTTCCTCCCACATACAGAGAGGAATATTTATGGAAATTTCTGTCTTGCCTGCTCTGTTAGTGACAGTGTTATCACTTTAAGATTGTAGTAATATAGTTCCTGGGATTCCTTTAATTTCCTTCCCAATCCACTCTATTATCCTTAAATCTAGTGGTTCTTAGCTTCTGCATATGCACTCTTTGAAAGGGGTGAGAAGCAAACACTAAGATGATCAGCTCCAAGAGTCCTCCCAAGAGATTACCCAGCTGGTTGATGTAGGGAGCTCCAGATTATCTGTCAACAGCAGGCAAGGATCTATCATCCCCTTCTTCTATAACGTGCAATTTACAGCCTTAACTTGCTCTATGGCAGCAGGCAATTTCAGATACTCAAGTATTTTGTACTGCCATGGCCTGACCCTCAATCCATATGTTTTTCAGCCAGCATGTGAAAAACATAGATTGCCTTGTAGAGATGCAACACCTCCGAGACATGGCAAGTAGAAAAAAGAAGTATCTTCAAGTTCGGTACGTGTATGACTCTTCCACCTTCTGGCTTACTTGAATGAAGATAACAACAATGGTCTGAGAGAAGAACTGGTCAGTGAATGTTCAGAAGAGTGGAAGACGCAGGACCAGATATACATCAAAACAAGCTATACAGTGTTCTCATCCGGTGTGATTAGAGAAGTGGCAGCACCGCCCTAAACTGTCCCTTGCCTAAAAGAAGGTGCAGGCAGGAGGTAAGTGCAGCAGGGACCTGCAGGATAACTGCTGCACAGGCAGAGTGCAGAGATCCATACAGCCCTGATATCCATGGGCTCTTTTCCGAGAGAAGGATTTCATCTGAAATGAAATCAGGCAGGAGGAGCAGACTGAAAGCGCTTCCATTGTCATAAAAATATCTCCCTGGGTAATCCACAGTGATGGAAAAAGGAAACTCTGATAATTTATGTGACAGTTTAATGGGATTTTGGTGACACATGATACTTTAGAAAGAATTTGCCCAAATAGGACAGACAGGACTTTAATAAGGCTTCAGCTCCAAAACAGCAATATTTTCACCCTTTACTTTTACATTTCATTCTATATATCCACTACTCACTCACAGCCCATCTATCTCATTTGCAAGGTGCATTACAACACAGCAAGAGCAACAGCTCTACACTTTCTAGTTACATCCCCAGCCAGAGAGACCTCTGAATATCTGCTCCCTCAAGGGATCAAGCTGACTTTGCACCCAAAGGGCAGAGCATCACCGAGCTATGAATTCCGAGGCACGAGCTGCCCTCCGTCCACGTCCCCAGCTCTGCGGATGGCATTAATAGCTTCTCTGCAGAAACGAAGGGCAGCAGATGGACAGTCTGCAGCAGGAATCGCTTGCAGAGGGCAAGAGCACACCCCCGGAGTAAATGGCTTTCACACCGCGAGTGATGCCTCAAGCCATGCCTCCCGCTTATGAGAGGCACAGCGTTTACCCCAGTGTAACACCCTGTGCCCTTCACTGGAGTCATTCTGAGAACAGGCAGAGCAGCAAGAGGAATTGCTTAGAGTTCTAAACTAGGGTGAAGGCAGGGTTAATGGGATGAAACTTCGCAAAGGAACATTTAGGCTGGATATCATTGAGTTATATTGAAGAGTCTCCCCTGTGGAGAGGTAGAAGTTAACATTAAAACCACATTGCCCAGAGCACAAGAAGCCATTCTGTACACAACAATCTCGCAGTAGCTGGGGACAGAAATAACCCAACAGGCATTTGTTTTCTTTACTGATTTTGATGGATCCAGTTCTGAAGTTCTTATTTTTCTGGAAAATCTCCTTCTGGGAATCTAGGCAGGAGAGGAATCGTAAACAGCTGTGTGAAGACCTCAGTATTTTGTCCAGCCTTTCTGTGACCACAGCAGGTTAAGATCAATTTAGGACCTGCACTGGGGCACGTTAGCCCTAAAATGAGCATGGAAAACGGAGCACCTGTCAGTGTTTCTTTCACCCCTTGGAATAATAGCCAAATTTAACAGGAAAAGAAGTTATCTGCTGCATATTCCTTCAAGCAGTTCTGCTCTACAAAGGACAGATTCTGTAATAAAGAGCTTTTTGCCCATAAGCTTCCTATACAGAACAGAGATGTTAAACCCACATAACGCCACCTACAGCATAAAGCAATGTTTATTCTTAAACATGTGTTGTGCCTTTAAGAGGCACAGATCCATCTCTGCCTCTGACTTGAGGTCTTCCTTAGGGAATGACTTGTAAGAAGTAAAATATATTAAAAGAAACTGCAATCAGAGCCTCCCATTATCAAAGGATAAAATATCAATTTTTGTCAAGATAAAAAACATCACAAATTGGCTCTGATGGGAAAAAATTTCATTCTTGGTTTTCACTTGATTTGGTATTTATCACTCCATTTCTCCAGAAATATCCTGGTAGGGAATTTTTCTTAAAAATATTATCCCGTATTTCTCCTGCAGTGAGCAAGCTATGAGACTTTTAACTTGTTTTGCTACATATGAAAAACCCGAAAAGGGAAAGAAAACAGACTACAAAAGGTACCTTCTAACACTTCACTATGTCAGCAACTTCACGGAAGAGGACCATCTGCAGGTTCACCTCATTTGTGGCATCACTAAATTGACTGTTACGTCACTGCTGCCCAAGTCTATCCTAAATTTTAGAATTCCATTGCTCAGAGGTGATCCCAAAGGAAATTCTGGCTTTTCCCAGACAGAGATTGATATGGTAAAACTGGTCTCCCAATTCTGAATAATGAATCTTGTCTTGATGGCAAGTTCTTAGATGAACTCCCCAAACAAATGAGCAGGAGAATGCAAATAAGGGAGGAACAAAAAGGTCTCTCAATCAGATCATCATGACAGCAAGACAAGTGGTGCACCATGATGTAAGTAGCACAATTTTTAATTTTCTAGACTACATGACATGTTGTGTAACAGACACAAAGCAGAGTTTGACTGAACTGGAAGTATTTATCACCAGAATGATGCAGAAATATCCTTAAACTAGGAGGCTAACCTACTGTCCACTACTGAATGCTACAGCTTCCTGCTTACTTTAGCCTTGACAAGAAGTCTACTTCTACGTATAAAGTTTTATCTCAATAAAGACCGAAGCGGGGGACACTAGCACTTTATATCTAATATACAATAAATTAAACTCTTTTTTCCCCCCTCTGAAATGTTTAGGAGAACTCATACCAGTAGCAGATCTAATATTAGTGGCCAGTCCTAATCTCTACTCCCCTGCTGCCCTCCAGCATCCTAGAAATAACAGTGTTTTAACATTTTGTGTTGAAACCTCAGACCAAGAGCTCACATTAGTTGTTTAGGCCACAAGCAGAACATAACTTTTCCAAGGAAGATAATAGAGATGAACATTAAAGTTCATAAGCAAGTTCATACTATATTATTTTCAAGCAGTTCTACTACTGAAATACTCTAAGGATGAAGAAAGAATCCGAATCATATAGCACAATCAGTATCCCAGAATACTTGACAGAAAGACAGGAGGAACAAAATTTGCCACTGCATAAAACAGATACCACATACTGTTTGAAATTTCTGCGTGTTAAGACGCTAAGCAGTCACTGTCTAAGGCCAGCAAGAACTTCCCTTCGGATGCTACTGAAATGATTTCTAATGAACAATGACTTTCTACATCAATCGCTACAGGGAATGGAATGTCAAGCTGGGAAGACTACTAGTCTGTTTGAGAAAATGGTTTCTTCTTAGGAATAAGATGGTAAGAAAGCTAGGGAAAAGAAAACTGTTCTTTTTTTTTCCCCCCCTACAAATTGCTACAAAGCGCAGAAAAAGGTACTCGTGTCAGGCTGCAAAACAGTCTTGGCAGCCCCAGAAGAAGCACAAATAGAAGTGGAATGTGTAATATCCTTCCTCACCACTACATGTATCATGCAAAAGTGGAAGTTTTCACACAAGAGAGGGGTTTGCTCTTTATTTCATAGTTTCCTACGTGATAGTCAATTTGTTGTTTTGGTTTTTTGTTTTTTTTTTTTAATAAAAAAGGCTTCTCCAGAAGATTCTTTTTGGCAAATAATTTAACAGCATGAGTGATGGCTGCTGATCAGATTAAATTTCTGATGTGTAGTACAGAGACAAGCTTCATAAAGCTGATAATGTGACATGTTTCTTCAGTCCCAGTGCCTTCCTGAATTTTCACCCCAGCATTTCTGCAACAGAACTTTGAACTTTTCCAATTAACGCCACCACAAGAATCCTTCCAGCATAGCTCAGCCATTCTTTACAGCGTGTACAATCCACAGCATGAGATCCTCTCTCTTACTTGCTATAAGAAGCACTCATATGGAAAGCATTGTATTTCAGATCATTCACTGCCACTTCATCTTCCACTCTGTAAACTATCAGAATACTTTTAAAAGAAACACTTATTTAAATAAAAGAAAATCCCTGTAAATCATGGCCATGACGGGCTAATGGCTGGCATTGCAAAGATGATTTCTCTTCCTGCTATTCTAACAAAGCTTCTTATGCTAATGCCTTGTTTTCAAAATATGAAGAGACTTTTAACTGATGTTTTCTAACTGCAAGAATATACAAGTAACAAAAAACACCTTACATTAAAAAAATAACCTTTACCTGCCATCTAATATCCCCATCAACTCTCAAAATCAAAAGATCTCCTTAAATTATCTTTGCTTTCTGTATTATTTAGTGTGCTTCCTTCATGGATGAAGAAACCAACTACTCAATCTCACTGTTTGTAATCCAAATTCATTTTGGAGTTTGCATGCATTAGCTGCATGCTTTAATTTGATTTATTTTATTTGATTTCTGTCTATTAAATTACATTTGAGGTGGGTCAGATGGCCTCATGGGGAGCATCTCACCAGGGCTACCCCTTGTGCAAACAGCAATTTTATCTGGGCTGAGCCTTATTTCAAGTCACATCTCGATAGGCTGACAAATAAGGTCACGGTACCTGCATTGCAAGTGACATCCTAACTGGTGGGAAAGACCTTTGACGTGGGTCCTGGAAGTGCTGTGATTAAAAGGGTACGATACAGGGTATTAAATGAAGCAGAAAGTCATCACTTCGGAGCAGGAGCATCGTTTCAAGTTTATCTACAGACATTCTGCGTAGCTCGCAGGCCCATCACCTGTGTCAGCACAGAGACTGCAAGAGTGTCACTACGGTTTTTTATTGCTCATTCACAGTTAGTAAGTGCTAAACCCAGGGAGAACAGGAACTGTGGGGGCACTACGGCCACCGAGAGCCCACAGTCCTTCATCTGTCTCTTGCTTATTCTTTCGCCTCTGGCCAGTTGCTCTTTGTGAGGAGCAATTCCCATGCGTTGAGTTGTGCTTCACGGTGACCCTCTGGCTGTTGTTTTTGTGCCCTTTCAAAAACGCTTGACAAAACTGTCACAGAAGGACTTTGGCATCTGGAAGCTGCGACAGACACAATACGACTTGATTCATAAAACATAACTAAACAGCTTGGGCTGCCAGAGGCCAGGATTTACAGGACTGCATTTCAGGAACAGCCTTCACCGCCTGCTCTACTAAATGCACTTTCCCACTCCGCCGCAATACGAATTCCCAAGCTGTGTTAGGGTGACCTAAAACACTCTGAAGTGACAAAGCAGCTGAGACACCAACCTTGTTAGAGCCTTCCCTGTCCACGGCTGATCAGGAAGGGCAAGAAATGGCCTTGACTCTGGCTGCACCTTTTACACCTGGCTACAGGGGTAGGGAGCACTACAAAAAATAAGACAACATCATTTTTCAGAAATCCCTTCAGCACAGCAAGCACAAAGGAAAAAATCAAGTCATAGATCATTTCTGCTGTATTATCTACTACAGCCTCGTTTTACAATAAAAGCCTCCCTGCATTTGTATTTCCAGCAGGTGCAACCTGACTCACAAAGAATTAAGGACTTCTGCCCTCCTATCCATCTCTTTCTTCCATCTTGCTTTTCTTCTTCTTGCTGCCCCACCCACCTCTTTTCTTCATCTCCACTTCAATCACTAATTACAATCTTGTGTTAGGTGCTCATCATGGGACCTTAAAGACCTTTGGGAGACCTATCAAAGTTCCTCTGATGCCAACAATAATAAATTCCATCTCACTCATCTTCTCTTGAAACACCTCACATACGGAAGATTACATGTTGCAAGACTGTTGCAAGTTAAGAAAGCAGGAATTTACAGAGAAATCAAACAAGTTGCCCAAAGATAAAATACAAATAAGTTACGGAGTTGGAAGCTCATCATCCATTTCCCAAGTTCCAGTCACGAAGCATCCTGTGCCATTCACATTCATCCAAGAAGGGAATTTCTACACAACCCATGTCTTCAAAGCACTTCCTCCTCTTTTCATTAGTTATGAAACCAAATTAAGTCCTGCACTTAAACATCAGCAGCAGAGCCCTCTCTCAGTTATGATAATTGTCCTATACCCTGGTGCTACAACACAGCTATCATTTTCATTCTGAAACCCGCCCACCCTTCCTAAAATTAGCACAGACACACGCATTTGCAGAGTGCTATTATAGTCCTGCATCCATCACTATTTCGTCATGTTTTCAGACTTGAGGAGGAAGTGAAAGGTGATATGAAAACAGCAAGGGGAAAAATGAGGAAAGCAAATGGGATGTGGTAATAGGTCTCTCTGGTTTCCTTGAAAAATGAAAATAAAAAAAATAAAGAAGTCTAGAACATTTGGGACACCCAATAGAAAACTGCATAATGCCTTTTAATGTTTTCCCAGAGTCATCCACAAGTCCTGCCTTGTCTGCAGTTCATGACATTCCTCCAACCCCATTCTGACTTTTTCATTCACTCATCACCTCTGTCCCCATCAGGTTTTAATAAAAAATTAGGCCTATTTTATTTAACCTCATCAATTTCAAATGCACAGAAGCAGCACCAAGGCTAAGCCAGAAAATCTTCAAAACAGTTCGTTAAACAAATTCAATGAAGAAAGAAGAGAAAAATCTTGTAAAAAGAATTAGAAAAGTGGCAGGGAAAATTACTTTTTTTTTTTTCCCCACCACAGCTAAGTAGCACGACAATTGCAATTGATAGAGCAAATTAAATTCTAAATGCGCTGGTGATTTGTTAGATACCATTTTCTGACTGTTACTGAAAAAATGCCTTCTTTGGGAAACAGAGTTAGGATCTGGAACAAGTCCTGTTGGTTATGGGGCCTGATTCGATTATACAAAGTTCATTAACATAAAGTTAAGAAGGAGCAGGGAGAAAAGGCATCAAATTTCTCTAAGATGCCACACACCTTAAGAAAAACTGTCCTGACAAAACTAACAGAGCAAGTTCACAGATATAATGGGTAGCTGGTGAATGCAAAATGCAACTTCCCCCCCTTTTTCTATTCAGAAGGCCAGAAGAGATACACTGATTAGTACCGTTCCTTCTGCTACCTAATCCTGCAAAATTATATATCAAAATGAAGCAGAGAAAATCAGAGAAAACCCAAAATGACCTAGAGAGAGAACCAGTGCACCTATTTTTCTGTCGGCTGGAAGTTGATATTCAACGGCCACATAATAAATGCCCTGAAATGATCCAGAAGTCCAAGTTTAGCTCTCTACAAACACTGGTGCACTTTGTAGTACCTACCATGTCACTTGTCAACTAGTTGATCTTATCAGCACATTTGCAGTCTGAACATAGCAGCTGTCTCCACTCGTTTATTAGCAATTTCTATTTCTGCATTAGAAACAGGTGGGCAAGCTCAGAGAGCTAACAAGTTTCTCTTTGATGTAGAGATGGACAAATCCTCTCATTAACAGAACAGCATTTAAAAAATCATTATAGGGTATTTTTAGTCTTACTTCATTTTAGTATTGCTGTATAATTGCAGCCCATTAATCACAAATACTTGTTTCTAGAATCTGTCAGTTATAAGCAACAAGAAGTGACAGCCTGTGGTGCCTGCAAACTACTAGTTTCAATATATTGCTCTACTTATTTTACTGGTATAAGACTGGGTGCATCAGTCACATAGCAATGGATCCTGTTCTCCAATTAACAAAAAATTAAACTCAGTTAAACAGGTCAGGCAGAAATCTGCATAGACCCTCCCAGCAAAATCAACGTACAGGTGGGAATTAGAAAAGGGAATTAGAAATAACAGGTGTTCAGAATTGCAGACACAAAACCCAGAGAAAAAACAAACGCACACAGTTCCAAAAATGCCTCCTCCCTCACTAATGCTCTCGGGTACATTAATGTTAGGATCAGCACAGAGAAATCCCGTTTGCTACGTTTCACAGGCGCATAGACCCACTCCCGCGGATGTGGGCAGAGGAGCTGAACAAACTGTCTGCTCTCAGCTCTGGCAAACATGCAGTAAAGCTGCTCCACACAATCCAAACAACTCCCAATCATTTGTAATACATGACTAGGTAGGTCAGCCTTTATCAGAAAAAAAACCCATGTAGCTTGGAGCATTAAATCCAGAAATCAGAACATTGTTTTGCAGAAAGTTTTCAAGGGCTTGAGGTATCAGGTGAATGACTTTTTTTTTTTTTTTAAAGTGAGCCGCAACAGACAGTCTCTCCAAACCAGTCAGCCAAGATTTAAAAGCCCCAAGAAACCTCCCAATTTAGAAGGGATAAAGGTGAAAAAAAAAATTATGAAAGTTATAATGCCACCCACACTATTTCCCAACAGTCTGTTAGTTCTGCGTGTAGAGGAAGGGTTTGCCTGTGCATGGCAGAAGCCTATTGTTAGAGTGAGAAATGCAAGATTCACAGGATCATGAAAAAACACCTCAGATTAACAGGCTTCTCCAGTTAGCAGGATGCACTCTGGTTTCTGTCAAAGCCTAGCAACTCTTTAACACAATCTGTGCAAGACTTGGCCACCTTCCCCTACACTATCCCCAAGCTGAGCTCCTTAACTAAAAGCAATGGTTTGCCAGAGGAGTGGCAGAACCCACTTTTTACCTGATCTTGCTGTCCAATATAAGTCAAAATATACTTTGTTCCCATGAGATCATCAGGCAGAAAGCGACGTGTATCTAGCTCAGTCTGTGTATCAGCACAGCCTTTCTGTTCCAGAAGGGAAAAAATACAAAATCAGAGACAAAAACTGCTCTCTGTGATGGCAAGTGCAATTGTTTGGGTCTGACAGCAGCTGGTACACACGCTCTATGTCCAGTGTGTTTTCCAGCTCTGGATTACTCTATCACTAGGCCAACCTGTCCCTTACTCCCTGACCACAGCTTAGCAGTCATCAGTGAGGAGGTAAAACCAAACAGAAAGGATAACATCTAGCCTCTAGGACAGCCCCCCAGGTTATCTCTTCTTCTTAAAGGAGTACTTCTTAAATTGCCTTCCAGAGAGCAGACAGGACAGGAAAATTTAAAAAAAAAAAAAAAAAAAAAAGAAAAGAAAGTCACACACAGGCAACATCTCTACTGTTACAAAACTCCAATTTCTTACCTCACAGCAGGTTTCAAACCCAGGGGCGATGGGGACCTTCTTACTGCCCTTTTAGGCCAAGGAGCAAGAGAGATCCACAAGCTACCAAACCATCCACAACTTCAGCTCTACCATCTAGAAGCAACTGATTTAACACAGGTGTTGAGGGACAAACTCAACTACCTTCAGGCCAACCCACTTTATACCCTGCATCACCACCTGCTCCAGACCTTCCAACGTGTAAAAAAAAAAACCTGTGAGGCAAGAGGCACAACCCAGTGGGCAACATCATGAGCAGCTGGAAGAAACCCCCTTCCTGACCTCTGCTTTTACCTTGAGGCATAAGCATTAACTCTTCACCCCTTAGTAAGCGTATTGCTCATAATGATATTCAGTCTCTGCAGTCAAACTGACCTAAAAAATATGTCCTCCCTCACAGAGCCCATCTCTGTCACATTGAGAACAGATTTAACTCAATTCAAATGCTTCTTGGGCTAATTTATACAGTACCACATTGACCTTTTCGCATATGCCCCACAGGACTGTGTGTGACTGGAATTTATGGCCAGGCTTGGGAAACGTGCAGCTCACCGAAATACAGGTTTTGGGTTTTTTTTTCATGCCATGATTTGAAGTTGATAACAGAAACCAAGTAGCTGTTTGATGCTTGTGCACCATTCAAGGGAGTAAAAGCAGCCTGGGGGCTGTGCTGGGCTGTATTTCCATACCTCTACCAGGCACACGGATCGATCATCAGAAGCACAGCACCTGCAGGTTTTTCCTGAAGTGCTTACCCCTAAGGGAGAGAAGAGAAATTCTTTTTCCCCTCATCTGTTATGGCAAGAATTCGGGCAACCTATCAATCCTACAGAAGCTTTCAGCTCCACTGAGATGGGGCCGAGGCACTGGGGTGCTGCGAGATGCATGTGTTCCAAACAGCTGGCTATAAATTTCCAAAACCATATTAAGTAATCCATACAACCAAACTGTTTTCAGTCTCATTCACAATTTTCAATGCCTTATAATAGAAATACATGCAGTAACAAACTCCTGTGAGAAGGCACTTTTGATGCACCTGACAAACCAATCACAAATGAAAATAATTATGCTTAAGATATGTACGGGTTTAGATTTTTGAGATGCTTAGTTCATTAGCATAATAGAAAAGTCTCTGATATTCTGGAAGACTGGAGTGTAGCCAGTGCTAAGCACTGCTGATCTTCTAGCCCAAGGCCATACCAACCAAGATGACATTGCTAACTTACTTTCCAGAAAATGCTGCTGTTAATCAGAATATTTCTTCTCTGGAAAGGACATGCAAAGGTTACAAGTCTCTCAGGACAAAGATAAGACTGTTGTAATTCAAAGAAGGAAAGGTAACAGAACAAGTGCTGAAGAAACAGCAGAAAATTCTGTCATCCCCTATGAAGAGGAGGGCTTAGAACAAATCTCCAAATTTCAGAAGGAAGGTTATTTTTAAAAAAATACTTAAAACTACAAATGAATGAAGAGCAGCCACTGCAGTACAAATTATCTCACTTCAGATGGCTGTTCTGCTAGCGTGCTGCATAAGGCAAAGGGTAGGAGAGAGAGATTAACATTTACTTTTTCCTTTTGCACAAAACACTGCAGTTGCCTATGCTTCACGGCATTTTTAGTATCCCTGTTCAGTGTTTTCTGTGCATTGCTTGCTGCCTTGACTAATTGGATTCAATATATTAATATGCATTTTGCCAAACTCACAGAAGGCAGACCATCGTGTCAAAGCTGTGGTGGCTGAGCCAGTTCCACCAAACACTGGGATTCAAAGAGCAGTTGATACATCATGGAAAATACTGGCCTCGGTCTGCAAAAGCCACTGTCCGTCTCACAAATTTCTCGTTCCATTCAACCTGCTTCCCCCTTTATGGCAGTAGACTGGACACTTAAACAGGAACATGGTTTCACAGGAATTTTTCTGCTCTTTTTACAAGGGGCTGCCACATTGTTGTGACTGGGATATCAAAAAGAAAAGAGAAGAAATGTTGAAAATTAAAGGATAATATTAAGAAATTTAGAGCCCACACCAGGGTTGTTGCATATTTGGAGATTGTTTCTTTGGCTTCAGATGCTTGATAACTGCCTATTCAAGAAGAAAAAAATTACAGATTTGAGAATAATGATTTTTCTTTAGCACTGTAGAATACATGACAATTTTATTCAGCCTTTCTTCACTAATGCATTAAAACAGTATCAAGGTTTTCACAACAGCTGACTCTTCCTGTCACCCAAACCAAAGTGTTTGATAGAAAGCAAACAGAGGAACCAGCATCTCCACCTGTCACCCTGCAAATTAGGAGCAAATCTTCAATTCAAGGGAATGCGCAGATACAAAACTCACTATTGCAGATGTAAAAATAAAGAAAAAAAAAATGTTTTTCTCTGCGGTTTGCTATAGTCGTCATCTCATTCGATTTCTACACACACTAAAATCTGTTCTTTTAACTATAATCACAAATAAGGAATAAAAGTAGAGAAGAGATGAAAGGAAAAATCAGAACATGCTCTGTAAATGGAATATTTAAAGGAAACACAATGCTAGCGGACTCTTTCTGCATAAGGCAACAATTTGGACCCTGATAAGTAACCCAGATAGCCAGAAAACAATCTGAGACAACATCCTCTGTTCACGTTCAGTGGAAATGCAGCCTAATAAGGGGGCCACCTGAGGAGCAGAGGCTTTCTTCAGTTCTTGGTTTATCTCCTGAGACTTTCATCAGTAGCAGCAATAGTTCTTTCTTCTTGTATGATACTTGCAGCGTAGAAATGCCATTATAAAACCCTATCAGTTCTTCTTCCAGAAACCACTCAGCATCCAGATGATTATGGGGAGCTGGATTGCTCTATACTTGGCGTAGAGAAATGACCTCAGGGTTCAGCAGCACTGGCTATACGGTGTGCCTGTGTGCTGGAGGAGCCATAGCACACAATGACACCAGAAGAACAACAGATGCGCTTGCTGTTGTGAACCGTTTCCAACCAGCACAATGCCAGGTTAGCACTCCAGCTGAATTGCTACAGGCAGTTCTTCTGGCTGCCTGAAAGATCATCCCCAATCAAAGCAGGTCATTCTACCTACCTATTTCAACATTATTAAATGAGAGCTTCCTTTAAAGAGTGCATTTTCCTTTGGGGTGGACTAACTCCAATAAGGCGTTGATCTAATTTGATTCCTATTTCACTAGGAGATATGTCATCTCCAGCTTTGAAAAAGTTATTCAAAAGAAGGGAGCTTGAGCCTTTCCTAATTAACATGCAACACTGGTTGCCACGCAGGGAGCAGGCACAGTTATAATAACTTGGAGTCAATAATTCATAAACTATAATGCATTATTAATCAATTATTGAGGCCTGAATTACATTTAATGAGATTAAGCTGATTGGAGCACTAAGCTGTTTGAATCATATTGATTTAATCAATGTGCTTAATTAAACTGTGTACATTTTCCACATGATCATTATTTCCTGGTATCCTGCAGAAGTGGCCTCTGCAATTCACATCCTCTGTTGTTCTTTGCTCAGGAATTGCTCTGTGCTGCAAGTTATATTTAAAGGTAAAGGGCTTGTTTCTTTCTGAGAAAAGATCAAAGTTGCAAAAAACCCCATCTAAATAGCTTATACAAGCAAATTGAGAAATGTTAGAATATTTCTCCCAGCAGCTATGTCATTTTGATTCTGTAGGCTTAAGATGAGACCAAGTAAACATACCTCATTAGTCTCACTTTATCCCTCATTCTAGTTCTATGGGCATCTGCAGATTCAAAGGGCATAAGCATCCTGCCATATCTATCCCCAAAATGTTACTCTTCTCATCTTTAGAAACGTGCTTAGACTTAGGCAGAAAATGTGTTTCAACTCCCCAGATGACTACATTTAAGATAAGCAGGTGTCATTATCTCTTTATGATAATATTCATAATGGTTTCCCCAGCCTTGCATAAAGAGGACATGTGATGACAGAAGAAGAACTCAAAGTGACAGCTATTACAGGTGTAAATCCATTTGCTACTGTCATATTTTGTTTAATTTCCCTCACCACTGCTGCTAATTAGCTGGGACATTTAGGTTTAACTTTAAGCCCCATGATTCAGCTCTATAATGCTACACACTGCTAAAAGGACACTCATCAGGTGTGTCAACTGGGGGAAATACACATAACACACTGTTATAATCAGTATTATTAACGGGAATCACAACAGTACAACCAGCCACAAAGAGAGCTTTATGATTGCTTTCTTTGTGATATCATAAACAATGACTGTCCCACCCCACCCCACAGAGTGACCCTGTTCTCAGAGGATGCAGGATTAACTCCCATGGCAATATATGATGCTCATGTCTTTAGCTGAGAACACAGCAATGCTCCTCTCCCAATGAGGATTCAATAGGCCAGGCAGGTGGAGCACGCAGGCTTACCACACATGCAAGCTTACAGAAAAGGGGGGGGGGGGGGGGGCGTTTTGTTGTTTGGGTTTTTTTGTTTGTTTGTTTGTTTTTTTAGGGGAGGGATAGTTTCAAAAATAATTCTGAGAAGAGCCACAGTCTTCTGTGAAAAAGCTTGTGCATAATCTGGAAGGTCAAATCTACAGAGTACAACTCTTTGATGGATGGAATAATGAGGAGGGAAAGAGGAACACAGTAAAGACAGATAACGGAGGAGACAAAAAACAGTCCTTCTGTCTCATCATTGGTGCTTCCCACATGCAGTCAGAATGGGAAACTAATGGCTTTGTCTTTATCATAAGACTAGGGGGAATACTGCAGTTAGAATGAGTAGCAAAGACATCCCTCCTTGCTGGATGCTCAGTCTGATGTGATGGCAGGAAGGTCAAGTTTCAAATTAAACAACAACCACCGAAAACAAAATTAAAAACCCTCCCAGTTTCTATTTGTACAAGTCTACGGAGCTGCAAAGCCCAGCAGGGATCACTATCCAGCCTCAGACTTTGTGTTGCAGTCTTCGGGCACCCACAGACATCGACCAAGCTTGAATGGAAGCTGTGCTCTTTGTAACAGAGCTGTTGCATGACCAAGACGCAAAGCCCAGGGAGCCAAAGAGTTCCTGGCTCACTTCTTTCTCTCTTCACATCAGTTTCAGACCTGAGCATTTAATAAAAATTATTCACAACACCACCTTCACATGAAGAGGAGATAGAGGGAGAGGAAGGGGAAAGGAGCCTAGAGTGAGTATCAAAGCCTCACATAAACAAGGCATAATGAAGGAAAACAGCAGCCCATTTTTCTTCCCTTCAGCATTGGTGGATGTGCAGTTCCTTTGAGCGTGCACGGCTTGTGCTTCCTTATTATCAAGGTGCACGTTAATAAATTTAACTCAGACAAATTTAACCATCTTAGGGCCACATTAATCAAAAGCCTGACAAGACCAATCTGAAAGAGTTGAGCAAGGCAAATAAAGCACAGCCGACAGGGAGGATGCCATGCCCTCGCTGTCCCTGGGCTACTCCCACCCTATCAGCACCTCCAGTACAGCTTCCCACTGCACTGATCCTGATGTCCTCAACACTCCTCATCCACCCAACGCCTCTTGGTCAGTGAGGTTTCCCACTTCCCTTTATACTAAAGAAAGATTTAGAGTATTTACGTACAATTATGTGCAACAGCTGTGAAGAGCTTGGTATTTTACCTGTGGCCTGGGCGTTACTGAAAAGAGTCTCTCAAGGTACAGCTTAACAAATGTACAAAAGGAGAAACAAAAAATTTGATAGGAAATCATCATGACTATAGCTCATGAAAACTATGAATTGTCCAGAACCAGAAGGAAAGAACAAGGGCTACCAATTTTTATTCATTACCCATGTGCCAAATTCCCCAGTGCTGGAGCCCCACATCACTTCTCAAACTGAAATATACATACACGGAGACCGTACAAACCAATGGGAGTTATGACCAGGAAAACCTCTACCCTTTCGTCCCTTCATATTTAATCCTAAATTGTTGCTTTTGATGTATGTTTTTAACATGGAAAATATTGACAAATAGGTCCTTCCATGAGCCAAACCACAAGAGAGAAGGGCACATCATACAAGACGGGAAAACTGAGAAGTAACTGCTGATCAAGCCACACAAAGCAGCACAAATTAGGCTAAGTGCAGCCCCAAAAGCCATAATTATCCAAGCTGCTTAAACAAAATCAGCACATATGTGATTATTCAGATTTGCCTAGAGGCATCCCCACAGCATAAAACATGGTGCACTGCCTTGCTGTTCTTCTGCTTGATAAAACAACAAATATTTTCATCACCTAAGAGTATTGGTGTTTACTTTTATATTCTTGGAAACTTGAGTGAAACTGCATTGCCTTGCCTTGGCATTGTCTTTCCCCCAAATAATTCCTGTTTCAGTTCAGACGACTGTGTTTTCTACACGTTCTGATTGAGATCAACTGGTTCATGGGTAGATCTAGGAAGCCCTCAATCTTAGTTACTGCGTTGCAAAACTTCAGAGGAAGAGTTGTTTAGTGGCACATGATTTCATGGCATTTCATCCCACTGAATTCACATAATATCACAAACCAAGGGATACTTCTTTCTCTTGAAAATAAAGACAACTTCAGCCACATAAAAGGTGATTTGAACCCAGATATTGAATACTGCAACAGCCTGAAGCATTCAAAACAAGTATCTGTCCAGACTGTTCATAGATCCTTTATGAATCTTGCAGCAAATCTTTGCTGAATAAGTAAGACAAGCCTTATCTTAACAGACAGGTTAATGACCTTTGAAAACCTGCCAGACTCTGTTTTAACACTGCAGAATGCATTCTGATACACTCAGAGAATACAGTGCTCCAGAAAATGAAAGTGCCTCCTAATATTGTCACATTTAACCATGAGACTCCCTAAGAGCAGTGTGAGGCTTGGGGTATCATCACACTGGTCAGTACCATGTTGTCGTTTCCTCATAACCCTCGTTTCAGCATCTGTGCCCCTCGGTTGCCTTGAGTATGGGCTGTGAGCCCTGCACACACAGAGGTCATCCGTACTCCTGTGCTGAACCACGTCTGCACAGTAAGCCCAGGGCTAGCCCCAAGGCTGGTAGATGGTAGACAGTGTAACATATTATAATACAGGCAATTATGTTTCCCTCATGTGTCTGGTGCCAAAGGTAAAAGCATCCTTTACTATTCCTGCTTTAGTTCCGTTGGTACACATCTGTGATTTTCATCCAGAGTTTTTAATCCTGATCACTGTATCTGTATGACTGCAGACCCGGGCACATTGTGAGGTTGGGCAGAAAGCAAGAATTCTATTTTACAAAAACAGTGAAGAGTTCGAAATGGTTTCTGTTTTTTTGCTTTCCTATGACAAAACACACCTTTCAGTAAGTCCTTTCAAAGTCAAAGGCGGTTAAATTAAATGTTTAGTGCATTCTCTCATCATATGACTGACCCACTCCAAGTCCTTGCTTTGACAGATTCAAACATTAACTTAGTTTTTGTTTTGTACTTTCATTGGAAGGGCATAATCACTTGGGCAGAAAAACTTGTTCACTGCACGTCTCTTCTAGATGGCTCCAATCCTCAAATTAAATATTCCAACTTACTTTCTTTCTGTTGCCCTATGAAGACCTTCTGCCATGAGATTTGAAAATAGCTGTCAAGAGCTAACGTCTAACCAGGTGATCATCTGCAGTGTGCCAAAAGCTTCTTTATATAACCAGCCTCCCCCAGCTGGGGGGAGTAACTCCGAGACACTGGTTTCCTGCTCTATATCATTGTTATCGTGGAACAAAAGTTAAGAGCAGGAATTATCTCTTCATGTCAGTCATGGACATCACCCACCACAGCCAAACCCCCTAATCATGTGTTGCATGTGCTACTGTAGCGTAAATAATACTAATAGCAACACCAACAAAACAGTTTTCGCTTTGACACTGCCTCCAGTCTTTACCATTAACGCTGCATACATATGTGCATCTTATGAATTCCCATGTAGCAATTGTCGGCAATTTTGCTTTAAGACTTCAACCTAGAAAAGCATGTTCATGTTCACAAATTTAGTAATCCAGGATAAATAGTCGATTTATAATAAAATTATTATAACAAAAAGGGATAAGCTCAGGATGATTACGCTGCAATGTTAGCATAACTGCAGTCACTGTGCTCTAAAACAGAACTAGGAAAGATATCAATGATTTTCACCAACTCTGGTATTTGAGCTTCCTTTTAATTTCTGCATGTAGCATGGGCATTATGAGGAGTCTACTCGCGTATCACCACATACCCCTGAAAGGAGAATTCTGTAATGAGAAATATGGTTCATATCACAGAACACCCTTAAATACTTCTAGCCTTGGATCTCAGTGAGATAATGATATATATTTGCTTAACATAATGAGAGATCTTAAGATAATTTAAATTTCCACACTGCTTCAATGTTCTCAGCCTGTGTTGCAGATGTGTGAAGAGCAGAGGAAAAAAAATAATCAGTTTATGCCTTGTAACTGACTGAAGAAAAAAAGTCAACTTACATACAAGTAGTTAGTCATTCAGGCTCTCAAATCAAAGCTAACCCAACGTGATGGTAAACCAGAATCTTCTTGTCACTTGCTGTTGATTACAGAAACTTATTCTTGTTAATCAAGGCCATTGAAGGTCTAAATCTTTGAGTTTCACTTGGAGAAAATAACCACCTCTAAATGTAACATAGCAGTTACAATATTTATCATCTAGATAGTACACCAGCAGTTAGGACTTGTACAGAATGTAAGGACCTATATTGTGTCCACAGGGACCTACTGGGAACATTGGGGGAGATGGAATTTGCCCAGAACACCTCAATTTCTGTCCATAGCTGGGAAACAGGGATCTTGCACTTTTTTTTTTTTTTTTTGCAAGTTTAAGACCTAAAAATATGTAAGTCATTTCAATTTGGAAAAATCAACACAAAAAATAACCAAATTTCTTGTTGCATTGGTTACTCAAACATTGCTTCTTGCTGTTGGAGATATTTGACATTGAACTTTGTTTCATATCACTAAAGAAAAATTTGAAGTAAATAAAGGTATCAGCTTTCTTTTCTTCTCCATGTAAATCTGTAATTTTAAGTAGTGTTGTAATTGGCTATTCCCCATATTTAGATTTCTTTTTCCAAAGTGAGAAAGGCAAGAAAATCAACATATTCACAAAGCAGGTTGTCATTGCCACTTCTGACATGACCGCAAGTTGCCAGCATCTTTTTTAATGCTTTTGGCTACTTACAGAATTGCTCCAAGTCGTCTCTTTTTTTAGAGTCTGGCATGGCAGTGATTGTGAGCAACGGGCACGGATTTCCTCCTAGCGTCTGGCAGAGCGTCTGCTGCCTCCAGTAAACCTTCTTGGGGTTCCTTTTTTGTTCCAGGATATCAAGATGAGACTGAGAAAGAAGCAAGGAAGCAGATTTATAAATGAGTTCACGGTCTATAAAATCTCATTTTATTCCACGATCTGCGTGCTATTACTAATTTCATCTCTCGCTAACTTCCCAGCTTCTCTCTTCTGCCACTTAATATCATCACCTTTTACACCCCACAAATATGCACAAACCATTCAGAACATATCCCAGTTTTACTGAAACTGCAGAGGACTATTACCCTTCTATCATTTTACCTGAACAGTTCCAAGGTGCTTTTCTTATTAGTGTAAGGGAGTTTCTGTGCATACATGAAGTCCAAAAGAGAACTGCCTGCTTCTTATATTTTAATGAAGACTGTGTAGAAACGTGAGAAAAATCACCATTTTTGAGCGTTTGTGGAACTGACTGGTTAGCTGTCAAGCACATGCCAGTGAAACTCAGGAACAACTCGACACCAGAGGCAGCCAAAAAGTTTACATCGAAAAAACATTTTATAGTCACTAGTGGGAAATTTGAAGAGCTTCTTTCCAAAAAGTTATTTTAAAAGGAGATTTTCTCCCCCTCCCTCTCCCCTCCTCCCAAGTTTATGGCAGTTTTAAACGATTCTTAAGTCAAAACAGCTCCTTGAGAAATTTGAGAGAAAGAATTGGCAGATTTAAAAAGTGACTTTTTGGAACAAATTCTGTTCGCCTCATTAGACACATAGCCACTTGCCACCCACACACCAGATGACGTGTAGTTCTCTCTGTTTACACTGTAATTGCAAGTGGTGAGATTAGTGTAAGTAATCCTATTGCAGGGTATTGTTAAGTGTTGTGGAGCACCAGTTGTCTCTCGATTGGTAGAAATAGGTATATTTCAGTATTCACACTTGTCCTAATGGTACTTTAACTAAAACACACTGATTGACTGAACAACCCTTATGTGGTAACTTTTTGTCATTTTAAGTCAGGGCTAAATTTTAAGCAACATTTGTGGGATAAGACATTCCCATTCCTCAAGCCTTGTAGCTCATCGTCTTCAGGCTGCTTTCCTAGTATGCATTCGAATGCAAACACAGAACTGAATTTTACAGTCATCTATGTCATAAAACAATTAATATACTGCTCTATAAAGTAAATTCAATTATTATACGCATCTAATGATCTTGCATAGATACAGAGAACTCAATATATTCATTTACTTATGTTCCTGGTACCCAGTGAAACTTAATTGGGTACAGCTGCCACAGAGATTTCAGCTGGATATCCAAACAATTAACACTGTGATGTAAAAATAGATAAATTACTGTCCGTAAAATAAATGTAATTACTAATGGACAAAAAGCAATGAACTGCAGAGTGCATTCAGTTCAAATAGGATTCTGCAATGTGTATTTCCTGCAAATATGCCTGTAACTATTAAATATATATGATCTTTAAAAACATTTTCAAATTACTAACTCCATAGACAAGTTTATCTTCTTCCCCAAAGCACTGTGTATTTAATTGAGCCCTTGGGTTTGCAATCACTTTTAATTTATTACTGGTATGTAAAACCAACATACTTCACCAGTGGACAAATGCTTTAAAATGAAATCTACTGGTGCACAAAGCTGATTTAGTTTATTTACTGTGGAAATTAAAGCAACGTGGAAATGTGTAAATTGTATCACTCAACATTTTAAATGAGTCCAAGCAAAGAAGCCTTTTAGAATTATTAGAGGCAACAATTTTGCTTTGGCTAAAGAGCTGAACATGACAATCTATCAATCTTTCCCTGCCATAATTCCCATTTACCAAACTTTATGGCCTTTGCTGAGTCTTAGTTCATTTAAACTTTTCCTGGGGCAAAAGTCCCTTTAACTTCAATGAGCATTTTATTTGAAGAGACAGCTGAAATACTTCAAGACTTGGCTCTGCGAGCCTAGGAATAACATCTTTTTCATCTCTATTCTATTCATTCAGGATCAGGTGAGAGTCAGGAATTCCCAGAACATACAAGCTCTCCAAGTCTCTCTTGCTTTAGTGCCAGCAGAAGATAGAAATCAATAATAGTAAAATAATGATGGGGCGCTGCATTTCAGTAATAAAGTATGGTTGTGAATAAGTCCACCCGATTCTTCAGTATTGTCTTTTCTCCTTCAGAAAAGGGGGTATATACATGTCTCCAAGGCTATAGGTCAAACCCCACTACTGAAGTGTACTCTCTTCTCTTCCTCATTGATTTTGAGGAGCAACTGGTACTCGTAAGCTTAATGAGAAGTGAGCTGGCAGGCGTAATTTGGACTCCGAAGGCTTGACTGGCCCTCTCCCAGACATCGGAAGCAGTTTCTTTGAACATCTATAGCAGGATGGAAAGCAGTCGACAAGAGACTGTTGTTCGAGTGGGAATTAATCTAAGCCTAACTACGCTGGCACAGCAAGCAGCACGGCTAGAAAGCGGGAGAGGATGTTGTCTCCCTTGAAAGCACAGCTTTTCATGTCTAGTAACAGCAAGCTGACACCATCGTAATAAACAGTAACCCCAAACTTCACCAACCCACACCAGCATTTATTGCCCAGAAGTGATGACAACTGAAACTGGGAGTAGAAGGAAAGGGAACTGCTCTACTGGAACAGCCTTCTTTTTCAGTAGTATCTTTCTCATCTTTAACAACAAAGCAAAGCTACTCCTAAAACTGTTCTTTTTCCTTCCTTGATCCTACCTTTCTTTCTGAACTTGGGCTCTTCAACACCAATCATAGAGAAAGCACATTGGATGCATTCCCAGAAAGTTCCCTTACCATGCACCCCTGGTCAGAAAAGGCTGTAAAAAACAAATCCTTCCTTCCAGGAAGCAAATTTGGTACAACTCAATAATACAAGTTACACCTTGGAGTTGTGTTCTTTTAGTTTCCTGTACTGACAGCACTGGTGAGGGTGTCACAAATGCATACTGACCCCCTCAACTGGCACAGAGGAAACAGCTGACAAAGTGTTCAAATGAGGACCATCACTGGGGTACTGCTGGGTGCAGCTCTGATAGCTGAGCTGTTACGTTCTTCCAGGAAGAGCAGCAGGCACCTTCCACTTCTGACTTGTCACAATCTTTAGCCCCTGCCTCTCACCCCAAGGAAATGAGGACATCTTTGATTTGCATTATCATCTGACTAGTTTGTCCCATGTAGAAATTCCTCTATGCTAACTCACAACCTCATATCCAAGGCAGCTCCAAACCATCAGGCCCATTAGCTTATCTAGGTGTACATAGCAGTATTACCATCATTGTGGAGTACGTGTAGGGGTAATGGTAGGCCAGATAGCAGACGTCATCTTTGTGAGGGAACTTGATGGTGAAGGTGAGCGTGTAGTAGCATTTTCCTCTCACGCCTCCTCCTGCAGCTGTACTGCAGGAGTAGTGGTTTCTGGAGAAAGAAAAGGAGAGAAGCAGATGGTTATCGCTTTCAGATGCACATCTGGAGCAACCACGAAAGAACTAAGTATTCAGAGAAGGGTCTATCTACTCAGGTGAAGTTGGTGAGGGCCATCAAGGTCTACTAGTGCCCTTGACACTCCTTTCACTAAAACTACAAAATCTTCAAGTGACCTTCTCAATCTAGTCCCAGGCCCAGATCTCCTGCAGGAGACTTAAGTCTGATACAAAGATGACTTTGGGCTGAGGAAGAAAGTTTTCTTTCAGCAGAGATGAAGAGACAATTCATGCACTTCAGGGAGAAGCCTCACATCAAATCGCATCCATAAATACATTTCAAACAATATTTTTTCCGTATTGCACCAATTATGCTGTTGCTGAACCTTCTGATTCTGAAGGACTGTGAGGTTTCTTTGACAAATGTTATCATCAATGTTGCATTAAAATGCAAAATAGAAGAGGCAACCAAAAGATGCAATTTCCGCTCCTGAAATTTACAATACTAGTTTATTTTGCTGCTGTTCATTTTTATTCAAGGGGGTGGAAAGAAAAGATAATTATTCTTGTCAAATTCTCAAAATAATCAGCTCTTTTTCATAAAGAAGACATATACAATGCTGCTGGGTTTTCATCTGAATTTAATAGTTGGGAACATGTGGGGTGAGTGATACTGACTGGATCAATAGATAGTACAGGAACACCGAGTCACAATGGCAAACTGAAAAGCCTATGATTTTATTCTCAGCTGAATCCTTCACCTCAACATTACTTTTGCAAATAATCCACCTTAATAGTGGACAAAGACTCAAAAAAAAATAAAAGTTATTAAACCACAAATATGGAAACATCTACTTAGCTATTATATGTGTATTTCAGTGGATCAAGGATTTGAGTCCTTTTTGTTGCTGTTGTTGTCAGCACAATGACATTTAATTTAGTTCCTGTTAATTTTGACAGTGAAGGATAATTAAGAACCACTTCTTGTATAATGTGTAATGAAAACTCATCTCCCTAATCTCTATTATATTCATTGTCACTTGGACAGCTAGATGACCCTATTCATAAAGAACTGTCATAAAGTGCTGAGGTCTTTTGAGTACTCCCCTCCAAATTCACATTTGTAGTTAGAGGCGTGGGAGGAATCAGGTCTTTGCAGGCAAATACTGCCCAAATATCTTACATATTCCCACCTGTCCCTAATGCTCCGGTAAAGGCTTTTTCCGCTGTGGTCTTTAAAAAAAAAAAGTCTCTCCTGTCTAAAATGGCCACTTAACCCAGAGGTTTTGCAGTACCAGACACCTCTTACCTTGATGCTACCCTGGTGGTCAATGGTCCTTACTCCTGGCAGTACTTAGATCTCATGATCCTGAGGGTACTGATACATAACTTTCTCACTGCACTTTTTAGCAGTACATTTAATTCTTGTCTCGAGCACCTCTGCTGTTCCAGCAGGCTGCCTGCCCAGAACAGATATTTCCAGACCTTTGACACCTGATTGAATCAATGGAAACTATCTGGTAGTAACAGGAAGTTTACAGGTGGTTTTGTGAGGCTTCAATATTCTTCACTCGTGTATTAAATAGAAAACACACCTGTATGCAAGCAGTGTAAATGATCATGTATTCCTACTGCATATAATCTGGTCTTCTCACAACACATCACACAATGCAGTAGCTCTGAATCTTTAAAAAAAAAACAACACCAAAACCTTAAAAAATAGCATTTTTCCTCTGCCTCCCTCTCTACTGCTGTCGCCCCAAGATGGCTCTGTTACCTCCTTGTTCCTCCAACAGGTTGAGAGTTTTTCTTCCTCACCCCTTTTTCATCACAACACTACCATACCAGCATGAAGTCCAAATTAACAAGCAAGCAAGAGGGAAGGAAAAAAGACCCTGGCAACATCTGGTCCTCACTGCCTTATTTGTGTTCTCTTTCAAAAAACGTTCAAAGTTTCACATGCTGTCTAGAAACTAATACGCTGATTGTTGGAAAGAAAATAAGAGACCCAAGTGTGGGTTTTTTAATCAGTATTCAAGCTGTATCTGCTGTGCTTTTCAATCACTTTGTAATAGTGAAATCCTTTTGCTTTCTGTTCTCCTTCAGAAATAATGTATAGTTAGTATATTTCTAGCATAGCTGTGATGGCAAGTTAATTAATAATAATTATAATACTGCTTATTACTTACTCTGCATGATAATTTTTTGAGCTTAAGACCTTTACATGTACTATCTTAAAATTAAAAGTTGTTTCCCATTTATCCACCACCCAAAGAATGGGAATAGATAAGTAACTCTAATTTTCCATCCTTTATACATGGGGAAACTGAGACACAGACAGGTGAAATCACTTGGCCAAAGATAGAGGCAGGCCATAAAGGAGCTGGATTGTAACTCAGGAATTTAAAAAGCACCAAGTGATACGAGAACAATATTTCCTGGTCAGCTCATCTTTAGGCTTCCTGTCTGCAGCATTTACAAAGCATGTAAGGCGATGGAATATGGCATTGTATCAGCTTAGACCAAGATGGCCAAAGAAAATTCCAATATCTTAGATTTCTAGGCCATTTCAAAACAAAGTCCACATGGAAAGTAAACTATTATCACTTCTAATCTGCTGATGCAGTCCCTTTGTCCAAAAACCTTCAGCCACCTGGAGTCTGGTGTCCTCGTCTTATGCACCTTGATGTTCTTACATCTTTAAGTGTGGCTGCTACATGCGATATGCTTTACTAACACCCTACTTCAAACCATAGAAAACACCACAGTATTTAACAATTTACAGAGTGTGGCTGTTATTTTGGAGCCTGCCACATTAGAAGCTGGAAAATGCACAACGTGACTTCCTTTTCAAGGACCAAATCCTTGTTAAAGTATCTTTGTTCTCAAGATTGCAGGCAGAATCCTGGTCAAAGCAGAATATTCCCACAGCCATCTTGGTATGAAGGCCTTCAGTTGTCAAACTGAGACTGTCAGACTCACTGGTGTCTCAGCCCTCTCGTGTAGATATCATTAGAACTGAGAGGCAGCCTGCTAATGCTATGATGATGATTTCATCTAATGTGGTTATAAAGATGCCGAAGAGAAAAGGCCCAGTTCTGACACTGCTATGATCACCAAAGAGCCAAGTCTTTAGTGGTGAGCTGAGAACAAAACATTCCATGTACCTCATTACTATTTGTGAACTGACTATTGTCTGGAAAAGCTGGAGGTTAGATAATATGCTTAGAATGAGCCATGAAACCGAAGGCATAAGCACATTGTCACCAATTCAGCACGCTGCCATTGTTCCTTAAATAATTTGCCGGAAAGGAATATTATTCAGCGCATAAAAGCTGCCAAGACAGCAAGCGAATTAGATGATCTTATAGTAACTGCAACTCTGTTTATCATGGGTGTATCCTGTCACTTCACAGAGGCAATAAAACAGAGCAGAAGTGTCACTCAGGATCCTTTTGACAAGAGCACTGCTAATATTCTCTGTAACGTAAAAAACCCTCATGAGACGTGTGGGAAAGGTATGTGATGACAGAGCTGCGCCCAACATTCATCTTTATGAGTGAACTATCCCATCTTCAGGAAAGATGAATGTCAGCAAAGATCAGCCAACGCGTATCACCCAGACATCTTGTGGATGTGCTTTTCCTCCCACTGTCCTTCAGCTCAGAGATCGCTCCCAATTAGTCCTCCTGCGAAAGCAATTAGGGGCATCTTTGAGTTCCTCCTTATTTTTTCCCATATTTGTAAATAACTCCTGGTAAAAGTAACTAGATGAGATTCCCTTCAAAGTGTGCCAGTCTCAGCCCAGGATAATAGTGACCAGGGCAAATGGAAATGAAGTGAGCTTTTTTCGCAATCCCAGCTCCTCCTATTCTGAGCCAAAATCTGAGCAAACCCAAACATACTTTCTTCACATTCCCTCCCACATACAACTTGTCATGACTGGAAATCTCTTCTATAATCATCGAAACAAAAAAATTAGAGTTTCCGTAGAGGTGAAAGTACACAGACCTGTGTGTACGTGCATTCTTATATATATATAGAAGCCTGCAAACCTGGAATAAACAGTAAATGAGACTGACAACAAGTAGTTATCCTAGATAAATATGTTGATGTATAATTCAATGTACAGTTAGAAAACACAGAATATTCCAAATCAATAGAACTCCTTCTCTCACATATTCTGAACAAGAATCTGATTACAAGCTTAATTGTACAATCATGGCTTAATCTTGGAAGTCAGCAGCTCTTTAATCACTGCACAATAACTGCCTTGTTAATGACACGAGGAGCCACTGCTGTGGTAATGAACATGTAAAGTTTGCCCAACCAGAAGCCTGTACACACAGAAGCCAGAGGTTACAGACACGCACAGGGAAACCACGACACCACAAGATGTTGGCTCTCAAAGTAGAAAAGGTTAGGTGAATAAAGGTTAGCAAGGAGTACTTGGAACAAAATAAAACAGCTACTCAAATTGCTCCAGACAAGATGCCAGGTTGAGAGAGGGTAATCTGAGCCTTCAGCACCGCACCACACACCCAAAAAGAACAGCAACAACAACAAAACAAAAAAAACCAAAACAAAACAAAACCAAAAAAAGAAAGAAAAGAGAATACAACAAAGATTTGGGACAACTTGGAATTCTCAACACAAGTTTGAGGGCCTGCTACTTATGGAAGGCAGCCCCCTGTTGTTGTTTGGGTTTATTATCTCAACAAATCCACTTGTAAATGCAGGCACCTCTGAACCCAACACCAAAATTATGAACTACAACACAAACACAATTTCTTACAAAGAGAAATTATTTCACATCCGTTTCTAAAATCAGCCTCACCACATGAGTTCATGAAGGAGTAACACTGAGGACCTCAGAAAAGTTCAGCTCTGTCCTAAGAGCACTACTTACCATACCAGATAAGTTAATTATTGCTAATTGTGTTAACACCTTTCTGTTTTCTTGCATTTCCCTGCCAGTCTGCAATCACTGAGTAGCCCAAGCCCTGTGCTTCAACTGCAAGGTATTAGGGGCAAGGACCAGACATTTGGTTTGTTCATGTGGTGCCTAATGCAGTACCCATGGAGTCCTGAGACACTGAGGCATTTTGGTGACCAGGAATCATGACAGAAAAAAATAATTAGAAAAGAAAAAAATGTAACAATGGGAAAACTCAGGCATTCTCAGGTCATCCTACAGGAAATCCCAAATTTCAGGTCATGGCAGATAAGGCCCAGATAAAACAATTAACACCAAATGCTGCAGAATTTGGTTATAAAGTATGTGAACTTCACCCATAATGCTTTACCAGTCCATCCTCAACATCTGACTTCTTTTTTGCAGTGCAGGCCTCCTCTTTCTCATTGCACCACCCCAGGCTGCATCATTCCCAGGTATCCCATTCACAGGCACTCAACCAAATACATTTGCTCACACCTGAAATTCTCCTGCTGGTTCTATTCTCTCCCCCAGCCTTCACCTCTGCACAGATTTTCCAATCCAAAACATACCAGTTATCCTAGACCTGAAAACCCTTAGAATCGTCATCTTTAAAATAATTAATAAGTGCTGTGGATAACAATTTGGAAGCCTTGAGAAAATAGACCAGGGTTCATTGAACCTGGTGAAATCCCAGTATCTGTGCTTGTCTCCTTTGATTGTAATATCCAGTATGAATCAGGGATCAGTTTTCTGCTTGGAAATGAGATATTCAACTGAGAATGTTTCTCACATAAGATAAGCTCCAGCTCAGATATAACTTAGATGAGATTGATCTAGCGTTTTTATTCCAAGGTTCTGACACTGCAGAAACGGCCTGAAATGAGGAATTTGCATAAATATCAGCACTGAGCTTGTCAGATCTCCTTTACACCACTCTTGCCTGGCTCCAGTAGAAAGACAAAAGTTCCCATAGGACAGGACAGTGAGTAAGGATAATCCCTACTGCTTCTGCCATCAGGACAAGGTGGGTCACAGATCAGTTTGTCTCCTAGGATTTGAGTTCCAGCTTTGCACAGAAGGGAAGCTAGTGAAGATACTAAGGTACGGAGTCAGAAACAAGTAAATGTGCAGTTGTATATTTCCATTTCTACATACATATTTATATAGATGTATATAGCGTTTACACATATACACCCACGCCCAAACACCTCTATGTATATGCCAACCCTTTCTTTAGCTCCTCAGCTCCTACATCTCTTACAAAACTCAGTGCACATGAAAGAAAAACAATGGCCCCATCCAGCTCATTTCTTCCTGGGAAGGGGAAAAAGCCACCTAACACTACCCAAGGTTTGAGCACTCCCTGTTCCCCTTCCTCCTCCTGGGGCAGTAAGTTCTGCACGTGCCCCATTTTCTCCCCAGGCATCAAATATAGAGATCTCACTTGGAGCTGTTTCCTGAAGCTGGAAGCACGTAGCACTTTGAACTAGCACCAATTTAGAGACTCGCGAAACAGGTGGCACTGCTGTCCAAAGGTTAACAACATCAATACAGTTAACGGGAGGGGAACAGAGGGGAAAGGAACCCACAAATTATTCACCAAAAATGCACTTACTTGTAGTAGCAGATATCATGGCCTGCCCGAAGCCAGCGAGGCCGGCCCTGGAGAGCTTCCTTCACCGAGTACATGACCAGCTGCATGCCTACATAAAACAAGACAGTTTCAAGTGACACAACATCCCTGGCTGGAAAAGGCAGGGGTGGGGAGGAAAAGGCTAAACAAGAAGCATCTTTATTTTGTCTGTGGTCTCTCCACAGATAGTTTATGCCAAGTAAATATATTTCCCAAAGTCCCATGCTTTGTTCCAATATAGCCATGTCTGTACAAAAAGCACGTCCAGAAAAAATAAGCTGAATGAAGTTCATTAGAAAATTAATTATCCAACTGGTCTTTGCAAAGGAGGACTTCAACCCTCCCTGTTTACAGTCAGAGCAAGGGAAAGAAAAGAATAGGATTCGAGATATAACAAAATCAGTAATATCGTTAGTTCAATATTTTATGCCTGGCTGCACTAATGTTGAATCCTTAATCCTCTCCATTAGAGATCTGCAGCACATCTGGTACCGTGCCTTCAGAAAGTAGCAAGCAAAACTAGAAAAAGGTTTTAAACTTGCCATTAGACCTAAATCATAGAATGGTTTGGGTTGGAAGGGACCTTAAAGATCATCTAGTTCCAACCCCGCTGCCATGGGCAGGGACACCTCCCACCAGACCAGGCTGCTCAAAGCCCCATCCAGCCTGGCCTTAAACACTTCCAGGGATGGGGCATCCACGACTTTCCTGGGCAACCTGTTCCAGTGTCTCACCACCCTCACAGTAAAGAATTTCTTCCTAATATCTAATCTAAATCTCCCCTCTTTAATACCTATGTGTCATAAAAGCTGATAAAAATAACACCCATCTTTGTACCAAGTTATGCCAGAAGATTACTTCTTCCTGACCTCCAAAATATTACCATTTCATGCCCTGAGGTGCAAAGCTTTTTCTGATCTGAGCTGTGTATAAATTACTCACAGCTCCATGAAGCCAGCCCATCCACAGGCAGTTTTTGTGTCAAATTCCTTTGCTCTACTCACCTGCCTGCTCTTTTACCGGTACCCTCACCAGTGAAGGTCTCTGCATGGGGTGTTCCTGGCAAGGTCCTGGCAGCCTCAGGGGTGGCCTCTACCCTGTCCAGCCAGGTCCAGCAGACCCAGCCCAGCCACAGCTGAGCCCAGCAATGATGCTGGTGGCACTTCTGTGAAAGCACATTTAAGAAAGGGAAAAACACCCTTTCAAGTATTTATGTGTGTTGATAAGTTGCCCCCTGAGCCTGCTCGTGGCTGTTCTCATGCCGGGAGGAGGTGATGCTTGAAAGTCATTAATACTGGTGACATATTTTCATGAGCACCTATTTGATTTCCCTTCTTCCTTTGGGTTTTTCTGTTAAACTCTCTAGTGCTTTAAGAGCTGGCAAGTGTACCGGCAGAAATGCCTTTCCAGCTCACCTTTGGCCACGGCGTGGGGTAGCCCTAACTAGCCTATAGCTAGGACTAACCTCTGTATTGTCATTTCCCAAAGCAGCGCTGTGAGCCACAGACAAGAAGCAATTCTGTGTTTGGTTCCAGGACATGGGCCACAGGGACTTCTGAGAGACACAGGCCTGCCCAGAAGCCCAGTCCATCAGACAAGGGGTGTGAGGCTTGGGGTCGGCAGTGCTCCCCATCAGCCATGTTCCACAAAACCGGACCTTCTCTGTGAGTCCATGCACAGAACCCGCCTCCAAGTGATGGTTCATACTAGTCTGCCATCTCATTTTATTTAAAAAATAAAAACAAACAACAAAACCAAAATAAAACCAAACCACCCATAAAATGTTTTCCTTTCCACTTTCCCTATGGAAATACTCAGCTTTAGAAAACACAGATCAGGCTCCTAACAAAATCTCATTATTTTCCATGGTAGAGTAAGTTTGTGGAAAAGGGTGAAAGGGTGAAGGAGAGAGAACTTGCTCTGCTCCTGGTCACAACTATTTCATGAAATATCCCTTTTGCTGATTCGAAAATTACACAGTACCATCTAACCAAGAGCAAAAAGGCAGAAAAAAAGTCAAAATAGATCAGTAATCAGAAGCTGTAAAGTGTTGCCATCCATGGCACCTTGACACCACATCTCAACTGGAAGCTTTTAATATTACAGCATGGACTTTAGCCCAGGAAAGTGCGGAAGGAATGTAGCGAATAAAAATCATCTCTTACCAACAGTCGGTATAAATATTAAGCATGTTCTGGAAGGGGTAGTGAGACTCACTCAGCCAAGCCAGATAAGCTACAGCTTTCTCTGCCCTCAGAGCAGCAGAAGTAAACTACAGAAGAACTGCTTTAACAGCCAGTTCCACATGCAAGTCATACACCAGCAAGCCATGACTTAAGCCTCCCTACACCAGATGGAGTTTTCACATTTGCCTTCCAAATGTATTTTTCATTGCATGCTTGTACATGTGAGTCATGTACAACTTCAGGTGCACAAAATGAGGTTATAAATGCTGACAACAGCCAAATTAGGAGATAACAAGCAACCTTCCACCAATAATAGCCAAAATCTCCACTTATGAAATTACTGGCAGCTGTATCAGAGGTTGTACTGGGGTAGGACCTCAACGTACTTCATTTCCAGGAAGCTACAGACACACCAGCATCGAACTGTTTGTAATTCAGGGAAGCAGAATAAGATGACAGAAAAAAAAAAAATTGTCATTCGGGATCTATAGGAATAGTTGAACTCCAGCCCCTAGGGTTAAAGAGCAAATGCCTTATAATTCATTATGCCACTCAGCCAGCTAGTTTCACAAATACAAGTCACAAGTCATTCCAGCTCCTAGTGCTATCTGTTTTAGGTACATTGATCCTGAGAGAGTTCTCCTGGTGGTGTATCCACAGGGTTTCAGAGGAATGCTGAGTTTGATATTAGGGGCTTATTAAACATTCTGAGTTAGATCTTGAGCTGGTGTAAACTAACACAGCTCCATGGAAACAAATAAAAAAACCCCAGCCTATGCCAACTAAGAATTCAGCCCACAGTCTCCATGAAAAAGAAATAATTTTTCTTCTAAATTGGACATTAAAAGCTGGGATTTGCTCTGCCTTTTTCTAAGCAATGTCATCTTCCTCCTGAACCACAGGCTATGACAGGAGCTCAAAGACAACCAAGAACAGAAATTTTTTTATCACTGATATCAGCAGAAGTCTCAGCGGGTCTAAAGGCAGAGATGTCTTTCTGGATAAGATCAAAAAATCATGAATATTTGTTTGAGGATTATCTATATTTATTTAAATCTTAGAAGCACTTTCCAGTCCTATGCTGCTCATTCAATTCAAACAGATTGTATTTTTTTTTCACCTCTCCCAACCCCAGTGCTATTCTTCCTCTGTTCTGGTCTCTAAAAACAGAATGATGACACTTTTCCCCCCATAAATCCTCTCCCAGGTCTCAATATTCAGCTTACTCCTCAGTCCTCCTGAGGGTAGAGAAGGGTTCTTTGACAAATCTAAAGTAACTCTTTCTGTGGATTTCAGTGCAGAAAAGAATAAAGTTACAATTTCCCTTACAGACATTAAAAGTTAGAAACCTTTATGACATTAAACGGATACTCCTGTGAAGAGAGGACTCTCCCAATTCCCCAAGGACTCGTACCATAATTAAATTGGCTATTCAGCTTCTCACAGTTGATAATGTTGAAGCGATAGGGAACTGCTAATTTCATATCACGGACTTCAAAGTAGAACCACTGGTGGTGCTGGTTGCTGTTGACATCTGCATTCATAATTAAGTCATACTCAAATCTGTTAAGGAAGACCGAAAAAACAGTTGGTCATGAACACCCCACCAGTCTGCCACTGAACCTGCTGAGGAGAGCAGGCTATACCATCAAATTCATTAATATCCTCTGAGAGTCAAACACCACCATCAAACTAGCAGGGCCCAAACACACCATTAAGTACTCACGCTATGTTAGTCACGTCAAAACATTAAATTCTGCTCTCTCACTCCTACTACTTTCATGACAAGTAGGTGTTGTTACATCAAACTCTGTGTCAGAAAACCTGCTTCCCTGGCCAACCCTTTCCAAACCCAGGAGAACTCCACCATTTCATGCTGTGGTCACAGCAGAAGAGCTGGTTGGGCCACAGCTGCCACAGGAATACTCACTCACGCACTTGGATGGCTTTGCGAAGGTTTCCCGATTCAAACTTGGAGAAGAATGTCAGACAGCCTGGAGCACCTGGGCTTGAGTGACTGCAGTAAATCAAAATAAGGATACCTGTACCAGGTTGCTACAAAGACAAGTCTTCCCTAGCACATTTTGTACACTAATATAGGGTTTTGTAATTTTTTTATAATCAAGACCCTGAGAAGTAACAAGAGGTGAGTAAATCCATAATCTTCCTATTCAATGCAGCATCCTTCTCTACTCTTGTTTATGGTTTCTAAGTGTCATCATCTTTTCATTTCCCAGTACTCCCTTTTGTCCCAGTTCATATTTACTTACTTTATTCCAGTTACTTTCCCCATTGAGTTACTCCCATTAACTTATTAATTGCATGAGGTAGCTCTATACAATTACTATATATTTATTCTTCCCTCATCTATATAGTTTCCTTCTCCTTAAGCTTAGAAACCCTTAAATTTATCCTGATCAAATTTATAACTCTCCTGTCTCAAACTGTCATTCATCTTTTTTTCTCTCTAAAGAACATGCCTCTGAAAGCAATTTCTTCATTTCTGGGACCCTCTCAACAGGCTTATACTACATCTTCTCAAGGACCACAATTTCTGGCCATAGTTGAGCTCTTAAAACAGTTCACTCGGCTGGATGTCTGTTTTCAGAAACCTTTTGTAAGCACCAGACCTTTCAGAGTACATCCACAGCCTGAGAGTCTCGCCATACAGACACCCAAGTGCAGTCCCAGTGGGAAATGCCCCTCCAGGGTGCGGAGAGACCGCGCCTGGATTCATAGGTGCAATTCCCTGCGTCAGACTCAGTGCTTCTCTTCCAAATCACTACGTGCAATGCACACATATCCACAGACACCATATAGTCCCTTTTATGCATAGAACTTCTTGTTCTAGATAAAAAGTTTTGAGGCTCTTTTACTCCAGTGACTTTCAAAATAAATCCTTTCCCCAGAGCTACATACTAGGAGTTCTCCTGTATGTTTTTCCAGTTGGGCCTTTACCTCTAGGTATATTCTTCTATACCTTTATCAAAGCTAAGCAAGTAAACTGAGCTCACTACCTCACCCAGCACTGACAGTGTCCCTGGTTACAGTAATCAATTTATGTTACCTACCTGGGCTCGTCTAAATCAAAAACAGTTCTGCCTATCACATCACCTGGCTGGATCAAGCGGCGAACATCATCTAGTACTTTGTTCCTAGAGGGAAGAAAGAAAAAAAAAAAAAAGGCAAATTGTTTCTTCCCACTCAATGTCAATCTCCCAAATGGCCAGGCTTGCCCCATGAGGAAATCGCTGCCGTAAACCTACTAGTCTGTCGCGTAGTGAATGTTGACACTAAATCAAGCTGATTTCTACTCATTATTAAACTGAAGTTCTCTGATCTCTGAAGGTGATCAAATGTGGAACACCAGATTTTCTTCCTGACCTTTGCAGCAATCATGTTATGCCCTGAAGCCTGATATGATTACTCCTGTTTTAGCTGTATGGTTACACATGTTATTACAGTCATAAAAGCAAATCTTTTAGAGCAACAGTGCAAGGAGAAGATGGTAGAGTGATTTTACCTCTAAAATAAGATTTTTAGCTTTTATATTTGCTGCAGAAACAATCCTTATCCCTCTAGAGGCCAAAATTACCAGCCTTCACAAACACCATTTGATTAGAGTTGACCAACTTTAAAGTTTAGCACAGAATCCAGCCTCTTTGGTATCTGCTAATAATTCCCTATGCTACTAAAAGGAAAGACAGAGTCATTGCACACAGCCACGTGTGGAATAAACAAAAAGGTAGTCATAAGAAGAGCTTCCTCTCCCAGCACAGCTTCAAAATACAGCTTTTCCCTCATCTGAAGACCTGAAACAACAGGGAAAAAAACCAACAAAACAGTAGCCTCTAGCAGTGTGCCACAGGGGAGATCTGCTCTTCTTTCTTTCTGCATGTTGCATGCCATATATGCTGCCTTCTAGTAGGCTGGGGCAGCAGGAAGGGAAAGGAGCTTTCTTTCCTTGTCCCCTTTGATGCTCTCTAGCTCATGAGGGACTTCCCAGAAGCAGGTGCATGTGCTAGGGGAGGAGGAGAAGCTTCTGGAGGACCCCATGGAGCAGGCAGAGAGCAAGAGGGGACAGAGCAGCAGAAGGGTAGACAGGGAGATTCACAAGAACAGCCTGACACAGACACACAGCTCCAAGAGGACAGAATGGATATTTCCTTACAAAGCCAGATGGGACCATCGTTGCACACACTAAAGGCAGCTGGATTAAGAGGAAGACTGAAGGCAAAAACACATCCCGAAAGGACAGAGTCTTCTCCATCTCAAAAATGAGCCTGTTCTCATTTGTGTTCTAACAAAGTCACAGATTCACAGCTAATTTTGGGTTTTGGTCTGCTTACTTCAAGGACAAGCCACTAGTAAATCTATATCAGAGCTTTGACCAGTTTAGAGTCCCATCACATACACAGATACTTTTATCAATAATAATTTGGAATATGAGAGAAGTGAGTCTTTATGGATTCACAGAAACCATACAAATCTCACTGCAAGGTTGCCTCTACCACCTTCACCAATGAGACAAAGAAAGCAGCTCACAGAGTTCACAATTTACCCACTGACACAGAAAATCCACGTCAGAGATAGGAAATAAACCTGCTAATTCTTAACCCTGTTCATAATCCAGTTAGATACCATTTTCTTTTCCTCAGGAGGAAAATCTAAATAAAACCATGCTGTTGTTTGGCCTATCTCCTCACAGCAAATCAATATGAATAGCCTGAATTCATTCTATAACTTCCTTAAACGTTTAGAGGTGTGAGAATCAGAACCTACATAAACCAGTTTTGAGTCTGAGGGCTCTAGCTGTGGCAATTACATTAAAGCACAATCACCTTTGAACGCCATACTTGCGCTCCAACATGGGCTTGCTGTAAGGAGGTGGCTGGTGACCCCAGAAATCAGGGAATGCCACGTCTTTGTAGTCTGGTATGGACTTCACACATTTGGCCCTAGCTATGTAGAAGCGAGGGCTGTGGAATGGGATATCCCCTTGGTGTTTCTCCAGAAGATTTGTCACTGTGTCTGAGCTCTCCAGCCTCCCTCCAGGATTAGGGCTGGTTGAGGCCTCACACTCAGGGTAAAACATTTTTTTGTACCAAGCAGCCTCTTTTGGGAGGGGACATAAAGTAAGCGTGTGACTCCTGGCTGGATCTTCCCCTTTGCAGGAGCCTGCATCTTGGGCTGCTTCTACAGTGTCTCTCTTTTCATCCGTCAGATCCCATTTGCATTTTTCCTTCTTTGTCCAGCTCTGCTGTGGGACTTCAAAACCCTTTTCTCCTGGATCTGGTCCCATCTCTGTGACACTTTGGTTTCTCCATCTGCAGTTTGGATGTTTCACAGAAGTAGCACTTGGAATGAAATGAGAGGGAGCAGAGGGAAGACTTTCAGTCCTGTCCTCCAAGCTCTTCTCTTCCTCAGATTCTGATTCAAGCTCCTTTAAATTTAAAAGGTAGAAGAAATTAAAAGAAACTGAAGACAGATTGTGCCTCCTTCCATAGAAAATCTTTCAAGGAAGAAAGAGAAAAATATTTACAAATCTCCCAAAACTCATCCAGTAAGACAACCAGAGTAAAATCAGTCCCATGGACCACCTGCCAGAATTTCTTTATCCACAAAGCTGTTTCAACAGTAGCCCTTAGAAACTAAAAGGATCAGACCGAGTCATCTGGGTGAGTCATCTCCAACCAAAGATGATTGTTCTAACAAATCAGGAAAGAAAAATCACAAAGCATTTTTTTAGAATATAAATGTTCCAGCAGGGTAGAGAAGGCTAATCTGTCATGGAAAACTCCACCCCTGCCTTCATGCAAGTGTATAAATTAATCCTATTTGGCTACTTATGGTCATAATTAGTGTCACAGCATTGTGTCTACAGGAGATACATTAAGTCAGTGGCCCTTTCCAGATTCATATTGGAATGATGGCTTTCAGCTCTCCTAAATTCCAAGACTTGTAATGACTGCAATACTTCTCTTCATTTTTGTCCCAAACTACAACAGAACAAAGATTTGAACAGTGTATTTCACTCAGCAGCAGTGCAATCTTCTCTATCACTTCCTTCAAAACACTAGTTGACAGTATTTATTTTCCACTTCTCATTCTGATCTTGATATTGCTGTTGAAATTTCCAGCAAGGATACAAATTATTACCGGACAGATTTTTCACGTGGCAATTGATTCAATAGAGCCTAGTTAATCTATACAGCCAAATGTGCATAAAACAACATCACTCTCGGTCACTCTTGATTCACACCAATACACTACACCAAAAAGTCTTAATCTTTGATTTTCTAGTCCTGTAAGACATTTACATTTCCTTTTGCAATAGCCTTGTCTAGTTATCTCTTGTTAGTACTCTTTCAAGTACATATTAAACTCTTGAATGTTCACAAATAAAGGAAACCATACCATGGCAGTACCTGAAAATTATGGGAGAGTTCTGGACACATTGCTTCATATTGTCCAAGCTCTTCCTCTGGCCGGTCAAGCACTGCCTTTGACCTCAACTTGTTCACATCTGTCTCCAAGTCATAATCCTACAAAAGCAGAATTAGACTAGCGTGTATATTAAATATGCCCCACAAGATGACTGTTAAAGTAATAGTCTGAATAATACCTTTGATTTCCAATGATATCATACTCCTTTAATAAGTCCCATATTGTTCTTTCCATACTCTTGAAGCCTGTTAAAGTCATTTTATGGAAAACAGAGGCACAACAGGAAAGACTACATCATGAAAAAGGGGAATTTGATGTTTTGGTATTTGAGTCCCTCGGTAGCGATACCATGAAAAGATAGATTCAAAAAAGCATCAAGGCTGAAATTTTAGCTTTTTTATAAGCACCTCATCTTGGCAGGTTTCAAAATAAGAAACACCAACAACTATTAGTTATTTATGATCATATAAACTATTCCCTTGCTTATGTTGTGTAAACCAGTAAGCACAGGTCCTCACGATACAATCAGTAATGTTCTTATTCAAAGAAACAACAATCAAACAAATGTATATTTAGCAAGAAACTTCTCTAAGTATATCGAAGGCAAAATTGTCCTTAAAGACTATCAGCAAAATTAGAAAGCTTGACACTTCTGTCTTTGATTTAGACAACCATGTGATTCCTCTGAGTGCCTACCAATCCAACAGAAAGGCCCACATCTGTATCATTGAACTTGTGGGCACCAATTGCCTATATTTTATTTTTATCTCTGAATGCTGCTTATAAAAATCTGTGAAACTCTTGCTCAATCCATCTTCTGTACTCTCCAACTTTCTTGATATTTTTATAGAGAAAAAAGCTTTTTAGATCTACTATCAGCAAATCAGGGATAAGAACTGTATTTGAAACTTTCACAGTCAAAGGCAACTGTGCATTGATGGTGCAGCTTCCTCCATATCAGACACAAGAACCAAAACCAAACTGTTGCAAGCATCCAGTCGTTGCAGAGGAAACTAGGAACAGATGGGGCAAGAGAGAAGGATGGAGATCTGGCATTGGTGACTGGCCATTACACTACAGTGTTATTCAAATAATTCAACATATCATTAGTAAGTATGCCCCACCAAATGCCAGCAAAATAGCGATTTGCTCTGGATAAATAGACAAATTTCCAAAGCCCTTATAAAAAAAAAAATTAAATAAAATTGCCAGAATGCAAAAGCATCCATGGCATTTCAGTCCCTAAGCCTGTATTGCAAAGCAGAGTTTGAACTGCTGTTTGGGCCCAGTTGAAAAGGCAATGAAGAGCTGCACAGAGTATTTGACATCAGTTTAAAAGGATTTGCCAGTAACAGCTTAATGATGCATAAGCAGTTTCAAACTTGAAGATTTGAGTTGGGAAGGATAGATGGTTGATGTGATGATTTTGATTTTCATAAAACTGTCTGAACAGTTACTGATAGAAGCGCAGAGCCAAGTTTCAGTTTGGTTGGTGTTACTTGTATGCACAGATACACGTTATGTACCTGTGAAAACGTTTGTAAATTACATCAATACCAGGAAACATCTTGCAAGTGATATCTCATATAAAAAAGGTAAAGTGAAAGTTCATTATCCATTCCCTGCTTGTTTTTTTAGAAAGATTTGTCACGGGTGATATGTGACCAGCAGACCAGACAAACAGTACTTTAAACTCATACTCAGAGTAAGCTCTTGGGCAAAAAAGCTCTGCTTGCACCTACTTGGTAAATCTTTATGAATAATAAAATAGTTCAGAGGCATATAGGATCTGTTTCTGAATTAATAACTAATTAAAGAGGGAGATAAATTCACTATGAACCTTATTCATAATAAGCATCTTGATGAGCTCTAATATTCAGATAAAAACAGCCAAACAGGGGCAAGTTAGGACACTAAACTAATGTGTTTGGGTTTTTTTAACTTCCTTTTTCATTGGGTGACATCAGTTTAATACTTGAGGAGAAAAAGACCCAGAAAAGCAATGAAAACACCCATCCATAGAAGTCTCAATCATACCTAATTAGACCGTATTTGCAACTTCATTTCTTTAATTTGCCTTCCCAAACCACTTTATGTGGATAAGACTTATTAGTAGCATTCACTACTTCACATTTGCATATGTGCTTGTATGTATTTTCACAACAAAAAAATTTGCACTCTCATCCTCAGCTGTTAGGTTTTTTGCCAGTTAGGTCATGCCAGGCAGGGTGCAAAGGGTGAAGTCAGAAGTCTTCACTAATTCATTATATTATTTGTCTTTGCACAGCAGCAAATAAAGAAGCAATCCAGGTTCAAGTGGCCCAGCTGTGGCTTAAAGGAACTAACCTTTTTCTTAGGGTAGGTCCACAGCCCAAATATGCTCCAATACGGGAAGGAGAAGAGGGTTAACCTTTCCTAGGTGACAGTTCATTTTTCCCTACTAAGTGACATTTCTGGTCTATATCCCTAGAAGAATCAAAGATCCATCATATGTCCCTGACTGTGCGTGTGATTCTAATAGGCTCTCTGCAGGAACAGAGAAGTCACCAAATCCTCACCATCCTGGGTGACAAGTATGGCAATTAGGATAAACGCAAGGGTCTCTCTTCAGTAAAAGTCAGTGCTTTTTCGTTTTCTTTCAAGTATCCTATTATTTTATTATTCATGTAGTGTATTTACGAGAGACCACATGCATATCTACATGCTCTGCTTAGCTTATCAGGATGCCAAAACAGACAATGAAGAGTTTTACTTTCCAGTGTATGAACAATTAAGGAAAACCATGGCTCATATACCTACCTCCTCCTTATTCTCCAAATTCTCATTATTTTCAGCCTCTTCATCTCCATCACTCTCGTAGCCACCTGCAGAAGTAGTAAAGAGGTAGAGGCAAAGGCTTTCAACCTAATATTTCTCTCAGGTCTCCACAGAAATATGTGCAGTCTCTCCTGTGTGTGCCACACAACTTCAAACTACAACCCACCACAACCCTGATTAAAGCAGATACCATTTGTTAATCTAGTATAAATGAATTTGGCACTAAACCTCCCACTTTTTAAAGCTCTGTTCTCTTGGACTTGAGCACTGCCTTTCAAAACCATTCAGAAATCCATGATATGGATCCAACTCGTATTACAAAGCAATGCAGTGATTTTCTGCTTGGCTGCAATGATATTACAGGATGCTCTTAATCTATATTATCTAGATTAGGGTGTTTTACTGTTATCATCATAGTATTTGAGCATTTTCCATATGAAACTGAAAACAACAGAGGAAGTACTGGTGTGTATCATGGAGTCTACCATTTCTCCTTTTCTGTAGAGTGGCTGTCCTGCCTGTGCTTAAGTTCTGCTTTCCAGCAAGCGCTCACACCTTTTACTCATGCAGTGTGACTGCTTTCTGCTTTTATTTTAGAAAGGAAAAAGGATAATACTTCCTGCAATTCTGTACTGAAAAAGCTACAGGGCAATGATCCCGCCACAAACACTCACGCACAGGCACAACTGTCTCTCTCTCCATTGTTGTTGTGGAGCAATGGCGTCTCCAACCTCTGACATGCTCACCCTGTTCCATTATTTTTTTTTGGATAATAGAAAGACTTTTTTCTCCTGGATCCTTTAAATTTTTTCTCATTTATTCTCCAAACAGAATCTCCAAGCCTTGAGAAGACCTATGAATAATTTCGTCTCTACTGAGTGATGCTGTAGGCCATCAGATAAATTTTAACTGTATGTCTCAGGACTAGGCTGCCAAGACTCCCTTCCCCAGACCCCACATTGCATCAGGCACCTTTTCCTCCTCCTGAATTCACCCTTCAGCCATTTATTTACCTTCACACCCCTCACATGGAGGTTCAGCCTTGGCATTCCCAGGAAGTGGGAAGGAATATGAACTTCTTACTGTCGCCACGGGCAGAGGCTCCTTGGGGTAGCACTTTCTCAGAATCTGAGTTGCAGTGGTTATGATAGGATCCAGATTTTTGTAAAATAAACAGTCCTAGGAACGAAAGGAAAACAATGTTAAGAATTGTCTCTTACAATTGCCCTCCTATTATACACACAATCCTCCAGAGTAGAGGTATTCTTCTGATTGGAATATCAAATTCTTACATTTAAGGCTTTTTTCCTGGCTCCCTCCTTGTTTTCGGTTCCACCCCCCAAAACACACCTCCTTTTTACCATAAAAGAAATATGCCTGGAACAGCAAGACCTCAAGTTCTTGCAGACAATTTCTTATAGAATTATAGGCTAGCATGGACCTCAGAGGACTTCCATTGGTGCAGGTCATTTAGAAGACACTCTGCTCTAAAACATTATAGTCAGGGTATATTGAAGAAAGGCACAATAGTAGCATAAGCTGAAATATCACAGTGACAGGTAACAGTAGCACTGAAAAGATGCCAACTCATGCCAAAAACTGTTCTTGTGCATCTTCACCACAGCCACACCCAGAGCTATCACGCCAACACTAACACAGGTTGCTAGCACACCATTATTTCACTGTACTCTGTGTACACAATCTATATTCAAAGAGAGCATTTCCACTGTACTTTGTTCTATATGGTAACACAGTGGGCCCAATGGTTAGTCTGAAAGATCACTATGTCATAAAATATTTAATTCCTGCAGTATTGCATATTTTCTACTCCTATAAACTAGAGTAGGAAGCAGAGGAATAAGGAGCTATGAAAGCCCAGATCTACTTTGAAGACAGAATACTTTGGTGTCTTTATTACCACTCCCTTTCCCCCAGAACTAGTAAGTGTATGTTTTCAATATAACAGATAGAATTTGGATAAGTAACTTAAGTACAACTGCTGCTGTAATTCGCTTTCACAAAGGTGAAGTTGTTTAAAACCAATAGGTGGAATGCTCGGGAAACCAAGCCATTGAATTTCCCCAAGTCCAGTGCATCTGTACAACAGCCTCCAGCAGAGTGACTGACTAATCGATGTCGAATCCTACCTAAATTCCACTGTGCCTGTCAGCATGTTATCTCTACTGGTCTGGGACAAAGACTTAGCTCATCACAACAGGAATGTAAGTCAAATAAACAACACAAATGTTCTATAAGGCAAAAGAGGAATATTACAATACTTTCTAATGCCTTTTTAATATTTTGGCATCCCTTCAGCACAGATAAAATGGAACAACCCAGGGGGCAGAATAGGTATTTCGTGCCATTGTCTGACAGCCCATAGTCAGGATTTGGGCTGGACAAATATGATGACCAAAGTACTTATTATAATCAGGAACAGAAAAATGGCTGTATTAGGTATTATTTTTTTTTTGGTTGTACTGGATTTTATTCTGTTTTCACATGTATGATAGAATGGCATTGTAAGATTCAGTGGGATTAACCAGGATTCCTGTAGGGAGACTAGAAAAATCATCTAAAGCTGACATGCTTACAAGACTCACTACAAGAATCTTAATATGTATTTCTAGATCTCTGACTGTTAGGAACAAGGGAGAGATAGAGAAGAAAATTTTGAAAGCATCTCCAAGGAAAGTTTTGTTGTGGTTAGAGCAAACACCAAGGAGAACTGGTTTCTATTTCCAGTGTTTCAATTTATTTGTTCGTTCGTGTGGTGTTTGGTTGCCTTTGTTTGCTTGTTATTAAAGGAAAGATAAAGTAAGTTTGTCTACACGTGGGAGCAGAACAACTTTCTTGAATAACTTACTATAGTTTACTACATCCATTCTGGTTTTACTAGAACAGTGAACACAGTAACACAGCCTTGGGCCAGCTGTCTTAATTCACTGCCAAGTAAATCGAGATAGTCAAGAACTACACGTGTTCATCCAGACAATAAGCTTCCACACATCGAGTTATTCAATGATGCTGTTTGAAAGTCATATTTTTCTTTACAGCAAATGAGCTTACAAGTGCAAACAAGCCTCCAGATACCTTACAGGGAAATTGAGGGACTGTTTTCATTACTGTTCCTAAAGTGCTCTCAGATTCCAGGATAACACAGTCTACTCTACAGATGACTGAAAAGTGTGCTGTCACTCTATTAGAAAAGCCTTTTTTACTGACACCTGAGAAATAGACAACTGCTTTGTATGTGTGTAAACTATCCCACTTATTTTGCAGTGGAATATTATGAATGAAGAAAGAGACTGAATCTTTAACTCAGAAAATCCACGTAAAGCTAACCTGAATTCAGGGGATCTGCTCTTTAGCCTCCACACTCGATCTTTTCTCTACTGAATCTGGAATAGCCCAGATATTATCATAGATATGTGATGTATACAAAAGAAGGAGGTTTCAATATGACGGTAAGGCAAAAGGTAATGATGCTAATGGATGCTACTACTGGGAAACACTGAGTGAAGTATAGAATAATATTGGATAATATTATTGGATAATAATATTGAATAATATTATCCTACAGTAGACACTAGTTCAGGAAGGCTGAAGAGAAACCAGGCGAGCCTAAAAAATTAGTTGGATAAGTGGTAAAATAGCAAAATAATGTTCCATGCACCAGTCTCTCCTAAAGTGGATACATATCTGTTTTCTTGTCTCAGAGTAGGCAGCTCTCTGTCACTGCACACAAAGCCAGCCAGTGGCTGGTGTGAATATAACGTTTAACAACCATGAAAGTCTAAGCAGAGCTTGGAAAAAGAAATGGGAGCAGAAAGTGCTGCCTTTTCATGAGTGATTTCATTATCTAAAATTATTTTTCATTCCAGGTAGAAGTGGAACTCAAAACATCTCTAAATTCTCCTCAAATAAAGTAGCAGTCACTTCTAATCTATGTAAGGAGACAGTCTTTGAACTGTTGGCTCTTCCTGTAAAGACATAGGCTTAAGGGCTATTAAAAGCTCAGGTATTTCAGCTGTCCATCAGCCCGTACAATAAGCAGCTGGAGAGGTTTCAATTGAAAACCAGCCTCGTAAATAGAGTTTCACTGGAGGTTGTTAAAACAAACTCATCTTGGCAAAACTTTCCATTTCAATAGATTGAAAACATTGAAAAAGTTTCAGCAGAACTTTTCTGGCCAGCTTTTAACACCTTTAAAAATCTCATTAGCTGCTTACAGTTTGGTCAAGGCTAATCAACACAGCAAGAATATTCCTAAAGGCACTGAAATATTGTCTACACACAAAGAGACATTGCTCTCCCAAGCAGGAGTTGTTTATCTTGCCCTGTCTTTCTCTCTTACTACAGACTGCAGCTCCTCTCAGGAGAACAGATTTTTCTTTCTTCCTTTTCTATCTGCCATGAATATTATGAAGATTTTAGTAGCAGGAGCAGCCTCTACGTCATCACAGTGGGGAACAGCATGAGTGAGACCTCCTAGGGCTGCCAGACTCCTCCTCATGTCTTGGAGATACACTGACAAAAGACTGACAATATCCCAAAAATTAAGTGAGGGAACATCAACTTTTGAATCTATTAACCGTGGTAATTTCCCTTCCACGATCTCCCTAGTAGAGCACAGTAGGAAAAACAAAGCAAACTGGAGGCCCCTGAAGCTGTCATTTCTGCTCCACTTCTAACCTTTGGAAGGATTAGAGTTATCAGTGTTCACTGTAGTCTTAGTGTGTCATTTCCTGTTTGTTCACCCAAGGTGACCCCATGTTTGCACTTTCCATGGGGTTGCTTCCAGGCTGAGCTATCAGGAAATGTTAGCTCAGAAAGCTACACAGGCCATAGGAGGCTCTTTAGAGGGAACAAGCTGACATCTACCCTCAAGCAGCTGTTGCCATCCACCCTATCCAAGTTTCTGTAGACCAGTGACTTCTCATTAACAGAGGTCATACTCTTTTGAAAGATATGCTGGTCCTGGCCACCTCATCCCACCTGAAAAAACAGTCAATTCCTCATGAGAAAAATGAAGTGAAAAAACTCTCCCAATTTACCATCTACAACCAGTAAAAATATCCTTCAGTCACAGTAGAATTGTTCATAATAATGATGAGAAAGGTAAAGAAGCAAATACACTGGATCATAAGGCAATGGATTTTCTCGAGGAGAAAGGAACAGATTTTTCATTCTGTCTGTGATGGTGCTAGGAGGAGATATGGCACTGGGTAGCAAGAATGACAATGGAAACATTCCTTGTGGAATCACATGGGTCAATAACTGAAGGTTTTTCCATAAGTGACTTTTCAAAAAAAAGCTATGGAAGAATGCTGGTGAGAGACTCGGAGGAAATTGATATTCTTCTGTACCTGTCCTTTCTATAACTTACAGGGATCCCATCCTCAGGACAAAGTCACCTTGAGGGACCCACATTGATGTGTCACAAGATTAAAGTTGGGCCTCCTCAAAAACAACATTTGTAAAGGCCTCGCTAAATCAACACTTTTTTTGTGGAAAAGACTGATTGGGTGGAATTATCTATCTGGATACCTGGCAGGACTTGAAACAACTAAGCAATGCTTCTGTGGAGACACTGCATTGTTCTATAGGAGGTGAGTGAGGTCCAAGGAGACAGTTTCTTTTCTCCTTGCATTAAAAAGCCCAGACTATTTCATGAGGCTCAGAAGGAATTAAAATTAGTTTTAAACTGAGAAATTTCAGCTTTTCTGAAGTACTAAGTGTGAAAAAGTCAATACTTTGCATTTTAACATTATTATTTTTTCATTTGTATGTTATATAAATTCGGGATAAAACCATGGGATTTCCTTCCCTGCGAGGTATAACCCAGCACTAACAAACAATCCATCTCACTTAAGCACAAAAGCACCATTTACCTGTATACTTGTGAAGAGAATCTCCATACCCTGGGAACAAAGGAAAGTCTCCCTGCCCAGCTGGATGTTGGTGACATGCTTTAGGCAGAGCAGAAGACCCCGACGAATATAGATGTAGTTGTTGGAGACATCATTGTGATGCCAGTCTTGATAGAGTCTCAGCAATCCACCCAGGTAGCCTCCATTCACAGCCCTTCGGCTGTTAGATTCTGAAAACAGAGAGAAAAGGAAGAATTAAACTCTTTCCACTAGTCATGCTGTTTCACAGCCACATGGTTACTCAATGCTCAAGCTTAGATTTTAACACCTGCTCATTCTTGCTTGATGGTCTCAGTTCATTTCATTTCTTTTTTTTTCCCCACACAGTGAAGGGTGTTGGCATTTGCTAAGCATGGGCTAGGCTTTTGCAATTGTACATGAAAAAAAAAATAAGTCGTCTCTCTCCTGTCTAGGTGGAAATGGCTGCTCCAGAAGCCTTCAGATGAAACAAACTATGGGTGGGAAAGGGCAGAGCCCATATCTCCTTTCAAATGCTAATAAACTTAATTCCACTTGCAGCAGCATATGAGCTCCTGAAACTAAAGAAGCTCCTGAGGAATGAGTAAAGCTAAAGAACAATAAGATTAATCAACAGCAGGTCGTATAATCTTCACGTAGTGCTGTATTTCAGTCCTGAGAGAACACCTTGCTGAGATCAACAAATACAGAAGCCTTGTAGTTGTACAATCCTGTCACAGCCAGCAAAATTGTGTTTAACTTTGGAACACGCACCTGTAGACGAAAGCCATGAAACAAATGGTTCTGGAAACCCACAGTATTTAAAAATTAGCAGAACACCAACATAAGAAACAGCAGCTTGGGCTTTTTTTCTGTTGCTTTCTGGTTCTGAGATTTTAAAGGTCACATTCAGGTTATGTTTAAAGGCATTACTGTACGGACAAGCAAATTTTTTTTTTTTAAATAAGCTTTATAAAAAATATAAGAGGAAAGCTGCAACATTTCCTTAATCATGTAGCTCCAGGATACCAGACGAAAAAGAGAAGATTATAAAACTTGTCATAAAATACAAATTCTGCTGAGTATTGTAAAACACAGCCCTTCACCCACTGGGCTCTATGCCCTGCCCCACAGGACAAACAAGAAGCCATACCAGACTCTAGGCTCCCTCCCTTCAAGCCAACCCTGCCTAAACATATTTCCCTGACTAGTCCTGACATTCCTTACTGGGACACACATTAGAAGCTGTCAGGACCTCAGTAATCAACCAAGGGGCCAGGTAGCATACATAAGGCTGGAGCTCAGCTCCCTGAATACCAATTGGTATTTGCAGCCTACAACAGATGGCTCTTGGTATGGGTTCTCTGGAGCTAGAAGGCTCCAATTCATTTCCAGTTCATTAAACAAAGTGGCAGAGCCTCTCACACCTGGAATGTTAAAGTCATCAGTGGGGATTTACAGGACAGGAGAAGCAGCTAGAGGTTAAGAGAGCGAATGGAAAGGGGTAAGATGCTGCATGAAGAAAATCAGTGACAAAGGAAGCCATAGAGAGAGTAATCAAGAAGCAGCTAGTAGGCAGCAAAACTCAATCCCAGTGATGAAGTAGATGGAGGTATTGGAAAGGGGAAGTCATCTGACTGTGCTCTCTGTAATATATTAGCAAACTCTTACCTGGAGAAGGGATTGGAGGTTAGTTCTGCTATTTGGTCTTGTCCTGCAATTTTCTCTACCATTGGCAGGCAACGAAGAGTAACCCCAGAGCAGTTTGCCAACTCATTTTAATCCTGCTCTGCACCTTCACACCATCCTGTTGACATGCCTCCGCACTGACCTGCTAGTCCTACAGCTGTTCCAGTCCTACACAGCTCTGCCCCGTTTCCCATGCCTTGGCCTGCAGTCCTCCCTAGCTCTTTATTCCCTTATTGTTAACCATCTCACACTAACTCTGCCAAGTACATCCTTTATTTTGGGGCTCAGTGGTTGTCAGCATGTAGAAGGTCATCCTTCTCCTTTGACCTTCACTCTCTTTTTTTTTCGATTTGACTTTCAGCAAGAAAACTTTAATTGCTTGAGAATCCCTTATCAATCCCAATGATTTTATTCATGATTTCCTGTTAATCCTCAACCAGCTGTCATGTTTACTAACCTGCGGGATGACTAACCCCTTAAATCAGTCAATCTTCCTTGAAGAATTACTCGGGAAGCTCTGTAAAAGTCAATAAGTATATAAAACATGACAAGAAGAAGAGAGTCAGGGAATGTAAGGTAGGGACAATTTGGATCAAACTCAGAGCTTCTCTGAACTGTTCAGAGGCAGATGAAATTGGACTAGATCTAGGGATTTATAGCCCCTAGCATTCAGTGCTTGAAGTCTTAGTTTTCTGCATCAGTGTCAATAGGACAAGGTAAATACTGGAAAACACTGTGGGTAAAGCTATTGGGGAATTTATTTAAAAAATTTAAAAAAAGGGGTTCTCATAAAACGCATTTGTGATGTTTTCCTCACCTTTTTCAAGACAAACTTCCACATTTGGATCCCAGCTCCATAGGGACCAGAACACACAATTGTCCCATGCTTCAGTTTTATCACTGGATGAAAAACATGGAGAAAGCTGAGCAAAATAACTTCACTATTTGGTTCCCCTTATGTTTTCTATAGCACTTATCACCTTTAAGATCAAAACAGTTGCTTTCAAAAGTGAAGGTGAGATAGTCTGTTCTGTGAGGAGATGGAAGAGGCAGGACTATAGTTCCTTCAGCACTTTGATTAGAAGCAATGAGAATTACTGGCTGAAGGGGCAAAAAACCCCATTCATTTTGTTTCTTCTGTCTGATTTCATTGATTCTCCTTTGCTCTTCTGTGTTGTCAGTGTTTTTCTTATTTTTGTGCCATTTTTTCAGTTGTATAGTCAATAAAGTAGCAAATAAATGAAGGGGGAAATATGCCAAGGTCTCCAGAAGGCAGAATGGAAAAAGAAGGCCTCCCCACCTGTCTGTGTCTGTTGGTCTCTCCATCTAGGGATGCACCTGCATGGGTATGTATCTATATTTTGGCACAAATACAGATGGTGGAAATGAATCATATAGGTACAAGCAGCACGGCACAGATTTTTAGGCAGCAAGAACCCACTCTTCCTGGAGTGAGCATGCATGATCTGCGTGATAAGTGGTAAAATGTCCTATGCCTTTTGACCCTTTTGCTGTTATTCTTTCAATAGTCCCTTTCATTCTTCCTGGATATGGCCAGTGTTCAGTTGAAGTTCTCCTTCAGAAGTGCTCAGGGATGGTGCTTCTTATTTTGATTTATGCTTGGTCTTGCCTTCCTAATCTTATTCTGGCATCTGTGACAGAGAAGCGCTGTCTTCATCACCTTCCTCCAAACCTGTCACTGGCAGAATATTTTCTTTTCAAGGGTTTCAATTCTGCCTGCTAAGGCTGGGATGGACCATAGGGGAATGCTCAATATCATCTTCATTTCCTAAGTTTCTAGAACTGACCCTCTATGTCTGGCCTCCGGGGCAGTGCTGCCAACCAGGGAAAGTTGACGTGCTGCAGCACAGAGTATCCAGCCTGAATAATCTGTGCATTTAGCCAGAAACATTTGACATGGGTGCACAGCCAGTGTGTGGAAGCATCAAATGGTTAAAGATGTGTCTAAATTAGCAAGGGCATCACACTACAAAGAAATTCCCAGTTTTAGCAGAATTCTGATTTTTTGTTGGAGGACAAGGACAGGCTCTAAAGATAGCATTTTAGTCTAGCAGATAAAAGTCTCATGACTGCTAGTGTTTCCGTGGACATCTCTGAAGCCCTCTTCACATTCCAGTCCCCTTTGAAGTCTTTGCCAGGAACACAAGGACCACTGGAAAACATGCAGCATATTTAATCACAAAACTGAATTACAGTCAACCTGAAATACGATGAGCAGTGCATTGCTTACCAGGCAGAACAAAGAGATATTTATCTTTCTGTCTATCCGCTTAAATCTCTTTGTTGATGCCACTCAGCTGATTCATTATGCCAAGAACATACATTGCTACAGTTTGGAGATAAAACTGCTCTGCTAAATTAACCCTATAGCCCCTAAAAGAGTGAAAGGAATAAAAAAATCTCCAACTTCCTCTCTCCACTCTAGCAACTGCTGCTTGGGAATAAAAGATGCAAGATACCTCCTAAAACAAAGGGAAAACAGCTATTGTATTCAGTCATTAAGAGGCCATTTTTGCTAGAGTTAGGCTTGAGGATCCCCTACAGAAACAAAATTAATTGTCCCCATGGATAAACCCAGTCACCCATCAAGTGCTGGGACGAATTCAGACCTAGTGGGCTCTACAGTTCCAGCAAGAAGCTGGTATTAGCTCAACTCCTGTTGGAAGCCAGAAGACTTCTCTAATTGTGCCCCATAAACTTCAGGGTTAGGGCATTTATTTAAGCATTTAGGATAGAGGAACAATGCTGGCACACTGGCAGAGAACGCAGGCAGGATTTGCTAGCAGCTACCAGTGCCGTGTTTTGCTCCTAGACCAGGAATCAGCCACAAACTTAGCTTCAGTACAAAACCAGCTTCTTTCTACTCCAAAATAGTTGCTTTAGTTCCAGGTGTTGGCTAATTCAGTGGCAGTCTTACAAACTGTATTATGACATGGGGATTATTGTCTAATTTGCCTTTGTTTGTATGTAAAAATTAAGAAAGAAGAATCCAACCCCTTCCAAACTTTTGAACTAACCCGAGCAGCAAACTGATTTTCAAAAAGGTTGCCTTTTTCTCCTTTTCTGTTTCACAGCATCTTCTGGTTGGAACTCAGAGAGCTGGCAATCCACAAAAGGGTACTTTTTGCACAAAATTTCCAGCTTGATTTTTCTGACCAAAGTGGTTTGAAAGAGTTCAAATAAGGATGCTAGAATTTGGAAGACTTCCTCAGACCCAGTCACTGGATTTTCAGAAGCCAAATCATCACTGGAGGCACAAACACTGGCCATGCCAAAACAAAGGCAGTAAGCAATGGCTATTAAGGATGTCAGAGAATAATGCAGCTCCTCGACACTTTCGCTCCATTATACCCACCCTGAGGAGCAAAACAGTAGGAAGCTGCCATGCCCCAGAAGATGAAACCAACCTTTTCCTCTGGTTCACTGAGTTTCTTTCATAGACATTCATATGTCTATGAATGAAAGTGCAGTCTTGGGAAAGGTAATATAAAGGACATTCAAAAATAATTCTCTCTCCCTCCCCCCCCCCCCTAAAAATACAGAGTCAAGACTATTTACCTTCTGAAATTCAAGAAGAAAGGATAGACACAAAACTTATTTTGCATTATTATGAAAGGAACGATTTGCAAAATTCAACTCCGATCATAATAACCTACCGGCTGTGATGACAGATTTGGGGCCAGACTGATAATGGAGTTTGAATCCAGAGGTGGGTAATGAAGTCGTAAACTGATCATGAGAAATTGGTACCTAGCAAAATATTAAGCAAATCAAAACCATCTTGCTCTTGGCTACAGGAACTGACATGATTTAACCATAGGGCTATTTTGACACAAGATCAAAGGCCTGCATTGGTAGATCTGTTACAAAGCACTATGAATTTGGACATAGAGGGTGCAGGCCCTTTCAGAAACCATAATCTGCTTACGTGCTAGAACATCACTTTATGTTCCTCACAGTTACTTGCCCCTCCTTGATGCCAGTATAAAAGGAAGAGAATGACACTGATTATTTTATCCCACCAGCCACAAGACATAATCCTTATGCTTTGATAAAAAAAAAAAAACCCACAACAAAAAAAACCCACCTCACAGCATGTGAAAGGTTAAATAAAGGTTAGTTGACAGAAGATGAGGAGCAAAGAGCACTAAATGAGAGATGAAAGGCTGGGGGGGGGGGGGGGGGAGGGAAGGCAATAGGATAAAGGAGGCAAACAGAGGAAGGAAAAGTTATAGAAAGAGAGGGGAAAGGCCATCAGCAATAACTGCTGTTAGCACACAGAATTGTCCTGATGAAATAAGCACAATCGCGGGGTCACCACAACCTGTCTTTTTAAATTGCTCATTACAGTTTTACTAGGCAAACACTGCAACAAGGGCCCTGCCCATTTCCCTAGCCCTTTCCTTCAATAGCCGCTAAGCAAATGCCTTAGAGACGAGCTCTAGCTAATTTCCTTAAAGACATGCAGGCTGCTAATTCTGGGAAGTACAGATAGTCAGGAATAACAAATACAACCGAAATTAGATTAAAATAACCTGCTGATAAACAAATTACTCGCCAAAAATAAATATTGGATTAAGCACTGGTGGGAACGGGGATCCTTATAATAACATCGCCATCGTGTGGCTTGAGGTGCCGAGCAGCAGTGTCCAGTTTGGGCCACCACGCTGCCTTCAGCCTGCAGACTCCTAGATAGGCACTTGCCTGTACTTATATAGCAGGTATTCACTCTCCAAAAATTGGGAATGGTTTACTTTTTTTATTTTTTTTGGAGGGGGGAGTTGTCTAAAAGCAATAGAGCCCGTGGCTAAGAGACATTGAGGGCAGCCCTAGCCTTCCACCACTGCTCAAACAGGCTCCAGCTGGGGTATGCCCCCACCACACCTGGGTCTCTCAAAGGTAAGAGAAGGCTCAGCAATGAACTCCCCAGGCCTTAAGATAGAACTTGAGCAAGATATAAAGACAAGACACACATACAGAGAAGAACAAAGCCAAAGAAGGATGGAGAAAGTAACAGGTGTACTGGGGCAGAGAGAAGAGACTCTGGGAAGGATGAAGTGCCTCATCCCACCTCATTTTATTTATAGTTACCAGTATCTACCCCCTTATCCCAACCACAGGCTGTAGTAACACGCTAGAAATTGAAGAAGGAAGGATAGACAAGTGTAACACCAGAAAGCTTGGTTATAACATGCAAGAGAAGAGTCAAAAACCCCTGATGCTCTCATGGCACCATTATAGATATTCACCAAGAACCATGTTCAGCCTGTACAATAATGTAGTTCAGTGAGAGGAAGTTAACAGCATGATGGAGAGATAACAGATATAAAAAAAAAAACAGCAAGGCAATGGAGGAAGGATTTGCTGAGAGCTGTTTGCTGAGTGCATGTGGGCACAGCAGGTGGAGAACCTCAACCAGGAGAGTAGCATGCAAGAATCAGTAAAGTACTACGGGATGACTGGAAAGAGATAAGATGTTAGGAGTGAGAAACTGGTTAATGGTCAGGCAAGGAACGTCTTCACTGTACCAGCAATCCAAGCTACCACTGATAGATGCAGCACCGTCCTAAACTTCTATTCCTCCATTATTTCCCAACTCTATGACTATCACCAATTTTCACTATGTACAGGGGAACAGGATGATCAAGGTCGCTCTCGTCTTGCACTGTGTTTTCAGGCATTTATTTGCTTTTGTGGACAAAGAACAAGTTTGTACTCTTCCATCAGTTATTTATCCAGACAATCTTATACTTCCCCTCTGAAACACGACAGCAACAATTTCCCAGGTACAGCTGGAGCAGTAATTTATTTTTTTTTTTTACTCTGATGCCTTCTCTCCTGGCAGATCTTGCTTCTTGCCATTATGCAGCTGTTAAGTGGGCATTTAGCATCAGCTTCTGTTAGGAAAGAGGCAGAGGCCAAAACGTTTCTAGCCAGCCCCTGGCTCTGCAGGTGAGCAGAGTCTCAAGTAGAGCTTAAGGAAGCCTGAGGAGCTGAAGATGGATGTTTCCAAATCCATCAGGGAGACATACTGCCATCTGCCTGCTCCCTTTAAAACTACTGCACGTTTTCCTGTTGCAGCCAAAAGGAAAAGGGACACTTTCTCTCCAGCACAGCTCCCTGTGTAACCATAACCCTCGTGATTACTTTGGGCTCAGGCACTTAAGGATACGATAGCCCTACAGAGAGATGCTCAAGAATAGGTGTGTTCTTGTCCTGTGTGTTTTATGACCTTCACCCCCACCAAAATTGAATCTCACCACCATTTCCCAGCAAGTCTCCAAAGCAGCTCACAATAATCAGTCCAGCAATTCAGTACTGACTGTAGCACATTCCAGGATTCTTGCCTCCCATTTAGGATCCCATCTAAAACACACTAAATGGCTTCTGAGTGCTTTGCCATGTACAGTTTTATCCCTTTGTTTTCATAAGCAATTTTCAAGTGCTAGAGCATTTGCCAGATTTAATTTTTAACTTTCCAAGAACCCCTGTGCCATTCAAAAATGCTAAGGTCATGCACATAAATAAGTTAACTGTGACAAACAAAGCTGTCCTGATGCAATCATGAAAAGAAATTCAGCTTTTTTCCAGCCATGGTAAATTTATCTCTGGAAGAACCAGAGCTGTTTTTCACATCTCCTAACCCACACCTCCCAAAAGGCTCAGCCTGCTCATTTGTATGCAGCTACCAGAGCAGTCTACTCCAGAAGCCTGGAGCTTCTTGTGTCCTGAGTCACAGGACAAGGAGAAAACTAAAAGATATTCCTGACCACTCTGCATCAAACTGTGGGAAACAGTTCAGACTGACTTGTGGGCTGCAGTGTTCTATTTGGTTGCCCAGTATTGGCCCCATTTCCCAAGACCCAGTTCCAGTGCCTTCGAAGAACATCAGCTGAAAATAGACCAGATATTTTCCTAAAAACACTTTTCCATGTAAGCAGAAGCTGGTGTTGCTGCAACAATGTTCTTTGGTTGTGAATGATAAAGAAAAGGACACGTAACAGCAAACTGTGGAGGGTGTCCCCAAGCGAAGAGTGTCTCTCCCAAGCAATGTCTTTCTTTGCAACGGTCAACAGCACAAACGAATTTGAGAACCCTAATCTGTACATCACAGTGATCAACCAGAGTAACAACGTATGGACCACTTTGCTCCAATTCTCATTGGAGTTCATGTTTTGTACCTTCTGTGAAAACACCTGAAACAACCAACCAGAATGATCAGTGTGTTCGTCCAGTAATGGAAAACTTCTGTGCACTCCCAAAAGCACAAAAAGCTTAAAAAGAAAAAACAACAAAGATGCCTTCATAGCCTAAATTAACTGAGAAGAGTCACACAGAAAAATTCTAAGAGTAAATGGCTACAAAACCTTACCTCACTCCAGAAAAAAAAAAAAAAAAAAAAAAGGATAGGAGAATTTGGAGCTGAATTTTAGATTCCCTAGATCCTCCTCAGCTTCTCCCCCAACTTCTACAACATGTGTTTGCCACTCCCCAGGAGACTTCATTTCACAGCTTCCCCTGGTAATTGGTCCTCTACTTCTGTATACTGTTTTCATTTCGAGACCCAGAACAAGTCTCCAAGTAGAAAATTTATCCTATAAATACCTTGGGACAACATAATTTCACTCCACATTCTTAGTAGTTCCCATAAAGCAGGAGTGTAGGAGAAAAGCTCAAGACGCCTGGCGAGCTTTCAGCTCTTACTCCACTTTTCCAGCCTACTTTGTAAATGTCTTTCTACTCTGGAGGCTGATTTTGCTTTTGTATCGCAAGCAACTGTGGCATAGCCCCACAACCCCTTTATTAAGATTTAGCCCCCAAACCAGAAGGTCTTTCCTTGTTGCAGTGATGTGACCTTTAAATCTAGGCACCAAGGATAATACTGACCATTATTTCAAAATTCATCACTCCAGCTGATGCAACTCAGACACGATCCCATCGCAGTGTGCTCATTTAGGCACTGCTTGCGGGGCTCCAGTTTTTACACAAAAACATTTATTCCTAATACTATGAAAAGAAGAAGGGTTAGGGCAAGAAAAGAGGGGGGGAGAGGGGGAGAGAGAAGGACAATACACCATTGTGATTTCTTGTATAGTAGATTGTCTGCAATAGTAGAGAGTTCTGTCTTAATCAAAGCTTTATTATTAAATTCTGGTAATAAAAACCTAAGTGTTTTCAGATAAAGGCAAAAAAAGGGTAGCAGGTTCATTTCAGGAACGGTCATGCTAGCAATGTGTGACTGAGAATCCATGTTAAGGTCTTCAGCTCCCCACAGCCAGGCAGTGCAAGGGTTAAGCACCTGCCCATAGAGGGTTGTACCCTGAAAATCACTGGATCTCAGCCCTCTGTTGAGTCTGCATATTATCAGACCCGACAAGCTTGCAAGGGAGAATAAGCCCATCTCTTTTGGACAACAGTTTTCCAAGCCATTGCCAACGGCATCATTGCTACCAGATAAACATACAGCGCAGCAGGACCCCAGGACAAAAGGGTCCTGGCCCCACTCTCCAGTGGTGCTGGAACAGAGCAATAAGCATTGGTCATTGGCTGGAGAGGCTCCCCATTTCTTCCACTGAACCAAGCCCCAGGATAACCACTGTTCCCAAAATACTCAAAATAAGGGTCTAGTGTGGTTCCCTCAGCATCTTGCTCCCAGGGACTGAAAGCACCCTCTCCTACTGATCTGGGTGTCCACAGAGCCACGGGACTCCAAGAATCATAGCTAGACATACAGTAACTGCTGCATTATTGCCTCTCTTTTCCAAGCAGTGCTCTTTGAGACCGCAGAAAGAGGGGATACCAAGGGAAAATGAGGTTCAACAGGATCATTCTGTCCAATAGTACAGCACAGAAAGGAAAGTCAGAAAGATTATGAAGAAAAAAAACCTTACTTGATTTCAGCAAAGCTGCCAGAGCCCCAATGGCTGCCCTAGGGAAAGAAGAGAGATGGAGAAATAATGTTAATTTCTTGGATAATTTTTGTAACCTTCATCTTCACAGTATTCTGGGCCAGGCTTCGCAGCTGGTCTAAATTGACACCTCATGATGGACTTTGACAGAACCATAGTGTTTTACACCAGGGGAGGATCCAGCCTCTGCAGCTGACTCAGTTAATTCTAAAAGACCATTGGCACTCTAGCTTTAGTGTTATACTAATTTGCAGTGACCATTACATTTAAAGCAATACCCACATATCCAAAGTAATGAAGCAAGTCTTTAAATTGTTGCCCCAGAGCTCTTTCTTTGTATCAGAGACTCAAACACATGTACACTCCGGACACCAGTGCCTCTATCAGAAGATGACAACTTCTGCATCAAGCTGGGACACCCATGTGAGTATTTCCAGCCAAACTCTACTCCCTTCTCCATTTTCCCAAAACAAGTTTCACCCCCATGCTTGCTCCCACCAGATTTAATGGAAAAGAAAATTTATTTTTTAAGTTACAACAATTTTTCTGGCATTACAGTGGCATGCAAATGTCCCCACCCAGGTCAGAACTTGTAAGAAAGATGCTAAAGCTGGGCAATAAGACCACTAGCCCATAGAGCTTAGAGAGTAAGGAGGTAGAGTGAAGAGATACACATTGAGATTTCTGCTAACCTTCTGTGTCATTTCAACGTGCAGGTAAGGAACCCAGTCTGCTTTGTCATTATAGGACTGGTTTGAATGGGAGCTGGTCACTAACATTGTAGCTTGAAAAGCTGAACTGAGACACCCTTGCTTTCTACCATATGAAGGCAATTTTCTTCCTCCTGTGGTATAATCTCCATCCCACTAACCCCACAGATTTTCTTTTTCAGTGATGTTCTGCTGGAGCAAGAAGATCCATGTTCTAACCTGACTTACTGCTATGAAGTTTCAAGTGCCCACAACTGATTAAATAAATATAGCTACAAAACCCTCCATGCCCAAGGATTCCTTAAAATGTAATCTCTTTACAAACCAATCCCCAAATAAAATCATGTTAACTTCCATATTGAGCCAATTATTATCCTGCAGCAAGAAATAAATTTTTTTTTTGTCATCAAGCCGGTGTTCATTGTGTGTCCTAACAACAGCTGAGACTAAGAAAGATTCAAAAGCTGGTTCTTGCTGATGTTAGGTTGACATCCCTATCTAATGTCATTCTTTCATAATGGATCTGTTGGAGTTCAAAAAAACAGCGTCACAAACAAACTGCACAAGAAACACACAAATCCAGACAGAAGAGGAAATCAGTAGCTAAAAATCTCACCAGTGGAAGCACAGGCATGCTCTCATTGCTTCTTTAACTCCACCTAAACAGCAGTCATTCAGCTGGTGGGAGGAATCCTGTCATCCATCCACCAGCTAATTGGCATGTTTGAAAAAGGGATACGCTACAGCCACTGATCACTCTGACCCAAACTTTAAACTCATGCAAGAAACAAACAGTTCTAAGCAAGTTAAAACTCCATCCAGTTCCTCTCCCAAAGTTCACACTCAAGTATGTATCCTGTAAAGGAGACTACATGACAGACCTATGTTTGCAGGTTTCAGGTCATGTCTCAATCACATGCCACAACAGCAGAGCAATGAAGGATCAGACCAAGAGATCTAAATATTTCCTGTAGGCATTTGGTTATTTTTGGGGGTGCTTATGACCACTGCAGAGTTTCAGTAAGCTATGCCACTGTCATAATGTCAACACTGCCAGCAAACCTCCCATCAACCAAACAATCAGCAAATCCGGATTCTCCAGTACTTTTGTGGTCTGTAAACCACATTGGATAAACAGAGAACTTCATTCATCCTCAGAGGACCACAGTCATGCAAAACCATGTTCTTAGATAGAGTAATCTCCTATTTGTCCCAGAATACCTAAAATATTCCTGGCCGTGCCATAACAGATCCTTCTAACCACCTGGTCATTTTTCTTCTCCCGGCTTGGAGTGACCTGGCCTCTATTTATGCTTTTGATGTGACCTGGTAGAACAGGTTTGCACCTACTGTGCTTGTAAAGCTGAGAAACCCAAGACTATCATAAAGATGTAAGTAAATCCACCCAGATGGTACTGTGGGATGGAAAAACTCCTGAAAAGCAATAAATAAAAAAATAAAGATGGTATAACCCAGATCCCAGCACCCCCACTTCGCAGAATCAGAATTTTCACAATCACCTCCTACTTCTGAAGCAACACTACAGACCTGCAGCTGTAGCTAGCTGCATTTCCCACATCCACGGCTAATAGCCTAGACACATCCTCATCTCAATCTATGCCTGTACTGCAATAAATTAAAGTAGAACCAAACTAGTACATTCATCTCTTCAAGTACTACAATTCATCACAAGGGTTTTGGCATAGGCAATATGCAGTGTTCTGTACGTCTTACAGCATGTACTCTACCGTTTGTCATAAGCAGGTACAGACCCAGCAGACTCACCTCAAGAGTATGTGTGGCTTTAGAACAAATTTTGAAAGAAAAAAAAAAATTAGAGACATGAGGGTTAACTGCAAACCAGGTAAAACAGTTTTAAGGGATAAAATGGACTTACTAAGAGTAGATCAAGCTTAACTTCATACCTTTCTTTCATAAGATAACTGATTTTTCTAGACAACGGAAATGTGGTAGATCTAATTTATCTGTACTTTAATAAAGCATTTGATATGGAAATTATTAGTCAAGCTGGAGAACATGGGGATTAGTGCAGAATTGCAACGTGGCTAAGGAACCGGTTAAAGAGGCAATGACAGGAATTGTGCCAAAAGAGGAATTATTAGTCTGGAGGGAAGGTATGTGTGGAAGTCCTCAAGGATATTTTGAGACTGATCTTATTTTATCTTTTCATTAGCGACCTTGGCACAAAAAGTCAGAGTATACTAACAAAATCTGCTGACCGTGTGAAGTCAGGAGCTACTGCCAATATCGAGGAGTTCAGAATATCTTTCAGGAGTAACAGGATGTTCTTGAGTTCTGAAGCATTAGAAGTGTGATGAAATGTAATAGTCAAAGTGCAAGGTTACACATTTAGGGTTTAATAAGAATTGCTGTTATGAGCAGGGGCTCATAATTTGGAAATGAGTAGAAGGACATGCTGGATATATGAGCCCATTAGAGACTGAGGACAAGCATGACCCAGAAGGGTGACAAAACTGTGAAAAGGACAGATCAGGTCTCAGAAAAGTCACTGCCAGTGGAGAAGGGAAAGCGCAAATGTTTTCATACAAGGCTTCACCTGAAGAGCTGTGTGCAGAACTCAAAAGGAACTGTGCAGAAAAGTGCTAAGGAAATCATTATGGTGAGGGAGATGTATCTCACGAGGAGTCTTAAGGATCACAGTTTTGTCACCTTAGCAAAATGATGGTTAAGAGGTGGCTTGATTGTTCTCCGTAGACACACTGGGTTGGGGAGAAGTAAACACTGAGGAAGGGGGAGAGCTACTTAAGCTGAAGAACAGAGTTGGCATAAGGACAAATGGATATAAAATGGCCATGAATAAATTTAAACTGAAAATTAAAGGATGATTTTTAAGCACTGGAAAATGAAGCTCTGAAACATCCTCTTGGCAGTGATGGGAGGAACAACCTAACGACTTTGAAAAGGGAGCCTGAATTGCTTATAATGGGAGGGTTGGCCTCAGGTGCCAACAAGAAAAGGGTCTGAAAAAAGTGACCCAGGAATGACTGTAGTCCTATATCCCTACATTTTAATCATAGATAAAATGGAAGTAGAATGCCTGTTTTCTCATTTCAAGCACAAAGTTAACTAGCCAGGCCAGAAGAGAACAGCTGCGCCAGCTAAGCTGAAAGTCCAAATAGTCTAGTATCCTGTGGCCAACAGTAGCCAAGGGAAGAATATGAAACCACAGCAAAAACACAGTGCTAGAACTTCCAGAACAGACTCAGACTCCAGCAATTTGCAGTCCAGAGATTTCATAAGCTAGCAATGGTGCCTTTGGGAGGCTTTTTAGCTCTTATTGATTTTGCTTCCATATATTTGCCTAGCCACTTTTGAACTTATGCAAGCTCTTAGCATCCACAATTATCCTGGGAAAGGAGTTCACACCTACACTGTGTAAAGAATTATCTAACTGCATTTGTTTTAAGTTTGGACTTTAAATCAGCATTGTAATTTACACTTTAAGTCAGCTGTCAGCAAATATCCCCGGAATATTACCTACCTTTGATGCTAAACTAATTCAAACATACAAAATACCCTATGGAAAACAAAGGAAGCCATAGATGAGAATGCAGAATGGACTTTCACCAAAAACAGCAGCAAGCTGATGGATGCATCAATAGGCTTACAGCAAGCCAGGCAAATGGTGTTTGCAATATCGCCACCTCTTAACACCATATGGCAAACCAACAGCATATTTTCTGGCATCAGAAGATATAATGAGATGACTAAGTGTGGGACAGGGAGACAGAAAGGAGATAATAAATTGTGCATGAGAGCAAATGGGGGTGGGGGAGAAGATGGGAACAGGAGGAAAAGTTTAAGAGCACAAGAAATACGACTTGATGAGCCATATGCTAGACCAGAGAATTTGATAATGTGCCCAGTGCATAACTGCATTTGTCTCAAGAAGGAATGGGGGGAAAAAAAGAAATAATTAAAAAACCTGCCAAACCTGTCCAGATGCCTTCCTCTGATTTTCTGTTCTTTGTGGTAATACGTTAGTAAAATCTTAGCTGCTTTGTCAATCCCAGTGTATCTCAAAGGAGACTCATTTATATATGTTAAAAAAAAATAAATTGATAAATAAAGTCGCCATATCTTAAAAAGCATAATAATAAATGCTTCTCCATAATCAGAAAACATTCAAAACTCCCTGTAGTAGCAGTCGAGACAGCCACTCTGAAGAATGGAAGTCTTTGAAGTGCTTCCAAGTCAGCAGCTTGGATATCAGGGCAGGAGTACAACTCGCAGACAGATAGACAAACGCTACTTCCAGATCCTGTGCTTAGGAACCAGGAGCAACAACAAAGGAAAACTCCAGTTCCCAAGCCAAAGCACTATTGGATTAGCCAGTAAAACTGGGCTGCTAAAAAGCTTAGAGAAAGAAGTCTTATGCCTGGTCACCCTTTCAGGTCTGAGCTACCGGTTCAGTGTCAGCTGGAAATCACTGCAATCAGAGAAGACTGAAAGCCGGGATTCTCTTAGGTTTTCTTCTGCGCTCTGATCTCAGCTCCCAGGTTGTAGCACTGGGCAATATGATGGACAGTGTTGTGCCTCTGTTTTTTCTCTGAAATATATAATTTATTTCTGTTCCACCCCAGTATTAAAAAAACAAAAACCTCACTACAGCAGAGACACATGGTGGACTACATGAAAGGACTGTAAGACTCATAAGACACACTGATGTTGGTACAGACCTGTTCAAGACTAGCTTCAACAGGGAACAGCAGAGAAGTGAAACACTGAATGAGGAAACGATCCAAAAGGGCTCTATAAATCAGCTCCAAGTAATTTAACCAGTGTTCCTCCTCCTGCAAGATTGTACCTTTTAGGTGCTTAAACACAAAGCATCCTCCTCAAATTACTGAATGAAAGCTAATGACTTGGTGCTTCATTAAAAGCCTCTTCAACTTGATGCCTCTAATTCCTAAAGGCAATCACACCTGTATAATAAAGACATAAAGCGCTATTTCTATAGAAATGTAAGAAAAGTTTCTGTCCCTGCCTGGGAACCCATGTTGCTTCAGCTCATGCTCCCTCTTTTTGCCCTTCACCCTGCTATTTCGCAGTACACTCACTTGTTGCTATCATATTTATTTATATGAGAAGCAGCACCAGGCAGGGACCATGCAATATATATTTGTACAGCATCTAGCACAAAGGAAACCCTGACTGAGGGCTCAAGATATTACAGCTTATAGGCTTAAAGCCCCTAAGCTTCCACAGCCCTTGTCTCTGGGAGGTATTAAGTGCCCTCGAGTGCACATATTGTCTGGCTGCATTTTGCCTCCAGCCCCTGGGACTCATACTTAACTACTGGAGTTTATTCAGTCACAGAGCAACTCACTCAAAAGACAATTTCCCATTTGACAACTGAGAGACATTTAGAAACAACATGTAGGCACCACGGCAATAGGTGCTTTATAAATCCTACCAGAAGGTAGATCTCATCTGAGACAGATGCCTTGAATAGTCATTTCCCTTGTGGCCCAGAAATACAGATCTTAAATATACAGCCACTTGCACAGTGATTTGTTTTGTTTTAAAGGCTTAAAACCAACAGCTTCACAAGTCTTGGAAATATGGGTGGGCAAAAGCTGCTTATGCTGCTGGCATTTTCATAGCACTGCTGATCTAGGACTTATGTAAAAACACCCATCATCATGTCCACTTTAATTCCAGCTTGTTAGCTAGGCATTAAAACTTATGCTAAAGGCAAAGCCTGCTCAGTCTGCAATGTCCCACACACTGCCAACAGGTGGAGTTTGGAGGTCCAGCTGTTGTGCACAGATGTGTTTTTGGTGTAATGCCGAAGGAAAGGGAATAAAAATAAATAAATCACACACTCCATTTCTAATGATTACTTCAATTCCAATGACCGTGATTTTTTGGGGTGGTGTTTTTTTTTTTTTTATTTCCCTGAAAAAGCACACACTCTGTTTAATACAAACGTATATCTCCTATGGTACCTCTTCTCTGTGATGCAATTCATTTTGCTGAATAGAATTAGTGACCAAACAAAAGAAATACAGAAATTACATGCATGCTGAACGGTATTTCCTCCCCAACTTTAAAGATGTTAACATCTTTAAATGTACAGGTGTTAACAGTTAGAGGAGAGTGGTGAGGGGGAAAAAGTATGCACAGGTACCAAAGTCAATGCTAACAGCCAATGAGACTTAACAGCAAAAGGAATGATGATTCCCTGCTTTTTAACCCTAAAACAGATCCAGGAATAAATTTTCTCCTAACGTGCATCTTGGTGAGCTGAAGTCAATGTGTTCTCCAAAAGATGTGCTGCCACTTACAGAGAGAAATTTAGTTGTGAAGCAGAAGCCCCTGTGTGAGGTCCTTTCTTGCTCTCGTGGCTAATACAATAAGCATCTCTCACTTCCCAGGTTCAGCTCAAAGCCTTCACTGTAGCATCTTCCAAACACCCCTGCCTGCCCTGGAGCCTGGTAGGTTAAATCAGTGGAAAGGTACAGCCTTCCAGCCTCTTTCATCTCTGCCTCCCAGAAAGAGGAGTCACTTATCCTCCAGGCATCCTTAGAAGTATCCTACCTCCTCTCTCATGTGCAACTACTACAGAAGGAGAGACAGCTGTATCTTAAAAATTCAACCTATTCTTTACAGCTCTAAATTAAATTAGCTCCAAAGTAGTAACAAAGAAGAACAAGGTACAGGAAAGACACTTAAATCCTTGCCAAATAAATGCCCAGGCGTTTCTTGCAGCGTGGTGCAGAGCTGGCACCGCTTCCTCAGGCAGAAGCCATACCTCAGAAGATTTTCCATTCCTGTCAGCTCCCTCTCTAGGGTCAGATGTCACCAATATGGCTGAGGCAGACTGTGACAGCTTGTCATTCCCATCAAGATGAAGGGGCTCGAAGGATCACAATCAGACAGGATTCTTAACAGATTTATCACCCAGGCAGTTCCGGGCTGACTGTGAGAATCCAGCTCTCCCACCCAGGGGACACACGTAGAGGACTGAGAAAGGGGCTTGATGCTATCCTTGGTTGATTAAGAGGAGCGGTGAGGATACTCATCAAGGCCACATCTGATAACAAGCACCAGCAAAGCCCTACAAAACATTTTGTACACAGTTAGAACATGTCAGTAAGTGGGGTTAAATCCCCCTGCTTCACCCCGACAGCTGTCTTCTAGTCCCAATTCAATTACTAGTAAGAAAGAACCGACAATCTGTTGGCTCACTCCTTAGTTGTTAACTTATTTGGAGCTTATCCGTACACCATAACCTGCAGCTTTTGCTCTGGAAAAGCCAAGGATTGACACACTCATAGTGCTCATGGAGAAGTGGGTGCTCAGGGGAGAGACCCAGCCCCATTCTGCTTTGAACTTTTCCAGGCGCTGGATATACCCAGAGCAAGAGCAGGCAGAGGGACACAATCCCCATACCTGGTGACAACCTGCTTACTGCATGATGAAGCCAAAGGGCACCACGTAGTGACATACCCAGGAGCCCAGGGCTGAAATCTCAGCAGGGCAACTGTGATGGGTGCCCTCATTAAGAGAAATTGAATTGCCATTGGGGAGCCTGATGGTGAACTATAAAAGAGAAGCTGGAGCTTGAGCGTACCCAGGACTTGACGATGCCAGAAAATGAGCCTGCACCCACACTATATTCCCTGCAACAAACAACGCCAAGATTTTTATTTTATGGACACTCTCAGTTGCTGACAGAGAGATACCCAAGGGCAGCTTGTGTGGCCAACAGTCCAGGTAGGGAGGTATCTAACCTGTCACCGCTAGTGCCCAGAGCTATTTGAGAGCCCAAAAGGGAGGCTGGTTTCAAAGTAATCAAGGCAAAGAGCTGTAGTTCTCCCTGACTGCTGGTTAGTAGAAACCATCTCTAAGGCAGCAGTAATCTCAGGGTACAACATCTTTAAAAAGCACTGTGTAACAAAAGGTGCTCTTGAGCTGTAAAACAGCAGTGTTTGAAATAACAGTCTTTACTGAGTGTAAGCAGGTTGCTGTGATGGATGTCAAAATTTGAGTTTTTTATTTCAGCCATTGCTGTAGTTTCACTGCTTAGGATTTTTAGGGTTCGTTTTGTTTGGGGTGTTTGAGTTGTTGGTCTTTTTATTCAAAGAAATAAACATCATTCAGGGAAACTAATTTTAAAAATATGTACAGTTTAAAAGAATTGAAAAGAATATGAAATATGAAGCTGAAGGACTGAAAAAGCACCATCTTCCTTGATCTCTACCAAGAAACAAGGTTGACTTGTGCAGCAGCCTTTTCTTTAAGAAAAAGTTAGATGCTTCAGAAAAAAATAAGGAATGACTGATATTGAACACAAGATGAAAAACTGTGTTTATTCTTTTTAATCTAATGGTACTGTTTCCGTATTACAAGGCTCTAGAAATAGATCCATCAGTTTGATTTTATATGGCACTTCACTTTCCCCTCTGGTCCTATTCAGATGAAGCACATCCATAAAGTCCAGCCAAAGGAAACTTGAAGCTTAAAACCTCTAGGGAAGAGAGCTGGCTTGCAGAATTTCTTTGAATATGCCAGAGCAAGAAGCCGTTTCATGCAAGCATAGCTGCTGGGATCACTCTCCCCGTGCTGCATGACAAGATGCAACTTGGGTGGCTGTGAACTGACAGTAACGTCATAACATAACCCTATAGCCCTGTTGGTGAGTGTCCAGCCACAGGCTGCCTGTGGAACTAGAGCTGTGTTTGAATATGTGAGTAGCTGCTTACACATCAGCTGCAGCAGTGACAGCACAGTGTTTCATCCACATTTGCAGCAGGGAGCAAGTGGAAGAAGATACTGATACCAATTAATCTTCATGCAGGCAACACATGCCATTTATCAGCCTCCATGTGCTTCTCAAGTAGGTAAACATCATTTCCCTTGTTATGCACACAGGTTAGGCAGTTTCTATATATTGCTCTGATATAAATCTCAAAGGATAGCGGTCAGAGTCAGATCTGCCTGAAAAGCTCACATGCAAGTAGAATTTCAACAAAATATATAGAAAAAAATATGTAGAAGCCATCACCAGTTTTTTCCTGCTTTCCAGATACCCCCACTTTTCATCTCCTCTGATGGTTGTGCTCCCTCACACACATACTTAGCCCTTCAGCACTGAATTTATTGTGCACTGAGCACTTTACAGTTTGATGGCCCTAACTGATGCTGCCAAATATGAACATGCTTGGAAATACTCGGGTATTTGTTTGTAAGCTGTGTGTGTACACAATACTGAGCTTAATTGGTGCTATTAAATCAGTCTCAAATTGAGAACAATGCATAAACAGGCTTGAAAAACACAAAGTAACGTTCTCATACAGACTCAGGCATTTTGACTTGAATTTAGAAGACATTTTTATGTCTAAACATGCAGCTAGCATTCAGCAGGATATTTGAAAGCCCCTTTGTATACTAAGGTCCGAACTACCTTTTAAGTGCACAAGTTAAGCCTTTAACCTGCTGATAGGCTTTCTGTTACAGTTACATTCCCTTTCATCTTCAAAGATCTGAAAATCCAGACAATTATGCAGAAAACTCAGTCCTCATTGACCCAAGTCCCTTCAGTCAACACCAATAGCCAGTTTATAAGAAAACTTTCATATCTGTCTTGTATGCAAAAGAAATGCCAATTTTACCCGCTGTGTGTTATCAAAACCAGGGACTGCCAGACACATGTAGAACGGTGCTAGAAACATATCACAGTGACGAGCTTTGCCACAGGCAAGTACAGTAAGCATGAAGTCTTTCGGAAAATAGATGTTGCAACTGGAGAGCAGGGAGGAAAGCTTTTTAACTTGCCTTGGATTTTCAGTAAAGGTTTAGTAGAAAAATAAACCACCTCCCATTCTGCTATTTGCCTCCCCCTGCCATTCTGTGGTTTGTTTTGCTTGAGAGGTGGGAGGGGGAAAAGGGGATACTGCTGTATTGGGTGGCATCCACAGAGGCACACACCTTTGCAGGAGAGAGGGCCAAGGTGTGGAAACTGAACAGCTTTCACACTGCTCTGCAGCAACTTTCTGGACTTGAGATCCCCAAACTGTGACTGGAAAGGCAGAAGAGTCATCTGAGGACATGTGGTCAGGTTCCTAACTATATAGGATGGATGTTGAAAAGGAGGACACACCTTCTGCGGAAGCTGTTTGTGCAACTCAGCTGAGCCACCATCAAAAAAAGCCACAGCATCAAACCCAGCAGCAGATGTACCACTTCTCCAACACCTGCTGTGAATTTGTCCTTGTCCTGTCCTCGTCTCTGCAGCTCAGGGAGGACAGAAGTAGAACACCTTACTGCAGGGGAGGCAACCAAGAGGCTGCAGGTCAGAGACAAGGTTCTCCGCCAGCACAGCGCCTCAAGATATTTAGCATGCCAAAGACCAACAATGGGCTATATAAGATGGCAACAGGAATGACATAGGTAGTGGTCCTAAGGCAGATAATTACATTTAGTTTAGCAATATGCTCAGGAGTCAGAGAAACAGTACCCTGCTTGGTCACCCATGTTGCCTTCCATATAGCTCTTTGCCCAGCTGGTGACTGAGATTCAACATGCGGGATGCATTAAGACTTTGGGGAAATCTGTACTACTAGGGGCAGCCAAAGCACAGCCTCAGGCTTCTTCCCCACATCTACAGGCATGGAGATCTGAGAGCTGGCAGTATGAGCTAGCCTGGTACATAGCATAGGTCACTACAGCATCATGGAGCTCGCAAGGCTGGTTGAAAGCCAGCATCTGGCTGTTGTGGCTGATCCAGCCAACTGCAGGCTAATGAATTTTTTCAGTTACATATGTATAATTCCTCATTAAGCAATAGCCTGGTCATATCTTTATGCTGGTGCCTGTTCTTCACAATATGTAGTGAGAGGATTTAGAAGGAAGAAAAACTGCGTTAACAAGCCAAAATGCAGCAGATACTGGGTCAAATTCTCCTGATACTTGCTGTTTGAAATCTGCAATGTCACACTGGCATAACTGCAGGGGCTTTTTGAAGCAGTAATTTGCAGATGCCTAAGTTAGTATATTTTTTCCCTCTCCTTTCATTGGAAAGCTTCCATCTGATACAATCAAGCCAAAGGCTGGGATTTGAAAACAGACCATATGAAAGCCAAAGCTGGTAGAACTTGAGCTGTAAATATAAGAACGAAGCAATGGGGATAAATAATTAAGAAGCACAGTAAAAGTTATGAGCATTATCAGAATGGTTATTCCACGGGCCCTTGCTTTTTCTACACAGAAAAATCTGGAAAGAGGTGAAAGCTGAAATAACCACAAATATGTAAGTATGATTTAAAACACCAGTGAAAAACAAGAAGGAAATGAAGCTGTTGAGTAGCCAGTGAGATCTATTGTGCCATCCCAACGCATGCCCTATGGTCCACACAAAGCCCAAACTATACCTACTTAACACAGGAGGGGAAAGAAACACATGGAGTAGGTGTGCCAAAGATATGGGAAGATTTTCTCTTTTCTCTTTTGCAATACCCTGGCTGTTGCTGCAGCCTGACAGTAAAAGCTTGATCTCAGAGCCATGACCTTTCCAAGGTTCACACTTCAGGGGGAGTTTCCACTCCCAGCCCCAGAGCTGCAGCCATATTAGGAGCCAGCAGCCCTGGTCTTCCTCACCAGCCACTTCCTCAAGTTTTCAGGTTCTCCCCTTCATGTTCCAAGCCCTGTCTCTAAACACATCCCAGAGCAGCTCAACTCTGGGTTTATTTACAGATTTTACTGGCATTGCTGTCATTCCAAGTGTTGCCCTGCAGATAAAGAGACCAAGAAGAGCCCTGCCAGTGTCAGCAAGCCAGAGCCCTGGGCAGCATCTGTAGCACTGCTGTTAAAAAAACCTTTTCTCCCTAACTAAGTTCTTTCACCTGCACTTGGTAAACACTCTGGTATATAAGATTTCCCATTTATTCTCTATAATCAGTGTTTGGTAACTACACAAAATAGACTGTGAAGACTTTGGAGCTCACCCTCTCCCTCCTGCCCACTGGGAATGAGTCAGTTGTGTTGTCTCTCCACTGCTAAAACCAGCTACCCTGCTGCCGCTACGGCTGGTGTGGCTCCAACAGTGCTATCAGGACAGGGAATCCTACCCTAGAAAGGCTGTTGCTAAGGTCTTTGACACCATGTCACGTAACACTGCTCAGGGCAGGTCTAATCACTGTTGTGCTTTAAAACCGCCGATAGTTCTAGAGACTGGCTTACACCTCACCTGCCAGCATTGCCAGCACTGGTGGAGCTGGAAAAAAGCCACAGTAACCCTAGGGAAGTCTTCAGGCTGTTTTAGTTGTGAGGACAGCAGCTGCTCAGGGCCAGCATTTTGCAAAATTTTTTACTGTAGAATCTCCATACTCAGGCTTCCTTTCCTTGCTGTTTCTATCAGATTTCCCTTGTCTACCTTTGGATTGAAACCTTTTGTGGGGAGGATTTTAAAGCTGCTTTCTGCTCCCTTCATAACAGAAACAGGCTTCTGGGTGGGAGGAGAAATGACAATAAATTAAGCAAAAGCCTAAGGAGTGGAGATTCCGGGGCTCTCATGTGGGCTGACACACAAGTGAGTGCCTTCAGCTTTATCTACTCACTCTCTGGCTTCTATCAGAGATTCACATAATTACCCAACTCAATGATTTCCAAGGGGGGATTCTTCCTTTATTTCCTTGATGCAGGAAAAGAGATGCAGGCACACAGGATTGTGGACACCTGCTCATCACCTCTACAAGAAAATTCAGACAGGCTTTGCTTAGAAATCCCCTCCTCCCAGTCCCAGTCTCCTAGGGTTGTCTGGCAGATGCTTTCTGAAAGCTTTGGCACTTCCACATCTGCCTCAAACATATTTACAAGGTCACACAACCATGTTGGTCAACTCTCTCCTCACTCTGCCAGCTCCACATTCACCCCATGGTCCACTTCAACTACGTCCTGCCCGAGTATAAAACCTTTCACAAATTTCACTTTCACAGTTTTTCTCTCCCTTTTCTCATTTCCCCGCTTTATCTCTGCTGTCACTGAACACCTTGGACAGAACTGACCGTACCGTCACCACCCTCAAGAAGGCATTAGAAAGGTGCAATTTTAAGTGCATGCATTGAGCATATGAAAAGTCTGATCTCTGGTGACTTGCCCACAGTAACACACCATGTCACAGATTAGCACTTCAGATACAAGAGATCTTTTGTTTTCTACTGTTGGACTTTTTGACTTCTTCACTCATATAGTCCTACTACCACTGGTGAAAACCTCATCTCTGTACCTCCAGATCAGGAGCAGCTCAGCCACTCATCTCACAGATTACCCATCAACTTCCATGAGTCATCCCAAACCGTTCATTTCTTCCTAGATTGCAAAATGTTTTGTAATCCTTCTAGCCCTGTTCTCTTTTTTTTTTTAATTATTTTGATTTATTCCACTCTCTTCTTTCTGTGTTATTTACAAAGTGCTTAGCATAACCAGTACACACTGCTCTTGACCTATCCTTCTATGGGACTAGCATACTCAGCTACAACACTATTAACATTTGCAATTCTTTTAACTCTAGGAAGCACTCAGAGATGCAACTGATGTATGAAAACAAGTCCTACCTCCTATTTCAATGGGACTGACAGTGGTTTCCCCAGTTACATGGGAGAGACATCTCATAGAGAACTTCTAAGAGGCAATGCGATTGCAATGCAGTGAGACACCCGAGTGTTAGCTTTAATCTAGTTAGCACAAAGACCAGCAGCAAAACAGATATGGCAACATGAATAATAATCCCAGACTGAATTACATGTCCCGAGAAGCTTGTGTAGCCCATACTGGAGGCTCTGCTGCAAGACTTGAGAGTTTTTAACAGAATGAGGTAAATTAAAACTAGGGCAGAGAGACTATCCCACCCAACCAGCACTGAACTGCCTGCAGTAAAGACATACCCAAAGCCATCATGTGAGGTCAGCCATGAATTACATCTGCCATAGCCACTGGGTGTGAAAAGTCAAGAACTTGAGAATGGCAGCGACTTGCCCTCATACCAACTTTCCAAATATAACCCACTTGCTCACCAACGGGGAAGACAGAATGGACAAGGAAAGAAAGGCCTTCAGTTGAAAGCATTGATTCTTTTTCACAGTTACTTCTACCTGAAATAGATGAAAACCATAAGCTAGACCTAAAAGAAAAAAAAAGTAAACATCCCTTTCAAAGTAACAGTCTCACCAAGTGGATCCATTTATAAACCAAATGTCCCATGACATACCATGTTAAGCTCAGAAGTGGATTTCTCTTCATATAGTGTTCATTTGCTAATTTTTTTTATGCCGCAGAAGTAGGTGTACCTGTGTTTAATCTTGCCATACCAGAGGCCACCAAGAGATGGCACCAGGGTTTCTGTATGCGACATGTTTGTCTGGCCATCTGGAACAACCTTGGCATTCCTCTCTGCCTCATCAATTCTTCATCTACTTTCAAATCTCATCTGAAAGCATCTCTTTTCTCCCTTGCCTCTACCTCTTAATTTTTCAATTTCTCTCTTCTGCAACTATTAACTGTACAATGCTGGTAAAGTATAATTCTGCAATGCAACTCTATTTACTCTGAAAAGCAGCACCGATATACCATCAGTCTGGAATTATTAATAATATCAGAACAGGTCATTCTTTGAGAGAAGCCACACAGACCATAACAGAGAATGGAGGAGAAGGAACTGCACAGAACTGGGACACGTTTGGCTGCAAGATCATTTCTTTTATTACGATGGCTCATTGAATTAAATTTGAACACTAGGGTTCATTTACTTATGTCAATGATGTACCATCTCTGCTCCATGTTATTCAAGATATTAGCAAGTTGAGAAAACACTTGATATAGACAAGAGTATTAAAGACAACTCTTTTTCCCTTGTTGCTGGCATCATCTCCTTTAGAACAGTATTTACCAGTTTTATTTAGCAAGAATTCTAGGCTAAATCCCATGTAGATCAAGGCCAGATGGGAAGCATGTCATTTAGTTGTGACATAGCCCAAAAGAAATTTCAGCCCCTCCTGTGTATTTTCTGCAGGGATCAAATGAACCAAATAGCAATTTGAGAATAAGCAGGCACTAAACATTGATTAATTCTGACCACATTCCAACAGAATCATGTGTTAGCTTCCAATTAAATATCCAAACTGCTCAACATGATTAATGGTAAAACACAGACTAACAAGAGGAATTAAGGATGATTTGCTTTTGATCTCCTATCAGGAATTGTTGCCAAATAAACAAAGACATAAAGCTGTACATGGAGCATTCCTCAAAAAGAACCGATCACAACAGCTACTATATCAAGTTGCAGAGGAACTAATCACCATGTTGGTGTGTTGAGTTTTTTCTCATTCTCAAAATATTGGCTGGCAACAGCCATCCACCATGTTCTTCTTTTCAAGCAGAGAGCAGCTGAAAGTTTAGGATGATCCAGGAGATGGAATTGCTGCAAACTTATACGGTGGTCTACCAGCAAGAAGTTGTCCAGGATTAAGTCTGAGGAAACTCTAACTGCCTGTACTGGGTTTAGGATGCGTTTGCAATTGGATCTCTTCCATGTGTCTCTCCATCATTCTTAACAGAACAGATAATTCTAGTATTCAGGTCATCCCTGCTACACGTCTCCTCTCTTTTTGTCTAACAGACATAGCCCACTGCCGTTCTGATTTCTTCTGCTGTTAAAGGTCACAGGAAATCACTTTTACAAGCATTTGGTGATGTGGCAGCTTGGTCACTTTTCAACACTGTGGGCTCAACACTTACATTTTATCTTGCATCAAAAGCACCAGTTCCAAGATGAGAAAATAGAATCTCAGTTGCGTGCAAACAAAACAGGTTTTATAGAAAAGCAGAGTAATATATATATTCAAAGCCTATTTTGAAGCAATATACAGCCTCTTAACTTATATCTTCTGCATTTCCAGGGCCTTTGTATTCTTCCTGGTCAATCTGACTCAATGCCTGATGAAATACAGACCCATCAGATTTGGGCTTGTAGTTTTAGACATGTTCTCTTGATCACCCTGACATTCCTCTCTTCACTTGCATGAGCTCTGCATTCAGTACTCCAGTAAAAATCTTCCCCTCGGCTCACATCACGACAGATGTGATATAGGAATCACCTCCTGACCATAGCAACAGTGTCATCATTATTCTTTCACATTTCAGAATAAGGTGTTACTCCCCACCTCAAATCTTCCCCCAAGCACACATCAAAGACAAGACATGTGGTGTTCTCATTTCTTCCTGACAGTAGGTGGAGAGAACTGTTTTCCAAATCTCTCTCAGCAACCATCTACCTGACCCAACCTTAAATGCCCATCACGCAACTTCCAGGTTACCCACTCCAGACTCATCCTCCAGTCAGCAAAGAGAAATAAACACTTCCAAGCCACCTCAGGTTTCTAGAGGCAAAGAGAACTTTTTTTCCTTTAGTATGTGAGGAGTCCAGATATCTGGCTCAGATGGAGTAGAGTTATATGAGAGAATCTCCTCCCTTTAATGAAAAGGGAGATTATTGGCAAGCGTTTGAGGAGCTGGGACCATCCAATAAGCACCAAACATAAGAATTGTGATTAAATGTCAGAAACAGGCAATGCTGGACAGGAGCAAAGGCAGATAATTTCTGCATGTCACATTTTCTACTGAATTAATTTGGCACTATTCCCAGACCTTTTATATTCACTTTCCACTTTTAATTAAGTAGTCAAATTTTACTGGAACAGCCCAGTGCAGAAAGCCAAGTTCTGTGAATATTCAGAGAAAGACAGTTTTTAATCGACGAATACTCATTCTTGTTGCAATCTCTCATATGAGCTTTATCTGATCGCTTACCAGTAGCCAGCTCTGCTCAGTGTAGTTAATAGATGTACTCTACAAAAAGCTCTGAGAAACAAAGACGTTTTCAAAGACTCTCTAAATTGCTTTTAGTAAAACTGCAGAAATAAGACTGGCCGCCAACCTTTTAACAACAGAAAAAGAAAGTGAAATCGAGGGAACAACTCAGGCAAGTCATACCATCATTTGTCATTTTCTAAAACACAGGTCTTCCTCATAAGAAAGAAGCATAAGTTCTGGATTTTTGTTTTCACTCACTTTGATAAGGCCTAGAAGGGGCTCACACAATACGTAGCCACAGACAACATACAGCCTTCAAAGCCACCAGCCTGAGGAGGATATCTGATGCTTGGCCACCTGGAGACAGTCATGAAAAGGGACCCAGCTCCTGGTTGGCCACAAAGCAAACATCTGCCATTGACACATTCCATGTCCATCTGCCCACAACAAATCCCAATATATCTCAGAAAAAGTATGTTGGGAAAACGAGCAAGGGTGTTGGAAGGGACTCTGGAAAGCAGAAGGATGGCAGAAGATACGGAACATATGGGGAATAAGAAAGGTAGAAGGTGAAAGGAGCAGCGGTCATTGCATTCTGTGGGGCATCAGGGGTGTTGCATTGGAGAAGGTGTTGATGGAGTGAAGATTTGAGCTTCCCACACAGACTGATATCAGATATCCCAGCTACTGACATAAACAGAACTGAGAAAAACAGAACATCGTCTGGCTTTATTTTAAACTCTCCCTATAAAAGGTATCAGAAAACTTTCTCTGCAGCACAACAGCATGAGAGATGAGCAAGACAGTTTAGAGTCTCCACCTTGCTTGGATTTCACAGTGCTTAATTCAATTCTCTAATCCTCTGCGAGTTTCACATTTTTTCATGTGGCTTTTACTTCACATATGGGTAGTCACGGAGAGATCCACACAGTTATGGCACCAGCAACCTGCAGACCTCAAATGCCTAACTAAGGCCAATAAAGTCCATGAGTCACAGTCTCAGGGGAATCAGAGCTACTTGGCATCCACCCAGAGAAGGTCAATTGGAGCATGGGAGACTATTTCTAAATAACCCAGAGCTTTGCCACTGGGAAAAATAAATAGAACTATGTATCTTGTTTCCACATCTTAGCTGGCTAAATAAATAGCCCTCATAGTGCACTCTCCAGGGCAGATTCTTAAAGTGACCTTGGTCCTGCTGCTGCCCAGGACAGGAGAATGCGGGTGTATCCACAAGAGAAGTGGTGCTTTTTCGATGCTGCATTCCTGGCAGCTGATCAAAGAACGAGGGTAATCTCAGCCCCCACAGTTGCTGGCTGTTCCTTCCCAGCAGCAAGGCAAATCATGGTGGCACATAGCTACCAAGAGGAGAGAAGGTATCAAGGGCAAGTACAAAGGGAGGATCAGAGGCTTGCTAGGAGGACATTGGGTTTTTACTCCATAGGCAGGTTACAGACTAGTATTCTCTTCAAGTTCCATACCGATAGCCAAAAAGCGGCAGATGGTTCTGTGGCCAACTAACACCACCAAAATAACCACTCCAGACTTGAGCACAGCCACATCAACTTTGGGAAGAACTACACCAGTGTCAGATGACCAGGAGCACATGCTGAACTAGACAAAGCACATGACCCCATTTTATTCTTTCTCCCCATCTCAGAAAACCCATCCATAAGCTTCCTCCCCCAGTCACCCTAAAAATTTTTAGCTAGGGCAGCTCAAAAACTAGGACATTTTCACACATATCCACCTCCATGTTCTGATGGACTGTAAAAATGCCTGGGATTTTCAGACAAGAGCTATCCCAGGCATTTGCTAATGCTGGGAAAGAAGATCTGTAACTTACCCTACGGTCTGGACTTCTGGTCTGAGGACCTAAATTCTTGTCAACTGCATCTCATAAAACTGCTTTCCCCAGTAGGAGCAGTGTTTCTAAACTGACTGCAGGCAAGAACAGTCTCCACTGAATAATTAGAAACTAGTGCCTTTAAATAGGTTGCAAGCACTTTTTTTTAAAGAAAAAAAAAAAACAAACAAAAACCAAAACCAGAACAGGTTTGTGTGCTTCTTCTGATGTAAACAGACCATCTCCACTGAGCCACTGACTTTCTCAGGTGCTCCCAGTTATTAAATGAAACAAGGAGTTTTGAGTCCTAGGCAGCCCAGCTGATTGGCTACCAGGCTTCAGCTGATTATTGTTCTTGCTCGTTAAGCCAAGTGTAGGTGGGAGCCAAATCACCTTTTCTGTGAGCAAGGTTGCAGGAAAGATTTTATCATCTGTTTGTGTGCTCATACAAATATGCTTTAATAGTAAAAATGTTTTAGGGAAAAAAAGGGAATTGGGAAAATGAACCAGCAGTAAGAAAGGTCAGGCAGAGAACAATTAATGTATAAGATACCTCTTTTTCAAAGAGAAAACAAAATGAAGCTTTTCAACAATAAATAAAATGCCTTATCAATAAAACTGGAGTTTTCTCAAACTGGAGTTTTATTGAGGGAAATTTTGAGTTTGCATTTTCTGTTGTGTGAGTGTGTCTCCAATGGAAAAAAGGTCCACAGAAGAGGTCAAAATAATTATTGTACATC